>JAKELP010000018.1:10012500-11212500 GCA_029929735.1 Mimosa pudica | reverse complement strand
ACCCCCCCACCCACTCACCTCCCTCCCCAGCCCCCCATCCCCAACACCACAGCCTGATTAATGTCAAAAGACATTTCCTGATTATAAAGCAAATAATGTTCAGTGTTGTGAAGATCCACTTAATGAAGAGTTGAACAACTTCATTCATTTAGAACATAAAAAAGGCATTCAAATCTCCAACAAATTATAATTCCTCAAATTCCTTGAAGTGATGCATTGATTCACTAACTTCTTAATGTAAATCATACGCAAAGTAGAGTCAATAGAGTTAAAAGACTTTTCAATCTCATCCTTTATTAACTTTATGACCCAATTATAGGAGATATATTCAATATTCTCCTATACCACATACCTTAAAGGAAATACTTCTCATAAAATGCTAACACAAAATATGAGATTTCAAATGTTTTCATAATGATAAGAATATCTCTACTACTATAAACTCCACTAACACCTTTCTTCATAGGCATGTTGTCTTCGATATGCCTTTTCCTTTTATGGGTATCGGAGTTGGTGTACTAATGATCTCTAATTTAAATCTCATTCTTTTTCGTAATTGAGTCAAACATTCAGTATACAATTTCATGAATTTCAATATCATGAAAATGTATAATAACTCATATTAGTGAGATAATAAATTAAAGATCTACCAAAATGTAGTAAAGATATATTATCATAACATTCAATAGGAAATCACCTTAAAGTCAGCAAATAAAACAATGACCATAATGAGAATTCTAAAATTTGTCCTATAGCCTAACTCGACCGTTGACTTAGTCAATTACTTATGTACATATGGTAACTGACTCTTAACAGAGATCAATGTCATTCAAATAATATAACATTATCTCATAATTAACAATGTACTGGACTTCTTAATGTCAAGTCGACTTAATTAAAAGAGATTGACCTCTTTTAAGGCTCAACAATTATCTCTATCCAAAAAAAACATAATAACAATAATGCTGCAAAGTCAAAACAAACATATATCATGCATAAACAACTATATAAGACAATTTAACCATCATACTTAGATGTATGTTTACCAATGTAAATCATACAATCATAAATTTCGGTCTACCCTGTGGGTAAAGAACTTAGCATAACATAAATTTATGTTCAAACCAATGGTAAAAGTGCATTTATATTCCTTTATGACCTGTGGCCCCTAAGGAAACATAAGGCAACTTAACTTTAATCCAATGGAAAACTAGAGTGCATTTATATTCCCTTATGACCTGTTGTAACACCCTTAAAATATATCACAATTTCACAACAAATTGAAAATACATTTTTATGTGACAAAGAAAATATCAAATATCCATGATAAAAAAAAATATTTCCAGTTTAAATAAATTTAGTTTCATAAAAATAAATGGAAAAATAGTTTAAATGACTAAACATAATAGCGAGGTCCATGACAAAGTAAATATAACTCAAAAGGTGCTTACACCTCAAGTGCCTTCCCCGGCTTGATATTAGATCCCTTCACCTAAAATTGTTAATAATAGGGTGAGATCGACATCTCAGTAACTACCAAAATCTTCTAACATACACAAGCAAATTATATATAATTATAATACAAGAATTATTCACATGTTCTGTCGTACAAATCAACTTTTGCCTTTTCGTATTCATCTCAGTTGACCTCTTAATTCAAAAACGGTTCCTTTACATTAAGATTTCACTCATGCATAAATGCAGTATACCTCCCTTATATCACCTCCACCCTTATACCGCTGACAGGAGCCATAGGCTAACATATAGTCTAAACAGAAATAAATTTAATCAAATAGTTTATCCCAAGCTCACCAGTACATGAGATATACCCTGCCAAGGTATAGAGCTCAAGTATGGACTATGGCTCCCCTCCTTTAAGAACAAATATAAGGAGGTGTCACATGTCCCATAACTTCCATGCAATCCTGGCAAGGGAAGACATAGAAGAAAGGGCCCTGACAAGTACAACTAACACTGTGCACCGAGTGGTGGTATAAAAATTCATCATCACATAATCCTCCTCTAATCCCTATCCCATCACAGATGCTGATCATGCAATGACAGATATATACATTCACCAACAATTAAAATATCCTCGAATTAAATTACCACAATACACTCTCTAACACAATATAATATCATCATATAAGCAAGCATGCTTGAAAAGAATTAAACCACATATCATTCACATATTACATATAAAAGCATTAACAACAAGCATGCTTGAAAAGGAACAAACTAATCAATCATTCACATTTTTAAATTAAGAGGTAATCAGTAATCAGTCAGATTATAATTATCCATAACTTTCAAGCATACGAAAGAATCATTCAGAGTTACCTGATCTCCTTTAGCTCACAAGCAATTATACAATTAAGATCACTTCAAAGCTTCTAATTAGAGTCTACAATATCACCAATTTAAACATCTATTAATATATATCTCAGCACTACCTAAAAGGTAATTTAATACAACTTGTACCTTAAACTACCCTATACATATAATTACTTTTATTCCTGGATAAAAGTATTATTATTAATTAATAAGTTTTATTTATTTTATTTTAATTTAATTTAGGCGGCATATTCATCATAATACACAAACCAATCTATCTTAGAAAAACATTAGTTTTACACGCCCATACTTACAAAAGATAGTGAAAGATCATAATTGTGATGTCTTAAAAATTATATGAATTATACCCCTAAAAGAATTAATATATAAAGGAAGAAATCATGTACAAAAGCAAGATTTATTGAAGGTCTACTAAGATATATGTAGAATGGGTTAAATGTCTTGGGTGCATCCGTTTGAGTTTGTAAGGAGTGAAAGGGAGGAAGAGAAAAACTAAAATACACACATATTGTTTAATGGAATGGAAGAGGTTGGGGATTTCTTTTCTCTGTTCTTTTTATACATATCATAGAAAGAAACAAAAATGATAATACATACATATATTTAAATTAATGTCAACATTATAAATGAAATAAGAAAGGAAATAAAACAAATATGCACTTATTAAGTCATAAAGAATCCTAGGTTAAAGAATAAATTAATTATGAGAAAACAAATTATTAACTCTTTTGAGAAAAAAATTATAACATATACAAAATAAAAATATAGTTTCTAACACATGAAAACTCTTGACCAAGTAGAAAAATATGTGGGCTCTGAATCACTGTTGATTGAGGCAAAATAAGATATTATCAATCTTCATAATATTTGTGTATATATTCACCGAAAATGATTTAAAGGTTATTCTAAATAAAATGAAATTGTGAACACTTGAAGCCTTGAACATGATTTTTGACGAGAATGACTAGGAATTGGTGTAAGCAAAGTATACCCTATCAACTTCAATACTTTTGACAAAAAGCATGTGAAAGAAAAATACATATATAAAATGTTACATACACACAAACGAGGATGTGGAGGCTGCCATGTGAGTATGAAGGAGTGCCAAAGAGTGAACATGAGAAGGGAAAAGGAAAATAAATAGGAGTCTAGGGTTTCTAAAAATGAGCTTTCTACAATTAGGCCCAATTTACTTGAAAGGAAAATAATACAACACACACACACACACACACACATATTTTAATTTTTTTCTTTATACTTGCTCTTCTAGTATATAAATGTCATCCACATGATATAAATTTTTTCTAACTCAAATTTATTACTTCTTAAAAGCCCTATTCTCAAATAAGAATTTTAAATGTCACAAAAACCATTTATTTTTAAGTGTTAAAAAAATATGGGATGTTACAATTCTCCCCTCCTAAAAAATAATTTTGTCCTCAAAATTTTCTAAATCATTTAACTCTAACAAATAACTTATATCACAATAACCATCAAATTGATTTATTCCCATAAACCAAGATAGAAACTCATCATTGCTTTGAATGATCACCACAAGTTTTTTTTTAACTGGGGGCTGACCCCGTGCGATGCACGGGTGTCTTTGTTTTGATGGAATATCACACATTGTTTTAATATCAAGGTATTTAAATGCTTCAAGTTAATAGGAATCTTATATGTGATGTTGGAATAATTTACTTAGCAAACTAAATTGTTAATAAAAAAATTGAAACTATACTATGCATGTTATTTAAACTACTATAAAAACAAAATAAGAATTAAACTTCATCCCAATCTCCCTATCTAACTCGTCCTCCCCAAAAAAAAATTAAATCAAATTTCCTCAGGCACCTTCCCAATTTGAAAGTTCACTTGAACTAAATAAATGTGATATAAAAACATTCCCCGTGCATAGCACGTTAACACACAAAATCAACCTATGCGTTGCAAGGGTTCATTTTGTTATCTTGCAAATAAGATGCTGTTGATACCATGGAATTCATGCTTTTTAGCATGATTCATATTCTTTTGCATACACTTTTTGAGTAATTATACACACTTTAAAGGCTAATTGATTCATGATTTTTGGCAGTACATGTTTTTAGTGGTTTTGAATATTTTGGTAAGTTAATCATAGAAGTTAAGTGTTTTGCAAGTCAAATGTGTTTAGGAAATTAAAGCCAGGTCAGGTGAGAAGTCAAGATGAATGAAAGGAGGCCAAAACACATTGGAGTAACTCATTTGCTTGGGAAGAAATCAATTTTCAGCAAAAACATAACTAAGCCACGGCATGATTCTATGTGGAACTTCTGTGCCGCGGCCCAAATTGAACCTGAGTTACAGAGAATTAGTATGCCGCGGCATGCTTTTGGTCCACTGTACTGAGCCGCGGCATGGTCGCTAAAAAAACTGCCACATCAGCATTTTTTCACTCGAAAATGAGTGTTTAAAAGCAAGAAAACGAAAATAGCTGGGGGTTCTGACTTTTGGAGGCTGGCAAGCTTGTGGGTGTGCTAGGGTTTGGGATTTTGGAGAGATTGAAGCAAAGATTGGAGCTTTGGAAGAGATTTTGGAGCTTCAACTATTTGGTTTTCTTCCTCTTCATCTTCCTTTCCTTTTTCTTGTCATTTATGGCTATACTCTCATTGTGTATTTGTGCTTTTACATTGACTATGAGTAGCTAAACTCATTTATCTAGGATTATTTTGAACCCTTGTATGGAGTAACTCTTTAAAACTCCTATCCTTTTGTGATTAATGTATATATATGTGTTTATTTTACTCTAGCCCTAATGCCTCTAAGTGATTGATCACCATTTAGTTGATAAGTTCATTTGACTTATGACTTGAGGAAGCTAGGTTAAATGTAGAACTTGAGTAAAATAGTGTGAGAACTTGAAGTTTGCATGACAAATGAATGGTTTTGTTAATAAGATAGACATATACTTATTAGCCTCACATAGCCACATTAGGGTTGAAACTAAGAAATTGGGTTTTATTAATTGTGACAAGGCATTGCATGATTAATAGAATTAAACACTTGTTCTTGACTCGACGGAGCGTTTACAAGTATGTTAGAACCCTAGGTTAACACATATATAAACATTAAAGCAATTAGGGTAGGAGTTGATTAAAGGTTACAAGATACAAGGGGGAGAAATAATCCTAGGTTGCATTTCTCTTTAAAGTCAAGAAACACTTTTAGCATCTAGTTTATATTTTCAAATTACAGTTTTAGTTGTTAAATTCTCAAACAATATTTGATTAGCTCAACTTAATTAAATGACAAAGCCTCTTGTTTGACCGGATTTGTATCACAATCCTCGTGGGAACGATCTTTACTTACTACTTTATTACTTGGCGCGGCCCGTGCACTTGCGGAGCGAACAGATGCTCTCCCAGAAATAAGTTAGTTTTATCAAAAATTATATTTCCATAAAAAATAACTTTAAATTATATGGAGTTATCGTATCAATTATTTCCAAACAATTTAATAACTAATTTAGATTACATATAATTTTTTAACTTGGTCAATAATCAAAATGGAACTTTAATTGAAATAATAGAAGAGTCAAACTTTATTTTCAATCCCCCATCCAAACCTCCTACCCCACGCCCAAAAAAAAAAACAAATTTCTGAACTCACTCACCCATCTAAAAGGTCACTTTGGACTAAAATTTGTAGTAACGCTACTACTCCAAATTTGAAATCACAATTTGAAATTATTAGAATCTATCATATCAAGAATCCAAGGTTATAGTGTTAAAAAATGAAGAAGAGTCAAACTTCATCCCCTACCTCCCAAATCCAACCGTCCAAAAATTAATTTTCCTGGAGGAGGTACCTCCCTGTCTGAAGATTCTCTTAAGCTAAATTTTGTTAGTGGTTGATCTTTCCAACTACAAAAAAATATCTCAAATATATAATTTTTAATTAAAAAATACAAACCACCAAACTGCCCTTAAAAAACTCCTCTACATCATAAATGGGACAATCTATTTTGTAAAATTTTAATTGATGGATGGGTGCTTAAGAAATCCTCGCTTCAAAATATTTTTTCGGGGGTTTTAATGTTGTGGGCTTCCAAATTAGACCCTAGAGGGACCCCTCTAGGCTAGTGATGACTCCCCATTTTTTACTAGATTTGATATATATTTTGGGTATATTTGGGAGTCATTGATACAAAATTAAATGATTTGTCTAAAATTAGTAATTATGAGTCAAAAAGAAATGATAAGATGTTTGGTAAATTAAAGTATAAAAAAAAGAACATATAAAAATGAATAGCAATGCAAATAGCCCTCTGCTCAAACTTGACATTGTCTATATTAATATTAGTATTACTATTACTAATACATATAATAGGTTGCTACAAGTCCAAGGGAGAAGCTGGACATTCACATGGGTTCATTTTAAAGAGACAAAAAGAGAGTGGGCCTCACGTTTTTGGGCTGAAGCAAGAACCCACAAAGGAGCACACACATTTCTGATATCAGAGAAGCTGAGGCGAGAGGGAGGCAGACTGGTTTTTAGGGGCTGTTTGGTTTTTGATTCAGGAGGGCAAACCAGCAACCAAAACTCGAAGGAGTAGAAGAGAGAGCAGCAGCAAACAGACAAGAGAAAAAGGAGAGGAGATATGCACGAAGATGTCAAGCTTTGGTGTTTTCCTCTTCCTTTCATTCTCACTTATTTTTAATCTCTCTTGATTATTCTGGAATTTTGTTGTTGTTGGTATGATTTGTAGTTTTAGTATGAGTAGCTAGTTCATTTTCTAGGTCTATTTTGAAGCTTGTATGACATGATACCTAAACTCTATCTATTTTTGTTGTTTAATTACTATTATGTTGGGGATTTAATCTGTGCTTAATAGGATGGCTAGCGCTTAATGTGTTAACTTAATTAGTGGCTCGAGAGAGCATAAATTAGGAAAAGAACATTTGGTCTTTATTTCTAAGTGGTGGTCAACATTTAGTTTGTTTGCCTAACTAGTGGCTTGAGAGAGCATTAGTTAAGTGAAAAACTAGGTTAAATCCAAGCTTGTCTTGCAATTCTAGTGTAGGATTGAAAGTTTGTTAGTGAGATAGAGATATGATCTAACCAAGCTTTGTGAGATTGAAGTGAAATGTTTAAAGATACTAATTGAAATAATATGTAGTAACAGATTATGCATACTAATTTCACTTAAAGTTTAAATAGGCTTGAGAGAGCTATTTAAATAAAAGTGACTTTACACAACAATATAATAGAAATTAATTAGCATTAAGGAAAGGGAATATTGGGTATCATGAAATACAAGTGGATAAATAGGTCTGGACATTTTCTTTCTTGTTTAAACTAAATTACAAAAATATATTCTCTTATTTTAATTGCAATCCTATCACTTGCTTTGTCTTTTACCCAAAGCTAATTTCGATCATAGTTTATTTGATGAACTTGCTTAAACCTAGTCTTTGTTGGAACGACACTCTTACTTTTCACTATACTATCTAAACTTGACTCGTGCTCTTGCGGTTACAAATTTGCGAACACTAGGCTTAGATTAACTTAATTAATGTCGGAATCCCAAACATTAGTTAAATTAATCTAAGTTGATTAAGCTCTAAGCCAAAGGATTAATTAATTATGAAGGACTTATAATCCACAACTTGGGCCACCCCGCAATTGCTCCAAATTAACCTTGTAACTTCAATTTATTAATAGCCACCCAAATAATAAATTGAAGTTAGTCAAGGTATATGTCCAATGCCACAACATAGTCAATAAATCCTATTATCATTTCATGAATGCAAATAACTTGACTCACAATTCCACTAGCCATGCCACCTTGTACTAGCCCAAAATATTCACCAAGAGAAAACAAAATCATGAACCCATAAATTTCATTAATCTCAAAGTTAAATAGCACCAAGTCAAGTATTTAACAAGAACAAAATGACAATAACAACATAAAAGTAGTTTCAATCCCTAATACAACATAGACCATATGAAGTATTCAACCAAACATCACAAGTATACTCCTAGAACCCTAGAAAAGCATAAATGTAAGAAAGGAAGAGGGATTAGAACTACAAACTCCCTTAATGAAGAATCAAGCTCCTTCTTTGTTTGCTCCCACCATCAAGAATTAGGGATTAATGGTTGCTCATGGAGAGAAGGATGGAGGAATTTGAGAGGAATGAGAGAGGAATGAAATTAGTATGGCTTAGGAGGAAATGGGGAAGCACCTTTTAGTGCCTCCCTTCACTGCACCAAACGCGCCCTTGTTTCTTCACTCCCCATATCTGTTCGGCGCCTTTGCTCTCTCCAAACATGCCACAGCCTCCAACCCTTCTCCCTTTTTCTTCGCGCGTGGCTCCCCTGTTCCACTAACTCAATTCCTCTTTTCTCCTTTCTTGCGTGCTGCTCCCTGGACCCCTCCTTTCAGCCCAAAACGTGCCCTTGCTTCCCTCCTTTCTTTTCTCTTTTTCTTCTTTTTTTCAGCTTGTTTTTCTTTTCTTTTCTGCAAGTCCAACCCATAATTGATGAATAATCCTTCCTCTCCACAAGCCCAAACTGCACAAGTAAGCCCATGCTCTCTTTAATTGATAATGATAAAGTCCTTTCTTCCACAATTAAAAGTGTGGGCACATGAAACACAAGCTTGACATTTTTTCTTCCTATGTTAATTCATAAATTTTTATCCTATTCAACCAAAGTCAAGATATTATTTTCAATGTCAAACTCATTTAATTCTCTATCAATGACTTCTCAAATATAACCAAAATATTTGCCAAATATAAGTAAAAATGAGAGTCATCACACATAAGAGCTTTATATATTAATCAAGCACAATTGGATAAACATTGCATCTCAATCATGTTAATTGCCTCAAATTAAGCATATAAAACCATGCAAATTCAAGGATTTGTCAACTCCCCCACACTTGAACATTTGTACTCCAGGAAAAAATCAAATAAAAAACACAAAGAGGCTAAAGATGATTTAGCATAATCAAGTACCAAAAAATGATATTTAGCGAATATTGGTGTATCTTCTTGTTTCAAGTCCATGAGTATGTCATATGTTGAAAGAACTAATAAATGATGTAAGGTTTAATTAAAATGTATTTAATTTGGAAACCTCACAAGGATAAGTGTTTGCTCTCAACTCTCATGTAGGGTATTTTCACTCAAATCCACTAAATCATGCTCTACATAGGCTTGTGATCTTTCTAAGCTCTCCACTACTTATAATAATGACATGAGTAGATCCAAAAGGACTTTTTTTCTGGCTTTAGAGATGGAAGTAGGCTAAATGAAACGGTTGAAAAATATATGTCAAGGAATATGCACACAATACAAATAATCAAACCAAAGTACATCCCATTCTCACACATTGAGCGCAAGCCTTCTATGTTTGCTACAACAAAAATGAATGTCTTATTTCTCAATTTTTTTCTCTCTTTTTCTTTCATTTTTTTCACTTTTTTTCACTTTTTTCTTTTTTTTTCACTTTTTTTGGCATTCTAACATATTTATAATAGTAGCAAGATTCAATGATATTAGAAGGTATGAAAATTATTGGGACACTCTAGAAATCTTAATGAAGTAATGATGTGTATAAGTATGTATTGCTGCTTGTTAAAATGATGGGTGAAGGGAATTAAATGCTCAAAAGGGAGCAACAAAGGAGGGATTAATGAATACTAGCATGTGGTTGGGTTAAAAGGTAATGAAATGAATGTCTATGTCATCTCTACTCATGACATTGCAAAATTTAGCCTCAAGCAAGAAATAAAACAAGTTTTAGAGAGCAATAGTTTTAGTGGAAGATCATACAATAGAAAGAAGAATTAGGCTCAAAATACCTCACGACTAGGCTTTTTGTTTACAACTAAATTCATAAGAATTAAACAATACATCACCTTTAGGACTTCAAATATATGGCAACTCACTTCATCAAGACCAGTTCCAACATCAATATCCAACTAAATGAACATTGAGACAATTTTTTTTTGAAAATAGGTCATGTCCAAGGGTAACAAGTGTAAAAGTGAAGGAGAAGTTCAAAATTTTCCCATTTTGAAGCCAAAAACATAATCAAGATGCAATCACCCAAAACTTGAGCTAACCAATTCAAGGAGCAACCAAAAGTAATCCCCTCTCCCACACTTAATTTCTACATTGTCCTCAATGTAGCAAAATAATGGAAATAGTAAGTGGACTCATGCAAGAACAAGTCAAGATGCTATTCCAAACAAGTTTAAATCATGCAAAAATCAAGTGTGGTGGTGATAGTGAGCAAGGAGCATTTATTTCTACACCTAAGGATTCAAAAACAACTTAACTACTCTACTTTTACTACTAGGTTTATGTCTCTCCCCCACACTTATATTCCTCACTCAATAACTAAGTCAATCAAATGAAGAACAAGAAAGAAAATTAGTGAGGAAAGAGACAACATTGGTTATGGTATCTTCAAATGCTTGAAGGAGAAGTTCGCATCCTTGATGATGATCATGTTGGACTTTAGAGCTCCAACTTCTCCTTTGTTGATCTTCCTTGGTGGTGGTTGAAGTAGATACTTCAAATGGCTCCTACAATGATGTTCATACAAAGAAAACAAGCCAAGAGAAATACCAAATCCAAAGGAACAAACTTGGAGAGGGTTAGAGCATGCTTTAAGCAAGTTAAGATCAAAACTCTCCAAGTATGAATCACAACCAAGAAAATCAACATTACTCCTATTTGTAGAAGTCAAAGAAACATTTTCATTTTTAAAGTCCTCTTGTGCTTGCAACCGGAAAGGTGAGGAACTCAATTTGGTGTTGGGGTACACCACATCGCATTTACAATCACAAGAGGTGGAAGGTGTAAGAGTGGAAGAAGAAGAAGATTTATGCAATATGGAAGATGAATGCAATTTTAAATCGGGAGGTAGGTCACAAGATAAAATTAAATGGAAAGGTTCATCGTTTTTCACAATTTTACAATTCAAAACATGGAGATGAAGAAGAAAATATGGAAGATTTGTGGTGAAATGCTATGCAAATGGAAGAGGAATGCGTGAGTTTGAGAGATTTTGAGTGAACCCCATCATAGCCACCTTATTTTCATGCAAATGGGGCTTGGAGAGAGGTTTGGGGGCTCTTGGAAAGCTTATATAGGACCAAGAAACCCTAAAAATCGCATCTGATTTTTGACAGCGTCAGACTCGTCAGTGGCTCACCAACTGACGAGTTACCCGAAGGTACTCGCCAGTGGCTCGCCAACTGGCGAGCAAGTGGCGAGTGGCTCGCCAGTGGCTCGCCAGTTTGCCTGCCTCAAGACTAAAATGTAAACTTCATCCAAAAACGTTATTTTGACCATTTTTCTTGAATCTTCACCTTCAACCTCCCAACCTACATATTCAAATGTCTCAAAAGTAGCATCAAAATGTTCTTGAAAAACATTATAGCATGCTAAAATAGCCTAAATTGCCCTTGATTAAAACAAATTCCAACAACTAGTGCAATAGTTAGAATCTATGCAAATTAGGTGCAATTATCATCAAAACATGCATTAATTTAATGGATTTGACCATGAAAATATATGCAAAAGTATGATGCAATCAATGGTATATGCTAATCACGAATATCAACTTTGTGCATTTAAATTCTATATATGCACACACTTTAATGCGTTCATTATACACAATTATTTAAACATTTTTGGATGCACCAAATAGTGGGAGAATTTAATATCTGACTATTTAGTCACTTTTGTTGATTAGATTAAACTATTAAATTTTCATTAAAGTGTGTGCATATATAGAATTTAAATGCACAAAATTGATATTCGTGATTAGCATACCATTTTTGAGGAGTAGCCACAGCATCCTCTATGGTGTATGTGTAACATCTCAATTTTTAGCAATTAATTAATTGTAATTAAATATAGATTTAAGGGTCTAATAAGATTTAGAAGCACAATTATGGAGTTGGAATTGAAATAATGGTTGGTTTGAGAAGTTCTAAGGAATTCATAAATAAATTTAATTTATGTTAAGGTTGTTAATTTTGAAATTTAGCAAGAAAATTGGATATTGATCAAAATGACTTGGCTACTAGTTAGATAATTGACATATATGTGTGAAAGAAATAGGAAGAAAAACAACAAAACAAAAATTGAAAGAAAGAAAGGGAAAAAAATAATAAAATGAATGCCCATTTAATTTATGGGTGGCACGTGGGCCACTCATAAACTAAATGGGCTGAAGAACAAGAGTGGATTTAAGGGGCAACGCCCCTTAATATATATTAAAGGAACGGAGGAGTCCCTTCGACGCCGAAACAGCAAGACTGCAAGAGTGAAGTGAGGAAGGGAGACAAAAATTGGGGGTGCTAGGGCTTAGTTTTTGAGGAGATTCAAGACTCTTTTGGGCTCTAAGTTTTAGAGGTAAATTTCTCTTCTTCCTCTCTTACTTTTAAATTTTATATCTCACCTTGCAAAGCTAGGAAAATGTCTAGGTTTGACCAAAATTTCAAAAATACTTACTGTGAGAGATGGTTTGACATTAGAAATAAGTTTGGTGATGATTCTTAAAATTTCTAAACCTTTTAAAACCCTTTGGGTTATGCTTTGATTAAGCTTGGACTAATCAAAGATTCAAAGACAATGAGAAATCCTATTTATTGTTGTATAGAAGTGAAACTAAATGATTTTGATAATTTAAAGAGCTCATTTGAGTGGAATGAAGGTTGTGAAACCTTAAGTCCTTGGATTATTTATTTATTTAAATTTTGGATTCTAGTAAACTTTGAAAACTTACCTTTTGAGAGGAAATTTGGGATGATGTTGTTGTATTAGGCTTGAGTTAAGTTTTGGTTTCTATTAAACTCAGGAAAGACAAACTTGATAAATCCTAGAATTTTCCTTGATTCTCCAAATTTGGTGTTGGCAAAAGATAATTGATTCTTACAAGAAGTTCAATGGTGAAGATTAATAATTTTTAAACTTTGAAATCATTTGGGTCTTAGCTAAATCAAGGTTGTGCTTGTTAAAGTGTGAAGAACCTTGAGATATTGTGGTTAATTTTGAAAAGGGCAATGACTCTATTTTATACCCAAAGTAACCACCTTAGACCATCCACCACCATAAACTAACAGGTGGTACAATATTACACCCAAAGTAACCAAAGTGGTCCAAAAATACCCTCAACTGCCGGTCTTCAACGTTTGACCGTTGGAGACCGTCGGTTGAGGGTATTTTTGGACCACTTTGGTTACTTTGGTGTAATATTGTACCACTTGTTAGTTTATGTTGGTGGGTGGTCCAGGGTGGTTACTTTAGGTGTAAAATAGGGCCATTGCCCGTGATTAAATTATATCTTACTAGTTTATTAGAAAAGTAAATTAGTTTTGAGATAAAAAATAGGGAAAAAGACAAATAAAGTCTTCCCGATTGATAAAAGAATAATTGAAGTTGCTAAATTGTAAAAAGGACAAATTGGGTCATAAGTACCTAATACACGTTAACGAATTTGTGAGAAAAGATTCAAATGCCCTTAACAACTTGAGATTGGAGAGGGTGGACTGGGAATCGAATGATGTGTTCTGTGAGGGCGGGGTAAGTATTTGTTTTTAATGGCATTTTATCTTCAATTTTTAATATTCAGTTGCTCTATTGGATTCCTATCTTCTCACCCATTTCTACAAGAATTATTCAGTTCAAAAAAATGTCTACAAGAATTAGATAATATGCTATAAATGTCTACAAGAATTATATAATATGCTAGATTCCTAGATATAAACATATTAATTTAATCGCACGATGTATAAACAAAATATATTCAATTTTATGTATATAAAAAAATATATTCAAATTTATCAAAATTAATTCAAATTTAAATTATATCTTGATATTGACTAATAATATAAATATAGTTTTTTTGATGAAATAATATAAATATATCCTAATTAATTCAAATTAACCTAAATTAATGATGTTAAATTATGGGCTTATCACCCATTATACTTTTTGTAAGTTAAGAAAGAATATTAAAGGACTAGATTTAACATTTTTTGTTACATATTTTATGTGTGATTAAAGGGCAATGACACTATTTTACACCTAAAGTAACCACTTTGGGCCACCCACCACCATAAACTAACAGGTGGTACAACATTACACCCGAAGTAACCAAAGTGGTCCAAAAATACCCTCAACCGACGGTCTCCAACGGTCAAACGTTGAAGACCGTCAGTTGAGGGTATTTTTGGACCACTTTAGTTACTTCGGGTGTAATTTTGTACCACTTGTTAGTTTATGGTGGTGGATGGTCCAAGGTGGTTACTTTGGGTATAAAATAGGGTCATTGCCCTTTTGAAAAACAAGTGTTGTCAAATGGTTCTAAAATTTTGAAAGAGTTTATTGGGGTTAAATGGATGTTTGTATTCCATAAATTCTTGAATGGTTTTTCAAGTGGGATTTTCGCCAATACAAGCTTTGAAGATTTGATTATGAAATATGTGCTTTTGTAGCCTAAACTTGTTTTTGGGAATTGAATGGTTATGACAAGTTGATATGGGTTTGTTTGTGATATTTAGATGATCAGGTTATGATATGTTGGATTAAAATTGAATTTGTGGAAGTGGCCTAGAGTTGGAATGTGGATTAGTAAATGTTTAAGTATTTGAATTGCGTTTTTGGATTATAGTTAACAATTTCTCTTTAAAGCTTGGGATATGGCTCTTGAGCTTTAGTTATTTTTATAATAACCTTATTGTGTATGATAAAGTCATTGATATTGAATTGTTGGCTTTTAATTGAATGTAGAGTATTGATATTAGTTCCGTCGAGCACCAAATCGGCCTCACTTTGGTAACGTTCATTTGCTTCAGAAAGGTAACCACTTCCTTGTTTTGTGTGTGTGTGTGTGTGTGTGTGTGTATGATTGATGAATTAAAAAAAAGGTTTGTGAGCCTTATGGTATATTGGTGATATTTGATTTTATATTATATGTGATTGTCTACATATATACTCTGCTCTGAAAATTGGTAAATTCCTGTGACATTTGAGGCAATATTGTGATGTTCACTATATGACTGTGATGTATAAATGCCTAAAGTCTTTATGAAAATGTGTGATATTATATTTGGTAAATCTGTTGGTTGATTTGGCACCCTTTGAGCTTTGGGCTTGTACTGACGTTTGGAACCGATTCTTAGTGATTCTGTCAATTACTTGGATCTGTCTCGACAGAGACGTTTGGATCTTGTTGCTAGTACTGATGTTTGGAACCAATTCTTGGTGGTTCTGTCAGTTATTTGGATCTATCTCGACGGAGACGTTTGGATCTTGTTGCTAGTACTGACGTTTGGAACCGGTTCTTGGTGGTTCTGTTAGTTACTTGGATCTGTCTCGACGGAGACATTTGGATCTTGTTGCTAGTACTGGCGTTTGGAACCGGTTCTTGGTAGTTCTGTCAGTTACTTGGATCTGTCTCGACGGAGACGTTTGGATCTTGTTGCTTGTACTGATGTTTGGAACCGTTTCTTGGTGGTTCTGTCAGTTACTTGGATCTGTCTCGATAGGAGACGTTTGAATCTTGTTGATAGTACTGACGTTTGGAACTGATTCTTAGAGGTTTTGTCAATTACTTGGATCTGTCTCGACGGAGACGTTTGGATCTCGTTGGATCTACCCTTCAGGGTGTTTGGATCATTCTTGTGGAAATGAATTATTTCTTCTATGAATTATTGCTTTGACACATTATGGTCTCATGATAGGTACTGATACTAGGATCTGTTTGCTGTTTATGACTACTTTGTTATAGCTGATGGCTTATATTACTGTATGTGTGCTAGTATAGTTCCATTGAAGCAAAATTGGAAGAATAAGTGTTACTGGGACTTTGTCTCACTGGTTGCTTTTCATTTTCAGGTTGAGTTCAAAGTTAAATTAAAGGGGCAAGGATGCTAGAGGAAACTCGCAGAATGTGAGACCCTTGAGTATTTATTTGTATTATGTATATTGCCAAACACTAGACTAGACATGCATACATATCCGCTTCCGCATTTTATTTGATGTTATGGATTACTGTATTGTGGTATATTCTAAGACAAGTCCTCTTCTGGTAATCTGTGTCTTGAGACATTGCTGTTTATTTGTGTTTCTAACATTTGTTTTCACATTGCATGCAATTGATTTTTAGAGACTGAGCAATTTTACTTAATATGTTTGGTTTTGGCCACCATGGATTGAGTTAGTGGCTCCTTTTGTAATGATAATCTTGTGTTGTAATTTTGATGTTTGAAATATGCTTCGTGAAGAAAGATGGTAGTGGGTTTTGACAATAATTTTTTTTTGCTTAGAGTCTTCGGCGTCTGGCCCCCTTCGGGGAACCGACTAATCCGAAGTCGCTACCGGGATTCCCCATTTGGAGGTGACGACTTCCCAAGGGTTCGAACTCATGACCTGGTGGGTACATGGTGTCTTACCTTCCCCTTTCTTACCAGTTGGTCTACGCCCCTTGGTTTTGGTCCAGTGATTTTGACAATAATTTTAATTACCAATTTTAATTAAAATTATTGTCACAGTGGTATATGGTTTAATTTAATCCCCATCAAACCAAATAAAAATATATGTTGGTCATAATTAAAATACCCTGAACCAAAATTATAAATAACATATGCAGACCACATGAAGGAAAAATCTAACAAAATTAACTCTTATATTTTGGACCAAAATAATTCAAATTTCGGGTTCTTATAATACGGACTGGAGTGAGTACTCTTATATCTTAGACTAGAAAAGTTGTCATGTTACCTCTTATATTAGAACTAGAGAGTGTATTATCTGTGTGCGTGTGTTTTTTTAACTTAAGGACGTTCATACTTAAATGAAATACTCCCTCCGGTCTCTAATGTAAAAGCTCAAAATTTGAATGATTTTGGTCCCTAATGTAAGAGCTCACCCCATATTCTCTCCTCATTTAATGCATTTTTTCCTACTTTACCCCTAACTCTCTTTCATATTTATTAATGCTTATGTATTTCTCTCTCTTAAAAGTACCATAATAAATATGGGTAATTTTGGAAAAGAAGCATTAATTCCAGACACTCAACTAACATTCACATGTTTTCTTAAGAAGCGTTTTTTTGACGGCTAACTCTTACATTAGGGACCGGAGGGAGTAATAAAAAGATCAATTATTAGGCATTGGAAAAGTCATTTAAACAACAAGGCTAATCCAATAAATTATTTATTAAGATGTTTGGATTTACATGCATCCAGATAATAACCACAACATCATGCCACCTAGCTAGCTAGGGGGATAACAAACGTAAGTGCAGTGACACGTTTGAGCATCCTTACAATCTCCCGCAGCACCTGGAATCTCCTTTGAACACATATTTGAGCATATTCCTTTGTTGCATTTCACTTTTGAGCCCATTGGCACGTGCAGATTGCATACCACCGGTAGATAATGCTGTCCCAAAGTAACCTTGGTACCTAGAATCATTTAATTTGACATAACAAGCCAAGATTTAAATAAAGAAAGAGTATATAATAAATCAAATGACCAGGCTAAAACGATTAATTCTATAGATTTATATTAACATTTAGTTTAGTCTTCTTAAATTTATTTGTGCTTGTAATTTCTTTATTTTATTACCGTACATTTGGTTTTTCATAACTAGCAAAAAAATGGGAACTACATGCGTGCATGTGTGTGTATAGTGTATACCACATTAATCAAACTGAAAAATTACTTAATAATTTTAAATAATTATAATAATATATGAATATCACTCGATCAACATTAAATTTATATGGTTTCATGAAAAAAAAAATTATAAGAAACTAACAGCGTTTAGTCTGGAAACCGTCAAATTTAGATTTTTAAGATTAGTTCTTGCATGCTCTTTCTCTTAACATAAAAACAAAAGTAAATTAAAGGTAAAATTAATTCAAAAGATCAATGTTTTACTTGGAAAGAACCAACATACTCACTCAGTCCCATAATCCCATAATGTAAGGTGAAATTAACGAATGTTAATTCCCAAAATTGGTTTAAATTAGTTAAAAAAATAATGATTACATAGGGGACAAAAATTTGTTTCCAAAAATACCTTATTTATAATGAAGGAAAGAGAATGGGAAATAAATTATATGAGAGAAAAGAGTTATGTTTTTTTTTTTTTGGTAATTGAAAAGAGTTATCTTAGAAGAAAAGTGGTATATACACATTAATGATGTGAAAGAGAAGTAAGGACAATACTGAAAAAATACATTTCTTATGTTGAACAACTCAAACTTCACCTTACATTTTGGGAATGATGATGGAGTATAATTTTTAAAAGAGAATTGAGAGAGGTTCTTCCTTAAACATTTATGGGTGAGAAGGATATAGTAAATTACATTTTTATGCACTGAATTAGAGGTAATAGTTCCTTGTAATAAAAAAGAGGTAATAGTTCCTGATAAAAAAAAATAGAGGTAATAGTAGTATTGTCTACAAATTTTATAGATACATAGTGCATGTATTCTCTCACCAGTAAAATTGTCAATGTAAGACTTTTTCTACATTTTCTCAACCTTATTTGCCCCAATAATGTTTTTTTTTTAAGTTAACCCAATAACTGTTACAAAAAAAGTGACTACTTTATCTTTTTATATGCTTGGAAACTCTTTTTTCTTTTATAAAAAAAACTAGCTGGAAACTATTCAAACGAATTACAAAAGCAGGTTAATTGGAACATGTAATTCTTGCCAGTAAGGCAGTGATAAACACGAGAAGCAATAAAACGACAAAAATCTTATTGCTCTACAAGACGGGTGTGAAAATGAAATCAGTTTGTCAAGTTGATTTTTATAGACAGCTGGATTCGAAGAGAGTGCTTATAAGTTATATCGTTTAATTAATTTCATAGACAAAAAGATTAGGAAAATTTCATATATACATATTTAAAATAGAAAAATTCTAAATGAGGTTGGTATTTAATAAAGCTCTTATTATAGATGCAGATGGTGCATGGCTATCTTCCCATAAATGAAAACTAAATACAAGGGTTGTTTTAGTTGAATGCAGCAGGAGTTAAGAGTTAAGAGTTAAGAGTTAAGACAACAAGTTGGGAAATTTCATCGCACCACCCCATTGGTAATTAACATCAGTGTCCTTCCAAAACAATACTCCCTCCGATCCTAAATATAAGACCTAATTGACTTTTTTAGAAAATCCTATAAAAAAGAAAAATAAGTTAATTATAAATTGATTTGCCTAATTTTTTCCCTTACACTAGTTTATTTTACATATAAACTAATGAATAATCTAAAAATAAATGAAATTTGTCATGATTTAATAGCCTATTTCGCAACATTAACCTCTCCAAAAAAAAGTCAATTAGGTCTTATATTTAGGACCGGAGGTAGTATAAAACTTCACTGCACTCCTAACGAATTAAAGTGATATATATTAAATATTTCAATTAAAATACCAAAATGTCCAAAATTTTGTAACTGTAATCCAAGACACATGTAAATAATTTTCAATAGGATTGTGTTTTTTCCAACATCAATGTGTATTTTTTTTAATCTCAAAAATCAAGGACTTTAACACTAAAGTATCAAACATAACCAGGTTTCCAAGACAAATATGAAAAAATTGAAGGCATTTTTACTTATTTTCCACATTAATGTAAGTATTTTCACGTATAAAATATTATGGAATAAAATACTTAAACATATAAAATTTCACAATAAAATTCCTAAGACAATAACAGAAATTTTCAAAACATTGTGGTTAATTTGAACATCAATGAAAGTTTTTAAGCCTAAAAAATCATGGGATCTAATACTAAAACATCCCAAAATTTACAACTACATTTTCAAGATGTATATGGAGAATTTTCAAGATAAAAATAAAAGATTTTTAATACATTTATACTTTCAGTAATAGTTTGTCCTTTTAGCAGTACCTCTAATACGGAGTAACATTTTGGATCTTTGGGTGCAGTGAAATTTCAATGTCGGTATGTAATACAATTCTATTTCCCTCTTCTAATTTACTATCCCTTTTTAAAAACATTTTATTGCTAGCTTGCTAAATTGCTGTGGGACTTTTTTTCCAATTAGTGTTTATAAACATTAATATATAATACTCCTTCTACGCCTAAATATAAGATCGCTATTAGGATTCAATTTGTTCCTAAATATAAGTAACTTTCTAATTTTTCTCATTTTTTCCCAATAAACCCTAATAATAATTATCTATAATAAACAAGCAAAAGTGAGAGAGTGGGGCTAAAAGTATATATTTAAGATAAATTGTTAATATCATGTGTTAATAGTGACCTTCACTTATACTCCCTCTGGTCCTAAATATAAGACCTAATTGACTTTTTTGGAAAATCCTAAAAAAGCAAAATAAGTTAATTATAAATTGATGATTTACCTAATTTTTCCCTTAGACTAGTATATTTTGCCTATAAAATAATTGATAATCTAAAAATATATCAAATATGTCATAATTTAATAACTTATTTCGCAACCTTAATCTCTCCAAAAAAAAGTCATCTAGGTCTTATATTTAGGACCGGAGGTAGTATCTTTAATCTAATCATATTGGGAAAGGTCTTATATTTTGGAATAGAGGTAGTAATTAAATTGGATTCAATTTAATCAAAGATTCACAGAAATATTTCTAAGGATCATACAAAAAATAAAAAATACAGATTACTTTGTGAGATCAGTACTAACAATATCAATTCATAAATTGCAGCAATTCTTCCTATAAAATGATGACTAAGCAAATATGTCATTGACGAAGCGGAGATTAAAAAATAAGGAATGTAAGAACTATATGTTCATCTTAGCTTTCTAAAGGAAAATGTGTATTTTTTTTATAAAATGGATTAGTTTACCTATGATAAGTAGGGATGGTTTGACGAAAATTATATTTAATAGAAAAACTGTAGTGACCTAGACTTAAAAATAACTAAAGCAAGCCATTAAATTAAAACAAGAGGATTATAATTCCATATAACTCTAAAAAGGTTACAAACTTGAAGGTCATGGGTTGAGCTCGATCATGGCAACCCTGGATCCTTATATTACCACTTTGTGCAATGAAAAGTAAATATATTTGAAGGGAAATAAAACAAAAGAGGAGCTATTCTTACCGAAAACGAACAAGAGTAAGAAGATTATTGAGATCTTGCTGCAGTTTATAGATTCCATGTCTTGAAGGATATGAATTCGAAAAGATATGTGGTGTTAATTTATATAGGAGTAGTTGTTAATGTATTTATTTATTTATTTATTTATTTATTTATTTCCTTTTTGCCAATGGTTTGGCCTATACGGTTATAAATTAAATGCATATGATAGTTTTCAAAACCCAAAGAACTCCATAACGACGTAGCTTTTTATATACCAAGAATTTATGACTTTAACCGAATGTCTGAAACGAAAAGGGACTTTTAAATAAAATCTCTCCAATTTCTGTCCCCTTAAATTTTGTTTGGAGTGAAAACACCAGGCCCTCTCTTTCAGTTCAAAAAGGAAAAAGAAAAAGAAAAACCCTCTTTCAGTTCAAAAAGGAAAAAAAAAAAGAAAAACCCATCTTTTATTTCAAAAAGAAAAACCCCTCTTCCAATTCAAAAAGAAAAAAAGAAAAAGAAAATTCACCCTTTATTGTAATGCTGACACGTGGACGACATGTATCAACATTACTTTCGCGGGAGGGTAAAATTAGATTACTTTAATTACTTCAAGAGTAAAATTTTACCTGGTATTAATTTAGGATATCTAGTGGTCCATGGTGGTAACTTGAAGGGTAAAATAGGTCATTACCCTTTTATGAATTTCTATGTTATATACTCAAAATTTATACTAAATACCCATAAATATGAAAATGTATGAGTGTAAACAAGGGAGAATTAATTATTTATTTTATCCTTGTTGTTTCCCTATGTTTGCCTCACAATCCTCATAGTTTCACTTGTCGCAACTCAATCCTTATTCTTCTTTATAATTTTTATTATTAAAAAAACTTAGAGTCCAATGTAACTCATTCTATGGTGCAGAATTTTGCCTATTTGGCATCATTTTCAGTTCTACATACAATCTAAAATGGCCCTCTTTTCCTTTCCTCTCCTTCTATCTTTATCATGTAGCCAAAATGACGAACATTTTTGCATAGACGGCGGCCAAGCCAAATTGACATACCCTCCCTCCTTCCCTATGCATCCTCTCCTCTTCCTCTTCTGCCTCCAATTTCATATTCACTCATCTTCCCCTGCAACCTCTCACACTTCAACCGAATAAGTAACTTCCCTCCACATAGCTAGGCCAAGTCACATTGAACTCAAATTTTATATAGAAATTATGAAATTATAAGCACTGAGTTGCGATGAGTCAAATTATAAAGATTGATTACAAACTCGGTGTAACCACAATGATATAATATAATTAATTTTTCCTATAAATAAATATTATTCCTCTCATAATTTTCTTTTCCATTTTCTTCTTATATTTTCTTTCACTTTAAACTTGAAATCGAATTTTAAGGTCATATCATATTAAATATTATTATAATGTACCATATAAATAGATAATTTTTATTTGTTAAATTTTTAATATGGATTGTGTTAACTTAGATTTTAAAAAACTGTTCTACAAATTTTTTAAATTTATTTTGATAAAGTAATACATATCAACTATGAACTATTCGTGAATAAAATTATTCTATAAAATATTTTGATCCAATAATGGATATAAAATTATGAGAAAAATCACAGTCAAGTACCATAGTAAAAAAAAGTTGTGAAGAAAATGATTGCAGTAATGGATTTAAAAAGATAATCTGTCAAAAATTAAGTAGCATATCGGTCGAATTGAATGGCCCTAAGTTATAATGGAACAGCCCGTCACAAATTAATTATTCAAAGCAAAAGCAAAAGCAAAAGCACAATCTAATAATTGAGTTATACTATAATACTCTGGACTTCCATTGCAAGTCCCACAGAAATTGGGGCCACTATTAACTTTTTTTCTCAATGTCTGGATGTCATTTAATTAGAAGGTGCAAACTATAATAATTAAGTTTGGTATTTGAAGGAAGAAAAGAAAAGAAGAAAACTTGCTTCCACCAAACATTCTGTGGCCAGTCACTACTACCCACCAAATATTCCGCCGCGTATACAAACCATGCTTCACTGTACCACACTAATCTTTATCAACTTTAATTTGCCAATAATTAATACTCCATAGGAGTATTATTCTTACAATGTTCATTTATTCCCGGTCCTCTCACTTAATTCCTATATCTACTCCTATAAATACATACTTCAATGCCCTCCTCTTCCACACACTTAGCTTGATCATATCGCCACGATAACTTCACATTTCACTAATACGTACAAGCATCACTCTCTTGTCATGGCTCTCTCAAAGCTTTTTCTCTCTTCTATTCTCCTTTGTCTCCTCCTTCTTCATAACCTCGTTCATGCCCATCAAACGGTAACTCCCTCCTCTCTCTCTCTATCACATACATACATACATACATACATACATACATACATACATACATACATACATACATACACACACACACACACACACACACATACATACATACATACATACATATACATACACACATATACATACACATATACATACACATATACATACATACACATATACATACACATATACATATACATATACATACATACACACACACACACACACACACACACACACACACACACACATATATAATCCTGCTGTTTTCATTTATATTGACTGACCGAGGTACTTATTGTATGTTTTTCTTTCAGGTGCAGGGAAGCATCAAGCAGCCTGAAGGCTCTCTATATCAGCAGATAGGTACGTTCATTGCATAGGAGTTTAACAAAAGGACGAAATAAACGCTCACATCACACACGCAAATTATGTCATTTTGGAGTCATGGATTGAGGTTGGAATATTTGATGAGGATTTTTAGCGTCTTTCTCCTTTTATTCAATAGTTGCATGCATGGCTTATTAAAAGTTTAATTTATTCTCTATAGACAAATATATCAACGTGTCATTCAATGGTTGAAGAAAACAAATTCATTAAATGTTATAAATTTAATTATTCAGATTGTAAAGGTGCATGTAGCGAGAGATGTCGGTTGTCATCTCGGCCAAGGCTGTGCCAAAGAGCATGCGGAAGCTGTTGTCAGCGATGCAACTGTGTGCCACCAGGCACTGCCGGCAACCATCAGATGTGTCCATGTTATGCTAACTTGACTACTCATGGTGGCAAACGCAAGTGCCCTTAATTAGCTTCTTCACATATTCATTATCATCTTGAATCAAACAATCCTTTCTCTATATTTGTTGTATCGTGTATGTGTGTTTTATTATTGTTATGGCATGTTTTTGTTGTTTTGGCTGCAACTATTATTCTGTCAAGTGTGTTTGACAGTAGTGTGCATGGATCATTGATAATTTGTGTTTTATTATTACTTCATAACTGATGAGATGATGGAACGGTCTGAAATGATAAATATATTTATATATTGATGGGTTGAGTTTAAAGGATTGCTTGTTTAAGAGGTTCTTCCGGATTATTGACAAGAATTTATTCTTTCTCAACGTCAGAATTAATTAATATAAGGCTGTATCCACTTTTGCCTATTATACTAAATTAAAGAACTGTATCTATCTATTTAAGTCAAAAGCGTTGATATAATAATTAACTATTTCAATTTGGGCATAAATAGTAAATGACTATTTCGCAGTGCATAAATAATAATCAACTTTGTGACCCGGTGCAAAAATAATAAAACCAATACTAAATGTTAATTTGTAGTTTTGTGGAATATTACTGATATTATTTTCTAAAGTAAAAATACCTTTTTACCCCCTCATAATTAAAATTCAACCCATATTCCTTCGCCCCTTTTTCTTCCAATGCTAACTAGTATCAGCAGGGTTTTAATTAGGAGGGGCAAAATGGTATTTTCACTTTAGAAAATAATATCAATAAAGTTCCACAAAACTAGAAATTAACATCCAGCACCGGTTTGTCAATTTTGCACCGGGTCACAAAGTTGAATATTATTAATGTACCGCGAAATAGTCATTTATTATTTTTGTCCAAATTGAAATAGTTAGTTATCATAACGTTAAATTTAAAAAAAATAACTGTATAAACAAATAAATAACAACTTAGAACCGAGCAAAGAAGGAAGCCAGCAAATATTCCTTTATTTTCTTAAAAAAATGAATACTCTATGTGTGTTATTTAAGTTTTTTTTACACAACAAAAAATAATTGGGGAGACATAATATTAGCATTAATTAGGAAGACAATAAATCGATTCAACAAGAAATTCTTTTATGTGAGCAAGAGAGGGAAAAGTACCTGGCAAAAAAAAACAGAGAGAGAGGGAAAAGTGGAAAGATGTTATCAGGTTATGTGTATATTATAAGAAGAAATTTCCTAGTTTGAATGTTATGAGGTTACAAGAATTTCATGTGTGTGCGCGTGTTTTGTTTTCCATTATGCGTCCATATATATTTTTTTGTGTTAATTGTGTTAACATAGTATTCAGAATATGATTAAGGTTAATTGCTCTCCTCATCTTATTAATAAAATTAGGCTACCTGTTCTTATGGGCGCTGGAACATTATTATATATGGTCATACAGAAATTAAAACTTATTGCTTCTTGATAGGGGCGTTTAAGTACAGGGATAAAACAGAGACATATCCCAAGTACTGAGGGTATATGTCCCGGTCTTACGAGGATGGGACCAGGACGGAGAAGTCCCGATTTGTTTGGATACAACCTCATCTTATTAATAAAATGAAGCACATATGTATATTAATGTCTTGATTACTAATAACATATCCCTCTTTTTTTTTTGTGAAAATAACATATCCCTCTTTATAACACCAGTGACGGGTTAATCAAGTAGTATAGAACCCATTGAGTTGATGTTGATCGTTCTGATTAATAATTTATAATAAAAATATGGTTTCTATGATCCACGTAGCCGGAGATTATGATAGACTTGCTCAAGACATCAAAGCATAGTTCAATCATGGGCCAACCAAAAACTCTTCGATAATGATAAAAAAAAACTCTTGGATATTTAAACATTTTCTGATATACAAATTAGAGTACACACTAGCACACTACACACCCAGAAATTGTAGGATTTAAATACAAACCTTGATTACACACATACTAACCGCATTATATAGTGAACCACGCAGACTAAGCCCATTTATCTCAACAGAAAAAAAGACACAAACCATCATTAATACCAAAAGGGGCAGAAAAAACTGAACATAGACCGGAACATCCGGTCCACAAACTTTCCAAAATCAAGCACCAGGAGCAGCATCCTTCACTTTACTCTGCAAATACCCACCATATTCCCTAGCATAATCCTTCACATGGCTAGCCGTATCATAAATCCGGTTCCTAGCATAATTAACCCGGTCCGAACCGGGTGGGTTCAGACCGCGAAAATACCGGTAAACCCAAGAGAGTGCAGCAACAGCCACAACTCCAAATCCACACATAGACAAGAAGCCAGCAACAACAAAAAACAAAACGATCCCAATAGGAACCCATATGGGAATGGTCAAGATTATCAAGGGAGCGAAGAGGATCAAACCAAGAACAAAACCGGCTATGGTTAGACCGGTGAGGAGGAGTAAGACTGAACTGGTGATGAAAAAGGCTAGGAGGCCTATGAGTTGGGTTGAGTTTGGAGAATGTTGGTTGAGTCTTTGGAGGAATGTGGGTGATGAGGTTGGAAAAATGTCTGCCATGATGATGGTTGTGGTGAAGATGGAGTTTTTGGCTGAAGGGGTTTTGGGAAATGAAGGAAGAGAGTGGTTTAGGTGGAGAAGAAGAGGAAGGTATTGTGTTGAGAGATGGACAGATGGAAGAAGGTGACTGTATTGTGGACACGCATGGGTATACGTGGAGGTGGGATGTACTTATTAACTGAGTTTAATTTTTGTGTCTTTGATTAGCATAATTGGAATCTAGTACCACCTCCTCTTTCTTTTTATTTCTTTTCTGTGTGGACAATTGAGTGAGAGATATTCTTCAATGCATATTTCAGGGTAAATATGATATTTAAGTAACATATTTTTCTAATTTTTCTTAACATTTCCCCAAATATTAATTATCAATACTTCTCAATAATAAACAAGTATGTAAGTGAAGGATGAAGTACTGGTAGGAAGTAATATAAAGTTGGTTTAGGTCGTGTAATTACTATCATCTATCGTTATAATCCTTAGATCATAATTTTGACTTCTGTAGGAAACCAATTGATAGTATGAAAGGATTATTGTGTATGAAAACTGAAAAGTAAAACTTGTATATGTGTTTTGATAGGATTAAGAATGTTAGTTGAATTATGATAGACATGTTTTTTTTCCAAAAACAACCCTAATCTTCCTCAACTCCTTCATTCTCTCTTACTTGTTTCCTGTTTATTGTCAATGCACTACAAAAAAACTCGTTGTAAGGCTTTGTTCATTTTCGTGTCTTACCTGATAATAAACGTAGAGAAAACACTATTTTTTACAAGTGCCGGGAAGTTTACCATGGCAAAGCGATTTTGTAGTGTTTATACAAACATTGTAATGTTAAACAAACGCCCAAAATTTTGGGACGTTTGTTACCCCGTTTTTTTGTTTTGATAAAATTGTTACCCCGTTTTTAACTGGCACCAAATTGCTCAAAATGATGGAGAGAAATTTCAAATTTTGAACATTTTCTGTGTTAAAATCACCTATTTACAGTAAGGACTAACAACAATACTTGTCCTTATTTTCCCAATCAGATTATTTAATTTATATCTTTCAAATAACTTTTTTCCCTATAAACGACCCAAACTTATACTAAGGAGAGTTTCTTCTTCTTCTTTTTTTCATTCCATGGAAAACAATTCATAATCAAACATTACTTCAGGGCGTGCTCTGATTGATTTCTAACAATTCCTTTTAATAGGACAAAGCCCAAGAGAGTGGCCCGTTGGATCGCAGTACTGGTATTTATGTTTCGAATAGAAGCGCCGGCTAATTATTGAGTTTTTTTGTTGTGTGGCTTATTATTGAGTTGATTAATTATAGGAGTATTCGTGTACATTCATAGTAGCTACAAATTGTAATATTGATACGATAAATATTGTTTGTTAATACATTCTCTCTACTCTCTAGTCATTATTATAATTTAGAAGGCAACAACTACAATTTTTTTTTGAATTTATCCATCCGTAGTTGATGCTCTACTAGCAACCGACTAATTTGATTCACAAAAATGTAAGCTTATAATGGGTGAAACTCACTACCTCAAAATAACTATCGCGACTACATATTTAGGTCTTAAACTCAAGATCACTGATTAAGTTAGAATAACCTTAACAACTTGATCTAAGCGCTTGATGACAACTACAACAATTTTAATTTCAAATATGAGATATCAACTTTTACATTAATTAATTTCTTTTTTCACTTTACGTTTTTAATTAAGGTCAAAATTTGAAATTTTTAAAACATCATTTAGAAATGAGTAATGTTAAAAAGTTAGCCATTTAGGATAATTTAAATTAATGACAGATTTCAAATTCTCAATTATTTAATAACTTTAATTGTGTGGAACCCTAATAAAAATAGTCCACAGCCCAACTGGCAACGTCATGGGCGAAATCAAAGAATCCAACATCAACATTAAAATCATTTTTTCAAACAAAAACATACATTTCAATTCTTAACTCTAAAACACCATGTAGCTTGCACGGGGTGTAATCCAGGTATGAATAAAAAAATGCTATGTATGATTCGGTTTTGATGATGAGTATTAGGACAGCAATATACAGACAAATCCATTGTTTCAGCCTCCCAAATTGGCGGTCAACACAACCTTATCTGTTAAATTTTAAATAAAGTTCTTTTAAGAATAAGATTCGAGGACAGCTTTGAAGAAAAAGAAATAACAAAAAACATCAATTGTAAGAAAGTGGAATTATTGAAAGGAAAAAATGAACTAAGAAGTGAAAATATGTAAAATGTTTCAATAAAAAATTATATACCAAGGATACTAAAGGACTAAAATTCACCTAATTTTGACCAACAAAATTTTGGAAGAATTATAAAGAGATCCCGAATAAGAGATATGATGACCAAAATGTCTCGACATAAGTTACTAAGTGAGTGACAAGGACTTATCATTTCTTACAATAAAATTGACCTAATGCTGACCAATAAAATTTTGGAATAAATGTATTAACCATATGTTTTAT
The DNA here is from genome assembly GCA_029929735.1 of Mimosa pudica. Classification (NCBI taxonomy): domain Eukaryota; kingdom Viridiplantae; phylum Streptophyta; class Magnoliopsida; order Fabales; family Fabaceae; genus Mimosa; species Mimosa pudica. The sequence continues at coordinate 11,182,858 of JAKELP010000018.1, read as the reverse complement.
TTAAATTGAATATCTCAATGTATAACATTTTAATAAAAACTAATACTTTAACTTTTGAGTAAATCAAATCTCTTTCTTTTTTACCTTCATGCAAATCAAATCTTACAATACCAAGTTTTTTTTTAATTCTCATCGAATTACTATTTTTCTTCATGACGTTAATTCTTTTTTGTAAACAAATTCCATTTCGTCATATTATTAATAAGATGGTCATCTATATACTTCACTAAATCTATATGCACTAATCCTATTGATCCACATGACCTATAATATGTGTATTAGAACCAAGTGTCCAATTGAGCCATGTGATTATACAAATTTGGAGTCAACATTGGTCAATGCATTTATTATATTCAAATTAATTTATTTGCACTTGAAATTCAAATTTGAAAATCGAGATGTTTCACTTGCAGAAAGTGAAATTGAATCTGATGATTATGTACTTTGAATCTGATGATTATGTACTTTGATTGGTATTGCTTAGTAAATTGTTACTGATTGCCTGGAGTTTTTAGTATTGCTTTTGTTACTGATTGCCTTAAATCTGATGATTATATGCTGTGTTCTTCATTTTATCCTGCCTATAGTCACATTTCTTTTTTGCTTTCAACTTTGGTTTATTTAATAATACTATTAGACTTCATTATAGCTTCATCCCAACTTTTGATTTCTATGTGAGATTTCATTTGGGTTAGAATTCGAGAAGTGCATATATTCGATATGTGAGAGGTTTGCCCTTGAGAGCATTCTTTTATCTTTGATATGTGAGTAGTCATTGAATTTTGCTGCACAGTTATATTCTTATCATCATGTTGTCCATTTTCTTGGAATTGTTTTATCAATAAATGTATTCTGATATACGTTTTGGCCACTTCTAGCAACAATAATACTCCCTCCGGTCTTAAATATAGGACCTAGTTGACTTTTTTGGAAAATCCTAAAAAAGTAAAATAAGTTAATTATAAATTGATGATTTACCTAATTTTTCCCTTAAACTAGTTTATTTTACCTATAACCTAATGGATAATCTAAATTTATATCAAATGTGTCATGGTTTAATAGTCTATTTCACAACCTTAACCTCTCCAAAAAAAGTGAATTAGGTCTTATATTTAGAACCGGAGGTAGTAATATTTTGCATCTTTTGTAGGGAGGGTGACCCCAGAAAGTGTCATCTTTAGCTTTGGAACTGTGTTATTGGATGTCATTAGTGCTCAATGCTTATTGAGAATGACAGATTGAAGAATGTAATAAATGCACTACTGGTTCAAAATGAAGGTTGAACAAGGATAATGTGAGAGTAAGGAGAAAATGGCCATGTTGGAGAGTTTGAAAGAGTGGTTCTACCATTGTTGCCTGTACGAAGAAGAATGAAAAGACAAAGAAGACAACTTTGTTGTAATCTTTTGGTGTATTTTTTTGTCAACATGTTATATATCAAGCTAGATGAGTGAACTTTCATTTGCAATATTCATGTCAAAGAACGAATGTAATGACAGAGAACACAACTTTGTTGTAAAATTTTAGTATATGAATAATGTAACTTAATAATGTAATTTAATTTAGTGGCTCTAGACTCTAGTTATGAAAAATATGGTGTCTTAGGACGAAGATTCCAAAAATGAATATTACAATGATAACCATAAAATGCAATTAAGTTTGGCCTAAAACATTATACAAAAAGCTACATAAAGTATTTGAGGTTTTTCCTAGTTCAAATTTCCATTTTACTTGTTCAAGTTATTATACATGTTTGTGTTTCAGATTATTTACCACTTGTTTAAATAACCATTTTACCTGTTCATACAAGGACTTGTCTTGTTCGAATGACTGTTTTACTTGTTTAAGGTGTGTTTGTGTTTCAAATTAATTTTCACTTATTCAAATGACCTTTTTACATGTTCAAACGAAGCTTTTCCTTGTTCAAATCACCATTTTACTTGTTCAAAGGTGTTATCCATGTTTGTGTTTCAAATTAATTTTCACTTGTTCAAATGATATTTCTACCTGTTTAGAAGATGTTTTTCCTTGTTCAAATCACCATTTTACTTGTTCAAGGTGTCATACATGTTTGTGTTTCAAATTAATTTTCACTTGTTCAAATGACATTTTTATTTGTTGAGAAGAGATTTTTTCTTGTTCAAATCACCATTTTGCTTGTTCAGGGTGTCATAGGAGTTTGTGTTTTAAATTAATTTTCACTTGTTCAAATGACATTTCTATATGTTAAGAAGAGGTTTCCAAATCACCATTTTACTTGTTCAAAGTGTCAGAGTTTGTGTTTTAAATTAATTTTCACTTGTTCAAATGACATTTCTACATGTTCAGAAGAAGTTTTTCCTTATTCAAATCACCATTTTACTTGTTGAAGGTGTCATATATGTTTGTGTTTCAAATTAATTTTCACTTGTTCAAATGACATTTCTACTTGCAGAAGAGGTTTTTCCTTGTTCAAATCACAATTTTACTTGTTCAAGGTGTTATACATATTTATATTTCAAAGTCAAACCCTAATTTAAGTGGGAGCCATGGAAAATCTACTACGGAATCAGATTCTGCAGGAAAAAAGAATTGAATTTATCAAAAAAAAATTGAAATTTGAAGATGCAAATGATTTGGGTAATGAAAAGAATGAGAGGGATACGTTGAAAGAGGGAGGGATTGATGACTGTGGATGGGTTTAAAGGAGGAAGGTGTATGAGATTCAAAACGGGATTTTGTTGTTGGTGGTGGGAGAGATTGTTGTTGTTGTTGTCCATGAATGATGCTTTCGTGGAATACTATGAAGGTTTGTTTCAGATCCAAGGAAAAGGAAGTGAAAGAGGAAAGAGATGGATAATTGGAAGTGGCAAATAAAGGGTTGTTTTTGTCTTTTTGCAGAGTAATTTAATTTCATTTAAGGACCAAAGTCCTGCAGAGAAATTTCAGAAAGTTTTGGTCTTTCAGTGAAATTAATTGTTATCTTTGGTCCTTCATTGAAATTCTCCCAAGAAAGATAAGATAAATGGAATTAGCCACGAAATTGGCGTTAGCGACATGGACACCGCCTTTGGCCGCCTATGACAATGATGTGGAACTGTGTAAGGGTAGATTGTTTGGTTAAGAAGTATTTAGAAAATTTATGTTTGGGATCTATCGTAAGGAATATTCTCATAATAAAAACAAGAAGGATAATGACTATCATGTTGCCAACATATTTGACTCAGTATGATGCAACAAGAGCCCTTCTAATTGATTTAATCCACATAATAAGGAATAATTTTGATTAAAATATAAACTACTGATTATTATCTATCCGATATATCTCTCAACCAAAACATATAAAGAAAGTGATCTAGTGTCCCTTTGTTTATTGGGTAGGTACCATGTTGTTGGATTGTGTTTATGTCATCTGATGCAACTTCATACACTTGTTTAGAGGAATATAATGATGTTGTTGGCCAAATTGTACCTGCAATTATTCCGTGGATTAAAAATACTTACATTTCAGGCAGAGGAACAGTTAGGTACTAACATTATGTTTGAACTAAATGTAAATAGTGCAAAAAGAATTATTACACAATGATCAAAGTTTTATTAGTGTTTTATATATAATCAATTGGCAGTGGGATAAGACTTCTTGTGGAAAAATCCCCTCACAGATTTTATTTTTCAAAATGACATGAAATTTTGTTTAAAACCAATGTGTAACTTATTTCCAATAAAAACAATTCTTGTCTTTATATTTATACAACTCATAGTCAACGATTAAATTAATTTGTATACACTCAAAATCATTTGGAAAATAAATTTGACTATTGATGTTTTTCAGCAATCATTCCTGATAATTATAACTTCAAACTTAAAATAGCTAGAGTTGTACATGTCTGACTGATTGTGAACAAGCGCAGTGATCTATTTAAGAAGTTAGTGGTATGGTGTGCTTGAATTTTATCAGCAGTGTTGTCAACTTGTTCATTGTTGATATATCACTATTCTTGAAAAACAGTGACTAACGATTTCGTATTATTTAGCTAAGACAATTGTTTCAAGTAATGACTTGAGACAGTTAAGTGGTACCCATATTACAAATGACAGTAACACTAACATATAAAAATATATATTTTTTCCATTAAAAAATGATGTATATTAGATATTTTAAGTAAGAATTTGAGTTGTCGTTGATAATTGCAGCTAGTTTTAGATAATATGCTATACGATAAAATGTATATTTTCTGCTCAAATTCTCTCAAGTTAAAAAAAGTTTGCTGTACAATATAAATATGAACTACAAATAAATATTTGGCAGAAAAAATCCAAAATGAGTAGATATAAAAACCTAAGGACAAATTTCTTTCCGATGTATCGAAAAAAAAAACCTAAGGACAATTTCAGACCAAAAAAACCTTAGGACAAAATTTATCAATAGAGAATTTTGAATTTTTTTTATCAAAGACAAAATGATATTTTAGATGATATAAACATTACATAAGTCTTTTCTTGATCAACGTATTACAATTTACAATAGATAAACACAGCAACAACAGTGGTAATTAATAAGTCTATACATGATTTGCAACAAAAAAGTCTATCTATAATAGAAACCAATTATTTGAATTTTGAGCTATTCACCTTTCCTCCCTGCCAATAATCATGCAAATACACGCGCGCGCATATTATTAAATCACTAGTTAATTAAATAAATCTGGTCTATATATTTTATACTACCTCCGGTTCTAAATATAGGACCTAATTGACTTTTTTTGGAGAGATTAAGATTGCAAAATAGCTTATTAAATGATGATATATTTGATATATTTTTAGATTATCCATTAGTTTATAGGTAAAATAAACTAGTTTAAGGGAAAAAATTAGGTAAATCAATTTATAATTAACTTATTTTGTTTTTTTAAGGATTTTTTTAGAAAAAGTCAATTAGATTTTATATTTAGGACCGGAGGGAGTATTAAATAAAATAAATATTAAATCTCCTAAGAAAGAAATATAAGTTGTCAATTATAAGTATACCAATCTTTAGATAACATCCAATATAATACAAAAAATGTATATTTTCTTTTCTATTTCCCACAAGGATAAATTTCACTGGACAATATAAATATTAACTCCAAATAAATATTTGGCCAATAAAATCCAAATAAGTTCCTATATATTAAACCCTACGGACAATGGTTAAAAAAACCCTAAGGACATTAATTTATTTAACAATAAATCCCCTTTTGACCAACTTCTTACAAAGATACAATGCACAGACGGTTATAATGAGCAAAACTCCATGAGCTAAGACAATTACTATGTAGTCCACCTGAAAAGAGTACAAAATTTGAATGGTTTTTGTCCAAATATAAGAGTTAATCTCATATTCTCTTTTCATTTAAATTTCTTTTTCCTACTTTACCCCTAACTTTCTTTCATTTTTATTAGTGCTTATGAATTTATCTATCTTAAAAGTATCATAATAAATGGGGTAATATCGGAAAAAACATTAACTTCGGCTACCCAACTACTTTTGCATGTTTTATTAAGAATTGTATTTTGGCAACTATGCTATTATATTACGGGCTAGGGGAGTAAACTAGAGTTAATAATTATTTTCACCAACAAATAATTACACAAGTATCAGTTTAGCCAAAACAATAAATGATACTCCCTCCGGTCCTAAATATAAGACCTAATTGACTTTTTTAGAAAAACCTCTTAAAAAGAAAAATAAGTTAATTATAAATTGATTTACCTAATTTTTTCCCTTAGATTAGTTTATTTTACCTATAAGCTAATGTATAATCTAAAAATATATCAAATTTGTCATGATTTAATAGTCTATTTTGCAACCTTAACCTCTCCAAAAAAAGTCAATTAGGTCTTATATTTAAGACCGGAGGTAGTATCAAATTAACCAACAAATAATAATAAAATAACATATTAAGTAAAGGTTGTCAAACCTGCGAGTTTAAATAAACTCGTGGAAAGAAGATAAAATCGGATAGTAGACTCAAATCGTAAACTCGCAAGAGTATAATTTTATTAATAAAATGTGTTTCATGTAAAAAATTACAAATAATCTGATTCAATATTTTAAAATATAAATAGTTGATATTAAATATGCTAACACTCATACTTTATGAATTTCAATATAAAAATTGCTATTGAATCTACATAAAAAAATCATTGAATTTGGTTAAATAAAAATAATTAAATGAGTTTATGAGCAAGTTAACACAAATTTTTGTAAAGTGAAAACGTAAAAACAATGAATATAACATGTAAACACGTAAGTTTCTAACAAATTTATTCTCACTTAGAATTTGTATGCCTTGTGACACGTTTTGATTAGGTAGAGTTGTAAAAGCGGTAAAATCAGAGTGTCAACTCTCTAGTTTGACAACAATAATACTACCTTCGGTCCTAAATATAAGACCTAATTGACTTTTTTTTAGAGAAGTTAAGGTTGCGAAATAGACTATTAAATCATGACATATTTAATAAATTTTTATATTATACATTAGTTTATAGGCAAAATAAACTAGTTTAAGGGAAAAAAATAGGTAAATCAATTTATAATTAACTTATTTTCCTTTTTTATAGAATTTTTTTAAAAAATCAATTAGGTCTTTTATTTAGGACCGGAGAGAGTATTAACTATGACGATCATTTTCCTTACTACGAGAAAAGATTAACGGCGTGTTAGAAATAACCCTTTAACTATTTAAATTTCCTTCCATATGGAAAAATCACATAAACAAATACTGAAATTGATTTGACTATTGTCAATTGTAAATAAAATACTACTACATCAGATAATACACGCGCTAAAAGAGCGCGTGACATTAGCAGAGGGGAAGACATCAGACATGTCTGACTTCATTGATTTGTTAAGGATGATTCTTTCCTCCTCTTCAACTCCATCCTTCATTCCTTACCTTCCTCTCTTCCTTTCTCTTCAAATTTCTTATTCTTCATCTTTCCTTCTTCCATGAAAAAAGAAACCCACAAAATATTCACTCTTTCCCATCATAAAAAACCAAACTTTAGCCTCACACAAACAAGAATTTGATTTCAAACCCTTCTTCTTTCTTCACAAAATTTCACTTTTTGCCTCTTCCCCTCCTTCTCTACAATCACTCTGAGCATTTCAGGTTCATTTCAATCCTGTTTTTCTTCTAATTTACCATTTGGGTGTCAGAAAATAGTGTGCTTTGGCCTTATTAAGATTAGCGTTACATGTCCATGTATTTCTTTTCATTTTTTATGTGCTATGCTAGTGATTATAGTGAAATTATGGCTAGTTTTATGCTCTTTGCTGGTTTTCATTGCATATGTTTATGTTTATTTGTTCTTGACAATGTGTGTAGTCAGCTAATTTTTGGATACTTTATGTTTAAAGCGTTGCAGTGTTCAAATTAGGGTTCTTGATGTTGTTAGGATGATTTGTTTATTGTCTTGTTATGATATATGGAGTCAAATTTGTGTATAATGTGACACTATCTGTCTACTTTTTTTTTCTAACTTGTTTTTCTTTAGTGTTTCTTACTTTCTTGTCTATTTGCATTCTTTGTGATTTGCAGGACTGTTGGGATTTGTTTCTACAGGAACCTTGTTGAATTAGTTGTTGAACTTGAGAGATCTTATCTGGTGTTTGTGTTGTGTATCACATATTAGATTGTGCACGATACCGTTTGAATATCATTCATTAAGTATGTCGTTAATGAAATCTTTTTGGTGTCTAGATACTTTTGCCTTATGTAGAAGTGAATATTTTTGAGAGAACAGTTTTCTCCTCGTGTATTCCGGTGTTTGAAGTTGAAGAATTTAAAAGTAACCAGGATAGTGGAATACTGAGTTTTGTTGGATGGGTAATAAACTTGGGAGGAGGAGGCAGGTGGTAGATGAAAAGTATACAAGGCCACAAGGGTTGTATAATCATAAAGATGTGGATCACAAGAAACTGAGGAAGCTAATACTTGAATCGAAGCTCGCACCCTGTTATCCTGGAGATGAAGAATGTGCCAATGATCTTGAAGAGTGCCCAATATGTTTTCTGGTTAGTCTAATTTCTATTGTGTACCTTCAATCTAGTTTCTTATGCTTATTCTTTTGCCCTTTTTCTTCCTTGAATGAACGAGCACGCCATTTTAGCTAATGAATGTTAAACTATCAACTTCAAATAAAAAATGCTTTCTTTTTAGTGGGAAACTTTGTTGAGGATCTTTCTAATTATTCTTTTCTTATTTCCCAATGACGCCCTTACTAATTATTCTGTTTCATCCTTTTCCTTCAATTTAGTATTATCCAAGTCTAAATCGATCAAGATGTTGCACCAAGAGCATTTGTACTGGTAATTATTTTCTTATCTAGTTATCTTTGCTATTAGAATATTTTGTAATTACCATTTCTATGCCATCTGATTTACTCTCTTTTTACCAGAGTGCTTTCTGCAGATGAAAGTTCCAAATTCAACTCGCCCTACACAGTATGCTCTTTAATTAGTAATTTGTCTTTTATACAAAAAGATGACTTATAGTTGCTGACATCTTATTTTGCATCCACCATGAGCTGAAATTTAAAGATAATTTCATTTCTTAATTATGTTAGATGTCCTTTCTGCAAGACAGCGAATTATGCTGTGGAGTACAGAGGTGTGAAATCAAAGGAAGAAAAGGGATTGGAGCAGATTGTAAGTTGGTATCTTCCATTGCTATTGACTTTAGGAATGTTTTTGCTGAAATATTTGCATAGTCAGTTCAGATGAACTTACGTACATGTTATTTTTTTAGGAAGAACAACGTGTTATAGAAGCTAAAATTAGGATGCGGCAGCAAGAACTACAGAATGAAGAAGAAAGAATGCTTAAAAGGAATGAAATGAGCATCTCAAATGGAAATGTAACACTTGCAGATGTTGAATACAGCTCAAATGCTGGTAATCTTCATTGGATTGCTGGGTATTTTCTCTTTATGTCTGGTTCTGGTTGTTTAAATGATTGTTTTGCTTTTGTAGTGGCTGCATCATCAAGTTCTGTTGTTGAAGGAGAGGAGATTGTTACTTCTCAAGATTCTTGTGTCACCCCAATTATCAGACCACTTCCGGCTGCTAGGAGCAATAGGTCTGTTAGTTTAAGTAACCTTTGTAGTTTTAAAGATATTCTAACGTTCTCACATATGTAGCCTCATAATATTTATTCCTTTCTAGTTAATAGATGGAGCAGAGTGAAACAAATTGAAATTTGTTATTTAGGAGAACTTGTGTCTTAACTTTTTCTCTTGAAATCTGAACTTCTTTTGGGGTGTCTCATTTCCCATTTATATTCTGGCTGTTGAGATTATATTGACACCTGTTACATAATCAAGAGTTAACTACATTTCAAAATGAGTCATCACGTAGTCATATTGTCTAAATTATGTGCTTGATTTAACATGCATCAGGCACGTGCCTCTAACAAACATGGCCGTGAAGATTATGCTCATTTAAATGTGTCACAATTGGAATAAAAATTTGAACTATCATGCAAGCAAGCCATAAAATATTTACAATGCTAGAGGCATACATAGAAATTTCAATCATCTGCAGCCTAATTGCATTGCCTGTGATGTTAAGTGATACTCCCTCCAGTCCTTGATATAATACCCACTTTTTTTGAATTGAACATGAGACCCATTTTTAACTAAAAGTTAGATCTTATATTAATGACAAAACGAGTATTTTGGTACTTAAAGGGAATTTGGAATATGGAAATTGATAATAAATTTTCAACATCTTTCTTAATTCAATTGGAGTCAAACCATCAACAAACTACCTGCTTCTATTCTTCACACTGAAGTGTACATAAGTTCATTCTATCAATTTCATGTGTGATTGCACCAAGTGGAGTTTTTTTAGTGGAATGCTGCAACCAGAATTTGATTATATGTTAACAAAAATCTAGGCTTATAATTTCTTACATAAAGAAGTGGCCGCTGAATCTGGCATCATTGATATGATTGATTCTGGCAGTGTTGATATGAGCAATTTCCTTGTCATTATTTTAAGATTTTGCTTATTTGGATAGTTATTGGATGAAAAGTAGTTGGAATGATGGATGAGCTTGCTAGGTTGGTGCACATATGTTATAACCGACTATAAAGAAAGGATGCAGTAGTCATTGTAGCATATGGCCCATCCAAGTATTTGATCTTACGGACCAACATTTGATCAACTTGCAACTATGCTCTTATAGAGCTAGGTAGATTAATTTACAAAGAGATCTGTTAGAATATTTCCAACTTCAGTGCTAAATTCATGCACAGCCGAAAGAGAAAAGAAAGGAAAAGATACCGCTTCTTCATTTTACAAAAAATAATTGTTACCCTTCTCCTGTCCTATTTCCATATGCATCTATTGAATAGAAAGTCATGTACATTTAAAAGAGTGTTAGTATAAGTAATAGAATATTAAAATGATTGTAACAAATGGTAGAAAATGAGATGAATTTTCCATAATTTACTTGTGCAATTATAAACCCTTGAGCTGACTCCTATGTCGATTTATCTGTTCAATTCTTGGTGAAATATATTTAATATGATGGTATTAGAATCTTAAAACCATAGATGATACTCCCTCCGTTCCTAAATATAAGATCACTTTGGGGAAGTGGATAAGTTCCTAAATATAAGATCATTTTCTATTTTGTCTCAATTTTGGTCCAAATTACCCCTATACTTCTTAGTTCCCTCACTTCTCTCTCAAATCCCTATTTGTCTTTTAAATTTAAGTGAGGGTATTTTGGGAAGATCATGTAATCCTAATTCATTGGAAAGCCTTCCTTAATCTCTCCAAATTACCCAAAGTGATCTTATATTTAGGAATGGAGGGAGTACTTTTTAATAAATTCATCTGTGTGGTTTCCTAATGGTGCATCTGAAGATATTTGGCTTGTTAGGTTGATGTCTCTTGGTAAGCAGCCATTTGAAGTCTTTTGTTTGGTCATGTACACATGTGCTTGAATTCTTTCATATCTTGTGTACGGTAGTTACATTGTAAGTGCACTGAAAAATTTTCAGGGATGATGAATTTGACCTTGACCTGGAGGACATTATGGTCATGGAAGCAGTTTGGCTTTCCATTCAGGTAAGAGACTCACCTTTGAAACATAGATGAGCATGGCACTCATTTGCAAATTTGAGATACTTTTTAAATAAAAACAAAGTGAATTTCATTTGCTTTTCATGATTATTTTTTAATCTTATTAACAACAACGGGTAATATTTTGAGCCCACACTGTCATTCTGTTAATTGATGCCTGAGTCAATCAAATATATAATTCTTCATATTGTTTTATTTTTCCACTTAATTACTTGGTTACAGACAATGGCCCACACTCTGTAAGAAGTCTAAAACATATTAATACTCGAAAACACACTGAGCATACTCAGACAGCTTTATCCCTCTAATAAAAAAAGGTCAACCTAGTTCTAGTCTCCACTTGGTGAGGGTGCTGGGAAGGGAATATACTAGGCAGTCTTACCCCTGCTTTATGCAGAGAGGCTGACTTGAACTCTCGACCTCAGACCCCACGGCAAACAAGCTTACCATTGAGCCAAGTCGGCCCTTCTTTACCCCTCTAATAGGTACTCTTAAAAAATTGGTGAAATGCTTGATTATAATTTTTTTTTCTCGCATTTTTACACTAAACTTGTTTTAATTTAAACACAACTAGCCTTGTTTTCAGTATATACATTAGTAATGTTACATACTTATTTCTTGCATTTGCAACTTCATACTCAAGTGTAGGAGAACCTTGTGTAAGTTACTACTTGTATCCAAAACATGGATCAAACTATAAATTCAGTGTGCAGATTTGTAATATGCAAGTTTTGTAGTTCTCATTGTTTGTGGAATGGGTGTTTTCATGCTCACGTGTTTCAATATGCATGCACTCGTACGCAGAAGTTAATTTGAATATCAGCCTGTGCTCTGTGCCTATATTTCTGTTGTTATTTGGCTATGTTCCATATCTGGAAGCTATTCTATCAATGCTTCAATATTCTTAACATAAATGATGACTCCAATGCAATTATTCCATTTAATGACAATTGGTTTTTATGGTCAACATGCAAAGTCTAAGGAGGAATATTTGATCCCTCTGAAAAAAATGAGAAATGGAACATCTAAAGAAGTCTCACTCTCAACCCCCTCCCATGCTGTTAGAAAAAATGTGTGTTGAAATAGGCAGTCAATTCATTTAATGATTCTAATCTTTTAAAAATAAAAGAGTGTATATATTGGCTCTGCAGGAGAATGGAAGGCAGAGAAATATATCTTATCCAGCATCTGGACAATACATAAGCAGTGAGAACTATACTTCATCTTCAATGAATCCTCACACTGGATCATCATCCTCGCCCTCTGGGGGCCTTGCAAGTGCAATTGCTGCTCTTGCTGAGCGTCAGCAAATGGCGGGAGAAGCATCAACTAGTACAAATGAGGGGAATACACCATCTTTCAACATGGTACAAGGTGCTAACAGGTTTTACAGTCAATTGGGAAGAGAATCTGGTAGTTATCCACATGCAGACAACAGCAACGAGGTGCTGCCAAATAACCCATCGGCCATGACTAGGGATCATGGGGAATGGTCTATCAACCATGAACCACAGGTGGCTGAAACCGCAAGCAGTTATGCACACAATGTTGCTGATGATGGTAGTAGATTATCTTCTTTACCACAGCCTGATGACATTGAAGGAAGTCTTGAAAATGCCACAGAACCTATTGTTCCTGAGAGTTTTGAGGAGCAGATGATGTTAGCTATGGCTGTCTCTCTAGCCGAGGCTCGAGGCATGTCAAATGGACAAGGTGTTTCGTGGCAGTAGTTTTTCGTCAAGGTACTTGTCTAGTCTTTTTTCTCAAATTGATGGTGTTTGCATTATCAGGCTATTTTGTCTGGCTAAATCTAGGTTTGAGTGTTTAGTCAAAGTTCACACTTAGTGTGGGGCTTGTTCAAAAGATCAGGGGAAGATTCTCTTTTCTCACATATTCATATATAAAATGTCAATGGAAAACAATTTATTCTCATTTGTCAAAGGTTGTTGCTTGACACTTTCTTCTGTATTTGATTTCTTTTCTCCTTGCCCTTTCGTTGGCTTTCTGTAAATAATGTTCCAAAATTTAATATAGCTCTGATAGTTCACATGGCACATTTTAAATTTATATTGAATGAAGGAATGAAATTGTCATGTGAGTGTAATTTGTTTGTGGTTTGAGATGAGTATTCTAAATCATGCTTATAAGGATTTGGATGTAAAAATCTTGTAAACATAGGGCCTTGTTTGATTCTGTCTTTTATTTTTATTTTCTTAGAGTCGTTTTATAGAATTATCATTCAGAATAAGTTTTGAGAATAAAACTGCTTGGATGAGACTGGAGAGTGGGGGTATTGACCAAACTGAGTTGGAAAGTGAAGCTTTGGCAAGTTCGAGATTGAGAGGTGAGAGCTCAACTTCAAGCAGCTGAACATAGATGTTTGTTCTTATTTTGGCAAATTTAACATAACAATTTACTAAGAAAACATAAAAAAGATGTTTAATTCTTTTTTTAAAAAAAATTACGTTTTTGTGAGATGTTTTTAATTTCTTTGTTTTAATGAGTTTTGGGTGGGATACCCCTTTCATATTTTATGAAGATGTAAATTAGCACTTATTTAAGATCTGAAAATAGCCACACAATGTAGGTAAAATTCTTTATCAGTTCCATAATAAACCACCCATGTTGACAGCTTTTGCACTTATTATCACTTTTTGCCATGTTAGTGTTTTGGCAGCAACCCAGTAGTACAATATCATTGATTTTCTATCTTGTTGCTGTTGCTTCTTCAATAAGTCTTTCATTTGATAAAGGAGGAAAAGTGGAGGTCATTAAAGCATTATAATAATGAAAACAGAAACTTATGTTGTGTCATTCTTCCTTTCATTATCAGCAAAGATGAATCATGTAAACTTTTGTTGCCTATACTTTAATTCTCCCATGACCTGTGCTTTCCCTCCACTCTGATTTGCTGCTGCAATTAAGGTGACAGCAACAGCCAAGTAGAAAAGCTTAATGGAACTGTGTTTTTGAGTCATCATCAAAATTAGGTGAGCTCCCATTAAGTGGAGTATAGTATGAGAAATGAATGGGATTGTTTGAACTTTATGCAGATATGCTTTTTTTAATTTAGAGGTGCAATTACCAACAACTTAAGATTGCAAGTGGGATTCAACAAAGTTTTCCATTTACTGTAGAACTTTTATACTGCTAGATTGTAAGCTAATTTCTGACCAAAAAAAGGTTTATAATATAATTGGTTTTTATATATATATATATTGATGTTTATGTGACAAAAACCTTGATTGTGCTTGTGATAGTTACATTTGTGTAGAGCTGAGTTGACTGTAATTAAAACATCTCTTGTATCCTGATTTATTGGCCATTTGGGGAAAAAAACTTTACCCAAAGGTGGTGGGGCTCTAGATAAGTATCAGTCTCATGGAGCTTCATTTTATGGTTCTCTTTTCACTCATTAAATCCAAAGCACTATATCATTATTATAATCTTTTTAATGTGATGATATTTGTGCGGAAATAACATTAAAAGGTAGTGTTTTCCACAATGTTGTAAAGTCGGATTGAAAGGCGATCTGAATAGGCTTTGGGTTATGGTTCAGCACAATTGGATCGCTCAGACCGATGGTCAGATTGACGATCAAAATGATAGTCGTTGAGCCAAAATATGAAGTCATTGACGGTTGGACCGGTATGACCGACCGGTCCGGTCTGATTCTTACAACATTGGTTTTTCGCATTCCTAAAGGAAAAATAGACAAGTTAAATACCCTATTCTACAAATAATAGGAATAACTCCCTTCCCCCAAAAGAGTCATAAAATGACAGATATATTCTAAAGAACTAAAATGGGATTTCAAAATTTTTGCAAAGGTTGGTCAAGGTGACCTATTTTGTAGCATAATGCAAAAGCCAAAAAAAATAACGACTGAATGGTAGTAATCCATGTGAGTGACCATTATTTTCACAAACACTCCTTAATGACACATTTAATCATATGAAGGATTACAATAACATGGAATAACGAGGATTGTCTGCTTAATGATCATTCATACAAGAAACCGTTATTTTTATAAAGACCCCTTGGGTCAATCACAATGATTTTAAATACAGTGTGAATAACAAATGACTATCAAATTACCACACTGTCAAATATTGAAAATCCTTGATGAAAAGATCTCAAAAAGTATGACAAAAATTGTACGTATCTCACTAAATATCATCCTCTCATATACTCATTCTTGGGGTGAACATTTCCAGTGTTGATTTCTGATAAAAAAAAAATCCAGTGTTGATGAGGTTCTCTTCCCTAGATGATGGTTTTGGAAGGGTTAAACAGAAATAGAAACAAGTTTAGAAATTCAAATGTTTGTTATGTGATTTTAATTACCGTGATTTTTTCAATGTGTTTTATAACTGATAAATTCAAATGTTTGAAAGTCGAACTAAAAATTAATTCTTTGTTGAAGTACTACCTCTGGTCCTAAATATAAGACCCAATTGACTTTTTTTTGGAGAGATTAAGGTTGCAAAATAGGTTATTAAATCATGACATATTTGATATCTTTTTATAATTAACTTATTTTGCTTTTTTTAGGATTTGTCAAAAAAGTCAATTAAGTTCTATATTTAGGACCGGAGGGAGTAGTTTAATTCTATAGCAATATTCCCACATTATTTCATTCATAAAAAAATCTAGATCTAAGTTGAATTCTAACCTTAAATAACATTGACAAATTATTATTTAACCTCATCTTATGACAATTCATATGGGAAAATGACAAAAAAATGACACTTGAATTTGAGTTGGACAAAATGGGGTCTCCAATTCCAACTTGGACAAATAAGGGAAAGTCCCCAATTTGTCCTAAATGAAATTTGTGACTTTTGTCAAAAAAGTAGTTAATAGCGATACTTGTGTAGTTAATTGCGATACATGAGTAGTTAATCGTTAACTAATCAAGTATCGCAATTAACTACCCAAGTATCGCTATTAATTACCCTTTTCATTAACTAGTCAAGTATCGCAATTAACTACCCATTGTATCGGTATTAACTACCTATTTGACACAAAGTCACAAATTTCATTTAGGACAAATTGGAGACTGTCCCTTATTTGTCCAAGTTGGAATTGGAGACCCCATTTTGTCCAACTCAAATTCAAGTGTCATTTTTTTGTCATTTCCCCAATTCATTTCAGTTCAAAAAAAAATCTGATGACAATTCATCACACACTCAACTGTACCTTGAGGAAATTGACATGCATGTTAGAGGAACTTATACACATGTTTTGAAAAATATTCGGCATTTGTGAATCTGTAAATAAACTAGGGGGATTTGCAGTTTAGTCCCTGGTAAGGGAAATTAATACTGGAAGGTCCCAATACATTTCAAAATAATTATAAAGTCTCAGGGGCCCTTTCCTGTAATTGTTTGCTTAACTTCAATGACCATTTTGCCCTTATTAAAGATGGTTGTCATCTCACTGGTCCCTACAGGAGGACTATGCTTTCATCTTATGAGGGCAAAATGGTCATTGAAGATAAGCAAACAATTGCAGGAAAGGGTCCCTGGGACTTTATAATTATTTTGGAATGTATTGGGACCTTCCAGTATTAATTTCCCTTCCCAGGGACTTAACTGCAAATTTCCCATAAACTAATAGCACGGTAAAGAAAAGATAATCTATCGTAAAATTTTTTCCCATTCTTATATTACAATTACAATTACAATTCTACAGACAAACATATTCCAAACAAAATTTAAATCTTTGATCGGCCAAGCATTGGTAAACCACTGTAAATATGCTGCAATTCAATGGGCACAAGTGCTCTCAATAGATTGAAATGAAAATCATTATATAATATCTTACAATCACTAGTCCTCGTCATCACTGTCATAATTTTGGCACAATGACTGCAGTCCACTTGCAGTGTTACTTTTATTCTCTTCGCTTGTCATGACTTTATCTGCTACTGGTTTCTTGACAATGTTGATCTTCACCAAAGGATGAATAGGTTTTGGACCACTATTATTTCCTGAACCTTTTGCATTTTCTGCAAAAGTATCATAAAGTTATAAACAAAAAGTATGATGCATGGTCACACACTCTAGTCAAATCACAAAATCATACAACCTCTCACATATCTCCTTAAAAGGCCACAGAGAAAAAAAAAATCTCTTTATTCCATCATGCTACGCATGTCATAGAGGCAAAATATTTTTGAAGAGTGGATGATACAAACATCTATTCAATTTGATGACATGTACAAATCTGGGACATTAAGGACCATAAATTGTGTCAGTGGCTTTGCTCCAATAATGTCACTTCTCTTCCCTTTCTTTATGTTGCATTTACCTTAATTTCCCACTACATGAACACAGAATTGAACCTAATCTTTGTAGTTTCTCTTCTAAAATAGTCCCTTTTTTCTAGGCAATGTGAACTAAGTGGTTAAAAAATCTTCTTCAGTTCGTAGTTTGATTACAATTCCAAACATAGGCAAATCCACCCAGTTAGGACGACAGTGCTAACAATTTCACATATATAATGCATTCATGGGGTTTACTGTATGTAGTTCCTATGACTGAGCCTCTGGAAGTTCACATACCTGTGTTACCAGCATTATCCAAACTCTCTTTTGTCAAAGCATCAGTTGGTTTATCTGGAAGCTCTTCAGTTCTTCTTTTCTGCAAGCAGACACAGTCAAACATATGCCAATAGCCCAATACAATTATTATACAGCTTCAACATATCAATATGCAGATAAATCATCCATAACTCTAACAAAAAATATGAAAAAGAGAAAATCTAGCCAAAAAGATCTACAAGATATAAAATTAAAATATGAAAACCTTAACTACAAATGTCACACTTTTCAGGCCAATACCATATTCAAGGAAAATATCAAACGCCACAAACGGCAGATCAGAGGAATATATGATAACAATCCATACCTTTGTAAGATCATCAGATGTTTCACCATTCACAATTGGAGGCGGAACAATAAACTCATCGGCTTCTAAATCTTCATCACGAATTCTTTTAATCATTTCTTTTGACTTCTGTTTATGATAACAAAAGTTGAAAAAAATAAAAGTGTTAATTCCACAAAAGTAATACACACATGGAAAAATTGTGTGTGATTGTAATGGTAGTAATACTTACACTTGAGAAAACTGATTTTATTAGCGCTTCATCTTCTTCTTCCATTTGTTTCTCCTGAAGATATAAAATACAAATAATTCATTTAAATTTATCAAGATAAAAGTATGAAAAGATCAAGGAATGACCAAAAGTTACGGCCTAAACATAAGGCATTGCATCTAGTCATGTTTAGCACACAACGATTTGCCTTGATTGTCTCCTACATTCTAATATTTAGCAGTTAAGGTATGCATTGTAGTTCAGAACCCAAGCTTCCATCTACTTTAACAAGACTCATGTCAAACGCATTGACATAAATTGCAAAAATACAGTAAACACTAAACAGAAGAACCAAAAAACTGATATTATTATCTTCATATATAAGATTAGCAAAGTTATACAAATCATACAAGATCATCAGAATTCTTATCCATTAAGAGCAGTGATTACCATCTCATACCATTGAGGGACATGTTAACAGTGGTTTAATATATTAAATAACAATATAAAATCCATAAAAACTAAGCATGGAATTTTATTTCTTGTACCGGTCTTTTTTTCTATACAAACATTTCAATCAGTTTCTTATACTAATTCATTAAGTTTTAGTAAAATCGAATTGTTTAGACCCAAAGCTTGTCCCTAGCAAGATCCTATACAACACTTCAATTCTCATTCTCGTTAAACAAGTCTCTCCAAATGAAAAAGATTTGTCTACAAAATGAAATTTGAATACAAACCTTTTCCACAAACAGTCTACAGTCTCTAATGAATAAAACTGGGCCATGACAAAGATGGAAACTAATTGAAGGATTCACATCAGAGAATCAAATCATAGCCCATGGAAAATAAGCAGTAAGCTCATAGAAAATAGAAGTGTCCGTTGACCCCAGGTAATGCTGCTCAACTCAAGTTTTCATTTCCATGAACCCCATCATAACAGAATTTAGTGAAAGATTTTGATTGGTTATGTAACAAAAACATTGAGGTTTGAGAAAATACTTTTGAATGATCAGTTTGAGTGGAGGTAAAAATTTTGATATCCTCAACTAAGAAAACAAATGGCGACTCTCTTTAAGAAGATATGGCAACGCAGCAGAACTAATAAAGCATTTAAAACATGTATTAAGAAAATAAGATAAAAGTATTTAATCATGCCATACCACTCCTAATAATATAGACTCTAGCGACTACATCTGATTTAATTTCCATCACCAGTCCTAGCAAATAATTACGATTTTCCAATTTGAACAATGCTAATCAAAATCTGGTATAAGCATATTCTAGTGTCTTATTAGCAATCTGATCAACTACCAACTTGATCTTCCATAATTAAAATGAAATATCAATTTATTTAATTAATTGGTTAAATGAATAAACTGAAAGAAGTAAACAAACTAATAGTTAAAGAAAACTACTAGCCAATTGCATACCAAGAACATTTTGTACGTTCCATAACACAAAATATACTTATTCAATCAACTATAGTCCCTCGCTTAAGAGTTATAGAGATAAATCATTTAAAGCAGAGAAAATGAGAATTACCAGCTAACATACCTTGTCAGCTGCTGTTCGTTGTAAAGCCTCCAGCATTGCATCAACAGACACAGTTGCATGCCTTGACTGGCAAATCAGAAAACCATGGATTAGTGATAACGTCAAATTGATCTCAAATTCATGCACAAGTGATAATAAATATACAAAACTCATAATCCACATGACATCATCCAGCATATGCAAAGCAATAGTACCTTCATTGACTTCATTTCATCAAGAGCAGCCATAATGTCCATCTCCCTTTTAGAATCCAAAGTTCTATTTTCTAAGGATTTCATAGCATCCCCCATTTCATCAGCTTCCCTCTTCTGTTTCGATTTCTCCTCTTCCTCATCCTCCGCTCGCCAAGGCTCAAAATTCCTTGTCGCCCCAGATTCCACAATGTAATCTGAATTTTGTGGATCAGTCTTCATAGTAAGCTCAGCTGAGCATTTAGTGCACTTAAAGTAAAACCTAAATATTTGAATCCCCAAATATGTCTGCAAATAAAAAGATCAACAACAAACTCAGAACCACAAAATGCATCACAAATTCATAATTTGAATCTCAAGTAAAGTCCATGTCACTCAAATAATCATTTTCCCCTCAAAATAAACAGCACCAAGGAACAGAACAAAAAGTAAAGGAAAACAAAGAAATTGAAAAAAATGAAGAAAACCGAACTTTAAATATACTCCATTGTTCTTATAATAACTAGTTGACTTCTTTTGGAGAAATTGACTAAATTAAATGAACTACTTAATCATAATATAACTTGTGCATTACAAGATTATATCTTAGCTTATAAGTCAAATAAAAGAAAAGATTAACACAAATCAAATTTAAGTAACCTATTTAGTTTTCTCAGGATTTCCAAGTCATATATTTCAGAACTGAGTGCATAAAATTTAAAAAATAAGCTCAGAACCAGAAAAGCCATAAATTTAGTACTACCCACGGTCCTAAATATAAGACCTAGTTGACTATTTTGAAAATAAAGCAAAATAAGTCATTTATAATTTAAATTACCTAATTTTTTCCTTAAACTAGTTTATTTGACCTATAACTAATCGATAATCTAAAAAAGTATCAAAAATGTCATAATTCAATATCATATTCTGCTTCCTTAATCGCTTAAATAAAGTCAACTAGAGGACCAGAGGAAGTAGCAGTCAAGTCTAATACACAAGATATTTCATGACTAATTGGCTCATTTAACTTCCTAATTCTCTCAAAAAAAAGGCATATAGGTCTTATATTTTAGCATATACTCCCTCTAGTACCTAATATAATAGTCCAAAATTTGAATGGTCTTAGTCCAAAATATAAAAGTCCATCTCACAATCTCTCCTCATTTAATGTGTTTTTTCCTACTTTGCCCCTAACTCTCTCTTCAAATATCACAATAAATATGGACAATATTGGAAAAGAAACATTAACTCCAGACAGCTAACTAACATTCACATATTCTCTTAAGAAGCATTTTTTGGCGGCTGACTCTTATATTAGGGACCTGTATGTATTAAACAGTACATTACCAAGGAACAAAGAAATTCAAAAATTCAAATAATAAAGCCATGATTTTCCAACAGAAAGAAATGAAATGAAATTAAAAAAAAAAATTGAAGTGAAAAATGGAACCTCGCCGATGACATCTTCTTTTCTGGAATTGAATTTGGTGCCCTTGTAGATATAATTGCCGCAAGTATTACACCTGATGCTCATGGGAAGCATCATACGGACCTTGATCTGCTGATTCTTGGGCCTTCGAACCCTAGGCAGCTTCGAAGGGTCAAAATCAGGCGGATAATACTTGTTCAACACCTTCCTCTCTCCCATCTTCTTCTTCTTCGAAGACTAATTCTTCGTCTCACCTTTCGATTTTGCGAAACCCTAATCGGAAATTCTATCGGCGGCGGCCGTCGACGGCGAGGAGAAGATCGGTGTATGAAAATGACTTCAAGAGTTAAATAAGAAAAGAAAGTAAATTAAAAATTGATTTAGTTTTTTTAGTTGGGTTGGGCATTTTGGTCATTTGGAAGAAATGGAGGTTCAGTTGCTAAGTTAACAACCCAAATAAAAAAAAAATGTTGATCCATTTGAACATGGCCCATTTATTGAATTGAATTGAATTAGAAATCCCAAAAAATCTGTCTGATCCTTAATATAACTCACCAACTATATCCTTTTTTATAAGTTACTTCATGGTTTCCAATATGCATTAATTATTATTTTTTCCATATATGCTCATATTTAATAGGGGTAGTAGGAGAGGGTAATAGTTAATAGTTTTGTAAATAAGTGTAATTATTGGGGGTAGTATTGGAAATTACTTGAATTTTAGAACAAATTAAATGTGTTTAACCAATGTTATTGGTATGTGAGAAAAATTAGTTGGTGACTTATGATAAGACCCAGAGGGAGTAGTACACACACTACCTCCAGTACTAAATATAAGACATATTTGAGGAGATGGATTTGGTTCTAAATATAAGACCTATTTCTAATTCTTACCAAAATTTTCTCAAATTGTCCTTATCAATGTCCCTAATTATAGATACATAAGTGAGGGATGGTGAGGAAAATGTAGATGATTAGGGTATATTGGTAATGTCATGTTATTTTAACTAATTTAACTAATATCTTTATTCTAATTAATCGAATTAATTAAAGTTTTAAGGTCTTATATTTAGGACCAAAGATACTAATACATAATGATTAAGTACAGTTCATAACTTCATATATCTCAATTTCTCTAAAAACATGGTTTTATAATACAGGAAATATTAGTTTTGCTCATATAACACAGAGTTATTACTATGTCTAACACTTGAGTTTTGGGCATTATCATAAATTTATCCACAAGATTTTAGAGATTAAGAGTGAAAAGGGCATAGAAAATACTTAAAAGAGATTTAAACTATGTTTCATAAATTGATCAGTAGCTTTTAAAGTTGATGATTATGTCTCACTTGAATTAAAACGTTTGAATTGTCTCCATGATACTATTTCTTAATTAGATGGTATGAAATTAATCCCTATTAATTGTAGATTAACATATAATGTTGTTATACAGTTGTCTGTTATACAGGATAAGTATATGTGTGTGTGTAACCCTTTAATTCTGCATCAATCATTCTAATGAACTTCTATTGAGAGGTACTACTGTAACACTAGCGCGCTAGAAGTGCTCTTGACACATCACTTAATTCTTTTGGCACAACATGAATTATAACTAGTGATAGGCCCCGTGCGAGGGATGCTTTTGTATTAATGTATTATGAGATTTTTTATTATCACTTGATGTTATATTTAATATTAATATGATTAGTAGTTCTAGACCAATTCATACAAGACGATTGAAATTTAATTTTAATTATGTATGTTAGTCATTTTCAAACTAAATTAAATTGTTGATTTTTTATTATTGAGAGATATTAAGAAGACAAATAAAACCATATTTATATTAATGTCTATCATAGAGTAGGGAATCTCGCACAATTTTTTTTAGAAACAACAAACTGGTACGATTATGGTAACCCACTTGGCTAGTTTTATCATCCCTCATTTGAGGTTGATCAATAATCAACACTTAACATTAAAATGTAATTTCCAAATTATTAATTATAAAATTGGCATGGGGTGGTTAAAATCAATTAAATTTTATTTCCTATTAAAACATCCTCCCTTATTTCTATTGCCACTTAAATGTTTTCAAGTGGCCTACCCCATGCAATGCACATTGATGTTTTTACTTTTAATGAAACATCACATATTGTCTTAATTTGAAGGTATTTTGATGTTCCAAGTGAATTAAAGTTTTATATGTGATAGAGAAATAATTTACCTGGTACAATATAAGGCAACTGGTGTTAGGAAAAATGTTTGTGAAGGATCTAAATAATCATTTAGCATAATCGAATGAAATCAATTGGTTGGATTAAGAAAATAGTTAACCTAACAAAATTTAAAGGTTTTGTAAAATGATTGAAAATGAGGAAGGAAATATTGTGCGATAGGACATCAATATTTTTAGTTATTAATCAATTGTGTTTGTTTTGTGAGTTGATTACAATGGTGCATTAACCCAATGTGACTATAACGCTCCCAAATCCTAATGCTAAATTTTTTTCAAAGGCAATAATATAGAACTATCGAGAATTAAACTGAGTTAGAAAATAAAATGGAAATTATACCATGTGTAATATTTAAATTACTTATGAAAATAAACTCCAGACCCCTTTTACTTCCCAAATATATCTTTTTAAAACACCTAAAAATGACATTAAACGTATTATCCAACCATTATGTAAATCTCAGTTTGGAAACAATTAATTGTGTATAAAAACAAAAAGAAAAGTCAAATATCATCCCAAACCTCCCCCATGCAAAGTTCGTTGGGATTAAATATTTTTGGTAGTTGTATTTCTAAATATTTTAAATTTTTATTACATCCCACCACAAATCCATTAGTGGGATGTTAGTATAGTGTACTCTCTCGCCACTTAATATATTTTATATTTTTATTTTTAAAGTATTATTTAAGGGTATAGTCAAAAAGGTCTAAATGTTTCATGCAGATTTAATAAGATTTTAGAATTTTCTTAGTATGAGTGAAAAATGGATGAATGCGTTATAAATAGCAATAAAAGAGTAACAATTTATATGCAACATATTCATTTTTATTAGAATATGCAACAAATTTCTAGTTTGATTTAACTAAAGAGTTTGATTTAATGTAATCTTGGGGTTTAAATTTCCAATTTCTAATTAATATACATTATAATAGAAAAGTTTATAATTCAATTAATTGGCTTTCCCAAAATTGGTACACTTTGATTGGTAAGTCATATCTCATATTTGATCATATGAATGTTGGATAATATCTTGGATGGTTCAAAAACATTTAATTAATGAAGGCATTATTGGAATAAATATAGGTAAAGTGTAACTGATGAAATAATGACACTAAATGGCTAGTCATGATACAAAATTTACACCAAAGGAGGTCAATTATATCCTTAGGAACTGTGAGAGAGGGAGAGAAATGAAGAGTTCAAAATGTTAGTGTTTATACATTATTATATGGAATTAGTAATCCAAAAATTTATGAAATTAAATAAATACATAAGATTTAAGAAATATGTTTACTACATGGGATTACAAAGGTTAGTTCGTAGCTTACTAAACCTCCACCATGTAAACCCAACCCCCCCCCCCAAAGAAAACCAAATTTCCCTAGACACCTGGCCTCCCCCCATTTGAAAGTTCATTCGGACTAAATATTTTTGGTAGTTGTATTTTCAAATATTTTGAATTTTTATTACATGTAATATTTTTAACTTAGTAAATAATTAAACTTGCGCGTGTAAAAAAATAATGGAAGATTTAAACTCCATCCCCCAACATTCCTCATCCAAACCTTGGCCCCAAAAGAGAGTCAAATTTCCCCAGGGCACCTTCCCATCCAAAAGTTTACTTCGGTTAGTTCTTTTTGTAGTTGATTTTCCCAAATAATTTCAATTTTTTCGATATATAAATTCTCATAAGTAGGCCCTTTACTTCGGTTAGTATCTATTTACTTTATATTTATATTGATTGTTAAGTTTGAGAAGAAATCTATGGGTAAAAGTAGTGGCAACATTTCTATGTAGCACTTGTCACAATATGATTGGGCCACATGGTTACTTAATTATTTAAAGTTAAAAAACAATTCAAATAGAATCAGTTTCCATTTTCCGAATTCCTTTTATTATTAATTTTTATTTCGTTTGGATTCAGTTTTAAAACTCCAAAATTCTTGTATCAATATTCTTTAATTCACAATAAATTGATCATGATTATATTAGTAATGCAATAATTTGATATAATTGGATATTAAATTAGTAAACATTTAACGAATAATTTTTTTTAATGATTACTTTCAGTGCATTGCACGGGGAATTGCTAGTTATACAATATAAGTGGTGTTGGATATTATATTTTTATTAGTCTATTTTTTATCTGATATAGGGATTTTCTAATAGTAGTTTTCATTGTGCCATAATTGCAATAGATATTTCCAATAGTAGTATTATTCCATTATTCTCAAGTCATATATTATTAGACTTGCATAATTCATACCACTACCACAAATTACCCCATTTACATGCGCTTATTTTGGCCTTTACATGCGCTTATAAAGCGCATGTAGAGGGGGGCGCTGGTAAAGGCTCTACATGCGCTTTTAGAAAGCGCATGTAGAGGGGGGCTATACATGCGCTTAAAGCGCATGTAGAGGTACCTACCTCTACATGCGCTTTAAGCGCATGTACAGCTATATATTTTTTTTTAATATATATATTTTACATTTGCCACACAATACATTTGCACCCACTCCTATAATAATATATAGCCAAATGATAAATTAATATGAAGATACATCTAGATCATACAGACAACACAAATAGAATAGAGCTGGAATTCAAGCATAAAGCCCATGAAAAGTGAAGAAAAGGAACCTGCAAAGCATGCATATCACATATAAAACTTCAAAAATCCCAGAAATTCATCAAGCTACATCAAATGAAGTGCTATTAAATGAAGTGCTTTTGTCAATTCACCTCAATATTGGCAAACATTTACAACCTGCTAAGAAACAACAGAAACAACATCTGTCAAACATCCCTTGCAAACTAATAAAAAGTAGAGTATAAGTGGTAATATTGTCCTATGTTTCTCAATAATGAAGAAGGAAATCATTTACAACCTGCTAAGAAATTAAGAACTTATGAGCATACATTAAACATAAGGTAACATAATCATACAAATAATTAGAATCATTCTCTTTTGGTCAGAAAATAATTATAATCAGTCAAAAAATATTCAAATAAGACACCAATAGGAAAGTATTTAAAACCTGACTATTTAGTATATAGTATCTCGAAGGCTTGCCAAATGAAGACAACAATGCACCTAAGAAGTGGATACAACATATAGATTGAGATTTAATGTGAGTAGAATGTCCTGCAGCACCAATTAACAAAGCAAAAAGAAATTATAAAACCTTGCTCATTTTTAGAAATGATCAATGAAGCAACACTCATGACTCTTTCTTTCATTCTCCCATTTTGTTTCTTTCTCTCTATTCAAGAAAAACAATGAGATCAATTCAGCAACATCAACACCTCGTGCCTGCATATAATGCATGATATAGAGCCATTAGGAAACACATGATAAGAACATGGGAAATATAAAAATCAAGGTGTAAGAGCATTTTCTTGCCACCGATAGGACAAATGTTTGAACAATCAAAGTAACTCATTATTTATTTAATACCTCAGAATTAGAAATGTATTCTTTGATGATGTATTAAAGCTGTGCATTTGTATCCATAATGGCATAATCTGTAATTTACAATGATGATTATGCATGTCATTGGGGAGAATCTTGTCAATGAGTGTGAAAGAATTAAAATCATTTGACATATGACAAAAATTGAAACCCACTTTCAGTTAATCTGGGAGCTTCTTTATCTCCACATCAGTAAACAAAGACATAAAATAATGTTAGCAGTAGTACCCTTGTATTAGAAATGAAAAACATATTGTAAGTAAACAAAACCTTTGTTTCATAAGTTGCCGCTGGAAAACTTATTTCATTATAAGGAGAACTATATGAAAAAGTTCAAACGACAAGCAAACAGAAATCAACATCTGAAAAATCATAACCAGACAATTGTCTTAATTAGCAGTATCATGCTATACACGGCATATGTATCAATCACAATAAAAAGCCTCAATTTGATCCTGTCCCTAAAGCATGTGTTCTTCAAACATTGCAATTAAGCTAATTACATATAGTGTTGTTTGCCTAAACATGATTAGGAAGTCAAGAGACAAACCTTATGATCTACCAGGAAAATTAGCACAATAAAAAGTTCAAACCACAAGCAAACAGAACAATATCAATATCATCAATATCTGCATAATAATCATAAACCGTACCGTCATAGCTGCTGCTATCAAAACTTTGGTGAAGACAGATTACAAATCCATTCCGCATAATATAAATCCAGGACCTCAAACACAGTTTACATTTTGCATGGGATGAACTCACGAAAGTACTCCATTTTAAAACAAAGAACCACCTGATGAATCAACCATTTGTTCACCATCAGCTGTCACGATAGGAACCTTCTTGTAATCAGACCACTTGATCTCCTTCTTGTTCATCGGGTTTACTTCCACTATCTTGTATGGAATATCATAGTAGTCTAAAAATGCTGCGAAAAGCAATGAAAGGAATCACAATGACAATCAACATGCATATTAATAATCAGTACACTGAACACACTCTACACGCCAGTAAGAGATACATGGTAACCTAACCAAGATATTTTACTACAATCTTATAATTGCCTTCTCTAGCACTGGAAATGTTTAAATTATGATAATCATCATCAGATACTTAAAGACTGAATTGTACTATAAATGCCCAACCATACAGGAGAACAAAGTAGAATCAGGAATCGGAAATCAGAAGGGAAAAAAACTTGACAATATGCAGAGGCAATGAATGATGGGGGGAGTATGTAGGAAGGATAGGAATAATGGGTGAGTAAAAAAGCCTGAAACAAATGTTCTATTTGCTGCCAAAGTAGCCAAAAATGGACTAAACCTAAGCTTTGCATTAGTAGTAACACTCAATAAGGCAACCCCTAATCCTCCATTCTGTAAATAACACTCATTAAACTCATCAAAATCCTTCTGGGGCTGTAAAAAGCAAACTTTTTCACAATTTTCAAAAGGGGTGAAGAAAAAGAAAGCCAAGTTTGATTTTTTTCCACTGGGTAGCTTAGACATGGAACTCAATTCAGTCGCACATGCACATCCCAAAACAATACACAATCACTTGCATGCATTATTAATTTGAATTTGAAGTTCTAAAAACCCCAGAGAAATCACTGATTTAAAAAGATTCTGCAACTTATACCATTTTAATTAAAGAGAAGCATTGGCAGCTATCATATAAATTTTCACATAATAGTGAAACCAAATGATACCAAGCTAAAACAGCATGTGTCTTTCCACTTCAATAACAATCCAACAAGCAACCCATTTTTTTTCTGCTTCACACTCACTTCTGCCAAAACAAATTAATGATTTTTTTAACTCAAATCCCCTTGAAACCTATCGGTCCTAAACGCCCAAATTTGGGGTTTCTCATAAACTCTTCCCAACTGAAATCATAGTTCAATTTCTCACTCAAAACAACAAGAATAGAAGTTAAAGCTTCCATATTAACCGATTAAACAACTCAAAACCGAAAACCCCATTTGAACACAAAATTCCAACGAAATTCATCAATCCAACAGAAAATCAAACATGTTAAACCATATTATAACTCAAACAAGCCTCAATAACAACTAATTAGAGGTTTTGAACATCAATTTCCTCAAAACCCGTCGGCCATAAAAACCCTAAACTCAGCCCCTTCTCAATCTCGCCCAAAATCAGTGAAAAGAAAAATAATAATGGCAAGGAAAGGCTCACCGGAGTTGAAACAAGGTCTTGCACGGAGGATAAAGGCCAATATCCGAACGTGGCTCGCCAAAACTCGTCGCTGGACATAGGAGGACGAAAATAGAAATAAAGAAGGGAACCCACCAATGAACTGGGTCGCATGCCACTCCCCACCGCCATTGCCGTCGTGATTCTCGCCGGAAACTTCACCGGAGGGAGAGAACACGAAAAGAATGAGGAGGAGAGCTGGAGAGGAGAGGAAAGAAGAAGAAAACGAAGAAGGGGAGGGAGTTGTATGTGTGTCGGCTGAAAGGGAAAAAGGAAAGGAATTAGTGTATATGCAATTAGGGTTTTAGGGAATTTTACCAAATTACCCTTCAATCTTTATTTATTTACTTTTCCATTTTTAAATCCATATTTTAAGATTAAATTGTGAAACAATCTATGCACTAACTTTCATATTTTCTCTCACTATAATATTACCTATGCCACAAAGTATTTTTCATAAAAGTTTTAATTAAATCATAGCGTTTAAATTGAATAATCTGATTAATCAGGTAAATCAAGTACTGAGTAATCTGATTAATCAGGTAAATCAAGCACTGAGTAAATTGTGAAACAATCACTATTGAATATTATTTTAAATCATAGCGTTTAAATTGAATAATCTGATTAATCATGTAAATCAAGCACTGAGTAATATAATGTTTTAAAACTTAATTATCTAAGCATTATCAAGTTTTTCATCATTTCATAAATTGAATCAACTTTTTTCTTCAATATTATTTTATAAATTCCATTTTATACCCCTCTACATGCGCTTAAAGCGCATGTAGAGCCTCTACATGCGCTTTAAGCGCATGTAAAGGCACAAACACCCTTTACATGTGCTTTAAGCGCATGTACATAGCACCCAAAAGTGGTAATGGAGCCTTGAAACACTAAGTCCACAAGCAGGAACACCTTATGAGGTCTAAGGAGGACCTCTTATGCATAACTCCATGTTTTGCACTTCAGTAGTGCTCTTACATGCGCTTAAAGCGCATGTAAAGGGTGTTAGAACATTTTCATAGCACCCAAAAGTGATAATGGAGCTTTTAAACACTAATTCCACGAGCAGGAACACCTTATGAGGTCTGAGGAGGACCTCTTATGCATGACTCTATGTTTTGCACTTCAGTAGTGCCTTTACATGCGCTTAAAGCGCATGTAAAGGGTGTTTGTGCCTTTACATGCGCTTAAAGCGCATGTAAAGGGTGTTTGTGCCTTTACATGCGCTTAAAGCGCATGTAGAGATAACGCCTCTACATGCGCTTTAAGCGCATGTAGAGATTCTTACCTGTACATGCGCTTAAAGCGCATGTAAAGGACCCTCAATACATGCGTTTCTTCTAAGCGCATGTAAAGGTGCGCTGGTAGAGAGACAATTTGTAGTAGTGTACACACATGCATGTTCACATGATATATAATTTGTTCAAATTTTAGTTAACAGTATAATTCTAGAAAGGTTAATCCATGACTTACTTGGGTAAAAATCTAAACCTCTATATATGTTTAATGTAAACATAAGATATGTGAATTAATTAATAACAATAACATATTGGATCCTAGTAAATCCTTTGATTAATGAGGGCATAATTGGGATAAATATAGGAAAAGGGTAACCAATGAAATCATGGAAATGGAATTTCATTATATATCACATTAGTTTTTTGTTTTTATCCATTACATATGTTTGGATGCATGATGAACCTTTTGCCTTGGCTAGTAATGAGGCACATTTGGGATAAATATAGGAAAATTAACAGATGAAATGACGGCAATAAATGTCTAGTCATGATCAAAAAGTTTTTTTATCAGCAAATGATGAAAATGTTGAACTAAGCAGACCATTTTCATTGGAAAATCAGAAGTCAGGTTTGATCAATGAGCATTGCATAACATTTTGGATGCTAGTAAATCATTTTATTATTGAGGGCATTATTGGGATAAATTTAGGCAAACTGCAACAGATTGAATCATGGGAATAAATGGCTAGACATACATCTTGTACGCTAGCTAGAAAATCATTTAATTGATGAGTATGTTGCTAGTCATGATTCAAAATTTGCACCAGATCCGGTCCATTTTCATTGGATAATCAGAAATCATTCTTGATCCAATCAGTGTTGTGTAACAATTTGGAAGATAGTGAATCATTTAATTAATGAAGTCATAATAAAAAGAATACATATATATAGCAACAGATATTAATATTAATACTAATACTAATACTAATTTTAATTTTTGTATTGTAAGTAACAGATGATTGCTCTAGCTAGTGTCAATTAAATATTAATACTAATACTAATATTAATTTTTGATACGATGAATTTCAACAAACAAAGTAATATAGCTTAAAGGGATTATTGAGAAATCCTTACTTTGTTTTGAAAATTCAGAAAATATCCAATGACTTTAAATGAGTTTTTTATTTTGTTACACTTAATGTATGTGTCTATGTGTTATTTCTTTCTATCTCAGTATTTTGGCAATGACTATAATTGATTTGGAGGGTGTAGTGTAGACACTGGAAAGTTAATAACTCAATATGGAAAGCAAAGGGGAAGAAGTGGGGAAAAAAGAAATTTATAAATTGCTACTTATGTAATTTGATTTCTCTGGAAAAAGCAAACTCATAGGGAGGTCATGATCTCTACATACCCCTTGTCTCAACTGCCAAAAATGCATTCAGTTCAAAAAAAAAAAAAAATTCAGTTCAAAAAAAAACTGCCAAAAATGCCTAACACAATTCAAATATTGCTCATGTTTTGTCTTTGCAGGAATGTACAGAAAAGAGGATATGATTATAGGTCCAATTAAGAAATTCAATAAAAGTTTCTAAAGTATAATTCTGCCTATTAATTTTTGTTCCTTAATTGTCATTTAACCAATAAATTTAGAATCCCTATAAGTTATTGTCATTGCTATTTTCATTGCTAATTTACAGTTCTTTCACATGGTAATTGTAAATTTTCCTCCAAACTTTAAATATGGCAATAAGTTTTTATTTAGTTAGTAGCGAAATTCAAACTGATTTATGATGAAGATTGCTTGAATTAAGATAGAGATAACCTAAATCAGTGGGTAATTGATTTATTATTTCTTGTTTGCTGATTTATGATTTAGTTATAATCCATAACTATAATCCATAAGAAATACAGTATATAACTATAATCTTACAGTGAAGAGAGATTCGTAAATTCTATAGCAAAAGTAGCGGTAACAACTAAAGAAACATTGGACTAAAATATTTGATACTTGATATTTTATTGTGCTTAAAATATTTAATAATAATAGAGAAAATATTTAAAAATCTCATAATTTGATTTGTCAAAATTTGGTGTGAACTATTCAGAGAGAAATAACTACTATTATAAATTTAACCTTTTTATTTTTATTAAAGTTGTGAAACATTTAAATTTTCACGCATCAAATTTATTGATAAGATTTCAAGTGTTATTATAATTAATTTTTTATAAAAATATCAAATCTTGACCATTAGATCTTTGATCTATTGGTGTGTCAAAAGTAAAAGGAAGGAAAAGGTGAAGGAGGAAAGGAGATAATTCGCACCATCAAGGGTAAGTTTGATCAAAAATAAATTTAAAGAAAAGCAAAATATTAAACATGACCTAGTGCAATTCCCTTTTTTATTTAGAGCATGTAAATAGCAAAATTGTATTTAAAATTGAATTGTTAACCTAATTTGTTTGTAAAGATAAGGATATAACAATCACCATCCCTCTCTTAAATTTAAATTTGTTATTCCTAGCAAAACTATTCAAAAGGCAATAAATAATTGATTTCACTCTATTCTATTGGCAAATTAGAAAAATAGAATTCAGTTCCACATTACTTAATCCTAAGTCTAAATAAGATCTCTCTTCCAAGGATATATCCTCTAATTCATAAATCAATCAATAAGTAGAAAATTGATTCAAGATTAAGTAAACAAAGATGAAGTTTTTTTTTATCAGAAACAAAGATGAAGTTAAATACAAATAATTGGTTCAAACATACCTTAACCCTCAAATCAGCTCATAACTACTCTAGGTACAAATAAAAAGTACATATACATCCCAAAGATCAGTCTAAGGGCTAGGGAAAGCCTCCTGACGAAATAGAAAAGAATATGATTTTGTGACCCTAAAATGGCAGTGAAACGAATAAATCTGATGTTGATACTGAAATCAAGCACCATGTGGGGAATAAAATCAAACATCAAGTAAATAAGAGAGACACTAAATTTAAAACGTAAAACGTATTAAATTAAATTTAAAATGGAAAACGTATTGCCATAAACAACTCATTAAAAGATCATTATATGTACCATTAATGTAATTAAAATAAATTATATTTATTATATTTTTCAAAATTCTATTTATATTATACTTTATATTATATTATATTATATATATATATATATTATATATTTTTGATTTTATTTTTTATTTATATATCTATAATAAATTCTATCTAATTATGAAATTCTTAATTCTTAATTCTATTCTATATTTCTATAGTTTATTCTAATATTATAGATATCTAATATTATAGATATAGATATAGAATTCTATATTCTATATTTCTTCTATATTTTAATATAGAAATATAAAAATTTCGTCCACTTTTCTTATTTGTATCCTTTCTGATTATTGTGTTTTTCCTAGGTGCCAATAGACATTGAGTCATAGACATTGAGTCGAATGGAATCTTATCATGTTAAAGGAGCTGGAAGGAAATTAGGAAGTTAGCTTTTATTATGCTAATGGCCATGGAGGGTTATGGGTAACCGATTATGTATTTTAAAATGGGTTAAACATTTGTATGATTGGGGCCAAATAAATGTTGTAAAAGACAATTAAATGAGCACTTAAATATGGGTTTTGTGTGAAGCTATAGTGTGAACACAATGGAAAAGATTCCATACGCACAATTACTAGTTATATTAGATAGATAATTAAATTGAATAGCTAGATAGCATTAAGAAAGAGAAGTCTCCTTATGAAAGATTTGCTTTATTTGGTTAGTTGTTGCAACTTCTAACTTGCAAGAATAAGAACAAAATATATATCGAATACAATAGTCCCTTTCAAGTATTAATCAAGGGCTCACAACAGTTGAGTACGTGCAATTGTGTATGAAAAATTGCTGGAAAGGAGGGGAAAAGAGAGATAAAAAGACGAAAACATAGATGAAATATTGAAACAACGCATGTCAAGTAGTGTGTCCGGATTTGATTTCTTTCTTTGACCAATTTCCAACGAATCGCTAATACGAGTATTATGGTTTTAGTGGTTTGGAATTGGATTGATTGTGGTTTATTTTGAATTTAAAGGTACTTTGGTCCTCGAATTTTATTTTGGGAAAATCCCGCTCAAATCTTAATTAAAATTAATACTATAAAATCTATTCAAACATCAAAATATCCATGTACTCAAGACAATTGTGTTGTCAACAACTAACCAAAACTATATTAACAACCATTTCATAACGTATTAACAATTAACGAATGAAGGTAACTTGGCAATTCCAGAATTGGATTATTTTATATATACACATGGAACATGTTGGTAATTTCAAGGACCTTACAGCATTATTTTGTCTTATATTTAGAACCCAAATGCAATTTACCCTTTTATTTTGAGCTATAAAGTCATACCGAACAAATTTACTTTGCACTGATTCCATATCATTCTAGCAATTATATCTTAATTTCCTTTCCTTAGACACACACACACTCTCTCTCTCTCTCTCTCTCTCTCTCTCTCTCTCTCACACACACACACACACACACACTCATATCATTACTTAGATAAATTACATATGTGTGTGTGAGTGAGTGGGTGTGCACATATGTAATTTATTTTCTTAAGTTGGTTTAGATAGGTTTATGTCTTCAAATTAATTACTTTTCGTTTCGTGTATTTTTGTTTTTGGGTCATAGCTGCTTCATCGCTCTTTTAAATTCATCCAAGCTATTAACTTTTCTTCTATATTACTATATGAACATTAATTTATCGACAATAACTAAAAGTCTAAAACCAAACCATTACTCTCTCTTTTTTCAAGCCATAAAACCAAACCATTACTACCTTGAATTTTCTGTAGGCCCAAATGAATCATATACAAAATCTAAGTAATGTATATAGGGAAACAAAAATCTGTTAGCTAGAAAGATTTGTTTAATCTCTGCAAGAAGAATTGACAAGAGATGGAATGGTCACTTTCAAGTATCAATATAATGATGTTCACGTACATTTGTGAGAGCTAGATATAATTATTGTTTATGGAAAATTAACTAATAAATCTCATTACTGTTGAATGGTAATGGGTAAGTCCGTATTAACTGATCCATGTGTTCCTTTTTTTTTTATTACAGATCCATATCTGTTCTTTATATGAAGGGCATGGTGGAAAAAATCACATATATCAAAGTAGAAGTAACTAGGAAAAATAAATGTCTAAAATAAGTTTTTTTTTAAAACAAATTGTCCTTATTTAATTGATGAGCGTGCGTAAGAGAGAAAATATAGAATAATAATATAGGAGTTAACATGAAATATTTAAAAATAATGAGGAGCAAAATGGACAAAAGTCATAAAATATAATAACCACTTTATTGAGGCTCTTATAATAATTAAGGGACAAAATAGTTTAATTTTTTTCTCTTAACAGGTGAGGTACGTACTAATGGAGTATTGCTGTTTGCTTTTGGCAAAGGACCCGCTAGACGCTAGTGAAGATGTATACCGAAATTGGATGAGAAATCTCGACAAACTAGCAATTGGTATAATAAACTTAACCTACTTAAAAACCTTCTTGAAGGTTACACATTGATTGCTTAATGTGAGACTTAGCTTGTTTAGTAGAGTGTATGCTTCATGTTGCTTATCAAAGCATAATTATACGTATGTGAGTGCGGTTGTATTAATTAATCCCACAACCATATATGTTAGTTCATGTTTCCCATACTATTAGTGTGATCGAGACAAGGTATAGTTGGGAGCGTAAATGTGCTTACGGCAGAATATTTTATTAGTTTTGATCACTTTAACACTCCTTGTTTTGATTTGTTGGATAAATGTATCATTTTATTGGAGATGCACTATTCAGCATTAAATGTGGGTTTCTTTAGTGGAAATTTAACCTTGGTAAACCCTTCCTTTTTCAACACCCCAAATACATATTTACTGTAAATATGACTTCATCTACTCTCAACTATATATACTACCTCTGGTCCTAATTATAGGACCTAATTGACTTTTTTTTTTGGAGAGATTAATGTTGCGAAATAGGTTATTAAATGATGACATATTTGATATATTTTTAGATTATCCATTAGTTTATAGGTAAAATAAACTAGTTTAAGGGAAAAAATTAGGCAAATCAATTTATAATTAACTTATTTTACTATTTTAAGGATTTTTTAGAAAAATTCAATTAAGTCATATATTTAGGACCGGAGGGAGTATAATTTTATTCTAAGCGCAAAACTTATATAGTTGTGGCTGTTGTTGATTGTTGCTGGCTTACGTGTACATAACTATCGGATCGGATAGTGTGGGTAGATGTCATGGGGAAAATTAATTTGAGATCCCCCACAAAGGACTTAATATTAGAAAAGTCCCAAAAGTTGAAAAAATTAATGTAGGGTCCCAATGGGCCTCACTTTAATATACTTGAAAAGTGAAAAGACAGTTTTGCCTCTCCATTCTTCTTCTTCCACACTCCTCCATTCTCTCTCTTCTCCCTCCTCCTCCTTCCCCACTCCTCCTCCCCTCCCCCGCCGCCGCCGCCGCCGCCGCATCCGGCCACTGCCTTCACTGCTGCACCGCCTTCTTCCTCTCCGGCCCCATCGAACGCGGCGACCTCCGCCACGGCCACCACCACCACTTCCTCCTCCTCCTCCTCCCAAAGCTTCACCCATTGGCGCTTTTCCCTCCCTCCACCACCACCACCACAACATATATCAATCCCACCACCTTCTCCTCCTCCTCCTCCACCTCACCCGACCTCCAAGAACTCTTCCACCTCACCTCCTCCTCCTCCGACCGCCTTTACGCCCTCCACCTTCTAGAACGTTCCTTGGTCCCAAACCCACCTCAACACCAACCTCCATGTCCCCCTCCCTTAATGCAAGCCATCATATTCAAACTTAGAAACCCTACAGGAGCTAAGACTGCCACTAAGGTGCTCTTTGCTCTGTGCCTTTCTGAGCTCAACAGGCGTGTGGCAGTGGCGGAGGGGGTGGTGGTGGAGACGGCGCTGGAGCTGGATGGTGCGTCGATGGAGGGGGCGGTGGGGGCTGTGCCGGTAAAGGCGGTGGCCGGATGCGGCTGCGGGGGAAGGGAGGAGGAGTGGGGAAGAAGAAGGAGGAGGGAGAAGAGAGAGAATGGAGGAGTGGGGAAGAAGAAGAATGGAGGGGCAAAACTGTCTTTTCACTTTTCAAGTATATTAAAGTGAGGTCCCTTGGGACCCTATATTAATTTTTTCAACTTTTGGGACTTTTCTAATATTAAGTCCCTTGTGGGGGACCTCAAATTAATTTTCCTGTGACAAATCTTTTTATTTATATGTTTTCTACATGCTTAATCGTGGCAACCAACATAAATAGGAGTAAGATGCAATATCAGTCCTAATTGTGCTTCTTAAATATCTAGAATCCTAAATGAAAATTGATTTAAGAATTGAATTAATTGACCACAATTAAATATATTAATTCATGTTAACTACATTTAAGGTATATTTGATTATTCCCTCCCCCGTAAGGTCGGTAGGACCCCCTTCCTGGTGGTAATTTGGTCCTACTCAGTGTAACAAAGCTCTAAGAAGCCAAAAATACCCCCTTCCTGAAGGCCTAGTGATTTAACCGGTTCCTATTCGCCTTGGGGTTAAATGCAAGTTATTTATAAAACCAAGGATTGCAACACAGTGGCACAACCTCAGGTCGTCTCTCTTGAGGAGTCTTTTAACTACCCTAAGATAAACTAAATGTAAATTAAAAGTGACAAAAGGAAAGGGGTTTGTTTGGTTTTTGAAATCAAGTGATTAAACTATTAAGAAAATGTAAGTGCTTGTTTTTGGTGTTTTTCAAATGAAGGTTTGAAGGTTTAAAATCAATGAAACGAAAATGGGCTTTGGTAGTGATTCAATGGTTCAATTGCTTCTTTAAAAGATCGTGGGAGTTATATCATTCATCAAGTCTATTAGTAAAATCCCAAAGCAACCACTAAGGGTCCTCCAACACTAATTAATAGTCAATCAAGCAACCACTTAAAACTAGTCACTACTTAGGGTTAGAGTTAGGTTCCACTTGATGTGTATTAGAAACAAGTTTATAAATCAAAATCCTTTTCAAGGAAGTGCAACCACAACAACCTAATTGAAACACTAGCTATTCAAGTCAAGCAACCACTTAAAGCATGTAAAGCATCATGAATCAATTCACATAGGAAACAAGCAGGATTACTCGCGCGTTGCACGAAAGAAATAATTCAGTGGGTTATTTATAAATCACGAAATTCAATGTTAGGTCCTCAAAAATTTGTTAACTGATGATTATTGCAGATATTGGTTGGACTTAAATTATGTTGTGTACTTTGAAGGTTGATTTATTTGTAAAATGTAGGAGGCAGTATGTATAATAGAAGTGTGATTAAATTGTATTTTGTGCTGGAAATTCTGTAAATGTTGTTTGGAATTGTATAATAAAACTGGAAATATATTTATATAACAATAGTCGTACATTTAATGAAGTTGCTGAAATATTTCTGGGTACACAACATTTGGAGTTGTAGCTTTGTCGAAGGAGTCTTCATTTGGAAGGAGTATTTTTAAACCTTGAATGCTCTTTACCCGAGATAATGCAACATATAGTTGACCATGAGTGAAAACGGGTTTTTCTAAAGAAATGCCAACTTTTTTCATTGACTGTCCTTGGCTTTTGTTGATGGTCATTGCAAAGGATAAGGCAATTGGAAATTGTCTCCTTTGCAATTTAAATGGCCATCTTGATTCTGATCGATTTAAATTTACCCTGTGTATTAGGACAGTTTGACCTTGATTTGAGCTACTCAAAATTGTTGCCTCTATGACTTTTTCTCCAAGTCAGGTAATTTGAAGTCTTGTTCCGTTGCATAGTCCTTCCTGTTGATCTAGGTTGCGTAGTAACATAATAGGAGCACCAACCTTTAGGACAAGACGGTGTGGTGGAAGTCCAGAGGAGGTGATACTATTTAGAAATTCGACAGTGTAAAGATTATCAATTGTGTCACTGTTGAAGTTTTACAGACCGAGTCAAAACTGAGGTATTCATGTGATTCACCCGGAAGTAAGTTGCACATGTAGTGATTTATTTTTGCAACAGCCTCAATTGTTGGCGCTAGAATGGCCCGTTCATTGAAGTAGTGTGGGTTGTTGACATTTTGTAGCAAGCCTTCATAGGTTGCATTAACTATTGATTGAAGAGGGTGGTCACCAGGCTGTACTAATAAGTTAGGTGGGATTTCAATCAGACTTTCATCATCTTCTCTTGACCTGAGGGTGGGTTCCCATTCCATGTTAACCTTCATTTGTGATTTCATATTATCTATGTTAGTTACATATGATGAGACTAAAAACAAATTATAATTGTAGTTAACCAGATATTATTTTGGTACATAGGGCACTTGGAGGGGGTTGAGAATATATGGAGTTAAATCCATTAGGTTAACATGACATTCAGTTGCAGTTAGATTTTAGATTTGAACCAAATTAGTTCACCAATATTTCTGCTTTTTAGTTTATATTGGGAAAAAACTTTTCTTGGCGAAAATTAAACATAAATGACAGTATTTGTGACATTGTATAATGTGTATAAATATGAATCCTAACCAGGAACAGGTCGGCCGGTTATGTGCGTGGTCAAAGTTTGTTTTAATACTTTTTTAATTTATTTTCATAACATATTAAATGAGAGAAGTTTCTCAGAAGAAATGTGTATTCATTAATTTAATTTTATAATGAATTATATGAGGCATGGAATGATAATTACTTAAGGACACCTGCGAGGTCGTGGTATATATTCTGTGATACTAAATATCATCATTTATCATTTATCAAGGAAAAGTTATTTTTTGGCATGAGATAAATTTGTATTAAGGGGATCTAGTATCTAGTAATATGGTTGGATATTTGCCACAATAATAAGATATTAAAATTTCCCCTATATTAATAAGATATCACAAGCAATGAAGGAAAATGTTAGAAAAACATTTTTTTTCTTCACTAAATATTAATATAAATATATTTTTTCAATTATAAAACAAAATCGGGAATAGCATCTTATCTTATTGGTACAAAGGGAGATAGAAGTGCACGACAGCCTAAATTTTTTGAGTAATTAAAAATGTACATTCACTAAGTAAAAATGATATTTTTTTAAGAGGGAAAAATATACAAGAAACATAAAGATCGATCAGAATATGTGTAGTGGTAAAATTTGTTATTTTTTTTTTCAGATGGCGAAAAAAATAGAAATGGCGGGAACCAAGATGATCATGACAAATATAGAGTTCATTGGAAAAAGATAAATATCCCATCACTTCAGAGCAGGCAAAGCAGACAAAGGACACAGTGGATTAGCTAATGCACTGTATCAAACCATTCATTTCACTATTTCCTTGACTAAAAATATATTGGAAATAAAGTTAACTAAATCACATTTATTAGGAAAGATTTGTATGAGGGGGTTGATTATATAAAAATATATTATTCCACAATAATTTTGCCTATTATTACATATCTGATCCTATTATTCTCATTCATACAAGGAGATAACTGGATTCATTCATACAATGGAACTTCAAAAATTAAACGGCATATTATAATTAACAAATGAAATGTGCAATATAAAATGTGATGAATGTGTATCAATCGGCACGAAATATCCTATTGTTCATTCGGTTTGCTATCTTTCATTTAGATTCATTCATACAATGGAACTTCAAAAATTAAACGGCATATTATAATTAACAAATGAAATGCGCAATATAAAATGTGATGAATGTCTATCAATCGGCACGAAATATCCTATTGCTCATTCGGTTTGCTATCTTTCATTTAGCAGCCTATGTAAGCATTGGTGTTGTGACAGAAAAGTATATTAAGGAAAGGTGTAACATGTTTTAATAGGAAAAATACTAATAAAACACACATGGAATAATATGGTCAATTAATAATTTATGCGCTAAAACTTAAACACAAAGCCTTATAGAAATTTGAGGAATCTATTTTATTTATTGTTTAATTGTTGTCAATATATAATTACCTAAAGAAAGAATTTAAAATACTTGAAAGAGCATTAAAATGTTAATGGAATCTTTAAATGAGTTTTTCGGAAAGAATTATGAATGGGAGGATATGCAATCAAATGAAGTAGAGTGGAAGCAAAAGTTGTAAAATTCACAAGAAACATAAGATATTTATAGCATAAGTTGGTGCAGCTGTGGGGTCAACAAAATAGGAGTTCATGGAATATACACATTAGTTCCTAATAAAGTGATGTGGGAAGACCAAGGGAGATATGAGCTCCACAAAAAAAAAAAAAACCAGACCAGCAATGTTTAACACCAAGTATGTACACCCAAAATAATTTTGATTTAAGGTAGCTCATGCAAATGTTCCCATAAGCTGCTCCTTAAACTGCTGAACCTGAACTATTGGTGGATCAATATCGAGAGTGGTGGCATTAGAGTATGAAATGACTGTAGGAATTTTCTGTTCTTCACCATACAGGACAAGCACATAACGAAGGTGCACAAAGACAATGTCAGACTTCTGCAAAGCATTGGCGACATCCTTTTGGATATAATCAGCAAATTCACCACGCATGAAACACTTTATCTTGTCCTCTTGCCTGCAAATACTCGCACATAAGTGAAGGAAGAATTATTATGCTGGAGCATATGACTTTTATGTCAAATAGAGCAGTAACAAATTGTATAATTCAAAGTCCATGGCAAAGAGTAAAACACTAACCACCCAACCCTATTTGCAGATGACTGCATGTCCATGGTGAATTCTTTTTCAAAATAACCTTTTCTAGCTGATGGCACAACCTCAGAACAATGAGTGACAAACCCAGCCAAATCTGTTTTAAAAGGTTAGAACAAAAAAGGCAAAATGTTTAGCAGTCTGAATGGTTAAAGCGATGCACATATAAGTCTCTTAGGACATTAAAAAAAAGGATAAAAATAGCATTGCATGC
The DNA here is from genome assembly GCA_029929735.1 of Mimosa pudica. Classification (NCBI taxonomy): domain Eukaryota; kingdom Viridiplantae; phylum Streptophyta; class Magnoliopsida; order Fabales; family Fabaceae; genus Mimosa; species Mimosa pudica. The sequence continues at coordinate 11,140,309 of JAKELP010000018.1, read as the reverse complement.
ACACCAAGCTTATGCTGATGAGGGAGCATAAATATAATAACACTTGCAAAACATTTGTAGCACATAAATTAAGTAAATTAAGTAAGTTCTGTAATAGTAGCTAAACAAATTTAGTACAACCATTAACTAAATGTTTTGATATGTAGTAAAGTGAGGTAATTAAAATGCCAAGCGACAAGCTTTATTTTGCAATGTCTAGATGAAGCTCTCCTTTTTTAGTCCTAGTCTAAGTTTTAGTTCAAGTGCTAGGGTGAGAAAACCAAAAAAAGGTATTAACAACCATGCGAAAAACAAAAAACTAAAGACAAGGCAAATAAGTCAAAATGGCAGGACAGATTCACCTAATGGAAGCGAGTAATCATGCAATATTTATAGACATAAAAGTATGATCTGCAATATTCCCATGGGGTAAAATACAGCCCCACATCAGTTACCATCAGAGAATATACTCATAAAGCACAAAAAGGTATTAAAGGCACTTTAGTTTCAGTGATGCGCATGGGGCCAGACAGAGCTATATGTATGGAGTTATATCCTCAAAAATGACACCACATCAGTTACTATGAAAGACTGTACTCAGAAAGAACAATAAGGTATTAAAGGCACTTTAGTTTCAGTGATGTGCATGGGGCCACAAAGAGATACATGTACGCAGTTATATCCTTTAAAATTACACCACCAGAGAAAGTAAACACCAACTTCAACCCAAAACGTATCATATATTTAGTATCTGACCGAACTCCGAAGAAGTCAGTACGAGGAGCGATTTTCCAGCTGACATGGTAGTTGGAGTATAAAGGACGCCTAATGGTGGGAAAAGCCTCATCTTTCAGCTCCACCGTTAAATCTCTGAGGAACACCAGATGGTAATTGTGGTGTATGCCAAGTCCACCACCACGAACAGCCAACCCTTTAATCTCAAAGACAGATCCAGGAACCATCATCCACAGGAACCGATTTTGCAAAACGACATCGCCCAACCTACCTGCCATACGTGCACCCTACCGAAACAGATAACCAGCATAAAAACGGGAAACAAAGCTCTAGGTTTGTTGTTCCTTGGAAAAAAAAGTTAGAGCAGAAAACGGACACAAATGTATGCGTCAATCTCACCAGTTTATCGTAGAAAACCACATCATAGGCGGGAAAATGTTTGCGACTAGAGGAACCATCTAGAGCAGGTTCAAAAGCTTCCCTCCCAAAACATGCATCGACTTGAACTGTCATGCTAAAGTCATTCCAGCAGGGCGAAATGTCTCTGAAGAACAACTTCATCGACGAGATGCATTCTAAATAAAAATGAAACATGAAAAAACAACAAACCAGAGGATCAAGATAACGCAGGACAACAATGAACACAACCTGAGAAAAATAAGAAGTAAAATATTGATCGGAGAAAGAGTCAACAAAACGAAACCTGTCAGCTACAACTGGACCAATGGGTGGAAGTCTGAGAGATCGGAACACCATGTCAAGGACGGAGAAAATGAAATGAAAGAGAGAAGAGAGAAATCTAGAAACAAAAGAGAATGGGCGAATCAGATGAACACAGTGGCGATTGGCATGCAATATTAATGACTAAGCAGGAAGTGAAGTGATGTGAGAGAAAATCCGGATAATGTCTTTGACCACTGGATACTACTCCTTCCGGTCCCTAATGTAAGAGCTAGCCGCTAAAAAACGCTTCTTAAGAAAGCATGTGAATGTTAGTTGGATGTCTGAAGTTAATGCTTCTTTTCCAAAATTGCCCATATTTATTATGGTACTTTTAAGAGAGATAAATATATAAACATTAATAAATATGAAAGAGAGTTAGGGGTAAAGTAGGAAAAAATGCATTAAATGAGGAGAGAATGTGGGGTGAGCTCTTACATTAGGGACCAAAACCATTCAAATTTTGGGCTCTTACATTAGGGACCGGAGGGAGTAATACATAAAGTGATACTCCTATTACCTTTTCTTATTGAACCATTGAATTGAACCAATATATAAAATAATAAACTATAAACTATAAAAAATCTGTAAACTATAAACTATAAACTATAAACTATAAACTTCTATCAACTATAAACTAATAAATTAATAAGCTAATAAACTATAAACTATAAACTATAAACTAATAAACTATAAACTAATAAATTAATAAAATAATAAACTATAAACTACAAACTATTAACTAATAAACTATAAACTAATAAAGTAATGACTGAAAATTAAAAAAAGGCAGTAACGCCCCACCAATGACAGTAGAACCTGAATTAAGCAATAAATTTGTGTGGGCCCCAAACACATCAAAACTTGGAAGAAGTAATTAGATACATTCATTGATTTGTTCTTAGAGGCAAAATATGTGGGGCCCACACACTTGGCAGCTCACTAAACCAGAAGCTTACACACAAAATCACACATAACATGAAGAAATTGTGAAGAATCAATCGGCTAATGAACAGTGAAAGCCGGCTAAAAAACTCAAACACCAAATGAGCCAGCCGTTTTTCTACACTGGATGTAAGAGAGAAGAATATGGGAGTGTGAATATGGAGCAGAGCTGGATAAAAAACTGTAGGGCGAAGGTTCTTTATATTATAATAGATAAGGAAATGCATAACATTTGACATACAAACATAGTATCCAATACATATGATATCAATCCATAACAAATAGAAAGATAAAACCATGTCTCTACCCAAAATACACGAGGAATTGCAACCACATATCCCAAATATACATTGAAAGAGCATGGAACAAGATACACTCCCCTATGAAGCCTATTGAAGCAATTGACTATCTTCACACCACCAAAGCACCAAGAACTTAGCCTCTCATGGAAGGAGGAGAGGAATTTCGCCCAAAATCTACCCAAGGAGTGGCTGTGATGAGGAGGGATGAAATGGAGAAGAAGGGTGGTGAAAATGGAAGAGGAGATGGAGATGAAGAAGAAAATATGGAAGATTTGAGGTGAAATGTCATGGAAATGGAAGTGGGATGAGTGTGTTTAAGAGATTTTGAGTGAACCCTAGCATAGCCACCTTATTTTCATGCAAATGGGGCTTTGAGAGAGGTTTTGGGGGGTGTTAGGAAGCTTATATAGGGTGTAGAAACCCTAATTTCGCGAAAGCTAAATTTTGCTGCAGAATTGGTGCCCAAATGGCGCCCACGGGCACCGCTTGGGCACCACGGCGCCCAAAATGGCGCCCACGGGCGCCCCTTGGGCGCCACCTCTCTGTTATGGCGCCCAAAATGGAGCCCAGATGGCGCCCGGGGCGCCATACTGACCATTTTCCACCTTTTTTGCCCTTTTTTTGCTTTCCTCTCTTCCTCATTCTTGTGATTTGCTTCCATGATCTCTTTGAGTGTTTTCTTCCATTAACCTACATGAGATTAATACTTGAGGTAGCATCACAAAGTTCTAAAAAAGATGAATGACAATAAATCAAGTTAAATATGACAAAATTGCCCTTAACTAGAACAAATTCCAACAACTTAAGCAATAGCTAGAATCTATGCTAATTAGGTGCAATTATCATCAAAACATGCATTAATTCAATGGATTTGACCATGAAAAGATATGCAAATATATGGTGCAATCACCTAGCTAGGTGGGTGACAAGGAGACAACAAGAAAGAAGAAATAGAGAAAATATATGCTCGAAGTGGCCTCACCACGGCGACCAACGCATATTTATCTCGTGCCAAACTTGTGATTTTAGGCCAAAACCAAGATCTAACAATTTCCCACCTATAACCCTAATTTTCTCCATTCCTTTTAATTATTCTATCTCATTTTCATCCCTTCTCCATCCAAATCACCATGTTTTCTCCATCCTCCTTAATTCCTTGTTGGTGTTCCCTCCATATATAGCAGCAACTAAAACTCCATATTTCTTTGTATAAAGAAACTCCATATTTCTTAATTATGGGAGCAAAGGGATCACTACAAGAAAATAGTAGGCTAGTCACGTGGGGTATGTAGCGCATGGAGTAAGAGTGACAAAATCAACTTTGTTTGTCACGTATGACTTCCCCAAACGTGACACAAACTGGAATGGACTTTCTTTGTGGCGCATGGACATGTTTGTGTGTCACAAACTTGACACAAACGTGACACACAAACTTAAATTTAAATTTTTTGTGGCGCATGGGCTTTCTTTGTGGCGTATGGATCCATACGCCACACATGACTTCCCAAACATGTTTGTGGCGTATGGATCCATACGCCACAAACATGTTTGGGAAGTCATATGTGTGGCGTATGGATCCATACGCCACAACTTCCCCAAACATGTTTGTGGCGTATGGATCCATACGCCACACATACCCTCCACTTTCTGTAAAAAATTTAAATTTTTTCCCTCCACTCTTCCCACTTTCTCCCTATATAAACTTCACTTCTCTCACATTTTCTCCTCCCCACTCTCTATTTTTTCCTACTCTCTCCCCACTTTCTTTTCTCCTCTTCCTCTACTCCATTATTTTCCTCCTCTTCACTTCCATTCTTCATATTTAATTTCTCATTTAACTAATTATACTTAATTTTTTTGCAGGCTCATTGTTTAAAATCTTCCACAATCTAAGGTATACACTTTATCATTCGTTAATACTTTGTTTTTTTTCTCATTCATTATAATTCAAATTCTTTTATTTCATTATAATACTAGCTTTTAATTATTTTTCCCTCTACTCCCTCTACTTCAAACACTCTCTTTCCTTCTTTCTAATTATTATCTCCTATTTTTTTATTTTTTTAAAACCTGCAGCTTGCCGAGGAAGAAGCTTCCTCGGCAAGCTGCAATTTTTTTTTATTTTCACTGCACCTTATGTCGCGCATGGGTTATGCGCGACATGATTTTATTGCATTAAAATTATGTGGCGTATGATACGTGACACAAGTTTGTTACGCCTCGAATTGTGGCGTATGGATCCATACGCCACAAAAAAATTTCCTACGCCACATACTTCACAAATTTCACCATTTTCAAACGTGACTAGCAGGCATTTGTTTTGTAGTGGATATGCTTGAAGCTTCATTAGGAGAGTCCTAGTTCTAATCCTTCCTCCTCTTGTTATATATCTATACTTTTAAGTGTTCTAGGAGTATATTTATGACATTTAGCTATATGATTCATATTTTGGGGTTTCTTACCTGTGATTGTATTGTCACAATAGACATTAACCCTTGTTAGCCGCAATTCATTGTTAGGGTCACTATTAATTAATAAATTAGAGTTACAAGTGAGACTAATAACATTACCTAAATTATAATTCTCTCTCTAATATCAGTTTTATTTTTTACAAACCAGATATTGAGTTTCTACGTCCAAAACGTGATGGGTAAAATTTTATAAATATTGACACACAAACACACACATACACACAAAATATATAAATGATTGAGAATGTAAAGGAATAAATTAGAGATCTAAATTGTTCATAACTCTTGTTAGTTTTTTAAGTTGATTAAGTCTCACTTATGTTTAAGCTCTTCAATTATCTCTATTGTATTACTCTCTCTAGTCTTAATTATAAGAGCAAACTTAGATTTTTTGAAAAAGGAATAAGGGTGCAGAATACACCATTTTAAATTATTTCTATCTGTCTTCTTATTTTAATTATAAGCTAAGCTACATATAATCTTATTACATAAAGTATATATTAAAATTTAGTTGTTTATTTTGTTTCTTTATTCTCCATGCATGAAAAAATCAAATGGGTTTTATAAGATCATTTTGATTTTTATGTAAGTTAAGGGAGTAAATTAGACCACTAAATTATAATATAAGTTACATATAATTGATTGTAGTTAGTTCATAAGTAAAATAAATTAGTTTTGATGAAAAGTAATAACTATAGATAATATAAAGTAATTGATTTTTTTAATTTCTCTAAAAAAATCCAAAGTGATCTTATAATTAGTACAAGATGAGTATTAGAACAGCATATAATTTTTTATTTGTGGTGTGTGTGTGATACATACAATGCAATAGTTGTTCATCAATCATTGTCGTTAACGTTATTTGAGAGTGATTCAAGCATTAGTTAGTAATGCACTACAAACACCACTTGCTTACCTTGGAACAAGAAAGTCATAGCGGACAGAATGGCTAGAAAGCATTGAGAAAGAAAAATCTCTTTATAAAGATTTGCTTTGGATATTGCAAGAATACTATGATATCGAATGGTCCCTTTCAAGTTATGAATCAAGATTCACCAAAATTGTGTGCAGTTCGATCATGTGCATGGAAAAGACACAACCATGCTGAATCGTAATGTAAATGTTTACTTATAAGATCACTATAACAGTGTTCAATGATAAATCCCTATTTTGTGATAGCTAGGTTCATGTGTATTATCTTAAAGTTTTTAGCACTTTAATTGAGCTTGATTGCATCAAGATTTATTCTAGGGCTGTAGAACTAATTAATGCTACATTAGAGCAGCAGACACATTAAACAGTAGTAACAAATAAGGTCTTTACCCTACCTACATCTATTTATCACTGGCATATGAGAGTGTTGTCTGACTTTGACTAGTAGGGGCCACAATAAGAAGAGACTCTGAGGAAGATATTAGTCTTCATTTGCACTGAAGTTAGTCTTTCATTTTATGTTTCTTAATCAAAGTTATACCGAACAAATTTGCTATATATGCATGGTTCCATTTTCAACCCATTTGATTCCAGTCTTATAAACATCATTCTTGTTAACAACCATGAAATCCCTTGGTTTTCTTATCTTTCCTTTTCAATTTCATTTCTTCAGTTTTTGTCTTCTGTTGTGTAACGATAGTTTATCATTTTTTTAGTACAAAAAAGTCTAGGTGAGTTAAACGATAAGGGCTCACCGGTGCTATGCATGTCTTTAAGTTCAAACAATGATTATAGAAGTATTTATAAGAGGGCTGGTTGGGTTTGAAGTGAGGGTAGGAAAGAGGGGAGAGAATGGATGGGGAGAAATAAGATGGAATGGAAATCACCTTGTTTGGTTTAGCTGGAGGGGAGATGAGGTTCTTGGTTTGGGGATCCATTATGTTCCATTTGAGAGGGGAGCTAGGGGTGGATAAGAGATTATTTTACCCTCGCATTTATTTTTTGTTTGCATTTTAAAAAAGATGTATAAATAATACGAATTTTAAAATAGACTAATAATTTTTAAATACATACATATACTTAATTTTGAATTAATTAGTATTTAATAACACTATTTTTATTTGTAATATTAGATTATTAAAATAATATATTATTTATAAAATAAATAATGTATTATTTTTAATCATTTTATATTTTGCTCCTTCATTATTACTAAAATAATAGTACTATTTTAATTATAATTGATATAACAAATATATTATGAAAATGGAATATACATTTTAAAATAATATAATTTTCTAATTTTAATAGTACTTTTTTATTATAGGCATAACTCGAATGATAAAAATTTGGAGGGCATGTAAAGTTATTCAAAAATTTGGCTCAACTAAGACAAATCCCAACTTAGAAGGGATCGGGAATGGGTATACACAAGGGAGGGTAGAGATATTTTGGGGTCCCCTTCAAACTTTTTAAGCCAAACAAGGGGAAGGGGACATGTACGTACCCTCCCCAACTAGACAAACATTTAATTATTTTTTTTTTTGTGATTTATATATCTTTTATTTATTTTTTGTTTATGTTTTCGTTTCATAATTGCTTCTAGGCTCCTCACAGCCCACTAAACTATCAATTCTTACGCCGATCGATCACTCTCATGAACTTTATTGATAACAATTATTCTGGGCATAATTGAACCATAGAAGACCTAAGTAGTGTAAAAGGAAAGAAAAATCTCGTAAAAAGATTTGCTTAATTATTGTTGCAAGAAGAACAAGAGATAGTAATAGTCCCTTTCAAGTGTCGTTAATGCTCACAACATTTGTGAGATCTAGATGTAATTAGGTTATGGAAAAATAAATGTCATCACCATTGAATGGTAATGGGAAGTCCTTTTATAGTTATTGCTGTTTTTTTTTGGCATAGGACCATCCTATATGCTAGTGATGTAGACCCAAGTTGGATGAGAAATGTCGATAATCTGACAATTGAGATGAAAAAACTGACAATTAGAGATGGAAAAAATTAACCTACTTAAAAATCTTATCGCAGGTTTCATATTGCTTAACGTGAAACTTGGCTTGTTTGGTATTAGAATGAAACATTGCAATGTATGGCTAAATCTGATCTGGTCTTGTAGAGAAGACTATGCTGCCTATATCTACAGTATACATATATACAGTCTAGTGTTGTTCAATCCCTGTAATGACTATTAGTATAATAATGATCAATGCATAAAGGATGGGAAAAATTCTGTTAGTAAAGATGAAATTTCGTGGCTAAATGAGAGATTCTATGGCTTTTTTTTTCAGCGGTCTATTTTCTAAAGGGTTCTATGACTAATTCTATGGTTGATTCAGTGATTAATTAAATGCTTTTTAGTTGGCTAAACATTCATTTTATGTTCTCACTATTTTGAAAAATTTATGGGTACTTTTACAATATATTTTTACTGATATATGTATTTATTTTAAATTATCAACTAGAGCTGGGATTGCGGGCCAGCCCGCTTTAAACGGGCTGGCCCAACCCGACCCGAGTGCAAGCGGGTTGAGCCCGCTTCCAGCCCGACACAATTCGGGCTGGGATTTTCCAACCCAACCCGAACGTGGGGTGAATTCGGGCCAGCCCGCCAGCCCGAATTTGAAGAATTTTTTTCAAAAAAATCTTAGTTTCCCAAAGACCCAAACACACCCCTTCTCTCCTTCTCGCCCACACAGCACACATACACTCACATACACGAAATGAAAGGGAAAAGGAGGCAGATCGGAGGGCTCTCCCCTTGCCAGTGCGACGGCGGCGGCGCCGCCCTCTATCAACACGCCCGAAGTCGCCGGATGGGATGAGTGAAGGAAGGAGAATGAATATTGAAAAGTGAAGAGTGAATACATCAACTCAGCCCAAATCAAAAAATGGAAACTTGAGAGTGAAAGATCAAGTCTTTGAGTAAAAGCTAAAGGAAATGAAGGAGATCAGATTAGTAGAAGCTATGAAGTTGGAAAATAAGAGGAAAAGAAGAAGTGGGTAAGTGAGACAATAAGTTAAAACTGAAGATGGCTGGACAGAGGCGTGAGTGAAGAGTGTAGAGTGATTAGATTAAGTTTTTTTTATTTTTTTTTCAATTTTTTTTATATATTCGGGCTAGCCCGATTTGAAAACGGGCTAGCCCGAATATAGCCCGTTTAATCGGGCTGAGAGCTCGTTTTCAGCCCGAATTAAACGGGCTCATTTTTTTCAGCCCGACTCTGTTTTTTTACGTGCGGGTCGGGTTGAGCCCGCCAAATCGGGCTGAAAGTCCCAGCTCTATTATCAACATTAGGCCATTTGCTATTGCATTAATGCAAATTATAGTCATTTTAAAAATCTCATGAATATTTTTTTCAAAAAAGTTTACTGTGTATGTGTAGTGCCCAACTGCCCATAATTAAATGCTTTATGTGTAATGGTACCTTTTTCATGATCCAAAAATCTGTTATCCTTAAACATAGCTTCATCTACTCACAACTATATTTAATTTCATTCTGACAGCAAGGGTGAATACTTGTGGCTGTTAGCAATACATGTAGGCTATATGTTAAAGAGGTCGATGTTAAGTTATAGTTGTGGTCTTGTGGATGCTTTTATTTGTCCTAGGAAGTAACTTTTATATATAGTTATTAATTTTTTGAAGTCGTACATGAAAGAAGTCGATATAAGTCATTAATTCTTAACCTATTACTCTCATGAACTTTATTGGAAGTGACTGAAGCAGCTACGCCACTATATTTATCTTTCATTTCAGTACAACATCAATGAATGTAATAGTTATTCCATGAAAGAAAATTCAGATAGGATGAATGGTGGATGCATATAGTAGAGGATATTGATAACCTCTAAATAAAATTGTACGATTGAATCACTCATATTTAGCCTCTAAATTAAACAATATAATATATATTGGAGACTAGTTTAAGCTGTTATTCAAGGGCCAGTGATGAAAGCATCGTCGAAGGAGAGATTCGATCGAATTATGCTTAAATTAATAATAAAGTCTACAAAATATTCACTTGTGAACCTAAAAAGGATAATATTTAAATTAAAATATATTATTACCCAAGTAAATCTAATATTCAACCATAAATTATGTTCGATCAAACAAGACAAATTAAAGTATAATTGAAGTACAAATAACTCATAATTAAATTATTAAAAAGATAATTTTGATTAAATCCTTTTGAAATAATTAAAACTTTAATCAAGTCTACACTCTTTCTATTTTTTATTAATCATGCAAGTCTACACTTTCTATTTTTTAATAAAGAAATTTCACCTACAATCTAAGGGAAATAACTCCTAACTCATGATCCACGCTTGATTGAACTGAGTGGAAAATTGGTCAAGTGATGTGTTGTTGGTCTAACTAACTAGCCAATTTAAGTTGAACCTTAATAACATGGTGAGCAAGATTTGAGAGTATTAAATATCATGTAGTTCATAAGAGAAGCAAAAGAAAAATCTTGGGAATCATTTGCTTTTGTTGTTGTATTGAAGAAGAAGAGGTTGTGACGTTGCTATCAAGAGGCAATGGATACAACAATAATCAAAGGGAAGAAGCAATAGTTTATCAAAACGTATCATCGTTGAATGGTTAAGCAAAAGTCTCTCTTATTGCCGTATGCAATATATGGTCCCTATGCCTGTGGGTGTCATGCATAAATCATGAACCTTACCATTAATTCCAATAAATATCACTCATGTGACATGTGCAGCTTCTTACATTCTATTTTCACATAATTGTTAAAAAAATATTTTCCTTAAATTGTTAACTCTATCGGTTCTTTTTTTTTTTATCAAAACTCTATTCGGTTCTGATTGTAAAATCACTTTGACATTTTTTTAGAGAATTCAAGGATATAATTAGTTTCTTTAAATTGTCAATAACTATATTTTTCCTCAAAAATAATTTATTCTACTAATAAATTAACATATAATTTAATTATGTGTAATATATGTTCATTACAAAAAAGTTTGCCCCTATGGCTGCAAAAAAAAGTAAATGTTAAGTAGCCCCAAAAGCATGAAAAGTCAATGTTAAAGGTCTAAAACGTTATAATTTAATAACTTAATTTACTCTCTTAATTTAAAAAAAAAAAATCAAAGTGATATACTTTTGGAATCTCTGGGCCAAAAGTATACAATTATTGGAATCCTAACTTGAAACTGTATAAACTTGCACCTTTGAGGAGATCAGATTTAACTGTTTTGCGAGGATGTATGGTAATCCTGATTGGAGACTTTGAGCTGATTGAAGAATTTTTTATTCTCTCAACATATGCGTTTTTTTAAGATACGAAATTGTATTCTCCTGTTTTTCCTTTTTTTTTTTTGCGCATGTTGAGATTCTTCTTTCTCTACTATATCCACAACATTCGAACTTGTATTCTCGTCTTTAAATTAGTCATATCGCTACCTTCAAATAACAACTTATTAGTACCTTATTACACAATTTTTAATTTACGCATGATTAGTATGATTTCCTATAAATTTACGTATGTTGGAAAAGTTAAACACACACATATATATAAGAAGAAAATATTTAATTATCTATGTCATCACCTATAGCAACAAAATTTATATATTAATTTTACTTTTGGGACTTATTTAGGATTTTTTTTAGAGTAAAACTTATACGTGCGTATTGCTTATAGCTTTACAAACTTGAAAGTTTGTATTTGCAATTTTACAATTGATAATTATAATCGTATAGATAAAATCACTCTTTTTATATATAAAATCTTAAGAAAGTGGTCTGACTCAATTACAATCTAAGGGTAGTATTCCAAACTCAGAATCCACACGAGCCTGCCCTAATGAGTTTGGAATCTGACATGTAAGCCAATTCTTAATGCTCACAAATATGTTTCACTCAAAAAAAAAAAACTTCACTTATTTATGGGGATGTCTCCCAAAATGTCATGACTGGAACTATGGGTGTTCATGGGACGGGACAGGATCGGGACACCCTCGTCCCGTGTCCCGTCCCGAAAAACGCTTGGGACGGAGTTTCCGTCCCGTGTCCCGTCCCGTCCCGAACTTTGTCCCGTCCCGATCGGGACGGGACGAGGTCGGGACTGGACGGGAAATTTTACCGAAATTTTCTTTTGCAATTTTTTTATTAAAAATATCTACTGATAAAGAAAATATGACACTTTGTGTTTGTAACAAGCAAATAAATTAGTTCAATATTTAATTTTATAATACATATTATACAATATAATAAGGTAAATTTTTTTTTTGGCCAATATAATAAGGTAAAATTTTGTTATGATCATATTTTTCATAAAAAAATGTCATGTATGATATAAGTGACACATGCATTTTTTTAAAAAAATATATATAAATTTACATATATATGTATTCGGGACGGGACAGGATTGGGACGCCCCTGTCCCGTGTCCCGTCCCGAAGAGAAAATTTGTCCCGTCCCGAAAATTTAAATTTCCCATCCCAAAATGCCTCGGGATGGGACGGGACAGCCGGGACGGGACAAAGTTGAACACCCCTAACTGAAACCAACATTAAGTGGTGTATTTAATTATTGAGAGAGCTAAAATCACTCTTAAATCAAACAACACACACTGGTGTTTTGTCTAATAAAAAAAAAGTTCATTCAGCACCAATTGCTTTTTTTAGTCAACAATGATCTTGAGCTTTTAAATTAGGGTCAAAAATCACACTTTCCGATGAATAGGGTCATAAATACACATGTGATTTGTAATACCCCATTTTCATAACTCATTTGCAAGATATATTAGCAATGGAAAACTTATTCAAGTTATTATGAGATTTAGAACATCAAAACCACATGTTTTTTAACTTTTCTTTATTTCTTGAAAATTTCGAAATGCAAAAAACTGTTTCAATGACATTTTTAAAATCTTAATAACTTACTGAACAAAAAAAAAGATTTTGACATGGTTTAAGTCTTACATTAAAGCTTGAAGAGTCCTCTGTTTGGGATTTATATCAAATAGAATATGCACCAAGTCATATGGTATATTTGATTGATTCTCCAAATCTGCTTTCTCTTACTTTTTCAGAATTATTTATCTGATTGCGTGACTTTTAATTAAAGGAATGCCATTCTGATCAATTTTGTTTTTGGGTTTCCAGAAAGCCTTATATGTATGATCTTTTATTTTACATAAGTAGTTCGGGGGCAAAAAAAATTAATTTACTATCTCAAGTTGATTCATGAACAAACTTAACTCAGATTTAGAATCCAGAAAATGAACATAATTTACATATAGTATTAGACAATTCGAGATGGTTAATAAAATTTGTTTTACTTGAAATATTTTCTTAAAATATAAGACATAGAGAGTTTTCTGGAAATGCAAAAATAAAATGTAAAAGTAAAACGTGTATTTCTTTTACCCTAAAAAGATATATGGTATTGGGTGACCCTTAGATTTAAACACATGTGTATTTTTACCCAAAAAATATGATAATGTGACCATTGGAGTGAAACACATGTGTATTTTTTAACCTAAACCCAGCCAAAAATAAAAACTTGTTGTCTGATAAATGTTTGAAAGAATCACAAATGCATTTTGACCCATAACCCATATATTATGTATGAAATTTTTATCAATATATGTGTGCGTGTGTGATATCTAAGCCTGTTATTTATTAGATAAAATATAAACATATTTTAAGTGTACATGTAGTGTATACTTATCTACAAATTTAAATGTTTGTATTTACAATTTTATAGTAATTGTAAAAAATGTTGATATTATTGTATATCTGTTTGTAATTGCGTAATAAATATATTAATAATATGGAATATTTTTAAATTTTAATGGGATCAAACATTGAAAAATATGTAACAATGAATAATTTATAACAAGATATTTTTATATAGGGATAAATTAGAAATTAGGCGGCAAACATGGACTAACAGTTTAATTTAAACTAAACTAATATGTAAAAAATAATTAACTATATAAACAAATTAACTTTCAAAAAAATATAATTAAATCAAATAATAGCTAATTTGAAGGATATAAATACCATGAATACAATATATGAAATTATGAATATAGTTCCATTTAAATCATGTGTATTTTGTCCCAATCTATCCCTTGTCATTATAATAAAATCAAAGGTAATGATACACCCATCAGCATGGTAATTTCTAAAAAGTGCACAAAACAGCATGATAATTTTAATGGTGCACCCAACATCATGGTAATTTAAAAGGTTCATATAGAATCATGGGACCCACGTCTTAGTTAATGGGCGCTTGTCTTTTCTAACGGTGATGTCAAATTTGCCCCATTTTATGTTACCATTCTACTGGTTGCACATTTACCCTGAAATCAACAATGCAATTTTGACTTGATGACAACAAAGTATACATTAATTTCAAATTTTATAGTAGAATTGCGCACACACCTATCAATATGTAGAAAAATAGAGAAGTGAAAATCATATATTATTTATAAAACCATCTCATGCAAACACATAAACGTTAGGGAAAATGACATATAAAGTCTGTCCAATTGGGACTTGGACAATTGAGGTGGGTAAATTGTGGAAAGCCCAAGTTGGGTCATTTGAACTTTAAACAAATTACCACATTTGGGGAAAAGACTAAAGTGCCCTTTACTAATCTAATACTCCCTCCGTTCCTAAATATAAGACCTAGATAACTTTTTTTTGGAAAGATTAAGGTTGCGAAATAGGTTATTAAATGATGACATATTTGATATCTTTTTTGATTATCCATTAGCTTATAGGTAAAATAAACTAGTTTAAGAGAAAAAATTAAGTAAATCAATTTATAAGTAACTTATTTTTTGCTTTTTTTAGGATTTTTCAAAAAAGTGATCTAGGTCCTATATTTAGGAACGGGGGGAGTATATTACAACACAACCAAACATGAATCCCACACTAAACAAAAAGAAAAATCACGATGATGAAGTATGTGGTCTATAATAATTCATGATCAAAAGAAAAGCTAATGGTGTCTTTTAGGGTATGAAATAGACAAATTATGTATGTGTATTGTATAATCCTAAAACCTTGTCTGGAATTTATTGGTGGAAGAAGAAGTTCAGGTAGACATAGATGTAATGAAGATGATGAAGTAGATGTTTATTCACTGTTGCATTGATTAGGTTTTGGAAATAAAAATGCATGTTTCTATGGTTAAAATGCATGCTACAGTGGTTAATATGCATGTTACTGTGGTTATTCGGCATGTTACAGAGAAGCAAAAACTACTCTCTTCAAGTTTATTTGGTCATGGTGTCTTTTAGGGTATGAAATAGAAAAATTATGTATGTGTATTGTATAACCCTAAAACCTTGTCTGGAATTTATTGGTGAAAAAAGAAGTTCAGGTGGACTTATATGTAATGAAGATGATGAAGTAGATGTTCATTCACTGTTGCATTGATTAAGTTTTGGAAATAAAACTGCATGTTTCTATGGTTAAAATGTATGCGACAGTGGTTAATACGCATGTTACTCTGATTATTCGGCATGTTACAGGGAAGAAAAAATGGCGGGTGAAGATGACAAACTCGTTCTGACGAAATCGCTTATGCAGAGGGCCTTGTTGAAGCCGACGATGGGTAAAGATGACAACAGAGAGATGAGGGAGACAGGGAGGCCGATGATGGGTGGGGGTGGGTTAGGTAGGGTTTGAGGAGAAGATGGTGGCTAGGGTTTGAGGAGAAGATGATGACTGCTGAGAGAAGAAGGATGAAGAGTTTTTAATTTTAAGGGCACTTTAGTCTTTTCTCCAAATGTGGTAATTTGTTTTAAGTTCAAATGACCCAACTTGGGCTTTCCACAATTTACTCACCTCAATTGTCCAAGTTTCAATTGGGCAAACTTTATATGTCATTCTCCCTAAACGTTACTCCACAGCATATATTAAGAAGATATAAATAATTAAAATACATATGATTTTATTTATAGTAAAATCGCACAATTTGGAATTAATAATAATTATAAATCATAAATGACATGACTCATTTATAGAAGGAAGTTACATTTGGTTTAGGTTTTGAGGAAGGGATTATCTGAAACGGAGCAAGCCTATTATCAGATAATCTTGAAGCATAGGCAGATTTTTTGTATTCTAACCAAGAAAATTCCCTGTAAAGGATTTGTTCATTGGCCTGTTTATTGATTAGAGAAGGCAATGGTGCTATTCTCTCACATAAAGGGGGAGCACCAAGGTATATCATTGACAATCTTGATTTCAATCCCTTTACCATAACCCTATGCCTTGCACTTTTCAACCTTCCATTTGTCATCACCTGCATTTTATTATATGTTAATTAAAACAAAAAACCAAATCTAAACTAGTGTTGTTAAAAAAAAAGTTTCTAGCGTAGATTTTCTCTTTGATTCTAAATTCTGGATTTCGATGATGAATTTGTAGAGATTAACAAGAAAGTTAATTAAATTTTTTATTTTTATAAAAAATTTTGTGATGGCTCCTACTAGGTGGGAATCATGGGATGAATGGACGTAGGCAACATTACCCTTCAAGTGGAGACACTCCTTCTGTGCAATAATCAATAGAAAGAATTTTGAACAATAAAGTAAATTTACTTTTTTGTATGAGGAAAACTAAAATAAGTTAAAGGCACACGAACCATAATATAAAGACCAAAATATATCAATATACTAACTCGTACATTGATATATTTTGGTCTTTATATAAAGACCAAAAAATCCACATTTAATTAAAGTAGAGGAGAGAGAAAAGGTGGGTAGATTTTTTTATTATTAAATGTGGGGCCCACACATTCATAAATAATTAAAGTGAGGTCCCAAGGGACTCTACTTTAATTTTTTCAATTTTTCGGACTTTTCTAGTATTATGTCCCTTACCAGGAACTTATATTTAATTTTCCCCTCGTACGTTTAAGATATGAGGAAGTAATTATCGTTTATGATAGGAAAGAAGAAGAAAAAATGTAACATGAAAAAAATAAATAAATATGGGAAAAATACTATTTGACATAATGGAAAAGCAAGCCACTTCACATCTTGAAGAAAAATTCTGATTTTATCTTTCAACTCAAAACTATAGAATAAAATAAACAATACTCCCTCTGTTCCTAAATATAAGACCTAATTGACTTTTTCTAGAAAATCCTTAAAAAAGCAAAATAAGTTAAATATAAATTGATTTATTAATTTTTCCCCCTAAACTAGTTTATTTTAACTATAAACTAATGGATAATCTAAAAATATATCAAATTTATCATCATTTAATAACCTATTTCGCAACTTTAATCTCTCCAAAAAAGTTAATTAGGTCCTATATTTAAGACCGGAGGTAGTAGAATAAATCAATCAATAGATACATCACGAAACATTATTTCTGTCAAAAAAAAGATTAACAATATAATAAATCAATCAATAGATAAATAAACCATAGAGCAACATCTTGCATGCTTTTGTCATCAGAACAGAATTTACCTGAAGAGAATCACCAACATTGATGAAGAAGGATGATTGATCAGGTGGCACAGAAACCCAAGTTCCATCTCTAAGACATATTTCAAGTCCAGAAGCATTATTAGATCTCAGCACAGAAATAATCTGTGGGTCTGTGTGTTCTCCAAATCCCACCAAGTTTCCTCCATTGTTGAAGCCTCCAAGAAGAATCTCTGGGCATGGAGGGTAATGATTTAATCTGAAAACAGAGTCACTCTGTTCATTCATCACCATCTTACTCCACACATTCCTAGGCTCAACCTTCATTCCTTCAGCCAACAATTCCAGAACTTCACATGCAATCTTCCTCACTTGCAATATATAATTATTCAACGCATGTCTGAATCACATAATAAACAAGTACCCAAGCGATCACCAAAATGAAAATTGACTTTTTTGATCACCAAGCGATCACCAAAAAATGAAAATTGACTTTTTTGATCACCAAAATGAAAATTGACTTGAAGTTATAAGAATATGTCCCATATTGAATAGTTAGACATTGCATTAAAGTTACAAATAAGGTTATTCATTTTGATAAGAAGACAACTTTAGTACACATATATTTATGATTCGATATGGTATCAGAGTTATTAGATCAATATGACACAGAAAGGAAAAAAAACAAAATATTGCAAAAAATAAAAGAGAATATTATAGACCTAAGGCCTTTGAGACCATAACAAGATATGCCGCTATCATTGAACTTAAAGGTATGTATATTTTAAATTAGTTCAAGTCATTTTTTATAGAAAGACAACCTCTAAATGGGCATGTGTGTGATTCAACAAGGGTGAAAGGGGATTATGGTTTGTTGAGTGGTTATGTGCTTACTGAAATTTTTCAGGATTTGTGCCAAGAGTAGAGGAGAGTATGAGAGAGTTGTAATCTTGGTTGGTTGTTGTGAGAAGAAGGTATTCAATCCACCCAACGTCGCCGTTTGGGCCGATATGCTTGTGGCCATAGCCAAATGGATTGGGAGGACCAGCCTTTTGTTTAAGGCTTAGAGGGAGAGAGAAGAAATCTAAAGTTTGAGACTCAAGTTCAGATATGGCTTCCATGGGAACTCCATGGTTAGTGAGCTTAAAGAAGCCCAAGTCTTCACATGCCCTTATTATAAGGTTCTTGGCTTCGGGTAATTTGAGGTCTATAGTAGGAATCTCATAAAACAAAGGTGGTTTTCTTAAGGGGACTGGTAACATAGGAATGTTATATTGTTTTGTAGGTTTGTACAATGCCACCATTGTTGTCACCACACACACACACTGATAGGGAGAGGGAGGGGGTGGTAGGGGAGGTTGGGAGAGAGAAGGGGAGAGAGATAGTGCTTTGGGAAAAATGGTTGGTATTGGTGACTATTTATACCAATTAGTGAGGCAATGTGTGGGAGAGGGGGAGTATGAAGATTTTAGATTTTTTAAATGAACTCCAACAAATACGTTGTACTCTTACTCTGGGAATCTTAAATATACTTTGACTTTTGTTAATATTAAAGAATCAAATTATACCGCTAAATTATAGCACATGCCAGTATGCCACATAAAATTAGAAGATATGCTAGTTTACAAAGAAAATAAATTAGTTTTGAGGAAGAAAGATAACTATAGACAATTTAAAGTGATTGATTCTACAACCTTATTTCTAAAAAAGTAAAAGTGATCTTATAATTAGGGCCAGAGGAATACAACATATATAGGAGGAAAATTAAAAAAAGAAGAAAACGAGAGTTACAATTTTTCCAAACAAGAAAAAGACTTGATCATAGTTATAACACTTGAAATCATCAAACTATATAGAAATTTCTAAGAATGTGAGTGGTAGTAAATCAAATTATATATTATATTTGTAATTGTTAATGCGGTTTATTAAGTTGTCAATACTACCGTCTATACTATATATGAAGAGTATTCAAAAAACATTTCATAAGAATTAATAATTACTCATGCAATTCAATTTTTTGATCGGCGATCAAAGTATCCCTCACTCGACAAGTGAGAGACTAATTCTTCGCTAATTTGTAGGCACCTTAAAGGGTGGGATAGCTGACTTGAGAGATTTAACTCATGCAATTCAATTTACTTCTTACTACATATTATGATAGATCTCAATGGTATAATTTAATCTTTTAAAAGAATCTAGTTGTCATAATGCTCTTCCCCAAGGCACAAGTAATAGGTACTACACCAAAAGTCAGCATCGTCTTCGTCAACATCATAGGTGCAACACTGTCCGTCTGCCCTTTTAGATAGTAAATGATCTTGAACACACCTTATGAGGCGAAAAAAATATATAAATTAAAAACATTTATAAGTGAGTTACTATACAAGGTAATATCTTATTATTTGATACAAAAAGTACTCCCTTTGCCCTTATATATGAGAACTAAAACTCTGAATGCTTTTATACCTTTTTATCAAATTCAAGCTAAATTCTTTAAATTATTTAGTGAGCTTTTTCAACTTTATCCACCGTTATTTCCTCTAATCACATTATCTTTCATATTTATTTATAACACTATTATCACATTACTCTCTCTCAAATGTTCAATTATAATTAAGAGCAAACTAGAAAAACTAAAATTATTATATATACATATTTAGTTCTCTCAATTACTTTCTTAATATATGTGATTTTACCTAAATGACTCTTATAACAATAGTCAAAGGGAGTAATATGTATTAATATGGAAGAAATTAAGGTCAAGGTTTGTTTTATTTTTTATGTTGAATTCTCCAATCACACATAGTAATACGTACTTTTTTTACATATAAATTGATCATTAGGTAATAATATTTCGTATATATGTTGAATTCTCCAATCACACATAAGGAACTTGATTCAAGTATTAGTTTGTAGAATGTTTTTCAATATTGTCATACAGAAATAGATTCATATAACCAATTCTAGTATATTGGATTAAGGTGCAACAATTTTACTCCTATTGTGGGTTCAGGATTTTAAAAATGTTTTTTTAGAGGGAATTGGTAGCACAACATTTTATAGGTATTGTCACCCCCATTTTATTTATATGTGTCAAAATATATGGAAGTCACAATAATATATATAAGTTGCTCTAATTTGATTCCATGAATCATTTCACAATTGTTAATCATATCACTATTGTTTTATGTACAAGAAAAATTTATTCAATGGTCTGATCCACCCTAATCTTGGAGGCACCGTGAAAAGTATATAAAATCACTACTTTTGTTCCTTTCCAGCCACTTTATATAAAACTGATGTAATAATGCTAATCTTCATCCCTGATGAAATGCAAATCTTTTATCTTTACTTTTATACATACATACATACATATGTATGTATGAAAAGACATCTGGCTAATATTTGGGAATTTTTACATTGGTTTCGGTAAAAAATTCAAATTAGCAACGAAATTTGTCGACAGAATTTTTTTTTTTAATAACTAAATTTTAGGAAGGGGTTTGGGTTCAACCCAATTCAAGGGCAGGGCACCTAACTCATGATCCACTGGGGCCTGTCCCCGTGGGCTCTGGAGCATGACCAACATGCCCTTTATGTCTGTCCACACAGGTAGGTTACTCCCAGCTTCACTTAGCTACGGAGATGTCTCCCCAAGCGCCGCGATGGAGACACAACAAAGTGTCACTCCCCAGAATCGAACTCGCGACGTGGTGGTCAAACCGACGCTCATTGTTCAATCCCTTTGCCACTGAACCCACGGACGATGGGTATTTGTCGACAGAATTTTTATTAGAAACGTATATTAACAATACATTTCTAATTTGATAAAAAAAAACAATACATTTCTTTTTTTATTAAAAAAACAATACATTTCTAATGGAATGAAATTCCTACATAATTTCCATTTGTAAATTTCCGGTCTTAATCCCTTGGTCGCTAAATTTCGGTCGCCAATTTAGCGGCATATTTTTTACGGCAATTCCATTGATAATTTTGGAATGAAATTTAATTATGAATATCCCGTAGATAATTAGCCACGTCATTTCCGTCTCAAATTACACATGGAATGTAATTTTCTTAAAAAATAATTATATACCACCATGGCATATCATCATTTGCTAGCGTGCTGATGCCTTAACTAGTTGAATAACAAAACCCTTGTGAAACTATTTGCAAATGGTTATATTTATAATATTTAAACTCCCATAATTATAATTATATTTGATCTTATGCATACTTTAAATTATATTTAACTTAACGTATTATGAAATGATTTTTACTCAATAATTTATCATTTACATATTAATAATTATACTTTCTTACATAAATAATACTCCCTCCGTTCCTAAATATAAGGCCTAGATAACTTTTTTTTGGAAAGATTAAGGTTGCGAAATAGGTTATTAAATGATGACATATTTTATATCTTTTTAGATTATCCATTAGCTTATAGGTAAAATAAATTAGTTTAAGAGAAAAAATTAGGTAAATCAATTTATAATTAACTTATTTTTTGCTTTTTTTAGGATTTTTCAAAAAAGTCATCTAGGTCCTATATTTAGGAACGGAGGGAGTAGTATTTTATATTCATATACACTTTCATAAAATTTAGATTTTTTCTTAAATTTATAATAAATATTATTATTGTGATATATTTTTAATTGCATTAAATTTTAATTATTATTTTATTATGCATTATTTAATTATAATTATTTTTTAACTTTTTCTACTAATATTCTTTAATACATAACATATTATTTAATAAAATTATTAAATTAAATTTCTAATGGATCTATATATACATTTATATATAATTCAAATGCTCGAGCATGGAATGGTCAATAGGCAACACTCCCAAGTCCCAAGCTCAGCTGGTGTGTGAGGCTAAATTTTGGATTTCTAGTAAACGGATTTGAAGTTGATTCATATTCTCAGGTTTGAGAATAAAGTAGCAGATTTTTTTGGCAAAATAGGTTAGTGGAGCTCACTCAGGTTACCATTTGATCATCCATTGCCTGATGGGCTCCTTTATTTTCTTTTTATTGTAATTTACATTCTAGTACCAGACGAATAAACTAATAATTTATTTCTTGCTGTAAAAAATATGTATATTTTAATTTTTATAAATATTTATAACATATTTTTTGAATTTTAGGAAAAATGTTTATCATTTCTTAAACATTCACAAAATTCCATACAGACCGAGACAACACAACCCTTGTAACCAACTTCCAATGCCTTGAAAATTTAATCGTTGCCTTATCATAAAAATGAACTCTACACAATAGTCGATAAAGAAGTTAAAAATGGTCATTTCACGAAGGTATTATTTATCCTTTTAAGAACATATGATTACATTACTATTTAAAAATAAATTCCAGATTTGCAATAGCACGAATATATTCATTATATCTAGGGCTATTTGCTGACTGTAGCTGTGGGGCTTGATTTTAAAACAATTCCGTCGTATTATAAATTTGAGTGAGCTTAGGTCAAATCTTGAGGTAGATTTTAATATCTCTTCTCGAATTTTGTGAGATAACAAGATATACTATCCCAAAACAGACCATATATGCTCCATCAATGCTATCATTTTGTGCCATGTTTTGCTTCTTTATCCAAAAACGTCTAATAATGTTATATTAAATTGACACTACTTTAATTGAAAAGTAAAATAAAATATTTAGTTATAACTAACGTATATATTACATAAATATGATAATGTAAATATTAACCAATCCAGTATAAAGTAGTTTGATAAAAATGATTATTCTTTCTTTTTCTTATCTCCCAAACAATTTGATTGACTCTTATATTAAATGACCGGAAGGAGGATAATAAGATTTGATTTACTTTATTAATTTAGATATATTGAAGCTAGACTAGTTGACTGAGTGGTGTAATTGTGTGAGACTCAGTTATAGATCTCTTAAAGTCTCAAATTCAAGTTTTAAACAAGACAATTGTGTCAAAAGGAAAGTTACAAACCTCAAAACTAAACCTCTGATTACTAAGATACTTAGTTATAAGATCGAGAAAAGGCGTTAGTTGCTAATATAGATATGAAAATCAAAACAAAAGGTTACCTAAATTGATTAATTATTGCCTTTATTAAATGATTTATTTGAAAAAATTTTTATGATATCATATAACTATATACATATAGAAAATGCTGATAGTATAAATTGATTTTGAAATAGTATAGGCACTTTATACTATATAGAAAATGGTATAGGAGAAATCCCAAATAAATATACTTTACTAGTATGAAATTAATCATGATATTTCACTAGCAAATTAGATTATAAAATCATTTTAACTAGTTAAATATAAGGATTAACTATTGAACTATCGGCATTTTGATTATCAAAATTAAAATAAGCAAATTAGATTATAATATATATATATATATATATATATATATATAAGTATAAATATTTTGAAATAATTTATTTAACTCCATGAATCTCATCAAATTTACGGATAGATATTCTTTTAATGGCTACATTGGATATTATTTTAAGGACGGAGGGTATTTTTCCATACGATATATTGTCTCCAACTATTATAATAATTAAGATCTGTTTGATTAATTTAGGTAGATTATTGAAATTAGTGAAATTATTAAATAACCTTCATTAAAAAGTGATGAAAACTCGTTGAGACCTATTTGAAATTAAGTCTCTCATTTGGGATTTAGGTGCAATCGTACCTTAAATATTTGTGTTAATTATTTTTAATTCCCTAAAAGTGTTAATAATATTGTGTAAATTACATTCTGATAAGATATATTATCTAGAAAGCATTTCTTTTAACCGTTATCTACAAACTATTTTGAAATATTATTTAGGATCACATCTAACCAATACTATATTTAACTCAAATGTTGAGGAGCGCAGGTAGGTAGTAAGTGAAATCAAATATAAAACTGCGATGCAGTTAAAAGAAATTTTGGTTCTAAAGCCTTTTTAAGGAAAAAAGTCAGTTCCATTATTATTAAAACATTATTTCACTCACTAATAGACTTTTAGTTTTTATTTATTTTGGACACTCACTAATAGACTCAGAGAAGCAAAAAAAAAAATCCATAATATACAAACATAATAAGACACGAATAAATCAAACTGAACTCCTACCATCCAACTTATTAACTAGAATTAAAACAACAGACTCAACTATAGCATGAAAACACTTTTTTGCTTTGAGGCATTTTATTGACAAATATTTCACATCCAGGTTTAACCCAATTATGATTGAAACAACAAAATTTAATTAAAATTTAGGAAATAATTTATTCATAAGTAAGGGTAGAAACATGCTATCAAAAACCTTAAGTTCGGCATACGATTTAGATTATGTATTGATTACCAGATAGTGTGTGTGAAAAAGGAATATATTACATGTTTTTAAATTTAGGAGAATATTCGAATTCACGTGGAATGAGATAAAACATACCCATAGTCTGTTACTTCAACTGGCGAAAAGGTTGAACATTTGACCATCTTAGCAATAATTCAATTACTAAGACTACCATTTAGTTATGATTTCAATCATGGCACTCCAATACTTAGTGAGTTTGTGCAAAAACTGCCTATTTGGTCATAAAGAAATGACTTGTTTGTCATATTCCAGAGTCTAGAGGGATGAGCCCCAATAGGTCATGAGTTAGGAGGGCTGGTCTTGAATCGTGGGTAAGTCAAACTCATTTCCTAAAATCTTATTAAAAAAGGGTTAAAACATAGTTGAGAGCCCTTTATGTGCACTAAAGGGGTTAAAACATAGATAACTTCTTGTACAATAGGTCCATCCCTCCCACTTCCTATAGTGTTATTATTTGATATGAATAAAGGGTCGGTTTGGTTGCAAAGGAAAGTGAGAAGGGAAAGTGAAAGTGCGAGAAAGTGGTGGTTTTATTGAAATTTACGCTTTCTTGGGCCCACAAACTTTGATTTCATCATTTCCTCTGATTTTCATCGTTACCCTTTCTCTTTCTATTTCTCCACTTTCCTTTCTTCCAACCAAACACAAGATTCAAATTCTCCACTTGTTGGATTCACGTGAATTATTAGTTTTCTTTGAGAGAGTACTTAAATATAAGGTCACTTTTAAAATTCAATTTGTCTCTAATTATAATGCTACATTTTAATTGTTCCAGACATTTTTCTAAATTTAAGCTATAATTTTTCTCAATAATAAACAATCAAGAGAGTGAGAGTGGAGATAATGGTATATAGAAAGACGAATTGGTAATATCATGTACAGTAACTAACTTAACTTACATCCTTAATTTAATCAAATTAAAAGTGATGTTATATTTAGAAACAAGGGGAGTACATCACAAAGTTGTACCTTTTGAAATGGAGGATATTTTATGGGATCATATAGTTTGGAATTATTTGTACCCGAGATGTGTTAGGGGATCATAATCTATTTTCTATAGTATTTTTCTTTTCTTTCTTTCTGTCTCTACATCTTTGTTTTGAACTGAAGTTGTCTCTTCAACCTTACTCCACTCGTTTGATGAATAAATATAGTGATTCAGCTATGAAAGCATATTTCAAAGTATTAATGATAATAACCCTACTGTAAACATAAAAGGAAGCGTTACTAGTGGTTATGAAAAGTAAGGACATCAATCTTGAGATGCTACACCAACATAGTTATTTCACGCTAAATCCTGGATCCTCCTTATCCCTATATCCAAAGTTAGATCTGTTCAAATTCTTGGGTTTATTTCCAGAAAGTTAAAGATATTCCTCTAATTCGATCCTACAAATCTTAGGATTCGCATCTTTAAAGATTTTCGTGTTAAAAAAAAATTCCGTTTTTAAGACCCGCATCTTCAAAATCCGAATTTATTTTTTTCATAATAAATTCAGATTTTGGTGATTAAATCCAATTTCTTTTTCAGATTCCGATTTTCAGATGTCATAAGGTTGGCCCAAATAGGTAGGGGACTAGCGGTTTAAATTAAACTTTGAACTATTTATTGAATTGTATAGAAGTAATTATTTTATATAATATTAAGGGTTAAGGGTCAAATCTAGCAATCTACTATTGCCAAAAGTTCACCCAACATAAACAAGAATTCGATGGCTCAAATGTAGCACACATCTTTTCAAAAATGGCTCAAATCTAGCATTTCCGTCAACTTTAACAGGTTTGACCATTAAGTTTGACTTGACCATGTCACGTCACCCGCCACGTCACTCAGTTTTGCTATGTGGCCTGCCACGTCACCCAATAATGGATAGTGAGTGGGCCCATTGGGTGACGTGGCATGTCACGTGGCAAAAATGAGCGACGTGGCTGGTGACGTGACATGGTCAAGTCAAACTTAACGGTCAAACCCGTTAAAGTTGACGGAAATGCTAGATTTGAGCCATTTTTGAAAAGATGTGTGCTACATTTGAGCCATCGAATACTTGTTTATGTTGGGTGAACTTTTGACAATAGTAGAGTGCTAGATTTGACCCTTAACCCTAATATTAAATACATTGAATTAAGAGTCAAATCACTCATTTCCCCTTCTTTTACCTTAATTATAGAAATATCCTATCAATTTTGAAAACTTATATAAACCTTCCTCCATATAATGATAAAAAAAGGAAGTCTCCATATATATACAAAGGGAATGCCGAGAATCATTGTTCATTTAACAGTGCTTCTCGATAAAGCACATTGGACGATATATATATATATATATATATATATATATATATATATATATATATATATATATATATATATATATATATATATATATATATATATATATATATATATGTTTTTTTTTAAAAAATGCATGTGTCATTTATACCATGTATGAGTATACATGACATTTTTTATGAAAAATACGATCATAATAAAATTTACCTTATTATGTTGTATAAGATGTATTATAAAAGTAATATTATTAAACTAATTTATTTAATTTTTATAAACACAAAGTGTCATATTTTTTATAAGTAGATATTTTTAATAAAAAATTAAAATATTTTCGGGATTTTCCCGTCCCAATACGAAGTTCGGGACGGGACGAGACACGAGAGGGAAACTTCATCCCGAGCTTTTTTTGAGACAGGACACAGGATGAGGGTGTCCCGATCCTATCCCGTCCCGTGTTTGTTGGCATAATTCACATTAATGTTGACGAGTTTAGCCACTTTCAAAAAGTTTGTTAGCATATAAGAGCTATAGTGATATATGTAATGGCAATACTTGGATTATAATTTAAGGCAAAAATGATCTTTCCCTGTTTATTATTTTGCTAGGAATATTTTGTTAGAAGAATGGAACACTTCAAAGTTCAACCCACAAAGAAATATTTTAGAATCATATGAAGATCAAAGTTGATTGGAATCTACAATATGGAACTCAATGATGAATAAATGGAGACCAAATTACAGGTAGAACACATCATTTGTTCAAGTAGAAAACTCAACTTTCCAGAGGCAAAAATGAGTTGCCGCCAAATTATAAGATGCAGACTTGGCTGGAAGTCAAAACAGTTGGGCCAAACACAGTGAACGAACAGTACAACTAACTCAAGTTTTGGGCCGGCATTCTAGTCTTCTGGGGAGCCATTGGGAGTATCGGGCCATTTGGGTTTTGAGGTGGAGATTGAGCTAGGAATTGAATAAGAGATTTGAGGCTCTTTAATTGGTTTTTCTTCTCCATTTTTTGGTACTTCTCATGTTCTATTTTATTGCTATTTTATATGTAAATTCTTTTTTGGTGTTTTGAACATGGGAAAATACAATATAAGAGACAGTTGAATTTCAAAATAATTTTAACTAGTTGAATAGAAAAATTAATTAGTTGAGTGATGACATTTATTACTCAAAATCCTTTTGAAATTCAAATGTCATTTATCTAGGATTTCCCCTATGATCATTTATTTATATTTAAAACTTTAATTCTAAGATTATTTTGAACAATGGTATGAACAAATTACTCATTTACTCTTCTATATTTTTGATCAATGATATTAATATATTGATTTTATTCTATGATCATTAATTGGACATTAATAACATTGTTGGGATCAGTTTATTGATATATTTAGGGATAACTTGCATGTAAACTTGGGTTTCATAGTGTGAGAACTTGATACACTCACTTACTTTACCATCCATACAAGATTTATAATGAAAGCTGAGGGTTACATCATTTACTTAATTTTTGTTTTGGACTAAGATCGATCACTTCATTAAAAAGATAAAGGAATTTATAAAAACTAAGCATTATTAGTAATTATGGTACACTTTGGGCACTCGTCGTGCAAACAATTAGTTTAGATGCAATTTTATCACTATAAACATACTCATTTGTAAATATGTGACCTGGCCACTGTTCACAAACGGTGACTTAATTGACTGGCAATTTAGCGTGGGCCATAAGAGGAAAAAATGAAGAAAAAGAAGATAAACGCAATCAAGCTTGGCCACACAAATGAAAAAATGAAGAAAAAGAAGATAAAATGTTAGAAGCTGAAAGTGGACCACTTTGAAGGACTAATACTAGGATCCCCTCTTTTGAACCCCCCACCTTCTTTTCTCAAGATCCAATTGTTTGAATTATATATGTTTATAAAAAAGTAGCAGGGAAAATTTAAATATATGTTTAGAACTAAAATTATTATAATTATATTTAAAAATATATAAATAAACTTAATATGTCGAAATTTAAGACTATGACTGAACTATTCAAAACAAAATTTGAAAAATTAAATTTATTAGTGATTTTTTAGCTAGGTTCTATTATAATCATATTTATTTTTTTCAGAGAGAAAAAGTGTAATGATATAGTCTATAAAAGAAAAGAAGTCACTAATCATTACGTCCACACATGATCGGAAATTGTGTTGATGAGGTTGTGTTGATAAGCACAATAAAGCATACTGTTCAGCCATGGCTGTGAATCTTAAGAAACTGATGAAGCTCTCATTTATGTTGTGCTTCTTCTTCTTCTTCCTAGCATCATCATCAACATCATCATCATCATCATCATCATCATCATCATTAACATCAAGCTTGTCAAGAGTTGCTCCAACATGCAAGAGAATTGAGTGTCCTTCCTATACTGTGATACATGAAGGCCACAACTACGAAATCCGCCTCATAAATTCCACTATGTGGGCATCCCCTCCTCCATTTAATGCAACTTCTATTGTTCAAGCTACCAAAACTGGATTCACAACGTAAAATATCTTCTCTTTCTCTCAAGTATTGGATTGCTTAGCTTCTTGCTTTTTTTATTGTGTATGGTCAATTGGAGATAAGTTAATGCAGGAGTACCATCTCTAACTATTTGATTGCTATGCATACCTATCGTTTGATTACTGTTAATTGATCATGTTGTTTAAAACTCAAGTTGATAGGATGCCTATTATTTTTAATTACCATTAGATTAGATATTTCTGGTAAAGTTAATGATTATACTATTTTGTTAGGGGAATCCTTAACTATAAACTTCTCAAGTTCAGTTAGCCTGTTCTAGCTTTGATATATTCTTGTTCTCAAAATACCCTTAATTTGGATAAAGCTTTTGAATAATAGAGAGAGATTTATATTCACTTGTTAGCAGAAACAAGTCTAAGACAAAAAAAAGATAATAATTACACTGTCCTGCGCAGTAACTTCATTAAGTGTTTTTTTTTATTATAGGGTAATGACCCTATTTTGCCCTTCAAGTAACCACCCTGGACCATTGTGCACCTTAAACTAACAACATGTGCACTTTGGTTACTTCAAGGGTAAAATTGGGCCATTGCCCTTTTTTATATTCCCTTTCGAGAGGACTTTCTACTGCTAGATTTACCATCTTAATCAACTTCTTTATATGTATTTTTGAATCATTAGAAAACATTTCAAATACTTTTTTAACAGATTTCATGTAAAGTTTCCCTTGTATGTTGATCATATTCACATATAACACTTGTTCATATTTAGAAGCGTCCAATGAGAACAGAACTTCTACTCAGTACGATTTGAACTTGGTCCATAACAATGAAGGGAGTATCCAAAACCTATACTCAACAGCACAGTTCACACATTTCCTATCTTAAATATTTAATCAATGTATCAAATAGCATTAATTATTCATTATTGATCAGACGCAGTATTAATTGTGATCAAATGTTATCTAGTGTTTTTAGTTATATAGTCAACTAGTGCTGATCTTTTTAAACAATTGTGGAACAGAGGAAATTTAGCTGCCTTTCCAAATCTTCTATTACAGGTTATTTAATCCATGTAACTGTCATTCTTATATTACAGGTTATTTAATTATATTCAAGGGAAAAACAAGTACAAGCAAAAGATTGAGATGACAGCACCTGTGGTCACTGAATTAGGCCATAGAAATGGACCATCTGGTGAGTTCATAGTTGTGGTAAGCTTCTATGTTCCAAAGAAGAACCAAGTGAACCCTCCTCCGGCAAAAGGTGTCATCGTCGATAAAGTGAAGCCGGTGTATGCTGCAGTAAGGCAATTCGGTGGGTTTGTGAAAGATTCTAATGTTGGTGATGAAGTTGCTGCACTGAAGGCTAGTATTGCAGGCACCAAGTGGTCTTCTGCCATTAAAAAGAGCAAGAGAGGTGTTTATGGTTCTGTTTATTGTGTTGCTCAGTATAATGACCCTCTTGATTATGATGACAGGGTGAATGAGATATGGTTCTTGTTTGATATGGAGAGTGGAAGGCATTCTATCTGAAGTTAACTTGGGAGAATTGAAAGTAAATTGATCTTTGTTTTATGATGTCCACAGAGCTAACTATGTAGCATGTAATGTCTCTATGAGCATGCAAGCTATAATAAGTGGACACTGGTAGTATTTATAACCTTCTGCCTTACAACTTAACTGTCTAGACCTCAACCTCCCCCATTCAAGACATTTCTCTTGTAAAAGCTACCAGAAATGGATTTTTTAAGTGAATGTTTTCCTACTTAGTTAACCTTTTGGTTTTAAGAATTTCTCATATTTTGGATAGGTTTTGTTGGTTGATTAGGGTTCAAGACCAATGAGGATTATAAATACCCCAACCTCCGGCATTATGTAATTATAGAAAAATGTAAGTTTAAAAGATTAATTTTGCCCAATGTTATGAAAATTTTCAAGGGTGAAGGCCCAATTTCGATACATAACTTTGACCAAGGAACAAAAATAGTACATAACTATTGAAAAGGTCACAAAAGATTCTCAATTCTTAGGCATGAGATCAAAAATGATATTTCATTTGACAATAAGATTACACATGAAAAGTCTAAAACACCCTTATAAAAAATAAAACTAAACACATCTTCCCCACCAGCCTTGCAACTTCAAACTTGACCATGCCACGTCACCCGCCACGGCAACTAGTTTTGCCATGTG
Organism: Mimosa pudica; assembly: GCA_029929735.1. Taxonomy (NCBI): domain Eukaryota; kingdom Viridiplantae; phylum Streptophyta; class Magnoliopsida; order Fabales; family Fabaceae; genus Mimosa; species Mimosa pudica. The sequence goes on along the minus strand of JAKELP010000018.1, from coordinate 11,108,398 downwards.
GCCTGCCACGTCACCCAATAATGGATAGTGAGTGGGCCCATTGGGTGACGTGGCATGCCACGTGGCAAAAAAATGAGTGACGTGGCGGGTGACGTGGCATGGTCAAGTCAAACTTAACGGTCAAACCCGTTAAAGTTGACGGAAATGCTAGATTTGAGCCATTTTTGAAAAGATGTGTGCTACATTTGGGCCATCGAATACGTGTTTATGTTGGGTGAACTTTTGGGAATAGTAAAGTGCTAGATTTGACTCTTAACCCTTATTTAAATATCATTTTTGATCCTACACCCAAGAGTTGAGGATCATTTGTGACATTTTCAATAGTTATGTACTATTTTTGTTCCTTGGCCAATAGTTATGTATCAAAATTGGGTCTTCACCCAATTTTCAAATCAATGTAACTTTTTATGTACGTGCACTACTACAGAATAACCCATTTACATGCGCTCATTTTGGCCTTTACATGCGCTTAAAAAGCGCTGGCAATGTCGTTGCTGGGAAAGGATTTACATGTATAGAAAACCTATACATGCGCTCGTTTTAAAGAAAGCGCATGTATAGATATCTACATACATGCGCTTTCCTAAACAAGCGCATGTATAGATATCTCTATACATGCGCTGTTTTAAGAAAAGCGCATGTAAATGACGCGTAAAGTGCATGTAAATGACGCTGAAAGTGCATGTAAACGGTGTATTTGGTTATAGCTATACATGCGCTACGAGCGCATGTAAAGAGCCAACTCTTTTTATTTAAAATAGGTATATTCCTCACCCTGCTGAATCTATTCAGCAGTACTTTTTTTTATACACATCCACCTAGCATATAAACTAACAAACTTCAAAAATCAAACTTACAACCAAACAAGTAAAGTATCAAAATATATTTTAGAATGAAGTTAGAACTAACATCAAGGTGATTTTAAAATCAAAATATATTGATTTCTAATTATTGTTTGATTGCACTTAGAGGAAATCAGGACAAGTGCACATCAAGAGATTTTAGAATGAAGTTAGAACTAATATCAATGTGGGCCTGACAGCAAAGGTACATATAAGAATATCAGGACAAGGTAGAAGAAGTGTCAACCTCTAAGTCTAGATGCCACACTTCCATTGGGCATGTAAGGATAAATCAGAAGCTTCTAATTAGGAGTGCCAAGCTTATAATCTCTAGTTCAGTTCGAAACTGTGATTCACCGACACTTCCAGTGACATCCTTCAACCTCTTTACAGCAACCAGTGTCCCATCTCCAAGCTTACCTTGATACACATTGCCAAAACCCCCAGCACCAAGTATGTTCTTAAAGCTGAAATTATCTGTTGCATGCTGTAGCTGTCTGAAAGTGAAAATACTGAGATTCCCCAAGCGAACAAGTACATCTTCCTGATAATCTGCCACAAAATCAGAAAGTAAAAAAAAAATCAATTTTTATCATGTGACTAAAGAATGTCTATTTAGAAATTAGTCACATTGCCTACCACTGATATACAAAAGTGCTCCTTGCTGTCTTTTCTTTCTATACCAGAATAGGCATAAAGACAACAGTATGAGACTAGCAAAGCCAAGGCTGACCCCGAGTGCAATTGCTACTTTCTTTGACTGGTGCTTTCCTGAAAATTTGACTCCAAATCATAAGTTGGAAGAAGAGGAAAAGGGAGATCTTTAAGTTGGTCATAGGTAGTAGAACCTAAGTTCAATTCATGACAGATCACCAGTAACACATCACATAGAGCAGAAAAACTTTTAGAAACCTCATCCATAAGCACAACGACACTTTGAACTGTTTCTTTTGAGTTTTGTACTTCCAATGTTATTTCTTGAAATTCCATTGAAATATTGCTCATCAAATCCAAATCCCCATCCTAAGTATACAACAAAGAATCAGACAAATAGAGTTTAATGAAAAAATATAAGATGGTCACATGATAGTAAACTAATATGAAGTCATGTTGACATAATGAACGATAAGCAAGATAGAGAAACCAGAAGTTCAAGAGAAGCTGAATAAACATACATCAACTTTGTTTACACTTTTACCAGAAGTATGCTTATCATTAGCTATCCGGGCTGCTTCATGTGCATTAAGAAGCTCTTCATAGAGCAGAGGAAATTTTCAAATTACAAACAAAGAAAAAAATTAGAATATAAGCTACAAAATTTAAGTTACATGTTGAAACTTGAAACAATTCAACCAAAATAAGCAATTTTGGTTATTAACATATAATACAACATTAATTCAAAGCATCATCACCTCTTCAATTTTTTCTTGGGCACATATGTTCTGCTCAGTAGCAAGATCAACAACATTATCAAGGTTATGTTGGCTAGATGACTTCTCCATTTTCAAGACCTCAATCTTAAAGATATAAAGCACATAAGAAATGTTAGTGAAACAGATATTGATCCGTGTGTGTGAATTCTGATTTAACACAAATAAGGAATGCTTATTAAAATGTCAAAAAGGAATCAAATTCATTTTAATAGAAGACATTTACTGGAAAAAAATCAACGCACAAAATATGAGAAATGACTAAACCTGCTCTTGAAGTTTCTTGATAATCATAATAGCTTCCAATTCTCTGAGGCTCACATTTTTATCCCCTTTGAAACAAATCTTGTTGACATAATTTGAAGGGCAAAAGCGCTGATCTAATAATTAACTATTTCAGTTTGGGCAAAAATAATAAATGACTGTTTTGCGGTGCATAAATAATAACTAACTTTGTTACCGGTTGCAAAAATGATAAAACCGGTACTAAATATTAATTTGTAATTATGTAGAACCTTATTGATATTATTTTTTAAAGTGAAAATACTCTTTTATCCCTCCCAATTAAACCCAACCCTTCTTCCTCCTTCCTCCCTCATCCCTTCTCAATCCTTCCTTCCTCTTCCCGTTCTCAAACAAAGATAACTTCAAAATACAAATAACAAATTTTTACACACATTGTTATCAATCCATCTTCATCCTCTTCACCACCCAGCGACCACCTTCTCCACCCACGCCGTCAACTGCCTTTACCCACACCGCCGGCAACCACCTTCTCCTCCCACACCGGTGACCACCTTCTCCCCCACGCCGGCGATAGCCTTTTCCACCGACACCCGACCACCTTCGGCACCCACAACCGGCGATGTCAACATTACCGTCATCGGCAACCATGAGCATATTTTGAAAAATAAAATGTAAACCAAAAAGATCAAAGTGGGTAATTAAAAAACCTTCTTGTTGCATTTCCAGATCTGAAACAATATTGAAACCACAACTTCTTCTTGTTTTATTTTTTGTGACGTGGGCCGTGAGAGCTTAAGTAAAACTTCAAATTATGGAGGAGAGGCCTTCGACGGTGTACTGGCCATTGACATGGCCGGGCATGAAGAAAAACTCAAAGGTTGGACTGTTGAGCTTACCACTGATGAGCTGATTATAAGCAAAGCTGCAAGATGCTAATGGGTTTTTTAGTTTGATTTATTTGGACTCTTGAGCTGATTTTGTGGCTTATTTGCAAGTGAAAATGCTTATGTGATGTTCAGAGAACAGCGATTCCTTTTCCAAAGAATGCAATCCCCACATTGATATATGAGTTATCTAGTGTTTAAATGTTTAGTTTTTCATAATTTCACTCCCAATCCTTATTTTCACCCATCATCATTAGAGAAGTGGTTGACGGTGGCTGGGGAAAAATGGGAGATGGGCGTCGGTGGTGGTAGCATTTGGGAAGGGGAAGGGGAAGTGGAAGGGGAGGGGAAAAGGGGGTTTGGATTTAATTGAGAGGGGTAAAAAGGTATTTTCACCTTTAAAAATAACATCAATAAAGTTTCACATAATTACAAAATAACACATAACACCGGTTTTATCATTTTTGCACCGGGTCACAAAGTTAGTTATTATTTATGCACCGCGAAACAGTCATTTATTATTTTTGCCCAAACTGAAATAGTTAATTATTAGATCAGCACTTTTGCCCTAATTTGAATAGTCAATAGACTCAGTGGGTTGAAGAGAATTTGCTTCAACTGGCTGTTCTCCTAAACATTGAATTTGTATCTCACTCATTATTTTCTGCATTAAGAAAAATGTAACCATGCTTATTGTTCAGTACCTTCAGAATTGCAGGAAGACAATTGTGAATGAAAATAGTAACCTGGGCCACAAATTCTAGAAACAACTCCTCATACTCTTCCCTCAAGTTAAATAACTCATTATCATCCTGCCATATTTACAAGTAATTAATTCACAAACTAGCAAGAATTTTACACAGCAAATTAAATCAGGGCAATATGACAAAACCATGGGTAAGCTTTTCTTCCTCGGTGGGACCTTTTTCAGCTGGTTACATGCAATAAAGCACAAGCATCAGGTAGCTAGATTACGGTCATGTAGCTGCTATACCTTATAGTATTATTAAAACCAACATGTGTTTCCCTTTGAACATATGCATGGATTGAATTCCACAAGTCCAGCAAACCAAGAGTTAGACACACTAAACCTTATGTCAACTCCATATCTGCCAAGCCAAACAATCATGCGAGTTACAGAGAAGTCCACTCCATTCTTGCACCAACATTAGAAGATAAAGAAAGTAAGATAAAATATGCATAAACCTCATGTTTATATGAGGTCAAACAGGTTCTCTAAAATACAAAGACACAAATTTCCTCAGAGACAAAGCAATATCCCAGAAAATTACAAATAGAGAAGTGTGAGAACAAAACAAAACAAAACAGATTCAGACCCTTAATACACAAAATCTTCATCAAATTTCAAAATCCACCTATTACTTACATATATACTAAACCGAACACACACACAGACATAGAAGTACAATTTTCCTTGTTATTCTCATTTCAAACGAAAATTAAACATGTGACCCAGAGCAGCTTCACTATAGACAAAAAGAAGGAACAAGAACTTTCAGGCTTAAAGTTTAACTAAACTTGCAAAACTTTAAATTTAACCTTCTAATCCTCTAAAAGGCTGACAAAATGAGAGTTTATGCTTCATTCTACTTGGTTTCACAACTCAAAACCCCAACCAAATTTCGGATCCCTCTCAGATCGAGCCGAAAATGGAGAAAAGGGTATAAATCAGAGGGAAACTCACCTAATGTTGAAGCCCAAGCTCGCAGGTCTGGTCGACGGTCATCTCCGCCGTGCTTCGCCGGAAAACAGCCGCTCAACACGTTGGCCGACTCGCAACCGCAAGGGGAAGAAAGAGGAGTGAGGAATCCAAGTCCAAGTGAAGAAATATATGTATGAATCTATGAGTAAAACTCACCTGAGCTCCGAGCCGAACTATTGCGTGCCGCCGCCGGAGTTTCCCCGCCGTCGCTGTTGGAGGTGGAGGAGATGAAAAGAAACAGATGAAAACGAAGAGAGAGAGAGTTGTGAGAGGAGAATACGAGGAAGAAGGTGCGAAAATAGGGAAGAGGAAGAAGTGGGGTCGATGCCGGAAGTGAAGGAAGACGCCACCGCCCGAACTCGCCGGAGATGCTGCTGGGGAGATGAAGAAGGCGAAGAAGATGAGAAAGAGAGAGGCTCGGCTGGTTTTGGAAAGGGAAGGAATAAGAAGTGTTTTTATGTTAGGGTTTGATGAAATGAAGTGAGGTTTTATGGGTTACTCTTATTCTTTTAATTAAGGCTAAAGTATACTTTTGGTCCCTTATGTTTGCATCAAGTTTCAATTTAGTCCTTTATGTTTGGAAAGTACACTTTTAGTCCTTTTTTAACACCGTTAGTTTAATTTAACGGAAAATGATAACTTAACAATTTTAAATGGTTATTAAATACTGAAAAAATCTTCAGATTAAAATATTTGAGTATAAATATTCTTATATTTTCAAAATTTATCATTTTTTGTCCAATTTCATTATAAAATAAGTATTTAAAATTGTTAAGTTAGCATTTTCCGTTAAGTTAAACTAACAGTGTTAATAAAAAAGGACTAAAAGTGTACTTTCCAAACATAAAGGATTAAATTGAAACTTGATGCAAATATAAGGGACCAAAAGTATACTTTAGCCTTTAATTAAAAAAGAATCCTATACATGCGTTGTAAATACCTCTCTTTACATGCGCTTAACAAACGCGTGTATAGGCTTCTCTTTGCATGCGCTTTCACGCACAAGCGCATGTATAGGTTTTCTCTTTACATATGCTTTATGCAAAGCGCATGTATAGGGCTTCTCTTTACATGCATTTTCGCTTAAAACGAATGTATATCATATCAATACATGCGTTTTTTTCTGAGCGCATGTAAAGGTGCACTGGTATAGGGACAATCTGTAGTAGTGGTGATTTATAAATTGAGGGATTTTCCTGATAAAAAAAATAAATTGAGGGTTTGTAAAACTATTACGATTACATAAAAAACCAAATAAACTCCATATGTTCTCTTCTCTCATATATACGTAATCGGGGTCTAAATCAGTGCTCTAATGGCTGGTTTGGTGGCAAGAAATGGAAGAAAGTGGGGTGTAAATAATTGAAAAGTTAAGGGGTAATATGGTCATTTACATATATCCTGGGGCCCACAAGTTTTCTCTCTCCATCTCACACTTATCGTGGGGCCCACAAACTTTACTCTCTCATCATTACCCCTACTTTCCATCTCTTACCCTTTCCATTTCTAATTCTTTACTTTCTTTCACACTACCAAACACACTCTAATTTTGCGTGGGTATAGAGTGTGTCAGTTGAATTCTAAGTACGCCCAAAACTCTATAGGTTTTGTTTTTTCCACAATCTATTGAAGATTAGTTTATGTACACTACTGGAAATAAGGTCTTTCACGACCACAATTTTGGGCTTTTCACGACCACAAATAGGTGGTCGTGGAATCCCGCGTCGTAAAAAAGTGTGTTTTTCACGACCACATGTTTGTGGTCGTGATAGATAGGACCTATCACGTCCACACTTGGATAAAAATGGACGTGGTAGCCTCTTAGGAGGCACCAAATTTGGTGCCTCCTAAGAGGCTACCACGTCCACACTTGAATAAGTGTGGACGTGGTAGCCTCTTCCTAAGAGGCTACCACGTCCACACTTATACAAGTGTGGACGTGGTAGGTGGACGTGATACCTATCACGTCCACACTTAGGTAGTGTGGACGTGATAGGGGGGACCTATCACGTCCACACCTTATAAGGTGTGGACGTGATAGGTCCCCCCTATCACGTCCACACTACCTAAGTGTGGACGTGATAGGTATCACGTCCACCTACCACGTCCACACTCCCTAATGTGTGGACGTGAAAGGGGTTTTTTTTTTTTTTACTTTTTGTAAATGCATTTTATAGCCATCTGCATTCTTGCAGATCATTTACAAACCACTGTCAATACCATACTACAGCACAATACAGAATACCAGAGCAATTGCAAAAACGTATCCCATAAATATTACCTTACTTAGACAACAAAATACAAAAGGCATAATCTAAGTTTTATATCTTTGCCTTACTAGTAATATAAGTTCAAAATTTATCTACAACAATCTAAGCCTATACAATTTCTGCCTCACATAGTGATTAAAAATTCTGCAAGTGCGTTTCGTACAAAGTCAATATCCTCATCTTGTTTAAACGAGTCAGTACTAAGTCCATAAAGTCCCTCCAAAAGCTGCAACATAATTAAACAATATTAAAAAAGACAAGGAAAGTACCACTTACAATTAGAAATCACTATTTTCTTGGAGATATATGTTAGAAGCGTGCATACCTTTTGGAATTTCCTCCCTTGCTTAATTTGATCTTGATATACAATATCCAGCATGTATTTGCAGACATAGTATCCGCACTCTACAACGCCCCGCTGTCTTGGACACTGATAAATCACAGATAATATCAGCAATATCATAGTAGTTCGGGTATGACTAAAAGCAATATAAATGAAAATGAATATAAAAATTGCTTTTACCTTTACGTTTATAACATTAATCGAAGTCTGACTAGCTGTGTAATAATCAGTATCTTGAGCATCATGCCATTTTAATATTCCTCTTCAAAAGAGACAAAATCATAACAATAATGTTATATATAGTATAAAGATATATTATTATCAACCATAAAAGTAAAAAAAAAGAGAAACTTACTTGTGGAAGACTTTTCTGTGATCGTTGCTAATAAATCCCTCTAAAGAGTCAAACCAAAAAATCCTGAACTCTTTCGGGCAAAGTATAGCCAGAGTCCAATGTCCACTGAAAGATATAAGTGAAAATAAATGTTAATTAACCTAAGACATAACATTTAATATTGTGTAAAAGATAACTCATTACCAATTCAAAACGGGGGCGAAATAAAGAGTGCCGCAATCAAGGCCCATCTGCAGCTCGACGTAAGATTGCATCTCCCAAAAATGATCCTTCTTACTCTTTTTAAGTAATCTCAAGGCGTTTTCATTATAAGCCAGTCTAGAAGGGCATAGAAACCGGCAAAACTTCTCCTTTGGGGTTCTTTGGCATAAACTGTGACAGTACCTATTAGACATGGCGAAATGGATTAGAACTTAAAGCCTCATTACAATATTCAACTATATTGGTAAAAATATGACACACTTACCAGACGGCCAAATCAAGCCAGCTTTGCTCAAGCTCTTCCATCATCAAGAACTCCTTAACGTCTCGAGAACCTTGCAACCAAATCTTCTCCTCTACTAGTGGATTGACGACTCCAGTAGGTATTGAAAGATTACGCTCAAATCCAGGTTGCATCGTCCACAGCAGATTCAGATATGGGTACTTGTCACCGTTAAAATTCTGAAAATAAGAAACACATCATCAGTACACACATATATCAACAACATTGTTAATAAAGGTCAATTCATAGACAATTTGAGTACCTGTGGGAGAAGAATTGGTGGTTGAGCTGCTTGAGCTTCTTGAGCAGTATCGAACACAAGCCTTTTAGGCCAAACAATAAAGCCCTTCATTGCTTGCCCTAAAGTTGTGACCTCTTTAGTACGAAATGGAACACATGTCATTTCTTGGCCCTTTATCACGGAAATGACTGTCACTTTTACTTGATCATCCCGGATAGACCTGTTATGAATGGTGGTGTGATATGGGTACTTGAGAGCCTTAGCAACAGGGTGTAGGCAAGGCTCGTCAAGATGCAAGTAGCACTCCTCGTGGTAGTCATCAAGAGGATCAGGTGCACTTGGCTCATTCATTGTTGAAGTTGTTCTTTGGGAAGCTTGAAGAGCCTCTAACTGTGATGCAAGATATTCAAACCTCATTTGCCATTGGCTCTCCCGTTCTTCCATCCGTTCGTCCACCCGTGCATTCACCATTGCATCAAGCTCCTCAGTGGACATTTTAGGTCGAGACACCACTCGTTTTTTGGGCCCAAAAAATTCCTTTGCCCCAACTCTCCCAGAAACTCCTACAACTCGGCTAGGGTTGTCTAATCTCCCTAGCGAAGTTGCTAGGATGTCCATTCTGGGGTCCTGCGGTGTCCAAGACCCCTGAGAAGATTGCTCCTCCAGTTCATTCTGTTACAAAAGTGAACAAACATTGATTAATATACAATAATATCCTACGTAAGTGTTTAAATACAATTTATATAGCACTCACAATTCGGTTTGCCACCGCTTCAGCCTTGTGACTGGTATATTTTCCAGTTGGTCTCTTCCTCCGGGCCGCTGCCCATGTTACATGGCGTTGGAGGTCAGGTAAAGGTTCTAAGACAGTGGAAGATGACTCAGCTTCCATAGATTTCCGCTGCTCCTCCCACTTTTTTTGCCGCTCGGCTTCCACATAATCAGTCATCCAATCATACCCCCCACGGGACATGGTATGATTATACTGATTTTGAGCCCGAATCTCTGCTTGTTTTTTGCTTATCTCCTATGTACCACAATAATAAAATATTAATAATGCAGGTACACAGATTAAAACCAAGTTATGAACTATACATGTATAGTAGATATACCTTAAATGCTTCAGACGTCCGATATTTAACAAACTCATTCCATTTCTCTGGTTCAATATTGGGATATGCTAAACATGGATCCTCACCCATTTTAGACCCCCCAAATATGTAGTCCTTGGCAAGGTTATATTTGAATTCACTAAACCTTTTTGCAATTTTTTGCCAAACGAACTCTTTGAAATCTTTGGTATCCGGCACATCCCAATATTGCTGCAATGAACAAACAAATATGATTAGTGATTAGTCACCACAATATCTCACAAATATGGAGTTAAAATACGAATGTACATACATATACATCCAACCAACATTGTTGCTTAACATCGTCATTAACGTGTTTCCACTCATTTATTGTGATGTCAACTCTGTTTCTCGCCACTGTTCCAAGATAACTTGAAAATGGCTTTGCAGTTGGCCCTTTAGGCCTATTTTTTGCATCTAGTTCCAAGTGATTTTTCTTCTTATGCTCAACTGTCAGAGCAATCACTTTCGAAAGTTTTGTAGGCCCTCTTTGCTTCTTCTTCACAGGGGGTGGTTGGGCCTCCTCATGATACTCTTGCTCGCGATCGGAGTCATTATCTGCCATTATAACCTGTGAAAGAGGAACAATTACATACATTAGCACAGAACAATTAATAATATTAGATAGATTATTAAATGAAAAACAATAACAATAATCAATACATTTTCTAACATTATGTGTTGTCGTCCCATATGTCCCATATACCCTCAGTATGATCATTTCTGACCGCACAGAAGTCATCATCATCATCATCTAACAAACTTCTTGTTGTTTTGCCTAATAATTGTATCTCATCATCATCACCATCATTTACTGTGAGAGCACAATCCATTTGATTTCTATTTTGCAAGGTAATGGAAAGCTTAACATTTGTAGGGTCTGATACATAAAACACTTGTTTCGCATGACTTGCTAGAATAAATGGTTCATCCTTGTAGCCGACCCTATTAAGATCAACAGATATCATGCCACTTTGGCGCTCAATCACAACCGCATTACTATGTACCCACTTACATTTAAATATGGGAACCTTAAAATGCGGTGCGTAGATGATTTCCCAAATTTCTTCAATAACCCCATAATATGTAGTTGTAGCCAATTTTGGGTTTTTGTCTCTAGAGCTAGAAAAATGGGTTGCCTCAGCTTCAACCATCACCCCGCTGTTTTGTGTGGTGCGCTTGCCATCAATGACCTTAGTAGAGAAAGAATACCCATTTATTTCATAACCACCCCATGAAAAAACAATAAACTGAGGCTTCACAGCTAGCAACCTTACTGTGTCAGACACATCCTTTTGTTTTCGCGCATACTCCTCGAACCAACCAATAAATGACTTGTTATGTTCATTTGAAATCTGCATATCACTCTTCTTCGGGTTATTCTCTTTCAAAAGCCTTTTATGTTCAGCCAAATAAGGTTGCACTTCTTTCATGTTATTCAAGATGTATAGATGTGCCTGTAACAACTCCACTCTCTCTACACCCTTTACTTTCATGCCCCGCACCCCCTTACCAGAAAGTTCATCTTCATCCAGGTTGATTTCCTCGTCGTCAGGTTTTCTTAGGTATGGTTTGCAAAAGTCCATTGCCTCTTCAACAAGATATCTTTTAACAATCGAGGCCTCCGGGCGATATGGGTTCTTTGAATAACCCTTCAAAACTTTCATGAATTGCTCAAAAGGGTACATCCACCTTAGAGAAACCGGACCACAAAGTCTTATCTCTCGGACCAAGTGAACAATCAAATGAACTGATATATCAAAAAACGCTGGAGGAAAATGCATCTCCAATTGCGACAAAATAACATAACCTTCCTTTTCCAACTCATCGAGTATTTCATTGTCAATTACCTTACTGCAAATGGCATTAAGAAACTTACATAACCTTGTTAAAGTCTTCCGTGCATCATCCTCCAAAATTCCTCTTATAGCTACCGGCAAAAGTTGTTGCATTAACACATGGTAATCATGAGACTTCATTCCTGTCAACTTCAAATCATCCATTGACACAAGTTTGCTAATATTAGAGGAATATCCATGTGGCACTTTCATCCCACGTAAACACTCACACAATCGTGTTTTCTCAAGTTTGGAAAGTGTATGAGCAGCAGGCTCCATATATGCTTTCTTTCCATCTTCACTAATTGTCGGATGTAACCGCTGTCTTATGCCCATCTCAACTAAATCTCTTCTAGCGTTGAGCCCATCTTTGGTTTTTCCTTGAATGTGTAACAACGTTCCGACAATACTTTCTGCGAGATTTTTCTCCACATGCATCACATCAATACTGTGCCTCACATCAAGACAACGCCAATAAGGGAGATCAAAGAAGATTGACCTCTTCTTCCAAATGTTAGTCCATTTCTTCTTCTTCTTTCCTTTACCAAATTCCACAGTAACACGAGCAACACGACGATAAACTTCTTCACCTGTTAACGGAATTGGAGCAGATGCATGCTCAGGAAAGCCATTAAATCGCTTCCTCAGTCGACGGTATGGGTGGTGGCGATCAAGAAACCTCCTATGACCGAGGTAAACAGTCTTCCTTCCATACTTGAGCTGGACGAAATTAGTGTCATCCTCACAAATTGGACATGCCTTATGTCCCTTGACACTATATCCTGAGAGATTGCCATATGCAGGTAAGTCATTGATTGTGGTAAACAACAAAGCTCGCAACTTGAATGTCTCCTTTTTGTATGCATCAAACACATCAACACCTTCATTCCACAACATCTTCAAGTCATCGATCAACGGAGCAAGATAAACATCGATATCGTTCCCAGGCTGTTTCGGTCCCGAAATCATCATACACATCATAAGATATTTCCGTTTCGTGCACAACCAAGGTGGTAGGTTGTAAATGACAAGCAAAACTGGCCAAGCACTATGTTTGCTAGAGACACTCCCAAATGGGTTAAATCCATCTGTACAAAGGCCGAGACGGAGGTTTCTAGGATCACTAGCAAACTCTGGAAAAACTGAATCAACCTTTTTCCATTGAGGAGAGTCAGCAGGATGTCGAAGATATCTAGAATCAGAATTTCTCTGATCACAATACCACCTCAGATTCTCTGCTTCTGTTGCATTCGCGAACAATCGTCTAAACCTTGGAACTATTGGAAGGTACCACATTACTTTCGAAGGTTCACCTTTTTTTGGTTTGTTTGTCTCTTCGTCGTCGTCGTCGTCATCATCAGCACCCTTCCTCTGTTTATACCTTGGCTCCTGACATCTTGGACACACATGTAACCCTTCATATTCATTTCTATATAAAATACAATCATTGGGACAAGCATGTATCTTCTGATACTCCATACCCATCTTACTTAGCATTTTCTTGGCCTCATACATTGTCTTCGGAACCGCATTGTTATCCGGGAACATATCGCTCAAAGCTGCGAGCATTTTCGAGAAACCCGCGTCTGCCCACCCATTTTCCGTCTTTATTTCTAGTATTGTTAGAATGAAGGTCAGACGGCTATACTTCTTACACCCTGGAAACAAAGGTGTCTCAGCATCACCACGCACTTTGTCGTACTCGTCTGACACAACAAACGACTCCGCTGCGATATCATTTATCATGTTGTCCATGCCAACATCGCAAACATATTCATCATCATCATTATCATCCACCTCCGCTGCTTTTACATGTTCCACGGTAGTTCCCAATTCCCCATGCCAAATCCACTTCCTATATCGGCGATTGATCCCCTCACAAATAAGGTCATTCCTTATAGAGTCAAGGCTCTTGCGATCAACATTCACACACTTCACACAAGGGCACGGGTACTTTCCATTCTTACTCGCCACATTTCTTTTGGCAAATTCAATAAACTCTTCCACCCCGTTTTGATATTCTTCACTAGTTCGCAAAGCATCCATCCAAGCACGATCCATTGGAGTAATGCGTATAATATGTATATACACTTGTCTTCATTAAAAAGAATAGAAGACAATTGAACCAATCAGAGGACTATCTATGGCAACCTAAAACAGTCCTAATCAACCAAAAACAGTCTCTCCAAGAAACTAGAGCCTATTTGCATGCAATTTTTACTACCCCTTCCAGCAAAGAAAACAAGCTTTTTCCAGCAATTATTGCTAAATAGAGCAGCCCAAAACACTCTTAAAATGTCCAGAATAGTCAACCAAACAGTGTACCAAATTAAGTGCAAATCAGAATTTACCACAAATGCACAAACCAAAAGCTAGCTGAATTTGATATTCAACAATAGAAGCAATATTTAAGCCAGCAAATGAACCAAATATAATCACAATAATCAAAATAACAATTAACAATCTATTACCAAAACCAAATAAAATCAGTAATTCCATTGAGCTTATAAAATCAGTCAATCAATTTCAATGCTTAAAATGTCTTACAGTGCACACAAACTATATTAAAAAGCAAATACAAAAAATAAAAAAACACAGAAAATACAATGAGAGAAAAATAAAAAAAAAAAAAAAACTCACCTTAAAGGAGTGTGGCGGCGGCTGAGGCGGTGGTTGGAGCGGTGGTTGGAGAGAGGGCGAGAGGCGAGAGGGAGGAGAGAATGTGTTGTTGTTGCTGCTGTTGTTGTTGATGATGGTGGTGGTGGGGCCCAGTGGAGGTTGTGGAAGAAGGTGGGTGAGGGAGGAAGGAGGGAGGAGGGAGGGCGAGGAGGGAGGAGGGCGGAGGGAGGAGGGAGGGCGAGGAGGGAGGAGGGCTGGTGAGGAAGGAAGAGGGCGGAGGGAGGAGGGCGGAGGGCGGCGGCGAGAGGAAGGAGAGGGAGGAGAGAATGTTGAGAGTGACTTAGGTGAGATTATGCAGATAAGAGTGAATGTTGAGAGTGAATGTTGGAGGGAAATGAAAAGGCTTTTGGCGCGCATTGGAAAAAAATTTCCCACCTTCCACGACCACATATTGGTAAATATGGTCATGGAAGGGGCACCTTCCACGACCACACTTGGATAAGTGTGGTCGTGGAAGGTGCCTAGCCTTCCACGACCACAGTGTGGTACACTGTGGTCGTGGAAGACTAGGCTTCCACGACCACAGGTTTAAACCTGTGGTCGTGGAAGCCTAGTCTTCCACGACCACAGTGTACCACACTGTGGTCGTGGAAGGCTAGGCACCTTCCACGACCACACTTACTTAAGTGTGGTCGTGAAAGGTGCCCCTTCCACGACCACATTATTACCACATTATTAAATGTGGTCGTGAAAAGTCTCCGCTGGACAGTTATTTACATGTTATGCCACCGCGTTTTTTTTTAACGACCAACATTGGCTTTTTAGTCGTTTAATATGGTCGTGAAAAGCCTATTTTCTAGTAGTGGTACTCCCTCTCCCCCGGTGCATAATTAAGAGACAAGATGAGATTATTTTGTCTACATGATTTATAACAATTATGATGATAAATGTTTGATTTCCATTTTATATTTGCATATTTAAGTTTCATGAAAAAAGAAGAGAGAGCTAGCGTAAATGTATGATAAATAATGTACTCCTATGATAAATGATATTGACACACTCATTAAACTTCACTTAACCATGCCATACAGGATTTAATGATTTATAATGAAAGATAGGCTGGGGTTTGATTAATTAATATATTAATGTTTAATAAAACAATGTTATTAGTAACTATGGTACACTTCAAGCACTTATTTATCCCTATTTGAATTTAAATAAGGTTATTTTTTATACACCGTGAAATAGTCATTTATTATTTTTGCCCAAATTAAAATAGTTAATTATTAGATCAGCGCTTTTGCCCATATAAGTATATGTTATTGTTTATGGTGCTTTGGTATTTTGATATTATTTTAAACAGATTACCTAAACATTCTTAATACTTTCTCTATTACTATAAATTTATGATTTTTTCATTTATTATTACAATTTTGTTGTGAACTACTCAAACCAAATTTGACTATAAAAATACTTAGTTTAGACTCTAGGATTTTTTTTATTATTTTTTATCAATAACGTGAGCAAGGGGGAAACAAGCACAAGGGAAAGACGGGATAGACATGATGATAGCCCTTAATGAAAGAAGAGGTCCCTATTCATTATGTCGATCTCCACATGATCATAAGTATAAAATAATAACATATATAACTTTATTAGTATGTGTTGATCAGCACACTATAGCAAGTATATGGTCCAGCCATGGCTGTGAATTTCAAGAAATTGATGAAGCTCTCATTTGTGTTGAACTTCTTATTCATAGCATCATCATCATTATCAAGCTTCTCAAAAGTTCCTCCAACATGCCAGAGACTTGAGTGTCCTTCCTACACTGTGCTTGATGTAGGCCACAACTATGAAATCCGCCTCTTAAATTCCACTGTCTGGGCATCCTATCCTCCATTTCCAGCCACTTCTTTTGTTCAAGATACCAAAACTGGATTCATAAAGTAAATAACTAAATATTCTATCTTTTTCTCTGAGATATCATAATTGTTTTGGTTTTGGAAATTTTCTCTCAAGTATGGTGGATTATTTCTTTGCTTCTTCTGCTCAAGTATACCGAGTATTGATTGTTACGGTTTAACTAGTTGATTGCTATACATAGTTTCTACTCTCTCTCTCCTTATCGTTTGTTAATTCTCATTTGATCATAAATTTTGAAGTTAAAGAACGAAGTTGATAGGATGTCCTTTTTTTCATTTAAGCTACCATTAGATATTTCTAGAAAAGTTGATTATTCCTGTTTTGTTGAAGAATTCTTAATTAACTATAAACTTCTAAGGATCATTTATCCTATTCGTGTTGAATTGTTTTTCTTTGCAAAATATATGGTTCCATAATTTGGACAAAGCTTTGGCATAAATGAGATATTAATATCCACTTGTTAATTAATTAATAACTAGCTTAGTACAAACAACTTGATTGTATGAATTGCATGCATAATGTCATTGTAAACTACTACCTCCGTTCCTAAATATAAGATCACTTTTGAAATTAAACTTGTTCCTAATTATAAGATCACTTGCTAACTTTTTCCAAATTTTTTACCAAATTGACTATCTATAATAACAAGTAAAAGATGGAGAGTGAGGATAAATGTATATAGTTGGGATAAATTGGTACTATCATGTGTAAATAATTAACTTAACTAACTTCCTTAATCTACTCAAATTAGGGAAAATGATCTTAATTTAGGAACAGAGAGAGTATTAAATAATCAAATTTTAAATAAACTTTAATTAAGGAGTTCCGTTCAATAACTTTACTAAATGCTCTCTTCAATTAAATATGACTATTTACTGCTTGATATACTATCTTCACCAACTGTTTTATATACTTTTGAATCTCCTTAAAACAAATTTCTACCATTTTTTCTTAAATAATGTCACTTCAAATGCTCGCAAATGCTCGCAACTCGATTGTTATGCCAATGAAATGTATGGGGTATATCTATTGGATCTAATGGTTGAAATCTACAAAAATATCAAGATATTTGTAATTGATAAATATCAGTTAGACTTGTCTAAAATACTCTAGAACGTTTCAGGCTTTCCTTTAAAGTTCCATATGCTTCTAGAGAATTTTGGACTTCTCCAGACCGTTCTAGGCTGCTCTGAACAGTTTAGTCAGTCTCAAGTAGTCAATCATGTTTTCTTTTAAAATCAGAAGTGATATGTGACAAAGTGCTAGGAGGGTCTAAAAGCTATGCTCAACCACACAATTCAGATACATCTGCCATTAAATCTAATAATATACTCCCTTCGTTCCTAAATATAAGATCACTTTGCCTAATTTAAAGAGATTAAGGAAGACAATCCAATTAGTTGGGATTACATGATCTTCCAAAAATACCCCTCTCTAAAGAGAAAGATTGAAGGAAAGAGAGAGGAGCACTATCCTTTTGTGTATATGGGTAATTTAGGCAAAACTTGGGACAAAATAGAAAGTGATCTTATATTTAGGAACTTATCCACTTCTCTAAAGTGATCTTATATTTAGGAACGGAGGGAGTATCTTTATTTAGGACCAAGGTACTTATGGCCAAAAAAAAGGACCAAGGTACAATTGTCCCATACATACATATATATCAATGCTAATAATTACTACTTATTACAGCTCATATAGAGTATTTATTATGATCAAATGCTACTAATGTTTGAGTCAATGGTTTAATTTGGGGCTGACTTGTATAATTAAATCCAATAATAAAGGCTTGGGTTTTAACTCAATCTAGTCCTGAAAAAGACTTTCATTAATCTTTTGCGTTGTCTTTTTATGTTTTACAGGTTATTTGATTATATTCAGGGGAATAACAATTACCACCAAAAGATTGAGATGACAGCACCTGTAATCACTGAAGTAGCACCAGGTTATGGGCCCTTTGGTGAGGACATAATTGAGGTAAGCTTCTATGTTCCAAAGAAGAACCAAGCAAACCCTCCTTTGGCAAAAGGCATAGTTGTCAGTAAAGTGAAGCCAGTGTATGCAGCAGTAAGGCAATTCAGTGGATTCGTGAGTGATTCTAATGTTGGTGACGAATTTGCTGCGTAGAAGGCAAGTATTGCAGGCATTGAGTGGTCTTCTGCCATTGAAAAGAGCAAGAGAGGTGGTCATGGTACTGTATATAGTGTTGCTCAGTATAATGACCCTCTTGATTATGAGGATAGGGTGAATGAGATATGGCTCTTGTTTGATATGGAGAATGGATGGCATTCTGTCTAAAGTTAATTCGGGAGAAAGCATATTGATCATTGTTTCATGATGTCCACACTACATTATAGCGTGTGAAGTCTCTATGAACTAGCTATAAAAGTCAGCTTCTGGAAGTCTGAATCGAATGAATGTTACAATAAAAGTTTTATGAACTTACAAAAAAAGTTAATTATGCTTTGAAGGTGAGTATTGCAGGCACTGAGTGAGTGGTATTCTTATGAAAAGAGTTGGAGTCGTGGATATGATTCTTAATATTTGTGTTACCCAGTAGAATGGCCCTTAGGGTCGGTTCAAAAACATTGCACACACGTGGTCCCTATGAATCTTCATTGCACCCATAATATTATGTGATATAACAATTTTATCCTCGTCAATTTAACTAAAAGACAACATTTGCCCTCATCAAACACATCAAGCAAAACTTATTTTTCAAGTCAATATTTCATCCATCTTGCAATTGAATTAGGTAACAAAAATCAATTTTCATCAAAACATATCAAATCAATTGAATTAGGTATCATGACAAGGTGAGTGAAATTAGTTGTTTGGTGATTTGGATTTAATTATTTTGCCCAAATAAGTTACTTATTTTGAAAAAGTAGTTTATTTTAAGCATATTGTGTTTTTTTATGTTTGGGTGGACTTATTTTAAAACTTACTTATTTGAAATAAGTAGCTTAGTTAAAGTAATTCATGAGTGGAATAAAGTAACTTATTTTTACCTTATACTCCCTCCGGTCCTATTTATTAGTCGTCAACCGCCTAAATTGTACATACCAAGGAATGGAGGTTAATGTAAGTTACATCATTAAATTGGTCTTATTATTTTTGTCTTTTCCATTTTTGCCCCTTCCACCTTTATCACTATGTCCCACTATTTTTTCTACCTCTTCATTAATCCTCTATCTATAAAAGTGTCTTTTTCATCTTCTCTCTCTTCTCATCTTCCAATGTTCATTTTTCCAATGTAAGGGTATATTAGGAAAATTTTACTAAATGAGTTAGTTAGTGGTGGTTGGTGACTTATATTAAGGACCAAAATTTAGAGGCGGTTGACGACTTATAAATAGGACTGGAGGGAGTAAATAGTAAATGGTGTGGATCCGCAAATTCTTACTTATTTTACACATCTAATCACAACTAATCCAAACTTGACTTATGGAAAATAAGTCGTTTATAAGTCACTCTTTTCATAGTTAATTCAAATATAAATCTCATTATAAATCTTACTTTTTTTAAACTGACTTAAAAATAAGTAAACTTTAAAATAAGTCACTTTTACATAGCCTATTCAACATTTGATATATATATATTAAAATAAATGCCCAAAAAACTACAAACAACTTATTATGTTTTAAAAAACGAACCTTTATATTAAATTCACACGCACACACACATATATTAAAGTATATAACAATAATATGTATGGGCATATTAAATGAGTTTTCCTTCGAAAAAAACTGCCTGTGTAATCAATTCATCTCTTAATACATGCCATGAGGAAATTGAATCAAGTCAACTTTTAGCACCGTCAGTTATAGCATCTCTTCTCCTCCTTATTTATTTAAGCAATATTAAAGCCTCAATTCTTTTTGGAGATAAAATGACATACATTTGGGAGAAAAATGTCATTTTTTAAAAATCAAAATAAGATATTTTTTGTCATGAGATAAAATGAGCACCAAATCAAAAACCACATAAAATATACTCTCTCCGTTTCTAAATATAATATCACTTTTAAAATCCAATTTATTCTTAAATATAAGATCACTTTCTAACTTTTCCCAACTTTTTCCCAAATTAACCGTATTATTCTTATCTATAATAACAAGCAAAAGAGGGAGAGTGAGGATAAAGATATATAATTGAGATAAATTGATAATATAATGTGTAAATAACTAACTTAAATAACTTCTTTAATCTACTCAAATTAAAGAAAATGACATTAGAACTGGGCCGGTATACTCGTAAATTGTTTTATTGTATATTGGCCAAAAAACAATTGTTTTAGTGTAGCGTGACCAACGTGGCACACAAATACTACCACATATTTATGGCTGTATAATAATACACAAACCGACTAGCTCATGGGCGGCCTAGATTGTTCCAAACCAGCCGTTACATAAAATCAGCGGTCAACATGCATTGGTTTTTCACAGCCATGAAAACTAGGAACGTTATCTATATAAACCTTCTAGCTTTGTGTGGACGTAGAAGAAGCACACAGTAATAATGGCCACCTCTCTAACAAAACCGAAGCTCCCATTGTTGATGCTGTTGTCCATTCACTTTGCATGGATTGCATGCTTCGCTAAAGTTCCTCCAACGTGCGAGAGAATCGAATGTCCTTCCTATAATGTGATTCATGTTGGAAATGAGTATGAAATCAGGCTTTATAATTCCACTGTATGGTCTTCTACTTCTTCCATTCAGGACATTTCTCTTGTTGATGCTACTAGAACTGGGTTCTTGAGGTACATCTTTTTATTTTTATGAGGGATTTTCTTGTTGAGTTGGTTTTCTTCGTTGTGAACGAATTGTTTTCCATTCCCTGATTGATGACTTGTGACTCATGAATATTATTGTATTGTTAGTGATTGGTTGCTGAAAATGCTCTTTGTTGCTTGGTAGTTTAGCTAGTCACTGCATTTTCCACTTGATTTTTTTTATCGGGTGAAACACTAACGACTTGGAGTTACAAGTGTATCGTTCGAACCCGCAACCTCCCATATAAAGAAGAGATGTCATACTATTAGGCTGCAAGACCTTGGGCTACTTGTTATTTAAAAACATCAATTGCGATAATTTAGGAGAAAGTTGAAAAAAAATTATAAAGATGTTTTATATTTATATTTATGAATAAACTCACCTCTTTAACTAGGATTTATATGATGGAACTGAGAGAGTAATAAGTTAGCAAGAAGTTGGAGGCAAATGATATATGTAAAACTTTCCAATAATTCAATTAAATTTCTTCAATCTTACCAAATTACTAGTCAATTTGATCATTAACTGGAGCATTTTTTCTCATTAGGGAAGTAAAATTTATTATTCTACTACTTTAAATGTTGTTTTTCAAAAATTACCTCCATTAATTTATTGCACATATTTATATTAACTTGGTAACACTTATTAATGTTATGAATCTTCAATGAGATAAACTGTTCCGCCCTGTATGATGAGAATTTTACCCAATGGGATTAAGCAAAAGCTAGACTTAACTTTACAAGCTTCTAACAGATCATTCATTATTGACCATACCATGTGGACCTATTTTGCTTGAATATTACATAATCAGAAAAATTTGAGTTTTGCCTAATCTAGTTCTAAATAAGAACTAACAAGTCCAAATATAATGGATAAGCCTTTTATTAATCCTGTGCAAACTCTTTCATGTTATGTAGGTTGTTTGATTATATCCAGGGCAAGAACAAATACAATGAAAAAATTGAGATGACAGGACCTGTGATCACTGAAATAGCACCTAGTGATGGACCTTTCTGTGAGTCCTCATTTGTGGTAAGCTTTTATGTGCCAAAGAAGAACCAAGCAAACCCTCCTCCTGCAAAGGATCTCCATGTCCAAAGATGGAAGCCTGTTTATGCAGCTGTGAGGCAGTTCGGAGGGTTCGTGAAGGATTCGAACGTCGGGGAGGAAGCTGCTGCATTGAAGGCTAGTATTGCAGGCACAAAGTGGGCTGCTGCCATTGAAAAAAGTCACAGAGCTGGACATGCTTCTGTTTATACTGTTGCTCAGTATAATGCCCCTTTTGAGTTTGATGATAGGGTGAATGAGATATGGTTCTTGTTTGATTTGGAGAGTGGAAGGAACTCTATCTGAAGCTGATGATTTGGGAGAAAGCAAAAGATCTGTGTCTGTTTCTAGATATAATGTCAAGTTTCAGTGACCAAGCTATAAATAGAGTAAGAGCAAGACAACAAGAGAACTCTTGTGTATTTTAGTGTGTTAATTTGTTTGATAAATAAAGGGCATGTTCAGATTAATTTTGGTTGTTCAAACTGACTTTTACAAATTAAAATTGGGTTAAAAGTTGAATGTGATGTCTTTTATGTATAGGCTTTTATAAAATACTCCCTCCGTTCCTAAATATAAGATCACTTAAGCAAATTTGGAGAGATTAGGGAAGACATTCCAATGAGATAGGATTACATGAAATTTCCAAAATAACCCTCACCTAAGTTTTAAAAATATCCTCTCACCTTCAAAACACTATTTTTTAAGTGAAGGGAGTATATATAGGGATAATTTGGGGAAAACTTGAGTCAAATTAGAAAGTGATCTTATATTTAGGAATAAGTTCTCCTTCCCTAAAGTGATCTTATATTTAGGAATGGAGGGAGTAGTTACTTTGACAAGAATTTATTTGGATGACACCTTAAAACTCTTTTTTTAAAAGGCTTAAAAAAAAGTTAATAGACAAGCAAAAAAGAGAGTTTTATAAGAGAAATTCCCGATCAAGATGGCAAATAATTGAGTAAATGCATGACATGTTTACTTGATTGATGTGAATATGTAACAAACACAAGTCTTTGGGAGAACCACACCCCAAAAACTATTGAAGTGAGGAAAGTCAAAGGCTTATAAGGTCTCTCTTGTGAGGAAACTTCCCCGATGATGGAACTATGACAGAATACTCGTGGTAAATAATTCCCTTTTTGTAAGTTATCTCCTTCCAATTGAAAAAGGCACTTAGGCACTTGGTTTCTGTGATGTGTTTTGAAAGGAAGGACAATTTGAATACCTCATTTGATTGAATTTATCATGTAGGCATTATACTTTCTTTTCTCGTGCTTCTCTAAATCTGTTGCTGCTCTTGCTACGAGACTGAGAAGAAGGTAAAGAATGCTAAAATTGAGAGGTATTGGGACTAGGAATTAGCCAATGAAACAACGCCACTATGGATGAGTTCGAGCTATATTTGCTATATGAGGCCATGACACATATTCTTTAGTTATAGTGCATCTCTTATTGATGATGTGTTGCCACTTTGTAGATGCGGAATCCAAAGGATCTTCAAAAGTAGGAGTATCTGCAATTCTACAAGAATATTATCAATGAGTTTATAGATATAATTGTGTATGCTCACTTCACCACCGAGGTAGGATGATGATTGTGGCTATCAGCTAGCAGAGCAAGTTCTAGGAAGTTACCTAACAAGATTTGGAATCCTTGCAGGAGGGTGAGTTCATAAGTATTCTATATATCTGCCCCTTAACAATGAAGAAGTAATAAATCCTAAAACAATGAAGATATGCCTGTATGTGAAGCGTGTGTTTATTTCAGATGATTTTGATGGTGAGATGGTGAGATTAATGTATAGGCAAATTATCCTTAATGAATAGTCTCTAACAATAAACAAGAGAAGGAGAATGGGAATAAAGACAAGTGATTAGGGTGTTTTGGTAATATCATGTTCTTCTAACTAACTTAATTAACATCCTTAATCTAATGAAATGAGGTAATCAACTCTTAAATCGATGAACAGTGGGAGTATCATTATTAATCAGCCCGGAGTATTTATTTTGATCAAACGCTACATAATGTTTGATCAATCTAGTTGTGGATGAATCCAATAACAAAGGCTTGGGTTTTAGCTCAATCTAGTTGTGAAAAAGCCTTTCATTAATCTTTTGTGCTGTATTTTTACGTTTATCAGGTTATTGGATTATATTCAGGAGAAGAACTACAACCAAAAGGGTGACATGACAACACCTGTGGAAGGAATTCTATCTTAAGTTAATTGGCGAGAAAGAAAATTAATCTTTGTTTCATGATGTCCATTTGTCCACAGAACAATCTAGCATGTAAAGTCCCAATGAGCATGCTATAATATGAGGAAATTGGTAGTGCTTATAACTTTCTTTCTTGAAATTTAAGACATTCTTGAACAAAGTTGCTCTCTCAACATTTTGTCCTTATCTGATCTCATCATTTTATGAGCCTGTCACTTCTCCCTTGAAACACTGACCACACTCCCACATTTTTAGCAACATTGGCGAGGCAGCTTGCTTGAATCAATGGTTTGTGATTTATGTGTTGGAATCGATGGTTTGTGGTTAATGTTTGGAATCAATTTGGACTTCTTTGGATAAAAATATAATGAAGTCTATTTTTTTTTGGTCTGATAATGAAGTCTATTTCAAAAAAGTTAAATCTAAACTATTAAATTATAACACATTTGATATATTTTTATGCGAGATAGACTATTAAATCATGACACATTTAATATATTTTTAGATTATACATTAGTTTATAGGTAAAATAAACAAGTCTTGGAGAAAAAATTAGGTAAATCAATTTATAATCAACTTATTTTGTTTTTTTAGGATTTTCCAAAAAAATCAACTAGGTCTTATATTTAGGACCGGAGGGAGTATGTTTATATGTTTTTTTTCCTGAAATTGCTGTGTGAACGCATAATGGATTTCTGAAATTTCTGCTTAAAAGAAAACAGAAATTGAATCAGGTTGTTTCGTTGTTTAGGTTCTCATAGGATCATGGGCCCAAGGCCCATAATCATAAAACCTCGTCCCACTTCCCTTTCACTTTGACCTTCTACTTCAGTTGCCATGGCCGTGCCTTCTATATAACTCCCTCTCCAAACCTCAACATTCAGTTTTGCCATCACCCCAATATATATATATATATATATATATATATATATATAGACACACTATATATTTTTATTAGTAGCTACTTATATGAATGTTGGATTTTTTGTGATTGTTGGAATTCTGTTTATTTCCCTTTGTATAAGTTGTTTTACAGAAGTTCCAATGTGTTTTGTTTAAAGAAAAAAGCATGTGCAAGGAGAACAATGAAGAATGTTTGTGCTGATGTTGGTCTATGTGACTGCCCAGCTTGTTGCTGCTGGTGGTCTCTCTTGCTAGACTTTGATGTTTACCTTACTCATCTGAGATTCTCCCTCCCTGTGGTTTTTCATCGTTTTTGAGAATTTGTTTCGTGTTCCAGGTTTTCATTTTAACACAGTGCTTCTCAGATGTGTGTGCTTTTGTGTTTTGTTGATTCAATAGCATCTT
The DNA here is from genome assembly GCA_029929735.1 of Mimosa pudica. Lineage (NCBI taxonomy): Eukaryota > Viridiplantae > Streptophyta > Magnoliopsida > Fabales > Fabaceae > Mimosa > Mimosa pudica. The sequence continues at coordinate 11,082,714 of JAKELP010000018.1, read as the reverse complement.
TCTAATGATAGGTCAAACTGAAATGTTGCGTTAGTATTCTGTGTGGTTTCATATTAGTGGTATTGGTCTAGTTTCAGATTCTTGTTTTTGGCCTCATCGTTTTGTAAGGACTTTGTTTTTACCAAAAATGAAACTCGAACCAAATCTTTATCAAACAGATATTACTTCTAATCTTAAATATAAGACATATTTACCTGACTTGATTACATTAAGGTTGTTAGTTAAATTAGTAACAATCAGATGACATTACCAATGCACCCCATACATCTATCTTTATCCCCACACTCCCCCTCTTGTTTTTTTTTTTGGAGCATTCAATAGGAATAATTTTGGTAAAAGTTGAGAACAATTAGAAAAATGTGTTATATTTTTATGATCATACTCACCAATCGGAGGGAGTAACATTTTGAAATTAAAGAATTAAAATCGAAATTTGATCAGTTATATTAAGGACTAACAATTGGATTTATTTGAAAGTGTTTTAAGCATGGGCAGTTTTATAAAGTGATGATAAAGCAGGTACTTCTGATGTAATGACATGTCTATACCGGCCTCCTGGCGCAGCATACGGTAGTTGTGCCGAGCTTGTGAATCTCCTGGTGCAGCATACTGTATGTAGTTGTGCTGATCGTGTGTAGAATGTGTGTGCATTTGATTAAATAAACATCTGCAACTGATTTATACTGCCCATATCATTGCTATTTGTAAACATTCAAGTAAAAAATCTGCTCCCGAGTCATGCAAATTTAACTTTCAAACTTGAGCAAGTTTTGTGTATTTAGGTTAGGACAACTTGCCAATTGGAATTTAAACCTGGAATTTCGTAAACTCTTGAGTTGATACATGAAGTTTACTGGATCACCAAACTGATGCAATTTGGCTTATTCTTTTTTCTAATTTTCTCATGATTCGGTCGTAATGCTTGGTTTGTATGTGGAGAAAAACAGGGAAGAAGAGAATACTAGGCAAGAGTACTCTTAAATCTAGTAAAGTTAGTTTTGGGAGTTTTTGTTCTTAGTATTCTTAGTCCCCTATTTTTGTCCCTGCATAAACTTTTCAGCTAGTTGCCCCTTTTAAATTGCAACTGGAGGTGATTCCTTCTGAGTTTTAATGAGAATGAGAAATGACTCATGAGTTACATTATTTATGATTTGCTTGTAGCATGATTTGGCATAGATTTTATTGTACATATTGATTTTGATTTCAATGCTGGCATGTCTGAATTATTTGTCAAATTGTAACACCTGCTGCTCTTGTCTGAAGATTATCAATCATGGTGAAGAATTTGTTCAACTAACACCTCTTTAAAGGTCATCAATCATCAAATGTTGCAGCAAGATTTCTAAACTTGTTGAGTGCATGACCTGGTTAAGCTGGAAGCATTGAAGACAATCAATCAAGTACAAGGTTTATGGTCAATCATGTAAATATTTTAACTTAGATTTCTTTTAGTGTTCGTTTATATGGAAAACATGTTTCTTGTGTTCATTGTTGTCTCATTCACTCCCTTCAGTCCTAATTATAAGATTTAGTTGACTTTTTTTTAGAACTTAATGCAAAATATACCATCTTGAATGATTTATATTTATCTTTATTTTCTCAAAATTAATTCATTTTACTTATGAACTAACATATAATCTAATTATATGTTGTAGATGTTGAAATTCAGTGGTCTATTTTGCTTCCTAAATCTCCATAAAAAAGGCAACTTGATCTTATAATTAGGACCGAAGGGGTAATATTTGAGTGTGAGCTATTGATTGAGTTGAATACTTGCTTCAATTGGATGGGTGAAAAATGGCTACATGAGAGACCAATCAAAGAGTTGAGCCGGAAGTTAGCAAATTTTGGTCCACTGGATGTTAGGCTACAAAATACTGATGGTCAAGTGTTGTAAAATTTAACTGAAGTTGTAGGTGCAGATTTATTGCTCGAGAGATATTTGAGAGCATGGGCAACATTGTGAAATAGAGTATTGTGGTTAATGACTGCTATAAATCACCCACACTATTATTCTCTGGTGCAATTGTTGTTTTTGCTCGTGGATGGCCTAACCAACGTACTAATGTTGCATAAATAGAATTGTATTTATTCCATAAAAAATTAAGATAAAGTCCCTGAGATTGATTGTGTGTCCCCAAAATATGTGGGATTGTCATTACCCATTGGTTGGGTTATATTGCAACAACTTTAATTATATGAATACAAATTTGTTTGCTTTATTGTGATTGGGCTTCTGTATTTTATCTGAGTATCATCTTCCATTTAGAAAAATAAAATTCCAAATGAGAAATAGTCTGCTAGACAATTGTTTTCGAAGGCAACACTCTTATCCCTCGAGTCCGGATTAAACCGGGCGGTGATTAACTAAAAAAAAAATAAAAATGAAAACACCGTTTCGGCCGTTTGGACCATAATCCATTAGCTTTTCCTGCTCAAACTCTGGTCCGGCTATTGTTTTTGCACATTTATTGTTCTTAATTGACTATAATTTATTTTTTAGGAAACCACAATTTGGTTAAAAAAAACCTTATATTGGAGGTGATCACCACTAAGAACCCTACCATCTTTATCATTCCTTCATCAAAATTTGTGAGTAGAAAAAAGTTGTCATGGGCAGAAAAGCCATTGTAAGTATTGGTTTTTAAAAAACCATATCAAATGATCCACACCTCTAATCAATCTGCAATAAACTAATAAATTTGGTTTTTGGAGAATCTCCATGAGCATATTTCACAGGAACAAAAAACCAAGCATCACTTAGGAATATGAAGATTGAGTAGAAAAATTCTTATTGTCGCTTAAACTCTTAAGCAAATTTATTTATGTAGAGACCACCAAAACATAAGTAACCAAAAGAAATATGAAAATAAAAACATATCGATACAAAATACGTACATCTCCTTCCTTAGCTGAAACTAGGGAGGGAGATATTGTAGGAAAAACACACACAAGGCGAGAAAATAGCTCACACCACCCAAAATGTTAGAAAGGAGAGTGAAGTGAGGGGCAAAAACAGTTTTGGGTGAAGTCTAGTAAAAGTTGTATAAAAACATTTGGCCACATGTGTATGGCCTGCACTTGATTGACACAATTTTGTTTTGTGCAATCATCCATCCTCTCTAATATCATTGAGAAACTCATTTAATAAGATAAAGAAATTGTTTTGATATAAAGTGGTAAATCATTTTCATATGCCCCTTAAACTTTGTGAATTATGGCCTATTCATCTTAACTAGAGCAGCAAGAAACAGTTAAATGACTCCCACTGCTCCAGACTTCACAAAGTATGCTATGCTCATCAATATAATAAGGGTGACACAATATAATAACTTCGATCTTATTGTGGCATGACCATGCATTTGATTTTTTTTTCTTATCCCCAATAATAATAAACTATAGTATTCATTTATTTTGATCGTCAAAGTATTTTTTTTTAGACAGACTAGTAAACAAGTTTCTTTTAGCATGATTGTATATAGCACACACATCAGTTCCATTCATCTGTACTGCCCCAAGGTAATTTAACAGACAAATATATCTTATCTTCTACAGCATCTAAAGTAATATGTGCTATTGATCCCATTCGCATAAAAGTGTTTTTGAACTAGGAGAGTGATTCAGATCAGAGAGGAAAAAAACTAGGAGAGTACCTATGCTAAGGGAGTACGCAATGTTTTGCAGATAATTAAACAATACACTGTAATTAGGCAAGGAAATGAACAATAGATACATTGTTATGATTATGTTGTGTTCATTTGCATTGTGCAAATTGTTAAAATTGTTAATTATACCATCAGGCAAGAGACGTTGCATCTCTGTTACACCAAACTTTCCATTTTTTTGGTTTACCATCACATTTTTAGTTTGCACTTCTGGTGACTAATGCAATTGACCCCACAAAAGGAAAATAAACGGGGTCAGGAAAATGCATGTTCTGGAGATCTTCATCTTCTCAGGAACCATGGGCATATTGGCTAAATAAAAATCCCAAATAATCCACAGTAACAACTAAATTGTCTACCCATTTATCATAAGGGGAAAATATTAAAAATAGGTATAATTAGGACAACTGGTAAATGCATTGTTCTTAGCCTCATCATCTTATTCAAGGAAAACATCTAAACTTTGGAATCAACATAATGCCACCAGCCTTACCTCACCATTTTCCATCAGATAAACCCCACAATTCAGCTGTTCGTTTTCCTTCCATGCATTGCCTTATTAGATTCATTAGTATTGGAGATTGAGTCTTTAATGCAAAGATGACCAAAACAATTAAAACTTATACACATAATAGACCAGCAAGCAATTCAGCCTGACATCAGTAATAGATTACATACTGTAAGAGGATCAACACAATTCAGTATGCTTTGAACCATTAGCATAATGGAAAAAGAAAAGTCCCAAATAACCCAAAAACAAGGAAGCAGATTATATAAAACTGAAGAATAGTATACTATAAATGGTAAAATACGACAAGGAATGTTTGCAATTAAATATTAGTAGCATTTTTCAAATATGGATGTTGTCAAGTAATACAAGGCTTTCCACATATTCCAAAATCTCAGGATTATAATGTTGTCGGATAGGGATATCAAACATGTTGAATGCATTAGTGTCCAGATTGCAAAATGCAACTTTTTCTCCATGATCCTCCTCTTCACCTTCAATTAGGAGGTGTTCAGGTAATTCTTCCACAGTGCAAACTATTTCGTTCCTCCAAATAATCTCTGGACAAAGGATAAACCTGTATGGATTAGGACTACTGGTATATAATTTAGTCCAACTCCATTTCTCCCTGGACTGATCAGTGCATTCCTCTAACACCCACATAGTGATCCTATAAGATTCAGAATTTTCAATCCCAAGAGGGGAAAACATGGCTAGTTTGTTCTCATAGCTAGTAAGTGTATAGTAACAAGGTTCACCAACAGAAGTCACAGGAAATGGTATCACTCTGAATACTTCATTTAATATGTCAAATGAAACTATCAAATTAACATCACCTTTATTGCCTTGTTCCACCCTACATCCAAACCAAAAGATAGCCCCAATACAACTGAAATTGCTGCCACTCAAAAAATCTACACCCTTTAAATTCTCAACATCAACTTTTCTCCATAACCCTATACTTAAAGCATAAACTTCCCCTCGAACAACCAAATCATCAGTCATGAAAATTTTCACAACATAATAGTCATTAACTATTGGGCTGAAGCCAAATCCTACATAAAATTTATCACATTCATAATTGTTAAGAGAGTGGGGCACTGGTTTAACAACTCTAATGGAAGGATTCCACAACCATACGGAATGGTGAGATAGACCATTAAGTTCCACACAAAGCAAGCCATAACTGGAATAGACCCGCCCAGAAATTGACGGATCATCGACAAGTGGGTTTGGAAATTCAAGGAATTGTGTGTCACGGTTAAACAAACGTACGTGCCATGGACTGCATCCAGAGACATACCAATCAACAACAAGCAAAGGGTTTAGCTGAGTAGAATGGTCGCGGTGTTTGGAAATGAAGAAAGGGGTTCTGAACAAATTCTTCCAATATTTACAAACACTTCGGAATCGGATCAAAGATTTTACCGGAAGTCGTGAAAGAATATCTGTGATGATTTCTTGGGGAAGACATGGTACCTCGCTCTCCATTAAGACAAGGCTTTCCACATATTCAAAAATCTCAGGACTAAATTGACGTTCTGGGATAGAGATATCAAACATGTTGAATTCATTAGTAGTAAGATTGCAAAACACAACTTTTTCTTCACGATCCTCCTCTTCACCTTCAATAAGGAGGTGTTCAGGTATTTCTTCCACAACGCAAACTATTTCATTCCTCCAAATAATCTCTGGACAAAGGATAAACCTATACGGATTAGGCCTACTGGAATATAATTTAGTCCAACTCCATCTCTCCCTGGACCGATCCGTACATTCCTCCAACACCCACAAAGCGATCCTATAAGATTCAGAATTTTCAATCCCAATAGGGGAAAACATAGCTAGTTTGTTCTCATAGCTAGTAAGTGTATAATAACAAGATTCACCAACAGATGTCATAGGAAATGGTATCAATGTAAACACTTCATTTACTATATCAAATGAAACTATCAAATTAACATCACCTTCATTGCCTTGTTCCACCCTACATCCAAACCAAAAAATACCCCCAATACAACTAAAATTCCTACCATCCAGATGTACACCCTCTAAGTTCCCAACCTCTACTTTTCTCCATAACCCTGTACTCAATCCATAAACTTCCCCTTCAACAACCATAAAATCATCAGACTTTAAAAGTTTCACAACACTATAATCACCTACTTTTGGGCTAAACCCAAATCCTACACAGAAATAATTAATGTACCATTGTTGGGTGATTCAGGCAATGGTCTAACTATTCCAATGGAGGGATTCCACAGCCATATAGAATGGTGGGACCCACCAATGAGTTCAACACAAAGAAGGCCATTACTAGAATACACCCATCCTTTGATGGAGGGGTCAAAGTTATGTGGGTTATTATGAAACTCAAGCAACTGCATGTCACTATTGAACATAGATAAGTGCCATGGATGACAACCAGAGATACACCAATCAATGACAAGAAAAGGGTTTTGCTGTGTGGAGTGGTGGAGGTGTTTGGTGATGAAAGATTGGGTTTTGAAGAGAGTTTTCCAGTGTTTGCAAACGCATTGGAAGCGTATGAGGGATTTTACTGGAAGGTGTATGAGAATGTTTGTGATGATCTCTTGGGGAAGACATGGGGATTCTTGCTCTGTTACTGTATGCTTCATGGTGGTTCTGAGAATGAGGGTTATAATGGGTATTTCTCCATGTTATGAATGGCTGCTCACAAATGAGAGAAGAGATAGAGAAGATGGCGTACGTACGTGTGAGACTAGGGTGGGTGTAGTTTCTCACTTTCTCTACTCATCACTCTCTAATTGTAAACGTGCGTTTGCTACTTGTTTTTTATTTTAGTTTTGATTCATCATTTCATCCTCTTCCAAGTTTCAAACACATGATGGTTAAAACCTTATTTGGTAGAAAAATCCAGTTTTTTTTTTCAGTTTTTTTAAAAGTGACTTATTTTTAAGTCAATTTAAAATTAAGTCAAATTGTTATGAGATTTATGGGAAAAAAGTGACTTATTTTGATATTTTCTATAAGTTAGATTGTGTATGTCTGGATTATTTGTAATTGTATGTGTAAAATAAGTTAGGATTTGTATGGTCCATATCATAAGCTACTTATAAGCTAAATATAAACTATTTGTTTCTACTTATGAATTGATACTTATTTTAAATAAGTTAGTTCAAAAAATAATTCAAGTCAAACATCCAAAAGCACATACATTGAGCTGAATGTTTGAATTGACTTATTTTTTGAACTGTCTTATTTAAAATAAGTATCAATTATAAGTAGAAACATTTTTAAATTCCCATAAAATTTTAAACTGACTTAAGGTAAAGTTTCTTTTATTTTATTTGTCTTATTTAAAATAATTTTTTTCCGACGTGGCGCGCTTATGTGACATTTTTGCTGACTTGGCGTGCTTATGCGACACATTTTTGCTAATGTGGCGTGCTTATGTGGCACATTTTTTGCTGACGTGGCGTGCTTAAGTGGCGTGCCACGTCATAAAAAATTTCCCCCCACGTCATTTTTTACCGGTCAACGTCAGTCAAACTAAACGGTGTTACCTATATATATTGCACCGATATTTTTTCTTTAGTCCTAGAATTGAGCCCAGAAATACTTGTTACCCTTACGTGCTCTTGGCGTAATAGTTTGAACCCATTTTTGCACCTTTACCCTTTCTTTGAAACATTTTTATATATTATTATATCATATATTAGCTTATGAGTCAAATAAATTAGTCCAGAGAAAAAATTCAGAAAAATCAATTTTTAAGGAGTATATTTAGCTTTCTTTTGAAGGGTCGGCTTAGCTCAACAGTAAGCTCGCTTGCTGTGTGGGTATGAGGTCGTGGGTTCGAATCAACCACTCCACTGTGCAAAAAAACCATAGCTTAGACTGCCTAGTATATTCTTTTCCCCAACACCCTCACCAAGTGGGGACTAGAACTGGATTCACCTTTTATATTTATATTTAGCTTTCTGATCACGCTCCATAAAAGTAAGGAACTTGTTTGGGATTAAATGTACGGACTACGGCCAAAACTCTTTATAGTAGCAGGATCCGTCTTTAAACTAAAACGCAATGATTATGTAACCCAACCTAACAATTTGAAACTACAGAACCAAAAATCAAAATTCGATCAACTGACTATTAGGAATAACATAACAATAATATTAACATGAACCTGTTTTAAACATGGGCAGTTTTATAAAGTGACGACAGGTACTTCTGATGTATTGACATGTCTAAAATGACCTCCTGGTATGTGTAGTTGTGCTGATCGTGTGTAGAATGTCTGTACATTTGATTAAACATACATTTGCAACTGATTTATACTGCCCATGCACTACAAAAAATGGGGCCCATATCGGCGTTTTATAGGGCCTCGAATCGGCGGAATTTTCCGGCAGAATAGCGCTACGGCGTTTTGGCAAAACGCCTAAATATTTGACGTGGGAATGCGGCATTTAGGCGTTTTGAAAAACGCCTAGACGAGGGGCAAAACGCCGGTATGCGGAAATAATATTTTTTTATTTATGCACATAGGCGTTTTATAAAACGCCTATGTGCGGTATTAAATAATAATATTTCATACGCCGGTATGTGTTTTCCAAAAAAAATAAAAAACATTTTTCTTCCTGATTGTTTAAAACCAGGAAGAAAAATGTTCAAAAACATAAGGAATAATATGTTAATCCCAAAGTTACATACACATAAAGAATAATATATATAAACATAAGCAATAACAAGAGTAATTCATAAAACATGATACCCAAATATATAAAATCAAAACAACAAGCAATATGTAAAAGAAAAACAATAAGATCATATCAACATTATAAAATCAAATATCACCAAAAAACACGAAATAAAAAACATCAGCAAAACTAGCCAAAAAAACAAAGCAACAGCAACATTTAATGAGAGACGAAGAGAAGAAAAATAGAAGAAAATGAGAAAATGAGCAACTTTGCGGAAGGAGGGAGGTGCTATTTATAGGGAACGGAAGTGCGTACCGGCGTTTGGAAAACGCCCATATGCATTTTAATATTAAATAATGCATATAGGCGTTTTGCCAAATGCCTATATGTATTTACATTAAAATAATGCATATAGGCGTTTCAGGGAAACGCCTATATGCTTTCTAATGCATATAGGCGTTTGGCGGAAACGCCTATATGCATTATTTTAATGTAAATAATGCATATAGGCGTTTCCTCAAAACGCCTGTATGCGATTAAATATTTAATCGCATACAGGCGTTTTGAGGAAACGCCTATATGCATTTAGTGCATTTAATATGCACTTAATGCGCAGATAGGCGTTTTTCAAAACGCCGATATGCGCATAAAGTGCATATTAAATGCACGTTATGCACATAGGCGTTTCTCAAAACGCCTATGTGCGATTAAAATAATATTTAATCGCAGATAGGCGTTTTGAAGAAACGCCTATATGCGGTTTTCTGAATAAAAAAATAAAAAAAAACTGTCAGCCCCTCTTTTTTAAATTTAAAAACCATACCGGCGTTTGTTATACCCAAAACGCTGATATGGAAACGCGGGAAAAAAGGCGGGAAGCGCGCGCCAAATTTATTGGCGTTTTCATATAGGCGCTTTGGGTAAAAACGCCGGTATGCGTCTCATATAGGCGTTTTAGACCAAAACGCCGGTAAGGTTGCGCCGGAATGACCCGTTTTGTTTTTTTTGTAGTGATGTCATTACTATCTGTAAACATACAAGTAAAGTCAGCTCCTGGTTCTTGCAAATTTAACTTTCAAACTTGGGCAAGTTTAGTGTATTTAGGTCAGGACAACTTGCTAATTAGAATATAAACCTGGACTTTGGTAAACTCTTGAGTTGGTACATAAAGTTTACTGGATCATGAAACTGATGCAATTTGGTTTATTTTCTTTCTGAAGTTCTCAAGAACTTGGCAACAACAAGTCTTTCACTTTTCAGGTAGTTGTCCTTTCAAAGTGCAATTGGAGGTGATTCCTTCTGAATTTCACCAATTATGAGAAATGACTCACGAGTTACATTATGTATGATTTGCAAGTAGCATGATTTGGCATAGACTATTTCTCCCCTTAAATTGATTGATTTTGATTTCAAGGATGGCAAGTCTGAATTATTATTCAAATTGTAACACCTGCGCTTTTTTGAAGATTATCAATCACGGTGAAGAATTTGTTCAATAAACAACTTAGTGAAGGTTATCAATCATCAAATGTTGCAGCAAGATTTTTAAACTAGGTGGGTGCATATGACCTGGTTAAGCTAGAAGCATCGAAGAATGCAGACAATCAAGTATAAGATTTATGGTCAATCATGCAAATATTTTAACTAGATTTCTCTTAGTGTTCTTTTTTATGAAAAATATGTTTCTTGTGTTTATTGTTGCCGTATTCAGTCCCTTCGGTCCTTATCATAAGATCTAGTTGGTTTTGTTTTTTTTGAGAAACTAAGATGCATAATGTATTATTTTAAATTGTTTACATTTATCTTTTTTCTCAAAACTAATTTGTTTTACTTATAAACTAATTTATAATCTAATAAAATGTCGGAGATGTTAATATTCAGTTATCTATTTTGCTTCTTGAATTTCCTTAAAAAATTCAACTTCATCTTATAATTAGGACAAGAGGGGTAATATCTGTGTGTGAGCTATTGATTGAGTTGATACCTTTTAGACTTCATTTGGATGGGGTGGGGGAAGAGGAGAGACCAATAGAATAGTTGAGGTGGAAATGAGCAAATTTTTGTCCACTGGATGTCAGGCGACACAATACTGATGGTCAAGTGTTCTAAAATTTAACTGAAGTTGAGGGTGCAGATTTATTGCTCGAGAATTATTTCAGAGCATGGGCAACATTGTGAAATAGATCGTATTGTGGTTAATGACTACTATATAAGTCACCTATAATTGTAGGGCAGTGTCTTAACTCTCTTGTGTTATAATGGTGCCTAATATGTTACTCTTTACGAGGGTGAAGTAACTTACCATATCAATTAATAGCTTGTTGGTATATCGTGTTTTTTTATCATAATTGATATATCGTGTTTGTTTTTGAAGAAATATGTATTTTGTTTGGTAATTAAATATGTAAACATAATGGGCTCATTTACTAGCTTTTGCTATTATTCTCTAGTGCAAACTACAATTGTTGCTTTAATTTTGCTCGTGGTTGGCCCAACCCACGTATTAATGTTGCTTAAATATGATTGTGCACATTTTTCCATCAATAAATATATGGGATCGTCATGCCCATTGGTTACATGGATAGAAATTTGTTTGCTTCAATATGATTGGGCTTCTGCAATTTTTCTATAACACCTTCCGTGTAGATAGATAATTTTTTATTCATATATTGATTTTATTGATTTTTTTAGAAAATAAGAAAGAAAATGAGAATTATTATCCACTTGAAAAGCACACTTGTGTAGAGAAGTATTATCCACCTATATATATGATCGAATAATAAACGGTTGATTCATTCATTAATAAATCAAAAGTCAAAGGTTTAAAAACAATTTGGGCACATGTTTAGGGCACTTGATTAACACAAATTTTCAGTGTTATTATAGCCGGACCGAGCCGGACGGTCCAACCGGTCGGACCGTCGACCGGAGCTTGCGGCGGCTTGGCTCTGGTGGGGAACCGCTTCCAGTGGTCTGGCCGTGTTGAGCCGGCGAGAACCGCTGTTTAAGCCGGAAACCGTTATCCAGCCGGAAGCCGGAACGGTTTTCACAAAAACCGGACTGCCCAAGATGAAGGCCTTCTCGCCGAAAAAAAAAACTAAAACACAGATAGAAGATGAAGATATGTGGAAAAACTTTCTCGTTTTAAACAGAAATGGAGGAAAGATAAAATCTTGATGAAACAAAGTGTCTTAGATAGGAGATCTGAGTTACTTTTTCTGAAACAAGGACACTGCTATCTCCTTCTCTTCCCCATCACTCGTCGGAGAAGCCATGGACGACGCTGAGCAAACAAGGAAGAAAGAAGAAATTCAAGCTACTCCATTTCCATTTGATTTGACTTTTGAGCTTCTGATGCCGTGTGTGAGGGTAAATGGAGAGATAACAAGTTATAAAAAGTAATGATGGATTGGTGGTGGCTTGTCTTATCTTCTTATGTGTGTGGGCAGGCTTTGGAATGCACGTGACACGAACAAGAAGTGATAAACACAAAAGTAACAAAAAGAAATGAATTAAGGAGGTGGGTTTTGTTTAAAAAAATATAAAAAGACATTTTTATTAAGTTAAATACATAAAATTTGATTTGTTTAATTATTTTCTAGTTACTATATATTTTCTTATCAAATCTCTTTCATGAAAGAAGAAGGGTGAAAAATACTGCTATGTATGTATATGTATATATAAGGAATACTTTTTTTTACCATAATATATAAGGTATACTTTTTTTGCCGAAATATATAAGGTATACTTAAAAGTTATATATATTTTTTTAATTATTAAATCATCGGTCCGACCATCGGTCCGACCGATCCGACCGTGCGAACCGTGACCCAGAAGCCTCTCCGGCTCGCCTTCCGGTCCGGCTTTTACAACATTGCAAATTTTAACAACCTCATTTAATGATACTTTTTTGTTATTTAAACATATACATTATAATGTCATTTTAACCAAACATTTTTCACGTTGAATCAAAAAACGACGTGGAAAGAACAACTCGTGTGTAATGTGATATCTCCTTTGTAATTAGAACAACTCGTGTGCAATGTGATATCACTTCTTCCTTTTTCCCTTTTATGTGTTTGGACGGAGAGAAAATTTGATGGAGGAGAAAATTAAGAGAGAAAACCGGAGAGGAAATAATTTTGGGAAAATCACAAACATATCTCTTCTAAAGGAATTAATCACAAGTAGGAACTATATTAGTTTGTGATTAGTTGTTTATGAGGAACCTTATTGCGATTCTCCTAATAATTTTTACCTTGTTTGGATTGGAGGAGAAAATAGGGGAAAATAAAAATGGGAAGAGGAGAATGTGGTGGTACCCAACGTGTTTTCTCTCCAAACTTTCTCCCCAACATTGGGGAGATTTTGGAAGAGAAAACTAGATTATAATTATTCTAGACTCCACGGTCCACCCAAATTTTAATTTGTTTACTTAACGAGTGCTTTATTCCCCTTTAATTCTCATAATATATACTTCTCTCGTTGTTCTTGAATATAAGAACTAATTAACTTTTTGAAAGAATCCTAAGAAAGCTAAATATGTTACCTAAAAATTGATTTTTCTGAATTTTTTCTTTACAGTGATTTATTTTACTTATAAGCCAACAACATATGATCTAATAATATACAAAATACGTTATGATTACGTAATTCATTTTGCTCCCTTAATTTCTCCAAAAAAAATTCAACTAAATCTTATATTTAGGAACTAAGAAAGTATACACACACATACAAATATGTATGTTAGTTTCCTAACTTTTGAGTAATTGATTAGAATAATACATATATGTACATACACACATATTATACAAATTTCAATCTCTAAAAATTTATAATACTAGGGTTTCTTAACAAATTTTACTATTAATAATGCAAATTGACTTTTATATATTTCCTCCAATATAATAACAACAATATGTCATATAAACAACTATGCAGTTATAAATTATATATTATTGTCATTATTGTCTTTCCAAACTATTTTATTATAGAGGCTATATATTTTGCACATATTCTGATTTTAAAATAAATCATCAAGAACATTATTGAATTTGAGCTTAATCCTTAATTTGATGGTGTTTATTTTCTTTTTAGACTTACTTTTCATGATGTTAAAAAATTACATAAGGGCATTATTGTCCATGTGAATATTATACATTTTCAGATTTTCTATTCTTCTACTTTCCCCTCTATCTAAGAATAAAGAGGATGTATAAAAAAATCGAAGCATATGGAGGGATAGTATTTTTTCCTCCACTTTTCCCCCTCCATTTTATTCTCCCTTCAATGTTTCCTCCTAATTCTCTCTCCATCCAAACACAATCTTAATCTCTATATTATTTTCTTTTTTTTTTGGATCAAATCTCTATATTAATTTCTGACCACCCGTTATAAGATGAACTTTATCCAATATATAGTTAATATAGCGCAAAGTTAAATCAAGCCATCTTGGATCAAGTTACGAAATAAAATAAGGTATATATATCGGAATCTTTTTCATGAAAGGATATGTTTCAAAAGCAATAATCTAATTTAATATTTATATATATGTCAAATCCAAGCATCATTAAATTCCAATACACATATTATCATAAAGTGAATATAATAAAAATAAAATATGCAAAGGCATTTCTTGAAAAGCAGTGGTCCTAGTTAAACAACAATATTGTATCTTTTTCTCCTTGTAATGTTCATAAAGTCACATCTTCAAACATCCAAAAACATGAACATTAATTTCAAAGTGACCTGACCAATGAAAGATCCCATATTGAATAATGAAGATTTGATTCAACATTTTATCAAAATAAAAAAATAATGGTGCATGCACATCAATATCTCTTGATGCGTCATTATCTCAAAGATATATCCTCAAACATAGTTGTCCACTCCAACAAAATTATCAATTAAATATTGTCATCAATATAAATTGAACAATATTGTCACAAATTGTCGCTTAATTATTGGTCATTAGGTGGACATTTTGTGTTGTGATATGTCTCCCAATCATCCAATGACTTATTAATTAGATATTATCCTCACCTGGATGTGTGCCACTAGATAATGGACAAGCCGACGTCATTAGGTCAAATTAGCTATAAAAACCCAAAATAAAATTCATTGGAATATATAGTAGTAAACAATTTATGACAAAAAAATTAAATATAATAAACAATAAACAGTTCCTAATATAATTAGAATCTTCTAACATGACTGGTAGGGTCAACTTCAGCAACCCCACGACTTGTTATTTTGCAACATTTATTTTACCTATATAAAGGCTTTACACTCTTCGTTATCTTCATCAAATCTCAAGAATTCAATCAATTCTCTTCCACACAGCTCACTTCTTTGCTTCTAATTTCTTCCTCTCTCACTTTCTGAAATACTTCCTGAAGAGAATAATTAAATATATTTTTATTCTCTCTCTAAGACCAGAGAAGAAAATGGATTGTACTGCATCATCTATTGAACTATGTGAGGCAAGCAATGTCCTTCTCATGACTTTAATGGAATAAGAAAACCAGGAAGATCATTATTATTACCAGAACTTTGAAGATGAAAGACTTGTGAGTATGATTCAGTTACTTGAAGCGGAGATCAATAGCAGAAATCCTATGTTGATGGTGGGACAAGTGGAGGGTCAGGATTGTTCCAGGCCACCATCACCAATAATTGATGATTGTGATTGGGTTATGGAGGATATGGAAGTTGTTCCTTCCATATCATCATCATTTGATGATGATTTAAGTGATATTTGGAGTGCTTGTGCAGAGATGGATAATGAAGATTACTACTATGATCAGTTTAACTATTGTGGAGTTTCTTGGGTAGCAGCATCTGATGCTGAATTGTAATTGTAATAGAATTGTTTTCTCTTGTTTATTTAAATATTTGGTGTTGATGAAAAAAATTGTTGTACTGAAAAATGATATATATCAACCGATGATGTATATTATGGTGGGGAAAAAACCGATGATGTATATTATTTCACCAGCCAAGCATGTCGCAACAGAATTTTTTCGTTTGCTTTTCTTCCGAGGAGTTTCATAATTAGGTTCTTGATAGATTTTTCCCTCACTTCATTTTCACATAAATTTTAAAGTACTTATATTTTCGTATAAAATGTTTATAAACGTGTACTCTCCTCTGTTTCTAAATTTAAGATCATTTTAAATTTTAAATTGTTCCTAAATACAAGACAGTTTCAGATTTTTCCTAACTTTTTCCCAAGTAAAACTTAAAAATAATGTTTATCTATAATAAACAAACAAGAGATCGATCGAGGGAGAGTTGGAATAAATAGATATGATTAAGGTAAATTGGTAATATCATGTGGTAATAACTAACTTAACTTTTATCCTTAATCTAATCAAATTAGGAAGTCTTATATTTAAGAACGAAGAGAATACATAATTTGAATTAACCTACAATAATAAGTTGATTGTTGATAATAGAGGATGAAATTTAATATCAATCATCATAAACTAATTTTTATTTTATTTTTTAATACATTTATTTTATTTTATTTTATTTTTTAATACATTTTTGCAAAAGCACAAATGAATGGACTCTGTGTATTACATAAAATCAAAGTTTTTTCAAGTCCTTTTCATAATCAAGTATTACTTCCAAATTTATTTATCATGTCGTGAAAATACGATTAATAGACACGATAATCTTCAACTATAAATAACACAGATTAAAAATTCCATAAAATTTTAGATTATAACACTTTTGGTTCCTAAAGTAATTTTTATCAATAAAGTCCATAAAGTTTCATGAACAGTCTTATATTCTTTTTTCGATGCAAACAGTCTGATGTTCTTATCTTATCTAGTCAATAATATTTTCGACAATATATGAAGAGCTTGAAATCATTAAATTACTTATGCCACGGGTATATTTACGATCATATTTCTTCAAACAATAGTATATTATAAGTACTAATTAGATATATGTGATTGTAAAAAGCTTTGTAGTATTGGATGCACCTTGGACAAAAGTATATGGACATACACTTCGATATGCACCTTTGCCCTCATTCATTTCTTTATTTATTATATTTATAATTTATATTTTTTCTTATATTAATCTATATGAGACTTATAAATTGATACACACACATATAATATACTGTAATATAATATAATATAATATAATATAATATAATACTACCTTCGGTCCTTAATATAAGACCTAATTGAGTTTTTTTAGAGAGGTTAAGGTTGCGAAATAGTCTATTAAATCATGACATATTTGATATATTTTTATATTATCCATTAGTTTATAAGTAAAATAAACTAGTTTAAGGGAAAAAATTAGATAAATCAATTTATAATTAACTTATTTTTGCTTTTTTAAGGATTTTTCAAAAAAGTAAATTAGGTCCTATATTTAGGACCAGAGGGAGTATAATATGATGATATATACAAGTATTTAAAAAGATGTTGTAACATAGAGTATGGCATAATTAAATACTCCCTCCAGTCCTAAATATAGGACCTAATTTACTTTTTTGAAAAATCCTTAAAAAAGCAAAAATAAGTTAATTATAAATTGATTTATCTAATTTTTCCCTTAAACTAGTTTATTTTACTTATAAACTAATGGATAATATAAAAATATATCAAATATGTCATCATTTAATAGACTATTTTGTAACCTTAACCTCTCCAAAAAAAAGTTATCTAGGTCCTATATTTAGGACCGGAGGTAGTAATTTATTTATCTTCTTTCTCAATCTCCTCAATTTAGCCAACTAAATTTTATAGTAAAAATTGTACATTGTGAAAAACAAAATACATAATGTAAATGAATGTTTAATGGTTCATTTTTATAAAATATTTTAATGGTGTTACTTATAAATATTGTCATGATCAAATTTCTATTGGCTCTATAAATAAGATCGTGAGGGTAGTATAAGGGGTACGTTCAATTTTTTCTACACCCATGACATATTTATATAAAAAGCTTTACAATTGTTTTTACATTTAATGTTCGAAATGATTTGATCAAATTATTTTATCTATTAATAAAGTTCATAAATGAATTTATATAAGTGTATACACACATATAATCACAACAAACAATAGCAAAATAATAAGCATCTATATGAAAATTTATAAAATCATAAATTTACCAATTGACAATAAAAATAGCATTCATATATAGATTTACAAAATTTAATTTACATTATATGAGCTAAAATAAAAAAATCTGCAAATCTTTAACACTCATAATTACCTTTAGTAATTAAGATTTCCCCCCTCATTTGAAGTTATACCTTGATGAACAAAATGAGTAGCGTTCTAGTTTTTTCTTAATAAATCATCAGCATATATAAATGAACTGAACATCATAATTTGTAAAAAAATTTAAGTGGTTCGAGAGGTCCACCACCATATCGCTTCTTGTTTTTTTTACGACCTTGACTACGAACAAGAGAATCGTATTCACTATTCAGCGGATACTAAAGGTATTTCCTTAAAAAAATAATTTACGATGCTTGATATTTATAGATATTACTCAGAATAATTCTGGCATTCTTATGAAATTTATTGTTGTTTTAAAATGGAAGTCACTACTTAAAACTAATATTTCCAACAAAGGAGCAACAATGAATTATCATTTCCTTTGCACATGTATATGTCTGTAGAACATATAAGATTCTTACAATCAAACATGAGACATAGTTGTCCTTGTCCCCTCCACCAAATGAACCACTACTGAATTATCATCATATCACTTACATTATTTTCCAAGACATAAGCATTAATTCGATAGTGACACCGTTTATTTTTTAAATAGATATTATGTCATCTATTAATAAATCAATAATTAAAGTTGTTCAATAGGTGTCCACATACATGTTGGGGTATGCCCCCACTTTCACAACCAGTATTGGATGCCGTGTGTTATTATTAAGCACACGCTTGAGCCCTTTTGATGCTTCTTAGTTCAACATCGATCGGACATATCGATCTATTCTGTATCATTTTCTTTATGTAATAATTAAACTCATAATTTGGTGTGTGTGTGTGTGTGTCTATATATATATATTTGATACACAAATTAAAGAAATTCTTGGCTTGAAAGAAACGCATCTCCACAAATATGTAAACAATGGTCTGATATCAGGATGACGCTATAGTGAAGGAAAATAAAGAGAAATGTGGTTTTCCACCAATAATTATTTTAACATTTAAAATTTATTCTTGAACAAAAATTATACATTTGAGTAGATCTATAAAATAAGGAAATGATAGAATATTACTATAAATTTTAAAATCCCATATAGGTGATTTGCAGTTATTGGTATTGTTTTCATCAACTAATACGTACAATTATTCAACTAATTAAAATCTTGGCCGAAGTGTCAAACATACCCAATCATTAAAGAAAAGTTCACTTGACACCATGTTCAAAGTACTTATATATATATATATATATTGTAAAAGGATTCTTAAATTCAATGATTGTTCAAATGTGGTTTACTTAACACTATACAATTTGTGAATAGAGAAATCGATAAAGGAAATGGAGAGACCAGAATAATAGGTGAAATTAAGCAGAAGAGTGAATTCTCAGTTTAAAACAATTTAATTCTTACTCAAAAAGTGAAAGCGGCTACCACGAAATCTACGTTTAGGATCTTTCATGCCGTGCAACAAAGTGCAATTAACTTGTGATAGTATTACCTCCACGGACCTTCATAATTATCCTCTCAACTAATTGGAGCCCATTTGAGTGGAATCCGTAACCCGCAGCTAATACGTTTAGTAGGAACAAGCAGCCATAGCATTTAAGAAATAAGATAGTGTGTGTGTGTGTGTATGGGTATAATTTAACTTTGGCCCCAAAATCTTCTATATGAAATTTCAAAATTCAGAAAAGGTATTTATATATCGTTCATTTTCCTAAAACATAATGTATATTAACTATTTTAAGGATTCATGTTGTTTTATTCTGAACGGTCATAAACTAAACAAACATATTTGGCTACAAAAATATATAATTAACATATTGAATGATTTTTAGATCCGGTGGAGTTGGTTAAAGATATATACATATCCCACACACCTCTTTATACATATAAATTAATTTGATAACTAATAATTACATAGAACATCATGAGAGGTGGGTGGGCCTGTGCCAACCAATCTCAACATCATATGTTTCATTAATAATACCCTGTGATTTGCCTATATAAAGATAGCACTCCTCACCTCTCAAAGCCATTCCGTTTTTTTCTCAGTTCCTCCTTTGCTTCAATCTCTCCCTTTTTCTCTCTCACTTTAGCCATTTCCAGAAAGAAAGAAAGAAAGAAAGAAGGAAGGAAAAGGGTACTGTTGACTTTTTCCATGGCTGCTGCATCTTCCTCCTTCTCTTCAATGCCTGAGATGTCAGAGTCCAACAACATGCTTCTCATGGCTTTGATGGAAGAAACTCAGGAAGTTCATGAGAACTATATTTCAGATGATAGGCTCATGAACATGATTCATTCTTTAGAGGCAGAGATCAGTTCCACTAGAAGTTCTGATGACGAGCCTTGCCTGAGCTATGATATGGAGGCGGGAATGGTGGACGATCAGGATTGCTCCACATCATCATCAATATCATACAGTAGTTCTTGGGACGATATGGAAGTTGTCTCTGATAGTTCTTCAATATCTTCTTCATTTGGTGAAGAGATGATGGATTCATGGAGCATTTGTGCTGCAGGTGGTGATGATAGTACTTATGATTATTATGATTCATCAGAATTCTATTATGGAGTTCTTTTGGAGAATTACTTGCCACCCCAAGAAGCAAGTGATCTAGTGCTCTGAGATGTAATGTTTATAGGCAAGGAAAGATATTTGAATGAAAGGATATATAATGTTTTTTGAAAAAACATTTCTTCCTCATCAGTTGACTTTTCAAGTTTATAGAGCCATTTGTACATGCAGATGAGAGTCACTGTTCTGCTCGGTTTCATTCAATATATATATGACTGAAAAGAATATATTGTGACACAGAAATTATCATTAATAAGTTGTGCTATTTTCTTACTTTATTTCTCAAGGATATTCCAGGCAGCTTTAAACTCTAAATCTCTTTTTGAGGCTCAAAACATAAAAAAAAAATTCCACTATTCGTACAAATAACTTCCCACAATTTAAACTTGTGTTATCTCCTTAGGGATAAAGGTGTACTGTATATTTCTTATGGGAAGTTGTATTATTTATAAGTCATGAATATGCCACTCATTCCTCATAAATCCATACAATGAGTGTAAGATAGTATCCACTCATATAGTAATACACTTCATTCATTCGGTCTTAAATATATAACACTTTTAGATAATTGATTTTATTTTCAAATGTAGAACTTAATTTCTAATTTTTGTCAACCTTTTTTTTCAAATAATCCCTTTAATGTACTTCAATAATATTCATGTCAAAAATGATATTAATGTAGTAGAATAAAAATCAAATGAAGAAGATGATTACGGTGTTTTGGAAAATTTAACTCATGCTAACTAAGTTAACTAAAGTATTTGATATACCCAAATTAGGTTAATATATTTTACGTTTAAAACAGGTGGGAGTATATCACATCAACCAAATATGTGTTGAGCAATTTTTGATCATTTTCATTTAGGTTCAATTTATATTTTGACTTTTTTTGGAGAATCCTAATTAACCACTTAATCATAACATATTTTATATATTATTAGATCATATGTTAGCTTATAAGTCAAAAAACTAGTTTAGAGAAAAAATTAGGAAAATCAATTTTTATTTACTTTTTTTATATTTTTTAAGATTCTCCAAAAAAGTCAATTCGCTCTTAAATTAGGAACCAATGGATTATAATATATGATTGATGGTTGAATTTTTTATTTAAAGTTATAAGCCAATTTGATGCTTTAAATCGAACAAAGAGGACATCAGAATTTATCCATGATTATCAATATCCCTATAATTTCCTTTCATAGCTCCAAGCCTCCAATCTTCAAACTCCTTTTCTTTTCATCTATATATGTTCAATATAATATCCATCGTTTCAATCTTATGTTCTCGTACGACTCAATCAGAAATAAATATTTAATAATAATTTTGGTCATGTTAAACGTAAAAATAACGTTTCTCTCTCTCTCTGTTTTTTTTTGCAGAAAACTTCTTTAAGAAACCAGACACTTAATAAAAATCTTCAAAACAATTTGAAGTTTTGCCAAAACAATAACCAACATTGACTTTAATGCCTTTTCTTCTTCCTCTTGGGCATATGCATTATTCTAAATATAAGGAGAAAATTCTTTTTTCCTACAGGATTCACTATCATTTTAGATGACCTTTCCATATATAATTTAAAGAACTTCAGGGTACACGTAACCTAAAATTGTGAAAGGCATCAACACATAATTAAAATTTGAGTGTTACTCGTATATTACATTGTATTAGTAAAATAACAAAATTAATTAATTAATAAGTATAAGATTATCTGTACAAATTTGTCAGTTTGGAGGATTGTGTGTTCAAATTCTATTTAAATACAATAGGGCTAAGGTGAAAAAAACACATGTGATTGCGGTCAAGGTGCACCAACACCATATAAGTTTTTTAAAAGAAAAAGATATTATTATAACATTTCAAAATTAGGGTTAAAATACCATTTTTAGTTTAACTACTTTTGCCCCTATTTTGAAATGTTATGATTATTTTTAATTTGCTTAAAAAACTCATATGGGTATTTTATTGTATATTGGCTACAATCACTGGATATTTTTGCACTTTAACCCAATAAATAAATAAATGCATAAATATATGTATGTGACTCAAATGTGAGGGGAAGGTATATATACGTTGTCAATTTGAACTTGTTTAAAAATACATATTCATGGAAACCTTTAAACCTATTTTTCACTACAAACAAACGACCAAAAGATATCATATCCTTGCACATGCATGCTTGTTGGTGGAGCATGGCTCTTACACGATCAGATTTGAGCCATGGTCGTTGTCCACTCCACCAATCGAAACAACGTAACTCAATTATCATATGACATTGCTATCGACTATTATTTTTCTTGGCAAAAGTAATTGACCCAATATTTAGTTAATTGATAACAGCTATTGTTCATTAACTAGTTGTCACATTATTAAGTATGCCCCACTTTGTCCAACCATTACTGGATGCTGTGTGTTACCCAATTCGACACTATTTTATATTATGATGTACACATGCATTGGTTCTCTTTGTTGCTTCCCAGTTCAACACAGATCAGACATACCTTTTACGTATCATTTTCTCTACTACATTTTGTTTGTGGAATAATTAAGCTCATAATTTAGAACATTATTATTATCCATGAGGCTATGCTGAGATGGTGAGGGTAAGAAAAAAAAGTAAACAAAAATTTAATTATTTCACACTGATGGTTTTTTAAATTTAGAATTTGTTTTCACACCCATAAATTTTTCTACTTTTCATTTAAATTTGTTTGGGTAACAACATATTGTATTAATAGAAATAAAATTAGTACCTACTAATCTATGGATTAAAACCTTTTATTTTCAACACTTTATCATAAACTAAATAAATAAAAGAAAAGTATTTGACACGAAAAATTTTATATCATGTTGATTTTTTTTTAAAAAAAATCTGATGCAATTGGTCAAATATCTACAAATCCCACCTCTTCACTCGGATATCCACATTAAATTATTACATAGAACATCATGAAAGGTGGGTGGGCCTATTGCAACCAATCTCAACATCTACGTTTCATTAATAATACCCTGTGATTTACCTATATAATGATAGCACTCTCCTCACCTCTCAAAGCCATTCTGTGTTTTCTTCAGTTTTTCCTTTGCTTTGATCTCTCTCTCTCTCTCACTTTAGCCATTTCCAAAAAGAAAGTGCAAGAAAAGGGTACTGTTAATTTTTTCCATGGCTGCTGCTTCTTCTTCCTTTTATTCAATGCCTGAGATGTCAGAGTCCAACAACATGCTTCTCATGGCTTTGATGGAAGAAACTCAGGAAGATCATGACAACTATATTGCAGATGATAGGCTCATGAATATGATTCAGTCTTTGGAGGCAGAGATCAGTTCCACTAGAAGTGCTGATGATGATGAGCCATGCCTGAGCTATGATATGGATGTGGGACTGATGGACGATCAGGATTGCTTCACATCATCATCACCATCATCAATATCATACAGTAGTTCTAATTGGGACGATATGGAAGTTGTCTCTGATGGTTCTTCAATATCTTCTTCTTTTGATGAAGAGATGATGCATGCATGGAGCCTTTGTGCTACTGCAGGTGGTGATGATAGGACGTATGATTATTATGATTCATCAGAATTCTATTATGGAGTTCTTTTGGAGAATTACTTGCCACCCCAAGAAGCAAGTGATCTAGTGTTCTGAGATGTAATGTTTATAGGCCAAGAGAGATATTTGAATGAAAGGATATCTAAGATGTTTGAAAAAACATTTCTTCCTCATCAGTTGACCTTTCAAATTTTAGAGCCATTTCAGTTAAAAAAAAAAAATTATAGAGCCATTGTGCAGATGAGAGTCACTGTTCTGGTCGGTTTCATTCAATGTATGTGTGAGTGTAAAGAATATATACTAACCTGGTCCTAAATATAAGACCTAATTGACTTTTTTTTGAAGAGATTAAGGTTGCAAAATAGGTTATTAAATCATGACATATCTGATATCTTTTTAGATTATCCATTAGCTTATAGGTAAAATAAACTAGTGTAAGAGAAAAAATTAGGTATACTCAATTTATAATTAACTTATTTTGCTTTTTTTAGGATTTTTAAAAAAAGTCAACTAGGTCCTATATTTAGGACCGGAGGGAGTAATACATTTCAGTTCAATATATATTGTGGCACATAAATTATCATTGAGTAATAAGTTGTGCTATCTTCTTAGTATATTTCTCAAGGCCGGATATCTCACGCAGCTTTAAACTCTAAATTGATCTCTTTTTGAGGCTTAAAACATATAATGTTTTCACTTACCTTACAAATACACTCACCACAATTTAAACTTGTGTTATCTCCTTAGGGATAAAGGTGTCCTGTATATTTCTTATGGGAAGTTGTATTATTTATAAGTCACGAATGTACCACTCATTCCTCATAAGTCCATATAATTAGTGTAAGATAGTATCCACTCACAGTTAGTGATACACTTCATTCGCTCTTAAATATAGATTATTTTTGGAGAATTGATATTATTTTTAAATGTATAACATATTTCTAATTAATGTCAATCTCTTTTTAAATACCCCTATTATATTATAATGTACTTCAATAATATTCATGTAAAAAATAATATTAATGTAGTAAAATATAAAGATGAAATTAAGGAAGATGATTACGGTGTTTTGGAAAATTCATCTTATACTAACAAAGTTAACCAAAATATTTAATATATCTAAATTTGGTTAAAGAGTTAAAGTGCGAAAATGTCATGTAATTGTTATGAAATTGCAAAAATACCAATGTAAAATGTTTTGGAGCAAAACTACCCATGTAATTTTAAAAGTGGGGAAAATATGTCAGTTTACTTAAATAATGTAACTTCCATTTTTTATTTTAAGGTTAAAGTACAAAAATATCTATGTAATTGGTATGAAGGTTACCTATGTAAAATTTTTTTTGGAGCAAAACTACCCATAAAATATTAAAACTGAGACAAAAGTGTTCATCCCGTTAAATAATGTATCAGTTTGTCCTATTATATTGTGTCTGGCCACTCTCCTTCCTCTTCTTCCAACCCATCGAATTTCAATTCTCTCACAACCCATCATCAACAAACCAAATCTCATTCGGAATTAGATAGGTAATGCTAATAAAATATTTTCCTATGCTAAACAAGAAGCATCATTTGGAATTTGGAAAGTTTGTTTTATAAAAATAATTATGCTTAAAATTAATATTTTTAGATAAAAATAATTATAATGATTAATGAGAGTAAACAGGAGTGTAAAATATTCGAAAGTCACTTATCTTCCTTTTGTACTCTCCATTGCGAAAAGGCCAACTAAATCCAAACAAGCCGTATTAGGTCTTTGTGGTTAATATACGATACGTAGAATCAAAATATTTACTGGAAGATTTTTTTTTTAACTGCAATATTTACTAGAAGATGACAATGACCATCATATTATTATGTTTACATTAAATCCTTATGTTTACATTAAATCCTTTTTATTCCTTTTTTTTGTTAATATTGTTAGTATCATTTAACAGTAAGAATGAGTTATTCAATTTTAAATTAGAGTAAAAAAATAGGCACATTTAAAAATATAAAAATAATTATACTAAAATATTTTAATTTATGCATATTTTATCAATATAATCATAAATCAACCATTTAAAATTTTTAAGTTAGCATTATTTAGTTAAGTGAAACTAACGTTGTTTTATAAAACAAAAAAAGAAAGAAACTAACGTTGATAAAAGAACTAAAAGTATATTGTTTTCATGGGGAAATGACAAAAAAATGACACTTGAATTTGAGTTGGACAAAATAGGGTCTCCAATTTCAACTTGGACAAATAAGGGATAGTCCCCAATTTGTCCAAAATAAAATTTGTGACTTTGTGCCGAAAAGTAGTGAATGACGATTCTAAAGTAGTTAACAGCGATACTTGAGTAGTTAACCATTAACTACTCAAGTATTGCTGTTAACTACTCAAGTATCGCTATTAACTACCATTCGCAATAACTATTCAATTAAGATTGTGTTTGAATTTAAAACAAATTAAAGATCTGTTGTAAAGTGGTTTATGTAACACCATAGTTTTCAGCTTTTGAAATGCCTCTTGTGTGGGTTATATATTAAGGAAGGATATTGGTTCTTTCTCTGTCTTGTTTGATTACAAACATGTGAGTAAAAGAGGGAGAATGTTTGAAACTTTGTACTTCCACGTGTAGGTAAATATTTTTCTGTTCTTTCCTCACAAAAGCCTAATTTATTTGAGAATGGAGACAGAACTTGTGGAACTGAAGCTGGGATTTTGGTTGTTGTTTTCTTTACTATGTAATTGGTCATTGTGCTGACTTACTTGAGTTTCTAAGGTTGTTTATACTCTTACTGTGAATTCTAGTTTGTGAATCTATAATGCTTTAGTCTATGCAGAAAAAAAATTGTTGATGTTGTTGAGAAATTTCTATAGCTTACGTGGGTTACTCTATTGTGTTGTAGAATCCAATCATGATTGTTATGTTAATTATGCTTATATTATTAAGTTGCTAAAAAGTTATTGAGTATTATCAAAAGATCATAGGTTCTGTTTCTTTTTCTTTTATTGATTTAATTGCTTTGTTGTAGAATGTTATGGTTGAATGGTACCTTATAATAATTGTTATTTTGAATAAAGTCCAACGTAGCTTACTGATCTTCGCATCAATTATAGGCATGCTACTAAAATAGGTTTGATGATTGAGCAGTGGTTGAGTCATATGATTGT
Organism: Mimosa pudica; assembly: GCA_029929735.1. Classification (NCBI taxonomy): domain Eukaryota; kingdom Viridiplantae; phylum Streptophyta; class Magnoliopsida; order Fabales; family Fabaceae; genus Mimosa; species Mimosa pudica. The sequence goes on along the minus strand of JAKELP010000018.1, from coordinate 11,055,363 downwards.
TGTCTTTACGTTGCAGTAACTTTGTCAAAACTCAAGGGATATGGATTTCTTCTCATGAATATCTGATTTCATATTCTTTTTTTTTTGGGTTGTTATTATCTCTCCTTAACTATAATAGAGATCATAACTAACTTCTATAAACTTCCCAAACTTCTATTAATGAGTAATGTATTGGATCAACAAGTTTAATTCGTATTAATCTAGCAATAACAAATATTTTAGTATTTGTACATACTTTTTCAAGTTCAAAAAGAAGTCTTCAAATTTTTGGGTATTTTTGATGCAATGCTTTTATTTGGTCATTAAACAGCAAGAGACTTAGTTTCTAAAAGTTTATGTGGATTTTAATGGTCTAATACACCTCGTACTTCTAGCTTACTTGTCCTAATATTGTGGATTGAGTTTCTTAACTTTTGAAGAGAAAGCATTGGTGTTATTTATTAGAGTTATGACAGCCAAATCCCAGGGAATTGTTTATAATATTTGTGATGGCGGGACAACCATACAAGTCTAAAGAACTCAAAATGGCTTCAAGAAAATGTGACAGGTATTACTTCTATTTTTGTATGCTCTTGCTACTCGAGTTGTTATAGCCAGATTTTGACATTGATGTGAACCATACATGATCCTATTTTACTATCCATAGCAGGAAGAAATGCCTCTTAAATAAAAATTATAGAAAGTTGCTCCATAGAACTTTTTTTCTTCCTATTTTTCATTTTATTAGCAATGAGAACTTTTACTGAAATGACAATGCAATGAACCCTTAAAAATAGTTCAAAATGCATTTGTACTCTCTTTTTTTGGCAAGAAGAATGAATTTGAAATTTAATGGCCACTTCTTGGTATAAATGTAGTTCTTTTAGGAAAGGCGATGTTTGTTATATATAACAAAATTTATTTCACTTACTGGTATATTGGCTTGATTCCAACAGAAGATAAAGGGCCAATTATGTTTTTTGCATACCAATGTGTAATATGTTAGTGTGGTTTCTTGGTGTTGTATCTCAGCTGTCGTATTTGTATAAGATTTTTTTGCATTTACGACAAACATATGCTTATATATTATCTTTTCAAATTCTTCAATTTGCTTGAAGTTCTTTTATAGTTTAGTAGACCAGTTGCAAACCTCGTTGACATAAAACAGTTTAGGAAAACAGTCTCACTCTAGGTTGAATGTTGGACAGATTTGATTGAAGGAAAAGATGATAGAAAATAGAGAGGAAAGAAGGGAAGTCTGAACAGAAATTGAGGGGAAGAAGAAATAGAAGAAACAAGTATTTTACCCGTGCGTTGCACGGGAGGTAAATATTTTTTTATAGAAAAACATTTATAATAAGTGTATGAAAGTGATTAAATGTCCAAACACTGAATATATTTCGTTATACTTGATGTGTTAATAGATAGTGACTATGTGAATCTCTTTTCCCATAAAATAGTTTAAAGTGTCTAATTATTTACCTTTAGTATCACACTATCTCTCTCTTTTTTGTTATTGTTATGGTTTTAAAAAAATGATATAGATTTAAATTTGAATGTATGCTAATTTTTTGAAATGTTTTTAAGCCCATATAAATTAGTTATTAAGGTTGCTTTTGAAATATTTTAAAAAATATATAAATTTAGACTACATGTAATATTTTCAACTTAGCTGAGAATTAAAGTCACTCGTGTATAAAAAAACGGTCCGTTTGGTTCAACCCCATTGCACCTATGCAATGGTAATGCTTATTGCATTACCATTCTGGGCCTGTTTGGTTGGGCTTTGGTATGGTAATACTGATTACATATGTAATCTTAGATTAAATTTTTATTGTAGTTTTTAACTTTTTAAAAAATTTAAATTTAGATTACATGTAATATTTTTAACTTGGGTTAAAATTTAAAAATCCAAAATTTCCACATTACCACCCCACCTGAAAGTTAACTTCAACTAATGTATTGTGCAGCTGAACTTTCCAAATACCTTCAATCTAAATTACATAGAATATTATAATTTGACCAAGAATAAAACTCGTTCGTGTATGAAACTAAAAAATAGTTAAATTTCATTCCCAATCTCCCCTTTCCAGATCGCCCCAGAAAAATCAAGTTTCCATTGGGCACCTCTCACACTCTAAAGTTCACTTTGACTAAATTTTTTTGGTAGTTGATCTTTCGACATAATTTTAATTTCTAAGATCCTCATAGTATATGTAATATTTCAACTATTATAAATATAAACCCCACTCTTCCAAAATGTATATTCTTATAAAACTGCAAGCCACTACAAAATATATCTTATAACGTATAAATTTGTTGTACTTGAAATCTCCATTCACAAAGTGACATTTATTAATTTAAGAGAATAATTAATGTATTCATGTAACTTATGCATGTAATACTTCAACTACTATGAAGATGTCAGTATGTCACCATTCCAAAACATCTTCTTAGAAACCCCCACCCCTAAAATATATTTGCTTAGAATGTTTAAAAATATTGTCGATTGAATCTTCATTCATAATGTGTAATTGAAAAACTTTGTGCAAGATAATTAATTATATTACATATATTACGTCTCACACACATTCAAAATATATCTTCTTAGCACCCCATAATTAAAATATATCTTCTTATAAATTTAAAAATTATTCTCCCCTAAAGAACTATTGATGATGTAGTATTTATAATATGTGAATGAAAAAGATTTAAGAAAAAATAATTTATATTACATATAACAATCCAACTACTAAGAAAATAAGTTCTTTGCCTTTCAAAAATATCTTCTTATAAACCTCTGACCCTAAAATTATATATGATTATCACACTTATAAATATTCTCATTCATGATGTAATATTTTAGATTATATAATGCCAAAAATTCAGGGAAAAAAATTATTTTATATTAAATGTAATACTTCAATTACTACAGAAATAGGTGTAACTCGATCTCTTACAAAATAGATCTTCTCAAAAACCTTGCCAACCTTAAAATATATATGCTTATAACTCTTTAAAATATTGTTCCTTAAATACTCATTTATAATGTTGGGTTAACTGTTAAGGAATAACACTATTGAAAAAAAATTAGGGTCCATGTAAAATTTCAAGTTTTCAACCACTATGAATATAAACCCCCATCCTTTCAAAACATGATTAGAAATTGATAAGAAGTTGTTCTCTGGTTCATACATACATTAATAGTTAATTATGCTACATAATCACTTTTGTTATCAAAATTCATGACAGTTTTTTTAACCAAAGACAATTATTAAACAAAAAATATAATTGTTCATTATATCCCAGGCTCCCAAAATTTGCTTAATTATTATGCCGAGATCGTTGCAGACTTGTTTCAATTTATCGTTTAGCACATATCGCAAATGCCACCACTTTCTGCCATCAACTGCGCCTTGCTTGATGTTTTTTAATAGGCTTGTTCAAACTTTCACTTACTCTTTCAAATTGAGCTATTAATCCTGACTGAAAATGAATTTATGTAAAAATGATAATATGTAATTTGAATAGCATAATACGACTATTTGTGAGATCGTTGGAAAATGGAGAGATAAATCTTTGTTTATGATTAAATGGTTTTGAAAGTAAAGGGAATCAGTAAATTGTTCAATTTTAATTAAAGTGGAAATTTCAAAGTTATAAATTAAAGAAATTAAAATAATTGAAATTTGACAACACTAACCTATTAATCATTAGCCTATGTAAACTCAAACTTCAACAACAATGATAGTATGAGAAGAAAGTTTTCCCATACATTTTCTAGACCTATTGGACTTAAATAATATTCAGATGATAAGCTCATTCTTGATATAAAATTGAATGGAGATAGAAAGTGGTGACTTAAAACGAATTTCAGACATACTACTCTTAAGGTTTTATCACCAGATCCACTTAAGAGGATGTCTGATGGTTCAAAAAGTGAAAGCATATGAATGACTTCTTATGCTCCTTAATGTCCCACACAGTAGTGCCTGATTGCCCGTAGATATCCAAAACCTGTTTATACAAATGATTAGAAAATTACGAGGGAGCTAACAGCCGTACTGAAGTTATGGACAACCTCAAGGATTCGAGTGAGGGTACTGAAGTTATGGACAACCTCAAGGATTTGAGTGTGGGTTAGTCAAGTTTAATTACTCTTTCCTCAATATGTAAGTTACAGAAAACAAAAGAATAATGTGAGAGGAAGACATGCCTAAGCATTACCTCCCCATTGGTACCACTAATGTTAATCTCAGCATATAAGCAAAGCCTTATAATGAACGTCTGATATATCATAACCAAATGATTCATCTGCCCCGCAGCACAATAATAGGGACCTTAACAGATTAAGGAGAAATTAAATTCTATCAGTGCAAGAATTGTCGAAATCCTATGCAAATTCTGCAGAAAATCAATTAGCCTTAAATATTTTATTTTTGCAATAACTCTTCAATCGAACTAAGTGGCTTACTGATGGATTGTGTTAATTCCAATGTAATCATAATTCATATCCCAATATTCAATGTCATAATCCACTGATATTAAATACTGAAAAAAATGTTCAGATTAAAACATTTGAGTGTAAATATTCTTATATTTTCAAAAATAAAAATTTATTTTTATGGATTTAATACTATTTGAACCCGTTTTGCGTTTACACCTAAACCCATTTGTATAATTTGAAATTTAAAAAAAATATTATTTGACATTACTCAATTAAGGACATCATTACTATTCAATAAGAAAAGAGATTCACAATATCACTATATAAAAACACATTTTTCTGATAAAAAATATAAAAACACATTAATCTTAAGAACATATACTCATAATGTTTGAATATTTAATCACTTAAATACATCTATAATGTTTATATTCACATGAAAAATAAATATTGACCTCACGCACCGGGTAAAATGCTTTGTCAACGCATGGGGTAATGTTTATTTTATCTTTTTAAAAATATTAATGCGAGTTGATATTATATCAGACAAATCGAAATCGAAGTGCGTTTTTTTTTTTGAAAATTATCAAGTACATAACTATAAGTTACTTCCTGAATCTAACCATCAAGACATGTGGTGAATAATCTAATCAATGCATAACCATCAATCCATGTGGTGAAAAATTTGAGCAACGAATAATGCCAACTAACATGACTTCAAAGATTGCGCTTATAGTCAACATTAGCATTTTCATATAATCACAATGACAAAACAAATATTAAGGGGATTATAAAAATCTATTACCCATTCTATAAATTTTAGTGGGTTGTATTTAGACATTCTAAATATCCAGTGAATAAGAGGTCCTCAAAATTAATTGATTTTCCCCTGTTTAACCCCCCTAAAATTCTCCTTTATTACTATCACTTGTTTAGTTCAATAAAATAAGAGTAAAGGTACACAAATGTTAACGAACTATTATGCTAGAGCATTGAGGGGAACAAAGTGTTTTCGGTCTCAATTGTAGACATGAAGAATAAAATTTAGTGCAATTTTGGTAATCTGGTTAAGTTTGACCAACATTTACTGTTAGTAAGTGATGTGGCAGAAGAGATAAATGAGTTGGCCAAAACAAAAATTTCATGTGGCATTTACATTAGCTGATTGGCCAAAAAAATTAAGCTCACCCCCTCTCCTCCATCAGCAGCGCACCCTTCTCTGCCCCTCCCATTAACTTCAAATCTATCATCCCTCCCCTATATCAACATCGATATTTTCTCCTTCTCATCACCATCTTCATTCCTCATCTTTGTCAACCAAGGAAGCGGAGGGTGAAGATAATCCGTCAAAGATCCATAGTGTCATCGGCATCGTGAGGTTTGGTTCAGAGTCGGATTGGTTCGGAGGGAGTGAGGGCGGTGGCGTTTTGGTGGGAGGAGAAGTGTTGAGAAGAAGATCTGGAGAATGTTGGGAAGTTGTATTTGCAATATTGGGCGGCGCAAAGGAAAAGAAAAATGATAGATCCAAAACCCTATTCTCCCACTTGCTCTTTTGCATTGAAAGCTTACCAAACGCGGCACATAAGCCCTACATCTCTCAATCGAAATGGCAAGGGAATCCCATCTTGTTTCTCAATAAACCTCTAGATCCAAGATTATTTTCCTACCCAATACACCATCACCGCATGGAGGAGCAACAGCCGCCGCCGCCGATATTGGCACCCATCGTGTTTCGCCAATGAATCCATGCATCTTCATGTCTCCTCGGCTTTGAGTTTGAGGTGAAAATGATTGCCAAGTTCTTAACCCTGCTATGTCTGGAAAAAGAAAACAGATTCCATCTTCACATATGAACTTTGCCATCTTCGTTCTATTTGCCATCATGTTCTACATTTCTGGAAAAATTTTGAAGTCCTTTTGTAAGTTATGGTTCTAAATTTTTCTGAAAAATAAATGGATTTGCAGGTGGGAGAGATAGGACGTGAAGGTGATGGTAAAGAAATTAAACATGTGCATATGGATTTGTAGGTGATGTCGATTGTTATGAAGGAGGGACTGAGGGAGGTAGGAGAAATTGGGGGAAGGCGAGATTGATCCATTACCCATAAAATACTTTTATTAGGTGGCCTAATTAATTTTGTTTTAATGCCTATTGTGTTAGTTTTCATATGGGTAATTATTAGGCTAACAAAAAAGTTGTTTAATACAAGGGGGAAAGAAGAATCACATAGAAAATCCAGTTATAATGTGAACGCAAGGGGGGTTTAGGCAGGAGTAATAGAGATATATATTAGATAGATTGAGGGAGGACAGAATAGACAAGGGTGGAAGTTAAGAACTTGAGAGGAGGGAAACTTGAGGTGGAAGTGTCTTAATTATTTAATTCTTAAGTTTAAAATTACATGAGAGCACCTAGCTATTTATAGAAAGAGTTTTGCTTCATCCTTAGGAAAATTCTATTGTCTTTCTTAATTAACCTAATAAAAAAACTATATCAGCAAAAAAAGTTGACTAGAGAATAGGAACTTAGAAAACAAGCAAACTCTATAATTATAAAACTTAGAAGTTAAGATTCTTTTGGAATAGGTCTTCTCTCAAAATTTTATTGTTTCAATATTCCATCACTAGTGATATATGTTTTTACACTAATGCTTTTCCTTTATATAGCATAATTTATTGCTCTTGTTATTGATATAACAAGAACTTGGATAAATGATGTCTTGTGAATTGCATGACAAAAATTAAGAGAAATATAGTGCTTTTGAATTAGCTTAGTGTAAATCTTTAAAAATATATATCCAATGTTTTCCTTGTAAAAACTGATGAGTTCAAAGAATTGAACGAACTTGTAACAAAGTTTTGTTAAATGATCTTCATTAATATGTTGTCATGTATCATTTAACAATTATACAAGTTAGGTTGGAAATATATGACATCAAAATGTAGTTAATTAAGATCAACTTAAAATTATAAGGTTTCTTGAGCGTGTTATAACAAATTAAGTAAATAACTAAGATGCAACTTCATATGGGCAAAAATATTTAATTTGTTTAGATAAAAAATCAACTTAAATAAAAATTGAAAAAAAAAACTTTTTTTGATAAATATTGATATATATTAATACATTATTCAAGAAAGGATTTTTTAAAAAGCGTCATGATTTATTTTTTTTCTCAGCAATTGCAGCAAGGAAAAATAAAATTTCCTGGAGTTTTTTCCCGGCGTTTGACACGCCGGGATATAGATGCACTAAGGTAGCGGATACTTCAACAAACGTTGGCAAAAAATAGCAATAGCCGTGTTTAATGATATCAATATAGGCGCCTTATAAGCGGAATCTGAGACAAAAAACGCAAAAGCCGGAATAGCTTACACCTACACCAGCGGTTATTTGAATAAACGCGGGAACAAAACTATCAATAGCAGCATTTAGTCATAGAATTAGTGGCGCCTTTTACGGAATATGAGAACTGATCCCTGGCGTTTTAAGCACCGGAATACAGTTAAAGATTAAAAATCTGTTATATTTTCAACAGTTGATCATAAACTAAATTAATAAAAGAAAAACAATATTTGATTTGATCACGAAAAATTTTATATCATGCTATTTTTTTTAAAAGTCAGATGCCATTGGTCAAATTATTTATAAATCCCACCTCTTGGCTTAGGTTCCCACATTAAATTATTAATAACTAGTAAATAATTAGAACCACATGCTATATGGTCATTGTAAAACAATATACTATCTCCAGTCCTTAATATAAGAGTCCAAAATTAGAATGATTTTAGTCTCTAATATAAGAGCTCATCTCACATTCTCTCCTCATTTAATGAGTTTTTTCCTACTTTGCCACTGATTCTCTTTCATATTTATTAATACTTATGTATTTCTCTCTTTAAAAGTTGTAAACACCCAATTTTGTCCGGACCCCACCAAATAAAAATAATAAAAAATAATAATAAAAAAAAATTTAAAAATGAAAAAAGTAAATAATATATAAAAAGTAAAATAAAATAAGATATGCTCTCTTGATTCTTTCTTGTAAAAGGAAAACATAATTCAAATTGTATAAAAGTCAAATATGATGATTGAAATGAGGAAATAAAATGGAAACAAATTATGATCAAGAGAAAAGAATAATCACAATAATGTGGGTAATCAATAGAAATTTGATTTGATTGTGATGAATAGGAAAGTTTTGAAAGGAACAAGATAATGAAAGGAAATAATGATGCACTCATCAAATTTGATTGAAGAATCAACATGGTAATTAGATTGATAGACATAATAATAAGAAGGCATTTAAAGAGGTAAACCCTAGAAGGGGTGGCCGATATATAAGTGAGAGCAAGAGAGCATAGAGAAGGATGATCATTTTTTTTTTGTGGAGAAGGATGAGAAGGATGATCATTTTTTTTGGGTGGAGAAGGATTTTATAGAGAAAGGCTAGATTTTTAGAGCAAAGAAAACAGGCAGTGAGAGGCTTCAGAGAGAAGAATATTAGAAAAGGCGCTACACATGTGACGACACACACTTGTATGCATCTAAAGGTATGAATTCTCCCTATCTCCTTCTTCTACCATGAATATATGTTGATATTTGATCATTGTTTGGTACATTATTGTGAATAATTTCTTTTTCTCAAATAAATCAACTTCAATAAAAGTAAAACATTTGTCAAAAAAATAATTAAATTATTTTCAAAATGGTGTTCATGTTGTGTGAAGGTTTTTACAACCTCCTCAATCATGAATGATTATTCTTCCGTGAGAGATATTAAATCTCCTCAGGAAGTTTAATCCAACACATTTCAAGAAATATATTTTCTAATAAACTATGAGCTTTTCTTGAATAAAAAACACAAACCAAATATAAAACTTTATTTCAAAAGTCAAAAAATCATTTTCCTAAAAAACACCAACTAAGTGGCACGCATTTCTACCCTGAACTACGTGGGCTTTGATCCCTTAAGGGTACGTAGGCCCTAGGTTAAATCCTAGGTCAAGTCCAAATATGTAAAATATTATTTTTCCCTTTTTTGTTTTATTTTTATTTTTATTTGTATATATTGATTTCTCTTGATAATTTAAAATAAAATTAAAATTAAGGTCATATTTATTTTTAAATAAGTAACTTAGGGTAACTGTTCTCTTGAACGGTGCTGTGGGGTGCCTAACACCATCCCCACGCACAATCGACTCCCGAACCCTATTTTTATTTTTTATTATTTTAACAGGTTTTCCAAAATATCCTTTTTTAAAAAAATTTGATGGCGGCTCCATTTTTACATCTTAATTTAATATAAATTTTCGGACGCTACAAAAGTATCATAATAAATATGGGCAATATTGGAAAAAGAAGCATTAACTCCAGACACCCAAAAATATTCACATGTTTTCTTAAGAAACATTTTTTGGCGGCTAACTCTTATATTATGGACCGAAGGGAGTAGTTAGTTGTCAATTAATATACTTAACTTATAAATGGTTATGTTAAAGTTGTAAATCACTCTAGAACCCCACCCAGGCCACTTTCCTTTGGCTGCACTTAGGACAACATGTATTTTAACAATATTTCAAAATCTCATATTTCTTCTTTGATCTGATATGGGAATTTTAAAATTCGAGGGAATGTAATGTTTCTAATAATTATGTTTTTATCTTTTCTTTATTTATATAACTGATCCTGAAAATACTTCAAGGGATAAATATCACAAGAAACCCTTTAAAGATTAGAGGATTTATTTTATTTGTCTCTTTAGAGGATTTATCTAACTAATACATAATGTGATTGTAATTTTGTATAAACTAATTTACAAGACTTATAAACTAACTATAATCTAATTATAATTAATACATAACAAGATTAATTGTAAAAAATACACATATGTTTTACTCTAAGGGTTACTAGTACCAAATATATATTTTTGGTAAAACATACACATGTGTTCTACTCTAAGGGTCACCAAACATCAATTTTTTTGTTCAAAAGTCACCTTGTGTTTTCCTTTGGGCGAAGACCTAAAAATGATACATAACTATTGGCCAAGGAATAAAAGTAATACATAACTATTCTGAGGTACATCATTAATACTCAACTTTTACTATGGATGAACAATGATATTTTTACTAATATAACAATAAAATTAGATATGAAAAGACCAAAATACCCTTGTACACAAACCTCTCCTTCCTTCTTCCTTCTTTTCCAAAATTCACACCCTTACTTCTATTCATCCATGGCGGACTAGGAAGCCCACCGCCACCACCAAAAAGAGACAGCATTACAAGCACTAAACACAAAAATTCAGCTCCACTTTGAGGAAACCACAGAAAAGAAGGGCTCCATTGACGTCCAAAAGAAGCAACTTCACAAGCTTTTCCAGATCTTCTTCATCTTCCTCTCTCTCGTCTTCCCCTCTCTCTCCTCCTCCTCGTCACGCCTCAAGTGCCGCCACTGTTGGATCTCGCTTCATCTTCTACATCTACATCCACTACAAAAGAAGCGGCGATTAGCCGCGCACGCGTCCCGGCGGAACGCCAAAAACCGCCCCCGCGAAAACACGTTCCGGCGGTCTAAGCCATCCGAGGGCGAGTTGCGAGGGAAATTTTTTTTTTGTTTGTGGTGCATTCGTTGCGGCGGTCACAAAAATAATACCCGCCCCAACGCAGCATAAAAAAAATTTTCATTGGCGCGGTGCGTTGGGGCGGTCGACCGCCCCAACGCGAATAAAAAAAATTTTAAAAAAAAATAAAATCACGTTGGGGCGGTCACCCGCCCCCACGACGCACAGAGATTTGTGCGCATTTAATGTCGCGTGGGGGCGATCGACCGCCCCAACGCGAATAAAAAAAATTTTTAAAAAAATAAAATCACGTTGGGGCGGTCACCCGCCCCCACGGCGCACAGAGATTTGTGCGCATTTCATGTCGCGTGGGGGCGGTCGACCGCCCCAACGAGAATACAAAAAATTTAAAAAAAAATAAAATCACGTTGGGGCGGTCACCCGCCCCCACGGCGCATAGAGATTTGTGCGCATTTCATGTCGAGTGGGGGCGGTCGACCGCCCCAACGCGAATAAAAAGAATTTTAAAAAAAATAAAATCACGTTGGGGCGGGCAACCGCCCCCAAGGCGCACAGAGTTTTGTGTGCATTTACTGACTAGTGGGGGCGGTCGCCCGCCCCCACGTTGCTATCTCTCCCTATAAATAACCTCCCCCCCATTTCTACCGCGCGCACAATCTCTTCTTTCTCACTTTCTCCCTTTTGTGTTTCTTACTGTTTTCATTGTTGGTGCACACATGATGTCTAAAAGTTTGTCTTGCTTTTGGTATATGTATTGTTTATTTTTTCTTTTTTATTTTATTATATCTGATTGTTTTTATTTCTTATTATTTTGTTTTCGTAATATATCGTATTTATTTTTCAGATATTTTCTCTTATTCTTTGTTTCGTTAGAATTTATCTTATGGATTTTGGACATGATCTTTTTGTGCTTGATGGTTTAGTATATACTTATTTCATATATATTACAATAAAATTAATTTTTGCTGCATTTGTTTTGTTTTTTTTCTTGTTTTTATTCCTTTTTCGGTCTTCAATTTAAGTCATTATCATTAAATTGTTCGTATGAAGCAATTTTTTTTTAGTAAATATAACAACATGCCGGCCGTTCGATACGCCGGCACTATTTGATTTTTTTTAAAAAAAAATCACATGGCGGCGGTCGGAACCGCTCCCATGCCTTTTTTTTAAAAAAAATAAAAAATGTTCGCGGCGGGTAGGTCCGCCCCTACGTCCGCCCCAACGCGTAGCGGCGGTTCCAAGGGAGCTACAGCGTAAATCGTTCCGCCCCCACGCAGCGTTCCCTCGTTAAAATCGCCGGCGGTAAATTTGACCGCCGGAGCGACATGGGGGCGGTTAGAACCGCCCCTACGTTGGGAAAATACCCGCGGCAGATCTGCCCTTTTTTTGTAGTGATCGCCCAAAACATGCGCTGCATCAACGCCTTCAAGTACCAGCGGCGCTGCCAAGCTCACCCTAGGCCTCGCCACCGAGAAGCTCAAGCCTCGCCACTGGACATTAACTACTCCGTCGCATGTGCTCGTGAAGAAGGAAAGAGAATATAAGAGAAGTATGTGTTGTTGTGAGTTCTGATGTGCTCAGCGAGGCAGTTGAACTTTGGAGAAGAAGAAAAGAAAGAGTAGATTAGGATTAATTTGAGATTCAGTAAAGGGAGAGAGAGATGATGGTGGAAGAAGGAAGGAGAGGTTGAGGAAGAAGGATAAAAGAAAATTTATTTAAGTTACAAGGGCATTTTGGACTTTTCATGTCTAATTTTATTGTCATATTAGTGAATATATCATTGTTGATCCATGATAAAAGTTGGGTATCATTGGTGTACCTCAGAATAGTTATGTATTACTTTTGTTCTTTGGCCAATAGTTATGTATCATTTTTGAGCCTTCGCCCTTTTCCTTTTGGGTTTGAAAGTCATATATGTCGGTTAAATGAGTGAAAATTGACTATTAAGTCAAATATTTAACAAATAACAATGACATGACATCTGAGTGGACACAACAAAATGAGAAAAATATAAAAAAATATTGAAAATGACATTATAGACATGATATTTTTATTACTAATAATATAATGGTCAACTTTCACTCATTTAACCCACATATGTGACTTTTAAAACAAAAAAACACAAGGTGACTTTTGACTCCAAAAAACAAAATTGGTGTTGAGTGTGGCGTACACTTGGAGTAAAATACATGTGTATTTTTTACCTTAAAACATATTTGGTGCTAGATGACCCTTAGATAAAAAGATGTGTAATTTTAACCCAAAAAATATTTGGTGTTGGTGATCATTGGAGTAAAATATATGTATTCTTACCCTTAACCCTACTTAATATATACTCCCTACGGTCCTAAATATAAGACTTAATTGACTTTTTTAGAAAATCCTATAAAAAAACAAAATAAGTTAATTATAAATTGATTTACCTAATATTTTCCCTTAAATTAGTTTATTTTACCTATAAACTAATGTATAATCTAAAAATATATCAAATATGTCATGATTTAATAGCCTATTTCGCAACCTTAACCTCTCAAAAAAAAATCAATTAGGTCTTATATTTAGGACCGGAGGTAGTATTATGATGAAGTAGTTTGTTAAGTTTTTTTAATCTCTCTAAAAAATTCAATTAGGTTTTATTTTAAGGAAAAGATGAAGTAAATTACTTTAATGTTAGGTAACCATGATGATATATCTCAAGAAAAAAAGGCAATCATAAAAAAAGCTCATCAATCACAAATGAACAACGTTGACCTATAATAATTTCATACTCTTAAATCTTTCCTTGCAACTTCAAAGTGAATTCCCCTTAATACAATAACAAAACAATTAGCTATATATATATATATATATATATATATATATATATATATATATATATATATATATATATATGCATAATGTTGTTGCTATGGAGAGTTTTATTATATGCATATACCGACCAAAAAGTAAGGACAGCTTGTGCAATTTAAACTCTTTTATAAATATTTTTTCTTTTTTTATACATAATAATAATTTCCCAACAAACGAAAAATATATAAATGACTTGTCATATCCAATCCTTTGCACATGTGTGTTGGTGGAGCATGATCATAATTCTTAAAATCAGATTTGAGACATAGTTGTCCACACCACCAATTGAACAACTGAATCATCATTTCACATTCATATTATTTTCCATAAAACAGTAATTATATTGACACTGCACTATTACTTAATAAATAATTATTAAGTCTGCCCCACTGTTCTCAACCATAATTGGATGCTCTGAGAGCGAACTTTTATGTTTCACTCACATGGTCTTGTGCCCTTTTAATGCAACTCAAAATAACATCGATGGAACATATCTCTTGTGTATCATTTTCTTTATAAAATTATTAATGTACGTTTTTTGGGTGTACCTATATTGCCGATGAACTTAATCTGGAGCAACATAGGACTCTGAATACGTTATATACAACATATGCTTGATGGATGAGAGAAGGGAGTTAAGAGGGAAATGAGTAACTTTATGTTTTGTGTTTCGTAAATAAGTATGAATTATTCCCACAAAACCTTAATATATAACTTATTACGTATATAGAAAATTTGCATCCTGTGTGAAAATTCATACTGTTTTGAATATTAAATTCATAAGAAAAATAACTCATTTCAACCAATATTTTTCTATATTTACTTAATGGCTCTAGTTCTCATTATTGGACTTGGATTTTGGACCTAATCCGTGTGATCCAATATTTCCCGACAATTAAGCTAATAATTTAGTGCATTATTATTTATAACTGGTATTCAACTTTGATTTTATAGTGTACTAATTATTACACCGAGTTATTGTTGACTTGAAAGAGATGCATCGACAAAATTGTAAAAGAGTGTCAGATTCTGCACATGGAGGAGAAAATAAACAAAAAAGTCTTTCCCACTAATAATAGTTCTTTTCATAAAAACAATTGTTTGTGATCTTACTTTTAGTTACATAAAGATACTGTATCTGCTATTTAAAAAACATTAATATTATATGATAGATCGATATATTTGACAACGAAGACTATATAAGTAATTAACCATATATACTGATTTCTTTTTTAGACTCTGTTGTACCTAATTAATCTAAAGATATATACACAAATCCAATTTCTTTATTGATGAGATTTATAGATTATTATAATTTATTAAGTAAGTAGAAACCACTTGATATATAGGTGGGCCGCCTATGACAACAAATCTCAACATCATATGTTTCAGTTGTACCTTCTCATTATTTTGCCTATATAAAGATTGCACCCAATTCATCTCTCAAAGCCATTCTGTGTCTTCTTCAGTTCTTTCATTTCTTTGAAATCTCTCTCTATAACCATTTCCCAAAAGCAAAAAACGATTCAGTTAACTCCATCCATGGCTTCTTATTCTTCGTTTTGTTCAATGCCAGAGAGTGTACTGTGTGAAGGACCCGAGTTCTCATTAGAGTCCAACAACATGCTTCTCAGGACTTTAATGGAAGAAATTCAGGAAGATCAGTACTGTGAAGATGATAGACTCATTAGTATGATTCAATCTTTGGAGGCAGAGATCAGTTATAGTAGAAGTATTGAGGAGGGACATGTGGACAGTCAGGATTGCTCCATGTCATCAATATCATTTTGGGAGGTTATAGAAGAGGTTTCTGCTAGTTCTTCACCATCATCACCAACGTCTTCATTTGATGATGATATGATGGATTCATGGAGCCTTTGTACTGGAGGTGGTGATGATAGTAACGATTATTATTGTTATGATTCATCCGAGTTTCATTATGGAATTCTTTTGGAGAATTCGAATTACTTGCCACAAGAAGCAAGTGATTATGATATCGTGTTTTAACATGTTCATAAGTAAAGAATAGAGAAATATGAGGATATATATTTACCAAATCCAAAAAAAGATAGGGTTAGCTATAGCACCTTAAATTTGCGCTTCCTGTAAACAGTGATGTGCTTGCCAAATCATAATATTGAATAAAAATATTAATTGAAAATGTATACTCCACTCCTTTTTTCTCTTCTCTTTCCCTCTGATTCTTCCTCCCATTGTAAGCACTTATAGATCAGTTATAATCTCAAATGGTTTTTTTAAGTTTTAATTTCTATATATCTTCTGATTTTCTTATTAAATTGAAGCAAGGACTTATTTAAAAAGTCTAGCTAAATTTAAAGGTAAAGGGACATCAATTTCATGGTAATTTTAAAGGTGTAAAAATATACATTGTAAACGAAAATGAGGCACCTAGCTAGACCATTGAAAATTGTAAAAAGGGCACTAAACACCATGAGAGTGAAGAAAAAAGATGATGGGGTACCTATTTTGGTTTTACAATATACTACCTTCAGTCTTAAATATAAGACCTAGTTGACTTTTTTTTGGAGAAATTAAGGTTGTGAAATAGGTTGTTAAATTACGACATACTTGATATATTTTTAAATTATCCATTAGTTTATATGTGAAATAAACTAGTCTAGGTGAAAAAATTAGGTAAATCAATTTATAATTAACTTATTTTTCTTTTTTAAGATTATCCAAAAAAGTGAATTAGGTCTTATATTTATTAGGACCGGAGGGAGTATATTTTTGCACCTCAAAAATACCATGTTATTGACTACCCTTTTGCAATTTATCATGTATATTTTTGCACATTTATTCTAAATTAAAACAATCTCAAAAGTATTTTCTCCATCCTTCAACTTATAATCTTTCCCATATATAAGAAGACTTCCACACTCAAGACATGAATCTTACAAGAAGCCTAGACTTGGAGTATTACGATTTGATTAAGAAATCTACATAAAAAAATATAATAGGTAAAAAGTATATATAACTTAACCTCGTTTTATAATGTAATTCTAATAGGTTGAACAACTCATGCATCATTAGTCAATCCCCACAAAACTCAACAAACGCAATACTCATGGACCTTAAATTTTGCAATTGGACCACATATATTATTGATATCATAATAAATTCACGATTAACTAATACTAAGTTTTAATTTTACAAAACATACTATATACAAGAAAATCCACTTAGGAAATCCAATATCACGTAGTACTTAAACTGTGTAGGATCAACGAGCTCTTTACAATTACTCAATATAGCAATGTATATTTATTCCTCGTGGATATCAAATCCAAATCTAATTTCACTAAAATAGTAGTCCTTATATATGATAAAGTTATGTTTCAAGCTATGGAATCGTAATTATTTTACCAAATTCTCCCTTGAGGAAATATTTGTATGTATATATATTTGAGTGCTATTGAGGTCAGATGTCCAACTGCACTTCGTTTCTTTTCATACCTTTTTTTTTTTAAAAAAATGACTTTGAATGCGTTGATGATGACAAGGAATTCTACTAGGAGATACGAAAGGCATAATATCTCCAGGAAAAGCAGCGGTGCTTGATGTTTAATATATAGACACCACAAAATAACTCCCTCCTTGTATTATTTACAATTATAGGTACAAGTACAATCACAATCTTTCCATACATGCACTTGGAATTTTTTGAACTACACACGCACACACACACACGCAAGCTAGATTTCGAATATCTTCTCACGGGAATATATATTTATGAATTAAATTTATTGCGGGATTTAATTCTACAAGCTTCAAGAAAATTAGGTTAATTAAATTAAATTCTTTTTTGAACTGAAATTAAATCAGATCCCACATATTCCATATGCTATAAAATATAAGGCATATTCAATTACCTCTCTTTTAACAAAGGCTAAAGTATACTTTTGGTCCCTTATGTTTGCATCAAGTTTCAATTTAGTCCTTTATCTTTGGAAAGTACACTTTTAGTCCTTTTTTGTTAACACTGTTAGTTTAACTTAACGGAAAATGCTAACTGAACAATTTTAAATGATTATTTTATAATGAAATTGGACAAAAAATGATCAATTTTGAAAATATAAGAATATTCACACTCAAATATTTTAATCTAAACATTTTTTCAGTAGTTGATAACCATTTAAAATTGTTAAGTTAGTATTTTCCGTTAAGTTAAACTAACGGTGTTAACAAAAAAGGACTAAAAGTGTACTTTCCAAAGATAAAGGATTAAATTGAAACTTGATGCAAACATAAGGGACCAAAAGTATACTTTAGCCTTTAACAAATGAAGAACGCTTATCTAATTAAATATGTCTTAATTAAATAATTGAAAATAAAAATCGACTTTACCCCTATTCAACTATGTCTCACTTTACTTTGAAATTTATTTATAGGATATCGCCCTTGTAATTAATTGATCTAGTTCTTGCATTGTTTAATTTGAAGTCTAGAGAGTTTATCATCACAGTTTCAACTTAAAAATAGTTTTAAATTTTAAAACATCCACACATCAAATGATTTTTTCTAAATATTCCCCTACATTTTAAAAAAAGTGCCGCATATCATTTGTGAAATGTAGAAATATAAAATTAAACTAGTGGTGTGAAATTATTATATATACAGAAATTTATTAATTTGAATGCAGGCAAAATATATTATTAGCTTGCGGGTTCCATGATCAATTTTAAATATAAAAGGAACTATTAGAAGTTTTTGAAGTTTTCGAAATCAATAAAATATTTAAATATCATCGACCTTATCTTGAGATTTAATAACTTTCTACATTTTTGCCTGGATTAAACATAGTTTTGGTCCCTATAGTTTACCTCAATTTGAGTTTTAGTCCCTATAGTTTAAAACTGATGGTTTTAGTCCTTATAGTTTACGTCAATTTGGGTTTTAGTCCCTATACTTCAAAAGTGATGGTTTTGGTCCCTTAAGTTTGCTTTGTCTATAAGAGTTAGTCCCTAGAGTTTAAAAAGGACCTAAATTTGATTTTTTAAGAGAGTTAAATGTGCTGATGTGTCATGTATTATGTTAATTTTGCTGAGATGACATGATGACTAGGCAAGATGAGTTGGATATATAATTTTATTTCTAAAATAATAAAAATAAAAAAATTGTCCAGAATGAAAAATGGCCTTCCTTCCTCATCTTCTCCCATCCAACCTCCCTCCTTTTCCATGGTCAATTCACCCTCCAACAACCTTTGAGTCTGTCCAGATCACACAGGTTTGTGAGATTGAGGAGTATAATCGTCAGATTTTTTCTTATTTTAACGGGTGTTTCCTTCATCTACAGATTCAAAGCTTTCTACTTTGGTTGCGTCGTCTTTAGTTCCTTCGTCTCGTTCTTTAGAAGATGAAGCATGTGGTGGCTCTTCTGGAAGTGGAAGGCTCTTTGACTTTCTTCAACCTTCAACTTATCCTCCCTCTTCATCTTCTACTTCTCTTTCTCCCTTTTGGATCTGTCACACACAAAAGATAGCGGCATAAGACTTGAAAGAGCTGTGTGAATTGTGATTGCTTTATTTGCTTGTTTCAACGCAGAACCAATTAAAAATCAAACCCAGATATGTTGCTTCTTGATCTCAAATTTCCAGCATATTTACCAAGAAGGGATCTGGACAATGACTTTTCAATTTGAATTATTTTTTTATTTTTATTATTTTGGAAATTAAATTATATATCCAACTCATCTTGCCTAGTCATCATGTTATCTCAGCAAAATTAACATAATACATGACACATCAGCACATTTAACTCTCTTAAAATCAAATTTAGGTCCTTTTTAAACTTTAGGGACTAACTCTTATAGACAAAGCAAACTTAAGGGACCAAAACCATCACTTTTGAAGTATAGGGACTAAAACTCAAATTGAAGTAAACTATAAGGACTAAAACCATCAGTTTTAAACTATAGGGACTAAAACCCAAATTGAGGTAAACTATAGGGACCAAAACTATGTTTAACCCTTTTTGCCTATTAAAAAATTTGGTGACTAATTCACGGATTCTCTAAGTGTATGTTATAATATTATATAAGGAAACTGTAGGAGTATAATTAATAATTGCACACGCCTTTAAATGCAATAATTATTTTTTCAACAAGTAAATGCGGTTTAATATCATATCGTCCTTGCAAATCCGTTATTGGTGGAGCATGATCACAATTAGATTTGAGACATAGTTGTCCACCCCCACCAAATGGTTAATGAAGGAGAGGCGTCACTTCATAAGCATTTTGGAAAACAATCATACATTATTTATTGTTCTTAAGTATAATTATTGGTCATTAGGTCGCCACATTGGATCTGTCCCACTCTTCAGAACCATTATTATTGGATTCTCTGTTACCCAACTTTCCACTATTTTTATTTTTTGCTCACCTGGATTTGTGCCCTTGTTGCTTCCCACTTCAACATCAATGGGACATACATTTTCTAATTAATTTTTTGAAGATATATAGATACATACATAAATTATTAAATTCCACTTCTTCATTAGTGAGATAGATACCTTATTTAATCAGAACCACACATGGATATGATTGATGGGTGGGCATATGACAGCAACACCACATCATGTAAATTTTCCTATATAAAGATTCCAATCTCTTCATTTTTCAAAGCCATTCAGTGTCTTAGCTTCTTCAGCTTTTCTTTGCTCTAGTCTCTTAATCTCTACTCTTTGGCATTGATTTCTTAAAAACAAAAGAAAAGGGATTTTCTAATTATTATCAACATATACATGGCTTCTTCTACTTGTTCTTCATCTTCAGTGCCTGAAACTCATCATGTGTTGGAGGGACATGAATTCTCAGAGGCTAATAACATGCTTCTCATGGCTTTAATGGAGGACACACAAGAAGATGATCAATATCATCATGATATGTACTATGCAGATAATGATAAGCTCATGAATATGATTCAGTCATTGGAGGCAGAGATAAGCAACCAGAGGTATGGTGATGATATTGATCATCATCATCACCATCATATGGGACATATGGACGGCCAGGATTACTCCACCTCATCAGTCTGTACTAATGATGATTGTTGGACGATGGATATGGAAATGGCCTCTGCTAGTTCCTCCACATCTTCATCACCTTTTGAAGAGGAGATGAATATGATGAGTGCATGGAGCCCTTGTGATAATAGAGATTTTTCAGAGTTCTATCATGGACTTTTGTTGGAGACTTCTTATCTGCCTCAAGAAACAAGTAATGCAGTGTTCTGAGATTGTTGATATGATAGATTAAGCCAACAGGAATTAATTTTCACTTAATTAAAATAAGGAATATGTATAATTATATTGATGAAATCAGTTCAATTGTGAATAAATTCTTAACTATATAGTTGTTTGCAAATCATTGCATGCATTTAGTTATATGTAATTATAGAGCATCCTTTACCTTCTCATAAATAATGATGGATATGTATAATGAAAAAATGTAATCGCTTTAATATAAACTGAGAGAACCCTGCAATATATTGGAAGAGGCCCTTAGAAATGAAAACGCAATATTAATGCAACGTTCATGAGAACTACTACTAGCCGTGGTTACATCATTTTGATGACACCTTTGTGCATTGTTACACCACTTTTTCGATAATATGTTTGTAAAACGTAACACACACACACAAATAATGTTGAATTTTCTTAACAAATATTTATCCATATTTAAACAAGACAATCTGTATACCACTTTGTTATTACCTAAACCAATGATTGAAATGTTAAAAAAATAGGCTCAAGAAAAATAATAAAACATCAAAGGAAAAAATATTTTTCTTGAAAAGAACACGTTTCAAGCACCAGTATCAATCGTGCAATAAAATAAATGAATATGAGAATATGTCAAAGATAAAGATTATTGTTACATACTGTAAATATAAGCACATTTATTAGTCTTTATTGACACAAAGAAATAGAAATAAATTAGCCAAAGATTTTTTTCTTATAATATAATGTTTGTCATGGTATAAACCTCATTACAAATTTACAATTTTATGCATAAAGGGTTACAATAATGGGCTTACATGCATCCCCACAAATTGGATTAGCTGGTAACTAATACGCGTACAAACTGGATTATCTAGTAATAACTAGTATGCGTAAGATAGAAGTAGATAAATAAAAAAAATCGGTGGACTGTGAGTCATTATTTTTTAAGAAGCTAAGGCTTTTCTTTAATAATCCACCAGAAGCTAAGGCTTTTATTTAATTGAAAAAGTATAAAAAAATTTACCTTTAGAAAGATTGTAATAAGAGTTTTTTTAACCTTAAATAATTAGATTTGTTTTTAAGATTGTTAGTTTTTGAAAGTTTATCTGGAAAACAATTTAAAAATATTACATAAAATTTTATATACTCAAATTTTAAATTTCATATGATACGTATATTAACATTTCATATATGATATTTTATTAAATTATCTGATGATTACTTTTTAAAATTCTTTAAAAATGATTTCTTAAATTCTATTAAATTGAAATTTTAAGCGCAACATTTGTGACTCAGGTAAATAATATAAAGAAATATTTAGCGAAATCATACTAGAAACTAATTGAAATAATAATAACAATAATGAGTAAATGAAACTTTAAAATTAAAAGAAAATATATAAAGGAAACTAAGAAATATATCAATTCGAAAATATATTTTGTTCCAATATATATATTAATTTTAACTTTATAAAAATAAGGTAGGCCTACAGGTAAATCGTAATTGCAAATGCAGTCCAATTAGACCATAGATTCGGTTGAATATGCCATTTTACACAAACACTTCTAAAAATTAAAATTTGAGTGGCTCTAAGGCAAAATGGTATCTTTACAAGGAATTTTTAGTCATCTGAACTCCAAATAGTGGCATGCAGAGTCATCCCTTGCTATAATACATCATGCACACATTGGATGGTTATGGTGCCATTGACTATAAGAACCAATCTTTTTTTATCACACGTGTTGTTCAAATAATAAAGAATAATTCCGATGGTA
Source organism: Mimosa pudica (assembly GCA_029929735.1). Lineage (NCBI taxonomy): Eukaryota > Viridiplantae > Streptophyta > Magnoliopsida > Fabales > Fabaceae > Mimosa > Mimosa pudica. The sequence goes on along the minus strand of JAKELP010000018.1, from coordinate 11,032,478 downwards.
CGTACTAGTTCAATGTTTAAGGGAAGAACCATACTTTTAAATTTAATTATTAAATTTTTATTTATGATAAAAAAAGATACTTCAATTACTATTTCACCAGAACATTTTAATTATTTAAGATAGAAGAAAAATTCTTATAAAAAAGGAAAACCTAAAAGAATAACATAGACCTACGAAAATAAATCGAGTAGAATTTTTGTTTTGAAAACACAAAGAAAATGAAAGCACAAAATAATAACAGTCATATAATGGTGACATATATAAAACCAAAGTAAGTATTTTGGCCAAATAAGAAAGAATAAGGAAGAGCAAAAGGAGAAACTATTGTCTGCAGTAATCATTTCCTTTCCTTACCTCCTTTTTTTTATCCATGATCAAGGTATCACCTCACTCGACAAGTGAGAGACTAATCTCCCGCTGATTTGTAGGCACCTCAAAGGGTGGGACAGCTGGCCTGGGAGATTTAATGCTTCTCCATACCCAACGCCAGGGATCGAACCCCAAACAATTGGTTAAGGGTGAATGAGTCCTTGCCACTCAACCACACACCCCAGGTTTCCTTACCTCCTTTTTTATGTACGAGTAGATTGATTATGTGGAGAACAGATTGTATTTCTTTAACAAAGTAAAAAAAGGAAAAAAATGAAAGGACTTAATTAATTAGGAATTTGAATTCATTGTACTCCCTCCGGTCCTAAATATAAGACCTAATTGACTTTTTTGAAAAATCCTAAAAAACAGCAAAATAAGTTAATTATAAATTGATTTACCTAATTTTTTCCTTTAAACTAGTTTATTTTACTTATATACTAATGGATAATCAAAAAATATATCAAATATGTCATGATTTAATAGACTATTTTGCAACCTTAACTTCTCAAAAAAAAAGTTATCTAGGTCCTATATTTAGGACCGGAGGTAGATCATTTTTTTTTGGGTCCAGACATTCATTGTATCATATAGAAATTTAGAATTTAGTGGTTCATGCATATCTATCTGTTACATGTTATTTAAAGAGTTCAAAAAATTCATCAAATAAAAAACTCGATTATAGTATTTAATCATGAGAGTATTATGACGAAAAAAATATGTTTATCATTTCATTTTAAGCTGACAATTTGATTTGAACAATCAAATTTTGTTCAAATTAAAGTAATTATTTTATTTTTAAGAAATAAATTAATTGTGAACCATTCAAATTGATTATTATATTGGATAACTAAGATTGATCATCGAACGTCTGATGAGTATTTTTGACCTTAAAATGAGAAAATAATCACATGGGTGTGTTGTTGGTTCATTCAACATCCATTTTAAAGTGACACACACACACACATAATAATAATAATAATAATAATAATAATAATAATAATAATAATAATAATAATAATAATAATAATAATAATAATAATAATAATAATTGAACCCCACAAACATGTGGTGGTGTCATGGTGTTTATCAAAATTGTGGGGTTGGATGGTCACAAAATAATTTTGTGTGCTAAGCAATGTCTTTTTTCTGTACCAGTGTCATATGCTATCTCATTCATGTTCATGGATGTTATAAGACACTTCTTTAAAAAAAATGAGCAGCCCTTATTAATTATTATAACTTAACAAATATGGTATTGATCACATATTTTTAAAGATTTCCTTGTTTAAATATTGCTGCAATTATTTTATTTTATTTTCTCTATATAATTTTTATTTTAAAAATACATGTTAAATTTAGAATTTTTTATTTTCAAATAAATCTAATCCATTCACCACTTATCTTTAATTTTGGTGAAATGATTGTGTCTTGTAATAAGAATAAGAACTTGACGTAGTGCGGGTAGATGACAAGTATGTCCTGATCTCAAGACACAAATAAGTAACAAATCCATGAGAGATTGGCTTTGTTTGGTCTTACTGAGAGGCCCACTAAAAAGATTTTTTAGTCATTTTCAAAGGACTTGACCATATAATATATTTACGAGATAGGGCAACTACTGGACAAGCCTGAAGCCACATTGGCAATTGGTCCATGATTAAAGCTAATAGTGTTTGAGTAATAATTGAGTCATAATATTCTCTCTAATATTTTAAAAGCATATTAAGTGGACACAAGAATGTCCTCATTTTTTAGTATTGTCATTTGTTAATTACAATCTCTCTATATTGTGGTAATCAATCAATCATCTTTTTCACTTGTGAACGTAAGTATCTGTCATCAAGCATTAATTAGTCATATTTTACTATAATCACGTTAAATTCAAATATCTCCTGTTATATTGTTTAAAGGATTAATTAAAATTTTGCAATTTTCGCCATATATAAACATTTGGCAATTAACTTCTTAGTGTGTGCATATACTCAAAATCCTCAATATTATAGCTTTGCTTTACATATTCTATTATATATCATTCCATATGGATGCATTCCTATCATTATATTTTTTTTTACAAATTTCATTAAATGATACTCCCTCCGGTCCCTAATGTAAGAGCTAGCCGTCAAAAAAACGCTTCTTAAGAAAACATGTGAATGTTAGTTGGGTGTCTAGAGTTAATGCTTCTTTTCCAAAATTGCCCATATTTATTATGGTACTTTTAAGAGAGAGAAATACATAAGCATTAATAAATATGAAAGAGAGTTATGGGTAAAGTAGGAAAAAATGCATTAAATGAGGAGAGAATATGGGGTGAGCTCTTACATTAGGGACCAAAACCATTCAAATTTTGGGCTCTTACATTAGGGACCGGAGGGAGTACAATGTTTTACAAAGAAATAAGCAGCAGTTATATAGCAGTTATGCAGAAGATGTTGAAGCTTCAGTAAGGCTTGTATTAATTTTATAATACCGTTGAAGCCAATCTACATCCTCTGATTCACTTAAAGATGAATAATAAACACCAAACTACATATGTTAGTAATGTCTTTTTTTCCCAAAGTATCTCCACTCACGTGTCAAGTGAGACTAATCCCTCACTATTCTGAAGTCCCATATAAGGGTAGACAACTGACTTGTGAATTTGCTTCATTCATAACGGCTACATATGTTAGTATTGTCTTTGTTCAATAGCACATCAGTCATGACACAAACATCAAATCAAAAAATAACCCTTTGAATTAATATATAATCTTTAGTACTTCAAGTTTCAAACATGAGTGTTTATTAACTTTGGGACCAATGCTCTAAACAATGAAACTTTAAGAACCAAAATCCCTCATTTGAAATTTGAGGGAAAAAATTAAAATTGGAACACTCTTGATAGACCAAGGACTGGACTAACCCATAATCCTTATAAATCCTAAAACTCAAACCAATAACCTTTTAAAATAGCACATTCTTATGCTTGCAACGTACTGCACTCACCTATCACATGAGTATATTAAGCTATCCAACATCACAACCTGCTTTATGGTTAGATCATAGCTTCATCCACTTTTACTCAATCATAAAAAAAAACAGTTAGAACTGTAAGAGGTGTGATTCCTCAATAGGAACCATACCATACACATGTACAAAGTTTATCCATTCCAACTATGCAGAATATCAGTAGCAACTTCAAGGGCTTTTAAATATTACATACACAGACTACCAAATTTTATAATAAAAACAATGTCAAATGAAAAGTAACTAATCCAATTTTTTTGACATTGTATAATGTTTGAAAACCCAAAAAAAAAAGATAATAAACAAGGCCAAATGTTGTCTCTCTAATACTTTTATTATTTGTATGATTTTCAAAACTGTGCAACTCAAATTGCTTAAACAGAATTATAGCGTGATACTACAAATTATTTACATTTTGAACTTAAACAAAACTGAAAAATCCAGTAATGAGTTGCATCATAAATAGCAGAAGTCATAAATTTGACTAGTCCACGGTAGACTGAAAAATGTCTTCAAAACTGAGCAACCTCGTCAATAATTTCATTTTTCTGCAGCTGAGCAATCTGTCAAAAAATTGTTGAAGGGTAACAAGGTTTAGTGAACAACAAAAGCAAGGAAAAATAACTCTATAAACAAGAATCAATTACCATATTTGGAACACCAGTCTCTTGCATTTTGGAACATGCGCAGCCATGGACTAGGCCCCTTTTTGTCTACATTCCACTGCTTTGGATACCAAGGGAACTGCCACATTAGGAAGCATCGCTCTGGATGAGGCATCATTGCCAGATGTCGTCCGTCTGGAGAACAAATAGCTGCAACTCCAAGAGGAGAGCCATTCACATTGAAAGGATATTCCTCAGTTGGATTTCCACCATCATCACAATATCTTATAGGAGCTAACTCAGAATGAACAATACGATCCAGCACGGCTTCATCAGGGAAATATGCTTTTCCTTCGCCATGAGCAGCCCATACCCCAAGTGTACTACCCTCCATACCTTGAAACATTATAGCTGGTGAGTCCTTTATCGTCACGCTTGTAAAGCGGCACTCGAAACACCCAGACTCGTTGTGAATGAATCTCGGTTGTGATAGATCCCCACCGGCACCAAGAACACCTCCAACATCTGGACCTGGTACCCATCCCAACAAAGCCATTAACTGACAGCCATTGCAAACTCCAAGACTGAATGTATCGGGACGGTTGTAAAATTCTTGAAACTGCTTTATGAGAGGCTCATTAAATCGTATAGAAGCAGACCATCCTTTGGCAGAATCAAGCACATCAGCATAGCTGAATCCACCAACAAAAACAACCCCGCAAAACTCTTGCAAAGAGATCACTCCGTTAAGAAGGTCCGACATTGTAACATCCCAAGGTTCAAAACCGGCAGCGTAAAATGCTGCAGCCATTTCTCTATCTCCATTGCTGCCTTCTTCTCTGATAACAGCAACTTTTGGTTTTGACGTTGCAAGCATGTACTTTTCGTTGGTGAAGGAAGGAGAGAAAGACAGTTTCCATGAAGGTGCATATCTGTGTTTTAATCCCTCTCTTTCCATATCAACACAAGATGCCAACCTTTGGAACTTTTCTAGTTTAAAACTGGTTTCTTCCCATATATCCCTAAGGATAGAAGTATTTTCTTTCAAATGATTCACCCCATCAACGTTAACTTCTATCAATGAAGTAGCAGTTACTTGACCTATAATCTCACCAGAAACACCAGCATGGTTCAACTTATCTATCACAGTGTCCAAATTTTTCTTGCTTACCTCAACAACTAACCCGAGTTCTTCTGAATAAAGGGTTTCAAAAAGACTATTTCCTTTTGAATTCAAGTCCAAGATAAACCCACAGTTTCCAGCAAATGCCATCTCCAGAGCACAAACTAACAATCCACCATCACTTATGTCATGTCCAGCAGAGATCAATCCATCTGTAAGAAGGTCTTGGATAGTCTCAAAGACCCTTTTCAAGTAAGAAACATCATCAAGATCAGGACACTGATCCCCAATTTGGTCAAACACCTGGGCAAAAGCAGATCCACCTAACCGTCTCTCTCCTTTTGCAAGATCAAGATGAAGCAAAATACCATCATCTTCAAGTTTTAAATCTGGCGTCACTGTTTTTGTAATATCAGGACAAGTGACATATACACTAATTACAAGGTTTCCTGGAGCCTTCACAACTTCACCTCCAGCATGAGCAGCCATAGAAAGACTATCTTTCCCGCCATCAATAGCAATACCGAGTTCAATCATTGCTTCTGACAAAGATAGAGCAGCATCATACATAAAAGCTCCTTCCCCATCAAGCTTGGCAGCATACATCCAGTTACCACTTGCCTTAACATCGGAAAGGGAAGTGACCTTCGCCCATACAAGATTTGTGAGTGCTTCTCCAACAGCTAACCTTGCCATTGCTTTAGAATCTAACAATCCTTTGATTGGTTGCTCTCCTATGGCACATGCACCTCCAGTCACATCTGTAAAAGTCTGAGCAATAACTGCAACATCGGCAAGAGGAATCTGCAGAGGGCCAACGGTTTGCTGTTGTGCCACGAGACCAGTAACACACCTGTCAACTTTTGTTGTCAAGAAGCGCTTTGAACAGACAGATGGCAGACGCAATATCCTCTTCAAAGAATCCATAACTGTGATTGTTGGGGCTACATGGAATGACTCTTTCTCATAAACAACTCTGGAAAAATGAAAAGATTTTTTAGGCATGTCACCCAGTACCTTCTCCAATTCAAGATCCACAGCAGGATGGGGAGGAGGAAGTCCATTTGACAGACAATTCTGAGTTTCTAAAGAATCAACTAAAACAACACGTCCACCACCACTTATGGTACCAATTACAGCCATTGATACCTTTTCCCTGTTACAGATTGATTCCAAGAGGTTACGACTTTCAGGCTTCACCAAGATTGCATCTTGTTCTTGATATTCTGCACCCCAAATTTCTAGAATAGACATTGTGTGATCACCGACAACAACAGCTCGGATGTCTATCTCAGCACCCTTTGGGTATATAATTTCTTTTACAACATTACAATTTCCACCAGCCCCCTGATCATGAATGCTAATAATTGGATTTTTCTCTCCCATCTCTATACAAGCACGAACAACGCGGTACAATTTTTGAGCCATCTCAGCATCCCCACGTTGTACAGCATTGAAATCAAGCTCTGCATCATTCTGACCACTAACCATGCTCGAGGCTGCCCCACCTCCCATACCAATACGATAAGCAGGCCCTCCAATCTTAACAACTAACATTCCAATGTCAGGCTCTCCCTTGGTTATATGAATATGGTCAATCTGTCCAATGCCTCCACTAAACATTATTGGTTTCAACCACTCCCTCCTTTCGCCACTAGGAAGTCTCATTCCGAAAGTCCTGCAGAAGCCTTGAATCAAAGGCTCTCCAAATTTGTTGCCATAGTCAGATGCACCATTACTAGAATCCAAGAGAATCTGCAAAGGTGATGCTAGATTAGAAGGATAAATAAAGGATGTATCTTCCCATTCAGTATATGACTCTGGCATGTTCAGATTCCCAACACAATAACCAGCTGTAGCTGCTTGTACAAAAGAACCCCTTCCTGTTGCATGTGTATCCCTAATGCGACCTCCTGCACCTGTTTCTGCACCAGGAAAAGGAGCAACTGCACATGGAAAATTATGAGTCTCAGCTGTAAATAAGATATCTAAGTCACATGCTGTCAAATTCAATGGACATGATGACCCAGGCTGAACTGGTCGCAAATGCTTCACCGGGAAACCCCTGATTGCACTGGAGTTATCCTTAAATCCAATAACTGAATTATTTGGATTTGCCTGCAAAGTGCTTTTCACAATCTGCATTAGCGACTTATCCATGAGTTGCCCGTCAATGAAAATCTTCCCAGTAAAAAACCAATGCCTGCTATGCTCACTGTTAGATTGTGCAATATCAAATAATTCAACATTAGTTGGATCACGCTTAATATCCTCTCTGAATAGTTTAGTATAGTATTGTAAATCCTGGTCATCGAAAGCTAAACCCATTTCTTGATTAATTACTTCTAATGCCTTCTGCCCCTTCTCCATTACTGGAATAGAGTACACTTCTTCAGGAATCACATTGGTCTCAAAAGATGTTAGCTTCTGAGTGTAAACACATTCAGTCATTCTATCATGCACCATTGCCGCAAATTCATTAACTTGATAATCTTCCAAATCACCCCTAGTGTATAACAAGTACCTCCTTGACCGTTCCAAACGTGTCACCTCTGTCAAACCACATGCACGGCAAATTGCAACAGCATTAGTAGACCACGCTGTGGTAAATGACAGCCTAGGACCAACCTCTATTATAATAGTCTCCAACCCTTCCTCCCTTCTTTTGTCAAGAAAACTCTCGGTTTGCAATGCATCGGGTTCGTACGTTTCCTGAAGAAGCCATTTAAGCACTGAAAGTTTTTGGCTTGAAAGTTCTGTTTCAATCCCAATATTGAAACATTGCTCCGTTTGCAAAGCCACTATCTGATCAGAAATTTTGCTTTGAATTTCCTTAAGAAGCTCAGCAGTAGTACTTTCTTGGATCAATGGAATCCGGTAAAAATGAAGAAGTGTCAACTCAGGCTTCACAACCAAGCTAGAATTATCGTCTACTGAATTACTGATACCCCCAACAACCACAGCTTGGGGATTTGTTTGAGCATGGCACCTCAAAGACAAGGCTTTTCTAGATGCACCTCGTAATTTTCTTCTACTCCAAACTGTACTCCAAAGCAAATTACTCTTCTGCCCTTGAGATTGCTTGACTAAAAATAGATGTTGTCTGAATGTACCCTGAATCATTGATAGAACAAAAAAATAGCATTAAAAGCACAGCAGAAACAAATTGGCCAACAGAAAACACAAAAATAACTGAAATTTACAACATATCCACACTGACAATAACATTTTATTACAACCATATGATGTAGCAAAAGGTCCTAGCAAAATCAAATGCATATAATATGATGATATGGAATTCTGGGGTTGAGCGAATTCAAATAAAAGGAGCAAAATCAAACCTTAAGGAATTCAGCAGCTCCGATTTCCCCAGCAGCAGCCATTCTCTCAACAAGTGCAACTGAAAGGAAAAAGGTAAAATATTACTTCTTAGCATGCACTCAGAAAGTCTCAACTTCAAGAAGAAAACATATATATTAAGAATTTCAGAACTCTTCAAAATCAGATATAGCATACGGATATAATAAATACTCCCTCTAATCCTAAATCTAAGTCTAATTTGATTAGCCTAATAATGTTAGTTAAATTACTTGAAATCATATGATATTTACCAAAACATCGTGACCATCTACTTTTATTTCCTATGTCCCTCTTTTGTCCATTTATAATTGAAAAACATCAACAGGGATAGTTTGAGGGAAAATTTTTAAAAATAGAAAGCGGTCTTATATTTAGGACCAATTTGACCTCCTCAAGTATTAAATACTCCTCAAATATTTATACAGGAACTTTGTTAAATCACTTTCGCAGTCCTGATATAGAAACTTAAAATACACAGCTTTTTGAGCAAAGCATGTCAGCAGAATTGGGAAAAAAGCAAACCTAAGATAGTGAGGAGCTACGTTGAAGCACCGGTTTCTTCTGTGCTCCTTTATGTTCTACTTCAGAGATTCAATCTTCTAGCTATAACTGTGTGGAGAAAGTCATACAATGTGATAAGAATAAAGTCTAAAAGTATATGATAAAATTTACCAACCCCCAATGAAACATCATAAAAAACAACAAAAAAGTAATTTTCTTTAGACGTCAGCTGAAGGCACATTAGGAGTTTATCAGAACTTATAAGCGACCAACTAAATGCCTAAAAACTCAATTATTTTCTAGAATATAATAGGAAATCAAGAATAATAATTCAGAGTCATGTTAAACAGTTAAAGTAATGAGAGAACGAAAAAAACAATAACACTAAATACACAGCAGAAACAAGACTCATAGAATGCTGTTTGATTGACCAACAGGAAGCAGGAACCAAAATTTACAATGTATCCACTCAAACAATAAAATTTTTAACACAACCATATATTGTTGCTAAATGTGCTAACAAAATCAAAAGCGTGTGATATGATGATATGGAATTCTGGGGTTGTGCAAATTCAAATAAAAGGAGCAAAATCAAACATGAAGGAATTCGACAGAACTGATTTCCCTGGCAGCAGTCATGCTCTCAACAAGTGCAACTGAAAGGAAAAAGGTATAGTCTTACATCTTAGCATGCACTCAGAAAGCCTTCAAATGGAAAAAATATCTATTAAGAATTTTAGAACTCATAAAAATCAAATATAGAAGCACCATTAGCAAGGTTGTCAAACTCGTGAGTTTAAGAAAACTCGTGAGAAGAATATAAAATCGGATCGTAAACTCAAATTGTATACAAGTAAGAGTTTACATTTATGTATAAATACATGTTTCTAGTATATAATTAAATAAAAATGCGAAAATTGACAATAATTTGACTTAAATACATTTTAAATATGGAATAGTTGTATTAAATATATCAACATTCATACTATATCAACCTTAAAAAAGAGATTGTTCTGAAATTTATATATGAATTCGTTGATTATGGTCAAATAAAAATAGTTAAAATAAGTTCTAGAACAAGTTAACATGTTTTCCCTAAGTTAGAAACCAAAAGTTAGTACATTCAACATGTTAAGTCATGAGTTTTCACCGAGTGTTTAGTGGCACTAAAAATTTCAGTGATTCATGACATGTTTTGGTTAGATAGAGTCGTAAAAACGATAAAGTCAAAGAATCAACTAGCGAGCAACAATGGTCATAAGCATACAATAAATGCTCTCTCTAGTCCTAATTATAAGACCTAATTATCCAAGTTGATTAGATTAAAAATGTTAGTTAAGTTGGTTGAAATCACATAATATTATTAAAACTCCTAACCATCTACTTTTATTCCCACCTCCCTCCTCTTTTGCTTGTTTATCATTGAAGAACATCAATAACTATAGTTTGAGGAAAAGTTAAAAAAAATAGTAACAAGTCTTATATGTAGGACTAAACTCACCCCTCAAATATTTGATACAGAAACTGAAGACCCAACTCTATTTTCCACTTTAACAGTTCTGATATAGAAACTTAAATAAACAGTTTCTTTTGGCATAGTATGTAAGCAGCATAGGCGAAAAAACAAACCTGAGATAGTGAATAGCTACGTTGCCGTAATATTGTACTTCAAAGTCTCAGTGTTCCAGTTTTAACTGTGAGGAAAAAGTCATAAAAGCATATAAGAATAAAGGCCAAATGCATATGAAAGTATTTACATAACCCTCAATGAAACAACGCAAACAACAGAAAGATGATTTTCTTTAGAGCACAAGGCACATTAAGAGATTATCAAAAGATCAAAACTTATTATAGAAGACCAACTAAATGCGTAAAGACTCAATTTTTGTGTATAATATAATGGAAAATGGAGAATAATGATTGAGATGCATGTTATAATGAAAAGGGTATCGCTAGTTACAAGAAAGGAAGAGAATTTAGGTGGTTTTGGGGTTGGTGAAGATGTGGGATGAGCATAGGCTTATATAGAGAAGAAGTGTTTATATTGAAAAAGAAGGAAGATTGAATTTGAGACTATAAGATGAGAGAGGGAGAGAGTAGTAGAGATGGGAACAGAGCAGAGAGAAGAGAGGAACATGAAGACTGAAGACTTCGGAATAGACAACAGGGACTCGGACAGCCAAAAGGGAAATTGAAAAAAAAAAATAAAATTTTTTTTTGGTGAAAAAAAAGTAAATTTTTTTTTATCTTAATAAAAAGTAAAAAAATTTATCTTAAAAAAAAGTAAAAAAAAAAAGGTTAAAGGTCATTCTGGCTAACAAACAATTACCAAGGTAGGAATTTGGACAACAAATAATAAATGGTCTCAATTTGGCAAATAAACAATAAAAAGGTCCCAAATTGGCCAATGCTGTTAAGTTGGCTTTGACACTATTAGTGAAAGTGCCACGTCACCAAGACATTCCTACGTGGACCTTGCCACATGGACAAGTGACAACTTGTCCATGTGGCAAACTTCATCTGTCCACATGTTTTAAAAACAATGGTAAAAAGACAATTGAACTAATGCCGCTATTTCATGGCAAACTTGTCCATGTTTTTCATATTTAAAAAAAAAATAAGCAGAGAAATATCACTTGTCCATGTGGCAAACTTCATCTGTCTACATGGTAAATTTCTTGGCGACGTGGCACTTTCACTAACAGTGTCAAAGCCAACTTAACATTATTGGTCAATTTGGGACCTTTTTATTGTTTATTAGTCAAATTGAGACCATTTATTGTTTGTTGTCCAAATTCCTACCTTGGTAATTGTTTGTTGGCCAGAATGACCTTTAACACAAGTAAAAAACAAAGAGAGATTTTTTTTTTAAATCTTTAGGGTGTAGATGGGTGCAGTTACCCCATTCCCACCCACAGAACAACACACCAGGACCAAAGGAGGTGGAGGTAAGTGTGTTTTTACGGGCATTTGAGACTTTTACCCTAATTTGGTAATGTGAGTTAAGTGTCAATGACCCAAGTTGTTCTTTTTGAAATTTAGCAACATTATTTGTCCTTTTACACATTGAGAGGACTTTATTTGTCTTTTTCCCGTATAGATTTTTGTTGTAAAAGTTGAACCGAAGATGGCTTCTGGTCGGATGGATCAGACCGATGGTCGAACCAATAACTAATAATTAAAGAAAAGTTATCTTACCTTTTTATACAAAAATTATCATAGTTTTAAATATACTTGTTTAATCTCTTAAATTTTAATAAGAGATTATTGAACAAGGAAAAAGATAGTCATTACAAACTTATTTGATTATGGAAAAAACAGAATAAATAATGTTTTCCTATTAAAATAAAGAATAATATATATTAGAATAGGAATATAGGTTTAACAAATTTTTGCGATTTGCAATTTTATACTTTCAATTTATTCACAAAATAATAATATAGCATTTTTTGAGATGATGTCATTATAGTATCAATGCACTATTCATTGGCAAAAAAATTGCACTATTCAATAGCATTAAAATCAATAATCACTAAATATTCTTTCTTATATCTTGAAATAATTATTTCTTAATTTTCTTTTCCCAATTTAACAGACGTACAAAACGGATGTTTGCCCCATCAAACTGAATTATTGTTGAATAGGTGATGAAGTAGCTCATACTAAGGTTCTTGAATATCCTAGAAATTTTCTTGAAAGAGCACTCAACACCCAAAATTTTTTATTTGGATCTTAAATATCATCAATCATGTAAGTGTTATTTCATTCATAAATTTGTTGTCCACTAGATGTTACATCAAGATGTCTACTTAACCCGTTAATTTGTCACTATTAAAAATGAACCACAAATGTACTAAAATAAAACTCCTTGAGTTTGAAGCTCATTAGGTAAAATTCACACCCGAGTAACTTCTTAGGGTACCCAAATTGAGCTCAGGTTGCTATCATCTTAAGTTAAGTACTTGATTGGGCACCCCAGTAACCTATCAGGTATTTAGGAACCTATTTTATAGCTGTATTGCTGGGTTCCAGATTGACCCAATCACCCTAATCCAGGCTTGATCACCAATTCACCATGCCCTTTTCTAAGATAAAGACCTATAAAAAAAAAGATTAAAATACACATTTTCCCTGAAAGTTTCCCGCTCAAGAGCTATTTTGCCTAACTTTTGTTTCATAGTAACACCAAAAGTATTCAAAACATAGCAATAAAATTGTCATTCCGCTATAAAATTAACCTTGACCAATATGACCATTTAAAAATTGGCTTTGACCAATTTCTTTTTTTTACCCATGATCAAGGTATCCCCTCACTCGATAAGTGAGAGACTAATCCGCCGCTGATTTGTAAGCACCTCAATGAGTGAGATAGCTGGCCTGGGAGATTTAATGCTTCTCCATACACAACGTCAAAGATCGAACCCCAGACAATTGGTTAAGGGTGACTTTGACCCATTTCTAATTCTTTACAAAGTTACCCAAAATTGCCCTAATTATTTAACTTGACTAACACTCATAAGTTAATTATATCTAGTAAATAGAATCGAGAAGTATTTGGTATTAATCTATGAGAAAACTTTCCAGTTGAAAAGAATGACCTACAACAACCACAGTTCTTATAATTAGTTTCCACATTCCCATCTTAGGAACAAAACCTTGCTGCACCATTTGTTTCACAGCCCAATTGACATCACCCACAAGGTTCATCTTGCAAAGTCCCTGAATCATCAATTTATAAGACACAAAGCTTGGAGTGATGCCCATCAAGACCATGTGATTCATGAGATCTTTAGCTTCAGTAAACCTCTCAGCATCAAGTAATCCATACAAAACCTCTTGATATGAACTTGCAGTAGGAGAACATCCTTTAAGTTGCATCCTCTTCAATAGCTCCTTTGCTTGTTCAACTTTACCCTGCTTTCTCAACCCACAAATCAATATGTTGAACAAAATTGTATCAGGCCAAAGACCATCTCTCTCCATTCTATCCAACAACAAAAATGCATCATCCACCTTCCCATTTTCACAGAGAGCATGCATGAGAGTAGAGAAAGTTCTCACATTGGGTTCACATTTTATTTTGGGAAATTCATCAAGTACTTGGAATGCAGCCTCCACCTTCCCACAATTACATAAACCTTTGATGATGATATTGAGGCAACAAGCATCTATCTCAACACCTAACTTAGGAGCAGATGTATAAACCTCATGAGCAACATCAAACAGTTTGGCATTCACGAGGAGGTTAAGGACGAAATTGAACATTTTCGTGCTGGGCCAGCAATGGAAGAACTTGGGCATGTCATAGAGGGTCTCCATGGCTTTGTCTATACGACCAGCCATGTTGCCATAGACCTTGATAACGTTGTAGAAGAAGTCATCAGACAATGGGCAACTCCTGTCGAGTTTGATCGTGTGCATGAGATTGTCAATGGCATCAAACAATTTGGCGTGACCAAGTTTGAGGATGATGGTGATGAAAACAACACTGAAATATTATTGAATTTCAACAAAGTATCAACAAAAGCTACAATTGGTGTATTAGAGAACACCACCCTCCCAATAGTGTATTAGAGAACACCACCCTCCCAAAGACTCCAATTCTCACATAACCCCTCTCTGTCTATCTCTTTCTATTTATACACTTTTCTACTACTAGTGTAATACCGAAAATACCCTCTAACAGAATTATAGACAAAATACCAAAACAGCCCCTGACCAAAATACTAATAGCCCCTGACCAAAGTACCAGAACAGCCCCTGACCCTTACTTGACCATCACCTCATTCCTCCACTTCCGATAATATGTACATGATGGGCCAATCTCATCATTACCCCCGCCGTGAATAGCCACCTTGTCCACAAGGTGATAAGCAAGCATCAAAATCAATTTCTGCTTCTTGATATAAAAGCTCTTGAGCCAAGTCTCCAACCAATCTGTCATGGCAGTGATCACAAGTTTGCTTGCCTGTACAATTGTTAACATATCTTGAATTAGAAGCACAAGGCAGCTGGTCTTTCCTAGCCAAAACTTCCTGCTTCGAGTTACTCTAGTTAAGAATAATAGAATGTAAGAGCCAACAATAAATTGTCTGTGTACCAGAAACAGAATCTGGAATTGCTTGAAAAGTGTCAGCACATCAATGAAAACACAACAATACCATGCTTTCCATCCAGAATATATAATTCCTGTATGAAACCATGCAACACCAAAAGGTCCAGTAACATCAAACCACCTCTTCTTCCTTGCCATTGCAGTTGAAACACAATTCTGAACAAAATGAATAACTCTTCTGACTGAATTATCGTGCTCAATCAGTGGTAACACTACCGGTGGGAACAGAATCCTAAGCACCATGCAGTAATACCAATGGATATTTCCCCTATTAAACCATTCAGCAACAAAAAATCCCATGGCAAAAAATGACCCCTTCTCACTTGCCATTGCCATTAGAACAATATATTGAACATCATACAAATTCTCAACAAGAGAAAGATGAGAAACAACAGGGAAAAAACAAACCAATGAATTATTTGGCTTGCTCACTCCTACGAGTAAAAGTAAAATCAGTCCCTTCCTATTTATCAAGCCAATTCCTGGGGCATCCATTTGCAATAAAGCTCTAGCTATTTTATTTCCAAAGAACACTTGTACATCTTTTTCAACTTGAGTCTCTAGAAGAGATAATGCTTCCTGATTATGCCTCAATAGGCATAGCAACTTCAAGACTTCAACAACAAAAGACCATAATCTCACACCAACAAAAAATGAATACGCAAACAAGACCTTCCAATTCACCCCATAATTTTCAGCAAAATAAGAATGTACAGCGAGCCACAAGATATTCATCCTAATATCAGCTGACATCTCACTATCCTCTGGTTTGTCCCAGAAAATTAATTCCTCCATCTCTAATTTTTCCACCTTACTTGTATCCAAGAATAGAACTTTCCAGAAATTATAGGTGGTTGAAGACATACGAGAATTTTCGAATTCAGTAAGGTTGAGCACCAAACAATCAGGAAAATTGAATATGAGTACCCCATACCAAGCTTCATAGGGTTCGTCACTTGAGTAGTAATCAGCCACTGATTTTGCTTCCTCATCCTGTGCGATTTGTCTAGCCTCAGATGTCGCAAACTCTGAATTGAAGGAAAATGGCTCTGTTGTATTTTGAAGACATGTACGTAATTGTTGGTTGGGGTTTTGCAACAAGTGTATGAAGATATGGGCCTTTTGCTTACAATAACCAAGCCCAATCAATTTGCCTCTCCAATTAAGAATAGGGCTTCTTCCATACTGGGCCTTGTGAACCCTAATCAAGATCCACTGCCTTTGAGAGCTTCCTGAAATTGCTTCTGCCTTCGACAACGCAAAAATCAGAAATCGACTAACATCCCTTGCTTTAGTTTCAACTCTTTTTTCGAAAAATTGCTCCCATGTAGAGGCGGCGATTTCCTCTACCGATGCTCCATTAATGAAATTCATCTCAGATTCAATCTCAGCCACCTCTTTCACGTTCTCTTCATCTTCAATTTCATTTTTATGTTCTTCAATTTCATCAATCTGTGCTATCTTGTGAGAACTCTTCAAAACCAAAGAATCATCAATTTGATTATTCGGTCCCTCTGAGTACTGATTTGGTCGAAAATCATCAAGGAATTCAACCATCAATGATTTCAGAATAGCCAAATCACACTTAACAGTGGCCATGTCTGTGCTTATGCACCTGATTTTCTGCTCAACCTTGAAGGTACGAGAATCAATGGTGTCAAGCTTCTTCTCCATGAATTAATTTGCTATTCCCTGGAATCGTTGCTCTGATACCTTTGATGAAAACAACACTGAAATATTATTGAATTTCAACAAAGTATCAACAAAAGCTACAATTGGTGTATTAGAGAACACCACCCTCCCAATAGTGTATTAGAGAACACCACCCTCCCAAAGACTCCAATTCTCACATAACCCCTCTCTGTCTATCTCTTTCTATTTATACACTTTTCTACTACTAGTGTAATACCGAAAATACCCTCTAACAGAATTATAGACAAAATACCAAAACAGCCCCTGACCAAAATACTAATAGCCCCTGACCAAAGTACCAGAACAGCCCCTGACCCTTACTTGACCATCACCTCATTCCTCCACTTCCGATAATATGTACATGATGGGCCAATCTCATCAGATGGATAGGTAGAAGGACTCATTGGGTTTGTAGTCTTTCCTCTTGGAGTAGAGTTCCAAGACTGTAACTGCTGAAGATGGTTCTGTGAGGGAGTTTATGAGAGTCAACACCTCTTTGGGAGTCAACCAATCTTTGTGATTTAGTCTTTTCAAAATGACAGAATCTCTGGTAGATGCTGGAAATGGAGTAGAAGATGAAAATTGCAATGATGTCACAGAGGAATAAGCAAAAGCAAGAGAGTTGAAAATTAATGGCTGAGGAAGCTTGCGAATTGCAGGCAATGCTCTGGAAATCATGGCCAAGATAACAAACTTCATAATCTGCATTAGAAAAGAGATACATGAAGCGTTTATTAGAAATTAATGGCAAAGATTGAGGGACTTAATACATTTTAGCTGAGAAGTTCTGTGGTATCCCCACTCAAATTTATGCTACAACCAAACGGTTCATTTCTTTCTAATTTTACCGGAAAATAACCGAATTAACGAATTGCACAGGACTACATAAGGAAACCCCAGAAAAAAAATGCACTGTGGAGTGAAAAATATGGAGTACTGGAAACTTCAGATTATGATTGATAATCAAGTTATATTCGTCAATTCTAATAAAGGAAGAAGATTTACATTTAGTTGAACTTGATGAAGAGGTAAACAATGCAATAAACATGCAAAACACCGTATACAGAGTTAGTTATAAAAATCCTAGTACCTAGTCAAGAACTATTCTAACCAAAGATGTCAATTTGTTAAATAAAACCCATGAATATTTTTAACTCAGCTGATACATACCTACTAGCAGAAGGAGCAAATCCAATAGTATAACAAGTAAGGATGGTCCATGATCCTGACTCCATCAAACAATTTTGTCCCATCTTCAAGTTTGCCTTTATTCATGTTTGTTCTAAGAAATACTGCCATTATCATGGTGAAAGAGTAGGACTCCAGCCTTCAATTTTATGGCACTAATGAGTTTGGCCAATGACTTCTAAGATTAAATTGACATCATTCACTGCAATCACAAGGAGGAAACAGTGTTTTAAAAAATCAAAGAGACACACAAACCCTTCCTTTGCATAAAGAAAAATACATGTGCTTTTTTTCCCCATAAAGCGGGGGCATTACAAATCTACAGCTTGTAAACATTGAGTCAGGAGCTGGACATTTCTCAAATCTCAACTACTAATACAAGGTAAAAGTTTGACTTGCTTTATTTCACATCACATATTCAAATATATATTATATACAAAGGTATATGAGGACAAAAACGAAACAAAATACAACTGACTTACTGGTAAAAATTCTCAGCATGGTAACTAAATCAAGGAGCAGGACATTTGCCAATTATCAATATAAGGTGAAGATGCAAAAATATACATGGTAAATTGAAAAGGCTCCATGCCATGGTAATTTTGAGGGTGCAAAAATATACATGGTAAACCAAAAATAAATATTTGCACCTTCGCCCATCAATATAATTATGTGAATGTGTGACTTGATCTATTTCACATTTTATATACACAAACACACAAGGAAGATGAAGGCAAGATGGAAGTAAAATACGACTGAATTACTTATCTTAGTTAAACCATTTACCAATTATCTAAGTACTCAAGCTTTTTACTGAACTTATAAATTATGCTAACCATACTCCATCTAATCCTCAATCCTCAACTAACTAATAACATCATCATAGGAATGAAGGCAATAACACTATAAGCCAATCAAAGTGACACATTAAATAATCAACTTGAGTGTAAAGAACATGAATTGTACATTAGTACAAGGATATCCAACACTTATGGCTCATGTGTCTGTAGCATATTACCTCTTTAGTCTTTAATTACTCCCTCCATTCCAAAATTTAAGACCTCAATCTATTTTGCCCAACTTTTTCCTAAAGTATCCAATTCATGCTCTTCAATTATAAATAAGCTAGACAATGAGAGTAAGAATAAAGGTCAACAGTGAGAGTTTTTTTTTGGCAATATCATGTGATTTTAATTTTCAACTACCTTAACTAACATCCTTAATCTAATCAAATCAAATTATTAGCTCTTATATTATACTCCCTCCGTTCTTAAATATAAGATCATTTTCCCTAATTTGAGTAGATTAAGGAAGTTAGTTATTTGCACATCATATTACCAATTTATCCCAACTATATACCTTTATCCTCACTCTCACTCTCCCTTATAGATAAACATTATTAGGGATAATTTGGGAAAAAAATTGGAAAAGTTAAAAAGTGATATTATAATTACAAACAAATTGAATTTCAGAAATGATCTTATATTTAGGAACGGGGAGTGAGTACATGGTTATTATACATGTTTTCCCTTTCATGCCTTATCTCAAGCACAAGATTTTCACAGTGAAACAAACACCCAAACACATTGAGAAATAGAAAAAAAATCATAACTTGGAATACTATAATAAAAGGGTACAAAGAAAGAAAGGGACATTTAAAGCATTTAATAAAAAAAAAAAAGTGGGTATCAAAGAATTGAAACTTACTTCTCTTTTCAGATGACGGTGGTGATCTGAGCGACGGCGAAGAGCACGGTGGAGTTGACGACGACGACTGAGGAAGGAAGATAAATGGCAGATGATATTAAAATTGCAACAGATGGACGGCTCAGATTCATTGTTGAAAATGAACGGCCATGAGTTTTTTGTTTTTGTATTAATATTATGAAACTTGTGCAATTGTGCGATTTGCTTAGAAACAATTGCAACCTATCTATATGTTAATAAGCAACTTAATTTCAAAGAAATTTCAAGAAATTATTAATAACTATTATTCATTAACCTTCATTAAAAATTGGTGATAGCTCTTTGAGATTTCTTTGAAATTGAGTTTTTTATTTGGAATTTAAATGAAATAACCTAAAAGGAGAGAGGAAGTGGATAGAAGAGTCCTCATTCCTTAAATCAACCTACAACTTCAATTCCATGGAAAAATAATTGAGGTTTAGCTTTTTAGTAAATTAGTTACTATTATGACATCAAACTTTGCATTAACATTTCTTTGGCCAACTTAAGAGTAACAATTCAAAAATATAGATAACTTGCTATGACTTTTTTTTTTAAAAAAATCAATGAATCAAATTAGACTACTAAATTGTGACATATGTTACATGTGACTGGATTGTAGGTTAGTTTATATAGTTAAATAGTTTTGACTTTTGAGTCAAAAAGATAATTATAGACGATTTAAAATGATTTATATATTGCATCCTTAATTTCTCTAAAGAGTTAAAATGATTTTATAATTAAGAACAAATGAGAGTATTTTAAGTGGAGTGAGAAAAGACAACTGAACTGATGAAAGACTCAATAACACTGTTATAATTCATTTCAATAGATGTTTATGGGTTGCAAGCATATTAAATTTTGTTGTGTTAAAAAATTTGTTACATATATGGACCTACTAGTTTAAAAATATTAACATTTCGACCTACTAGTTTTGTGTGTTTTTCGTAAGGGACAATGACCCTATTTTACCCTTAAAGTAACCACCTTGGACCACTAGGTACCCTAAACTAACACCGGGTAAGAAGTAACCAAAGTGGTCCAATTTTACCCTCTGGCGAATGTAATGTTGACACGTGGACAACATGGTACAATTTTAACTTTCACGTGTCAACATTCCATTGGCCAGAGGGTAAAATTGGACCACTTTGGTTACTTCAAGGGTAAAATTGTACCCGGTGTTAATTTAGGGTGCCCAGTGGTCCAAGGTGGTTACTCTAAGGGTAAAATAGGACCATTGCCCTTTCGTAAGTGATGAGAACTCATACTCATTCCACACAATGAATTGGAATATAGTTGGCAAATCATTGTTCTTAGTGAATTACTCCCTCCGGTCCCTAATATAAGAGTCCAAAATTTAAATGATTTTGGTCCCTAATATAAGAGTTCATCTCACTTTGTCTAAACATTTATTGCAAGTCTTCCAGTTTTACCCCTAATCAATTTGAGTGGAGAGATATTAGGAGGAAAGAAGAAGGAATAAATGAGAGAATTGGAGAATGTAAACACCAATCTTCTTCCAAGTTTTTTCTCTCCACCTTTTTATTTAGCTCCTTTTCATTATTCTCTCTCTCAATTTATTCTCTATCTCATTTATTATCTAGCCTTTTCTCTCCACTTATTTCAAGTAGTATGTAGTAAAATCTCTCTCTCCTAATACAACTACTCATAAATAAGGGTAGAAATGGAAAAAATATTAACTGCAGACAGTCAACTAACAATCAAATGTTTTCTTAAGAAGCGGATTTTTGGCGGAGGGAGTAATATATATGTTGTTTGAAGTAGCTAAGTAACCTTGTTTTGTAGGAGGAGGAACACAAATTCCAATATTTGGTGAAAACTCTTTGCACTCAAAGTTTTGAGTTCAAAATAGCGCGATACACCATTAATTCTCGATACATAAATAAGAATATTCAAGCTATTTATCTCAAGAAAACTATAAGGGAGGATCGAGCTTTCTTTACAAGTTAATCCCCTAGTTCAATGGGATATATATCCATAAAAATCTGATTATAGTGTATTGAATTCTTTTTTGATATACATATTTAGTGCATAAGTGCATTGAATACTTAAGCAATAAGAAATTAACGTGTTGATGCATGGGCATTATATTGAGCATGGCAAGAAAAGGCCACTTTAATTTACAGAGTCGTCGTTTATAATATTCACGAATTCACCATACACGCACCCTCTTTTTATAAAGTTATCCCTCACCTTTGAACATATACAACAACGTGTCTCGTGTGTATAAAGAAATGGTCTGCTTGTAGTAACAATGTAGGAGTATATGCGTATATAAATTCCCTTCAACTCTTGGCACTTTCTTATGACTGCTGAGTTTGAATGAGATTTTTGCTCTAGCTAACTAGCTTTTCTACTAATAGCTAGTATCATAATGAAGGGGCATAAGAGTAAAAAAAGAATTAACTTCAGACGTCCAATTAATTTTTACATGTTTTCTTACAAAACGTATGTTTTGGCGGTTGCTTGTATTATGATATTACAGTCAAGATGTAGTATACCATAATAGTTCAATATTCATCACAATCTCACCAATATTTATTCCCAAAAATTAGCACGCACGAGAGTTCATTACAATGCATTTTAACTATATATAAGTTTCATATCTCTCATAAGAAAAAAAGTCTCATATCAAACAAAGGTGATTACTCCATCCCGGTCATAAATACAAGATTCTTTAATTTGACTCTTTCTATGGGAGTTAAGAAAATAAATTACTTCACTATATTATAACATAAGTCATGTATATTAGATGGTGAGTTTGTTTATAAGTATAATAAATTAACTTGTACAGGACCCGCGCATATGCGCGAGTACACTTATTGATTATATAACTTATATGTTAATATTCAATTGATTAGATTTTTTTTCATAACCTATATCTTTCCAAATGGATGGTGTGGTGGATGACTGTTTTAAGTTTTTAATTTTTAAGTATATTTTTTATGTAGCGTGCCATGTCAGCAAAAAAATTATTTCCCCCACCACGTCAGTTTTTAACAGTCAACGTCGGTCAAACTAAACAGTGTTACCTATATCTCACCAATATTTATTCTTCAGTCCTAGAGTTGAGCCGGAAATACTTGTTACCCCTACGTGTTCCTAGCGTAATAGTTTGAACTCATTTTTGCACCTTTACTCTTTTTTTAATTTGTATATATATTTTTTGTAAACCATTATTGAGTTCAACTTGAATTTTAAATCAATGAGAAAATAAAATAATTTCATGATCTTATGGAAAATTAAGGGAAACAATCAAAAGGAAAAGAAGAAAGCATGGACTAAAAAGGAACATGTAAAATTAGAAAAAGTCAAAGTATGTGCTTATTAATATTGTGAGTAGTGCAGGGTATAAAGTAAATAGTTTTTTTATCAGAGAGAAGTAAATAGTTTGGATAACTAATTTTGAAGGAAAAAGTTGAGAGAATAAGGATATTAAATGAAGTTAATGTAAATAAAATATATAATTAAGAAATAATCTTTATAACATTTGAGGAATGAAAAAGGGTGAGAAATTGGAGAAATATTAGTTTATCCAAAAACTTGTTAAATTAAATTCCCGAAAATGAGGAAAATGATTAGAATTTCAAAAATAACAAAGCTATTTTGCAAAAAGGGAATTATCTTGTTCTAGTGTTGATTAATGTTTGATAGAAGTTATGGGTATTGTTCGGTGTATGATGTAGGCAAAAATTTTTTTGAAGGTTCTTATTTTTTTTCGTTTACAAAAGGAAGATCTAAAAAGATCAAGTAACAACTACAAGACGATCTTGGCCAACATCATGCTAATCTTCATCTAGAAGTCGTCGTAGACTATCAGGTGGGTGTTGCAGAAGGTGTTTTCCCACATCAAGCTGAAGTGCATCTGAAGCCAGAAACCCGACGCACTTATTGCCCTCTCTATAGACATGTTGTGACTCAATTTGTCATTCTCTACACAGTATAGAGTGAATCTATCTAATAAAATTAGAGTAAGCATTAGCATGTTTTCCTTCCTGGTCTAACAAAATTGTGTCACACTCACTGAGGTGTACCGAAGCTAGAAGGAACAACTACGTCTTCAACAGCTCCCACAAAGGAGACATTCATGTCTTCCACAGCTTCATTTTTGCTCAATGTATCCCCAAAAGAAACTTTAATGACTTATGAGGCATCTTTGGAGATATACGAGCCACCTGGTTTCTTTCTCACCTTGAGATTATTAGTAATAGAAGAATGCAATTTCACTCCATGTTTGCTCTGGAATCTACCACTACCTCTTTTCTCACTTTGCTGGGCTTCATGTTGTTTCCCCTTATCAACAATAAGTGTTTTTGAGAGAGGAAGAGTAGAGTGGGACTCATTAATTTGCTCCGCGCTGTTTTTGTAACATCATGAAGAATAGGTCGCTCCTTCTCAATGATCATTACCGTGTGTTTAGTACTGTCAAGGCTGATTTATCCTTTACGAGCTTTAGATTTAAAGGAATTGAAGATGGAATCAATAGATGAGTTTTGGTCTGGGCTTGCTACCTTATTTTTCTTTTGGGCTTCTTTGTTGTTAGTCTTGCTGGGCACAATACTCCCCTCCTTTAAAGGTACATTTATCTCAATTGAGTCATTCAAAACCATTTTATTAGAGTCCACCTTCGAAGAAGTTTCTCCAGAGTTTTTCACTTTGTACTCCTGTGTTGCCTTCTTAGGCTCTTGCTCGGGTCTTTCTCCCCACAATGGGTCTTTTCTATTTATTTTCAGTTGTTGTTTTTTTGCTGCTGCCCCCACATTCTTTATAGAAAAATTCAAATTGTCTTTATTCCTATTTTGATTATGAGGAGTAACGGAAGAATCATTAAGAGTAACTCATTATTTGTCTCTATATTCGCCTCATTATCCTCATGATCAAATAATACATTATAACGAGATCCTTCATTCATTAATGGCTGATCCCGTCAATCTCGCACCCTTTCCCCAATTTGATTTATTTCCTTTTTTGGGATATCTAACTTGCATCCATTCCCCATACAGTGGTTTTTGCGGTGTTGCAGCTCCCTCATTCTCCGGAGATGTTTTTGGAGGTAAATCCTTGGAAGAGGTAGGCTCCGTCATCATCCTATTGGAATCATTAGTCTCTGTCTCACTTTCACATCTATCTTTAATGTGCCCATACTTTCCACATCCAAAGCAAATTTGAGGTAGTCCTTCATAAGCAATCGTGTACAAACGGCCATCAACTCGAATTTGGGGTATAAGAGCGTTCATGAGATCCACCAAGACTGCAATCCGAGCATACTTTCCTCTTCCTCTTGCCCCTGTTGTGTAATCAATCTTAACCACTTCTCCAATAAGTTTTCCAATAGCATTGAGAGTACTCCTGTGATAATACCGGAAGGCAAGTCCTAGAATTCTAATCCAAGCAACCACTTTGGAAACAATAGTAACTCTAGGATCAAAGTCAAAGGTCCATGGTTGTGTAGTGAGATAAGAGCCATATATCATCCATGGTCCTCCTGTTAATGCTTTAAGATAATCTTCTTCCAAATCAAAAGTCACCAGGAAGAAGTGTTCCTCCACATCCACCAGACGAAAAGCACCTTTTGGTTTCCATAAGGATTGGATACGCTGCATTAGATCATGATATTGAATATTCTTACCCAACAGTTTGACTAATAAGGTTCGTTCCATGCCTTTTATCAACATGTCTCTCACCCTTGATGAAAAGTCAATTGTGGGTATATCCCCTTCATGACTAATCGTATAAGCATCATCTTCAATAACAATTTTTTTCCCCTTATTGCTACCAACAATATTCCCTTGATTCAAGAGTTTGTCTCGGTATAAACTAGTGATGTGATTTTCAGGGATTACCATCTCTATGTCCTCCACAGTTTCATCCTTGTTACTTCCATACTCAGCAACCTCATTGCGCATCCTTACTTTCTTCGTTGAACGGTTGTTGTCTGACTCGCCAGTGGCAGACTCAGTCTGGCAAGAGATAACGCTCTCCATCCTTGTTGCCTCCAATCGATGGTTCTTAGTTTTTATTTAGTATTTTTTTATGATGTACAAACGGTTTTTAAGAATGGGAGGAACGGGTAAAGATTGGGGGAATGAGCGATGGAATGAATTTTTAAATTCTCTTTAAACCTCCTCATTGTATTCCCTCTATGTAAACGAACAAAGAAACCGCTATAGAGAGCATTAGATTTGTTTTTTTAAAAAAACTGGTTTTGGAAATTGATTATTCAAGAAATATTCTTCATGACAGTTATAGGTGGGTGTCATTAAGTCTGTTCAAACTCGAAAAAAATGGGTCATGGGTGGGGCAGTTATTACCTCCATCGGAATCGAAGTTCTGAATCTAAGAATGTAGCCCATCGTTCGATGAAGCTTCCTCATCCTCTCCCTTGATATTCTTTCTCGGCATAAAACTATCCAGCAAGCCATGGAAGATCAAACATTCATCGTTGTTGGATGTAAAAGGAATAGGTTTTACATGAATCCCTTTATAGGTTCGATTAAGAAGGTGTTTGAAGTTGTTTGCTTTGGAGTTTCAAGTAGAAAGTTTAAAGAAAGAAGGGGATTTCTGCGAAGTATTAGACTGGTGTAGAAAAAGAGAGATGGAATCGGTTTTTTTTCTTTAGGACGTTCTATCTGAACGTGTAAAGGATGAAGGGTTAGTTTTATTTGAAAAATTTTTTGGATAGGTGGAGTGAAATTAGGAACAAGTGGCAGATTGAGGGTTAATCCAAATGGATAGGTGTCAAGCAGGAGGCTAGCATATGCCCTCCTTTTAGATAGTAAAGATAACAAGATATCTTGAGTCCACACCTATTTTTTTTAGCGTGTGCTTATTTATATTTACATTTTTGTTCGTTTTCACAAGTTTGCTTTTTCTAATCATTTCTTCCAAATTTCTATAATAACTAATTCATTTGATTTAAATTTCAAAGCTGATTTGTTATTTTCTAATAAAAGAAGGCTTATTTGTCATAAAGTACTAGATGTGACATGATTTTGTAGGGGTCAACTCAACCCAATTTTTTTTAAAAAAACTGAATCTTTATTTCAAAACAATGGAAGAGAAGTTCATCACACATGTGACTTCCAACAATCTCCTATTGTAATCTTCTCTATTTCAAAACAATGGAAGAGAAGCTCACACATGTGACTTCCCACACTCTTATTGTAATCTCATCCAAGCATTAAAATTAATTAAATCATTCATTCATAAAATTAATTGCACACTATACTTTATCAATTGTAGATATAACCATGGTTTTTCTTTCTTAAATGCATGTGTCTTTTGTTTAATGTTTTATGTATTCCACGATAGAAGCTATACTTGCATTTGTCGTGAAGCGTTATCTTATATATATATATATATATATATATATATATATATATATATATATATATATATATATATATATATATATTATTCTAAATTTTTTTTTAACATACTCTATATAATTATTTAATTGCATTGAATGCAAAAATTTATTATTCTGTATTATTGATGATAATAATCTGATAGTACAGATTTGCATTAAATATAGAATGAGCTATTGGACTAGTGAGGATCAGTAAACATGTGTCAAAGTCAGTTAGAGTTGTAGAGCCCGAAAAAAATATAGTTCATTTTAAAATTAAAAACAATGGAGCCGCCACCAAAATTTTTATAAAGGATATTTTGGAAAACCTTTTAAATTAATAATACTCTTTAAAAGAAATCAAATAGGGTTCGGGAGTCGATTATGCATAGGGAATGTGTTAGACACCCCACAGCACCCGTTCAAGAGAACGGTTACCCTAAGTTAATTATTTAAAAATAAATATGACCTTAATTTTATTTTATTTGAATCAATGTACAAAAAACAAAAATAAATATGAAAAGAAAAAAAATAATTATTTATATGATTGGACTTGACCTAGGATGAATCGTAGGGTCTACGTACCTTAAGGGATCAAAACCCACGTTGTTCGAAAGGGGTAGAAATGCGTGTCACTTGGTTGGTATTTTTTAGGAAAATATGTATTTGATTTTTTGAGATAAAATTTTTGTTGGGTTTGTATTTTTTATTCAAGAAAATAAACCATGATTATTTAAATTTAGAAAAATATGACATAAAACCTTATTTTGAAACCAACATGTTCTCTTATTTTTTTTATAAAATACTCCTTTGTTGATTTTTTTTATAAAAAATGGTTGCAATCAAGTGATTAAATCTAACAAGCAAACAAGACAAACATGTTATCATTCAAGGCATGCATACAAAGTCATGAATGTAAGAAGAAAAAAACAAAATCCATTTTTTTTGTGATACATGGAAAACCATAAAGCATAACATTTTTTGAATAAGGGACCAAAACGTACAGTGATTAATAGAGGGAGGTTCAAATATACTAAACAAATTATCATTTTCACGTATAGAGGTTGGGAACTCAAATATTATATGCAAAAGGCGAATTCGGAAGGGACAAGCTAATTGCAATATAAATCATATTCCATAAGTACTACAATTAATCAGCCATAAAATGATAGCAAAATAGCAGCAATAATCATATAAGAAAAAGCTCAATGCTCACCAAAATATGCCTATATCTCTAACTTGGAGATATTCATCGGCTAGAGCAATCATCGCTTTAAAGTTGTGAGAAAATGATTTTCTTATTTGGTACATTACCCTCCAATATGAGAATGAAATAATCATGTATATGAAACTCTCTAACACATTTTTAAACTCACCTAATTAATTCTCCTCTTTTCTCTCAAGTCACTCACAGGTTTTTCTCTCTTGCTCTCAGCTAAAAACTGGTGCCTCTCCAAAGAAATGTCTCCTCTTTCTATAGACATCTTATACTAGGGGTTTCCTTTTTTAATTCAAGTGCAAATCTTCCTCCCTAATTTTGGTGAAGAAATCAAGAAGAATAACAATCAAAATGCTACAATTCCATTTTTATTTTTTGTCCGTTGGCATGCATTGTCAACAATTCCATTTTCTATTCAAATTGGTTTCTTTTCCCTTTTGACCTTTTTTTTTTCTAAGTTTTCACTCAAAAGTCAAAAACCGTTTGTGTATAATGATGGCATCTATGTTCTCATTTTCAGATTTTTTTTATTTCTCTCTTTACTCAATATGATGTTTACTGTAAAGTCCCACATCGACTGTGGAGGAGAACGAAAGGTGCTATATATAGGTCTGGTAACCTCCCCTCTCGACGCGTTTTAAAGCCGTGAGGGGTGAGGATTCCCCAAAGCGGACAATTTCGAGAGCAAGGCGTTGAGATATTACATTTACAATTATCAAATCAATTGCCACAATAAGAGAACATTCCTTTAAGAGCTCATTTTGAATGAAAGAATCTCTCCTTATTCCTATTTTAAATCAAATGTGAAATTATATGTGAATTCTTGGAAGCTTTTCTTTGATCTTCACAAGTTATTCTAATTCAAATTCAAATGTGGAGTGTTTACCTTATTTATATTTTCCAATCAATGGAGAAATGAAGACTTAGCAAGCATTATGGAATCAACAAAAGTCTAGTCAGTCACCTTTAATTTGAAATTCTTCCTATAGCAAAATGATGAAGATTGAATGTTTCCAAGAATAACTTATTGTTATTATTTTTTACTCATAATGATCTAATTGCCATAATGAGAAGAGTATCTATATTATTATATTTATTTTTGTTTTATTATTTTTTTATTTTATTTTATGAGGCCCGGACAAAATAGGGTGTTTACAAGAGTTGATGTATACGTGTCATAATCTGTTATATTATGAATAACAAACTATTTATTCTAACTAATTTTTTATTCTAACAATCTAAATAACAAACTATTTTTAATATAATGTGGTACCTAATAAAATCAATTGACTGATTAAAATATTTTTATAAAAAATAGAAAAAAAACATGAAATTCAATTGTTTAGATGAGTTAGTTAAGTTTTTTAGGTGTTAAGTCAATGTATATATATATCTTTGATATATTTACGTTGACTTAGCACCCTAAAAAGATATCTTTTTTTTTTATTTGTTTGTTAGCAAAAATTTCTCCCACTTAAAGGCATTAGGTTAAGGTTCTCTCCATCCAAAGCCTATATATTTCATGAGATCTCACTAATCCCATTTTTTCCACTCCCCTAACCTATACAATCTTATATATTTATTTTTTATCTTTTGAAGGGAGAACGAATCAAATCAGATGGTTCTATTTCTCAATCTTTTTTACCACGGTTCCGTAAGAGCAAGTCATAAAGATTGAGAAAAAACTGTGAAATGTTCCCCTACCATAATGTAATGTGCTTCCAATGCCAATAAAAAGTAAGTCATCCAATGGTATTAACATCGAGAAAACAAATAAAATTTCATTAATATCTTATACGAGTATTTATTTTTTATGATGTTTATGTTTACTTTTATGGTTATGTTTAAGTTTATTTTGTTATGTTTATGTTATATGAAGATCATTAGGTAGTCAAATGTGAGCTTATTAATTTATATTTGACATAATTTTAAAGGGGCACTATAAACAAAAATGGGGTGAAGAACACCGAATTGTTTATATATTGATCAATCAATCTCTGTAGAGCTTTATAAAGAAAAAGCTTTGATAACCATTAGTTGCGATGGTTACCACAAACTCACACACTTCTTCTAGTGATACCAACAACCCTAATTTCCTGCGCAAAAACCCAACTTTATCTCATGTATTGTTGCACAGTGAAGACAATGAAAGAGAGAAAAACGCGTGGCTATTTTCATGAAGCAAGAGAAATATAAAATGCAAAAGTAATAGATGATGATGTAAGAGAGAGTAAAGAAAACTTATATCCCTACTAAGGCTTCTCCATTGCCGATGGAATGTAAGAGGAAAGAGAGGAAAATAAGAAATGTATGAAGTGGATATATTTAATAAGAGTGACAAAAGTAAGAAGAGTAAGAGTAGAACAATGGCTATACTCAGTAAGAAAAATCTTACTTTTAAAATTTGGAAGATAAACTTTCTTTTCTTGGCTAATGTATTTCTCTTTCTGTTTGTGGTGATTTTTCTTTTCACCACTAAGTCTATTTATAGTAGTTCCTAGAGGCCAAATTCTTTGTTACAATTTACTCTTATTAAAATCTTTTTTTAAGTTAATTCCATGTATCATTCTATCTTTTTTCTACAAGACAACTAGATTACTCCCCCTTTAATGTTCTAGAGTTTTCCAAAATAAACTTTTTAATCCCCTTTTCTATTCTCTTCCTCAAGCTAGCCAAGTTAACCACCACCCCCCCCCCCCCCCCCCGCGTTAATATTTTAGAATTTTCTAAATTTGAGTAATCAATCCCCTTTTCTATCTTCTTCTTCAAGCCAACCAAGGTACTCTCACTTAATAATTGTCTACAACAATTAATCTCCCTTTCTCACTAACTAACCTCCCCATCCATTTCTAGAATGTTTCCATGTATCATTTTCTTTTGGTTAATCTTCATTTTTTCATCTCTAGATTATTCTTGGCATTAACACATACATATATCCATTACTACTACTAGACATGTCCCATTTAATCTAATTATGGAAATCAAGTTGTAATAATTTCTTTCATTCTTACATTTGTGATATATTTATTAAATACAAAATATTAGTCTTATGCTATATATATATATATATATATATATATATATATATATATATATTATATTATGAGTCATGCTTTTATTACTAGGATGTTACACTATCATTCACCAATCTCCGCCTTCATGCCCATCGATGTCTTCCTCTATCGCCGATCATCTGCCGCCGCCATTCACATCCTCATCAGCTGGTTCAACTTCTCCGTCAGTAGAGAATTTTAATATGACCGCCATAGATAACTTAAACAATATTAATAACATTAATGCATGTCACTCTAATAATGGGCCATTGTATTTTACTCATCCTAATGGTGATGTCACTGTTGACAATGTCATGGGTTTTGTCTCATGAACTTTGGTGTATAAATTCATTATGACTTTACCTAAATCGCCCGCCGAATTGCCTTCCAAGGCTTCCACTACTGAATCACTCAACAATTTCAACAATTCTCAAGTTTAATTGCACAACAATTTCAACAATTCTCAAGTTTAATTGCAATACTTGCCCTTATTGTTTTGTTCTTTCTTTTAACAATGTAGATATTAGGAAGTGTGCGTTATATTTATAGAAAGTGTAACCTATTTATTTGCATCGTTTGACTGTATGATTTTGTAGGGAACTATCACTTCACACACCTCACCTTCACACAAACAAGCTGCTAGTAATGCAAAACCTAATTTTGCAACGAACCAAAGCACATGTAATAGACAGACTGACGATAAAGCGCAGAGGAAGCAATAATGTTGAAGCTGGTTCTACTCAGAACATCTTCCCTAATTTTCCCTATCGCCTAATACTATGGTAGGTTCCACAATATCATAGTAGTTGAGATCCAATGCCTTCATCTGGGGGTTGTATGTCTCTTATGAATGATCACGTGCTGATGGTTTTGTGCCCCGTCCACATGGGTGGGTTTGTGCCCCATCCACGTGCTGATGGTTTTTATTATAATAACTACGGGGAAGATGAGATCATGATCGTGGAAATTATGGATACAATAGGGATCCTTATGTAAATCAACCGAGAATGCCTTCTGAAGGGGTGATGAGGTCTCTGCCACCTTATAATGCTACATTTGTGACTTCTACTCAGCCCTTGGCACCCTTTCCAAATCATGTGGGTTTTCATGGTGAGTTTTGTGTTCCTTTTTATCTATGGCATTTGAACAAATTAATATACAACTGCTAATTGTTTTCTTTGTCTTTCAGAGTTTTGTTATTTTCCAATGTTATCATCGAAACCCTTTGGGGGTATGTCATTCCTTACTCATCCCCCTCCCCATGCCGAACCTTCCTTATCCGAAAAAATAGTGAGACAAATTGAGTATTACTTCAGGTTTGGGTTATATTTTTTGGCTTGTTAATTTATAATTTATCATAATAATGTCATACTCAAACTATCTGTTCACCCTTGACAGTGACACTAATCTATTGGAAGATTATTTTTTAAGGATACACATGGACAAAGAAGGTTGGGTTTAGATTAGTTGACAACAACCTTTAACGGAGTAAGTCAATCATGCATGATTAAACTGGAAAGCTTTTCACAAGATTAGTTTCCATGTCAAAGTTATCATAGCTAGATGAATAATTACAATTTATATCGATTTGTTTTTTTCTTATTGTTCCATCATCACACATTTATCTTATCCAAGGAATTTTTTTTTCCAGATAAGAAGTTTGACGTCTGAAATTTTAGTGATAGTGGATTCACTAAAGACTTCTACTGTTGTAGAAGTACAAGTAACAACTCAAATTTTCAATAGTTGCTTTGGAGGCAACTATCTTAATCATGTACTTGAATGATAAAAATGTTTGTTTTATATATTGGTTAAAAAATGACCTTTTTTTTGTTACAGGGTGACAAGGTGAGAAGGCGCAATAATTGGATAATTAATCACCTTTATGATATTCTAAAATTTGAAAAAAGTATTTTATTGTTATGTTTTCAAGATGTAAATAACTTGATGGGAAATGTTGTTACAAATCACCTATATGTATTAACTTAGTCGAGTATACCTATTTATAATCTAAAATTTGAAAAAGTATTTTATTATCATTTTCCAAGATCTAAACGAATTAGATGAATTAGATGAGAAATGCTACAAATCCACATAATTTCTTATAACTAACTACACTTTCTCTTGTTTTTATTTATCGTTCAAGGATAACAAAACACTCCCACCATGTACGATCATTGTGGCAGATGGCAGTTTGCTAGAGTGAAATGTGGAGGATTGCATTTATTCCATTTGGGTCTTTATTTCAGTTGTATTGTTGTCAGCTAGATGGTAAAATTAACTTTTGAGGGACAAACTATACTTAATCTAGAAGGGGGAGATAGTAGTTAGAGTTAATTTATGCATGGTAAGAAAGAGTAGTAAAGCTACGAATTTCCAAGGTGAGGGAATGTACATGTTATTGGAAGGCAAATGGTTAAGCAAATAGAAGGAAAACACAATCTATACATTGATATACTAAAGGAAAAGCAAAGTACAATGGAAAATGGTATATTAAATGCTAACATTCCAAAAAATTTCTATGAAAGTGAGTTGGAGGTAAAGTAAAAAAAATGCATCAAATAATGAAAGAATGTAAGGGTGAATTCTTATATTTGGAAAAAATTATTTAAATTTTGGGCTCTTATATTACGAATTAGAGGGAGTACTATTCTTTGATGATAACGATAACAATAATACTCTCCTTGTCCTTAAATATAATGTGAAGTCAACCACTTTGTTTTATTTAAAAAACTATTAAAAATAGATAAAATATTTATTTGTCTCAAATATATTTAATTTTCCAACTTTATCTCTATTGATAAGATAAGATATATAGGCAAAATAAGGATAGAGTGTGTGGCAAAGAAGAGAAAGAACAATAACCTAATTGCAATATGTAAATTCAACAAATGACAAAATTGTAAAAAACATATTTAATTGTGACGGACATAAAGAGAGATACAAATCATAATTTTTTTTAGAAAAAAGACTATTTTTTTTAAAAAAATATTGTAATTAATTTTAGAATTTATATTTGAAATTTCCTATATATATAATATATATATAAATATAATATATAAAGGGAGCGGATGTGGAGAAGCACTGTTAAATGAACAGTGCTTCTCACCACTCCCTTTATATATATAGGAGTTTGAAAGAAAAAGTTAACAATAGGAATTTTAAAGTAATTCATTTATGTCTTTAATTTATTTATAAATGTTAAAACGGTCTTATAATCAGGAACCAAGGAAGTATAATCTACACAAGTGGGTCAAATAGAACACACATTTAGTTAAATAGAACACGTATTTAGTTAAGACAATATCATAACTAAACTCATGATTCTACAACTAAATGACATGCACACACGACCTTTTTATCGTCACTCATCCACAAATATATTGTTCATAAAAGATTGAACTTACATCCTTACGTTTAGAAAAGTTAGAATTTGATTATAATCTATATTCTAAATCCTAATCGTTAATGAAGAGAGAGGAATGTGGATGGATATTGATATATTATTGATGCTTAAAACAACCTTGAAACAATTTAACCCACTTGAATTCAGATCTATCATTTCTTACTTCAGGCTTTGAGGGCTTATGAGATAAGAGACCCCAAGTTACATCCTCTTTCATTGGTGTGAATCTAGTTTCTTAGTGTCAAAATTTAAAATTTGACAAGGATCCCATTTACGTGGAATCTTAAAACATACAGCCAACATTCTATAATTAACTAACTAATATAACTCTCCAACACTAATATATACCATTAATTCATAATATTTAGAATCTAGTCAAGCTACTATGTGGAAAACAACAATTATTAGAAGCTACTATATTTTGTATGTGTGCATAAGTGTGTACCTAGTACTCGTTCATTTTACAAATATATGATTTATTTGGGGAGTTGAACTTGTTTCTAAATATACGATATCTTTTTAATTTTTCTCAATTTTCCTCAAATGATCCCTATTAATGATAGCTTGAATAAAGTTATATGAGTACACTTCGTAATATAAGTGATTTTAACTAATTAACTAAACTACATTATTATTTGATTTAGTAATTAGGTTTTATATTTAGTAATGGTGGGAGTAACATATAAGAAATGTTAAGAATGTTGTAGAGTAAGAATTATAAAATTGGGAAATAAGGTGTGATTTATAATTAAGACTGAATCCAACTCTCAATTGAGTTTAAATTTTATACCATGGGCAAGAGGTAGTATCTATTTTTAAAGCAAAGGATCAAACCACTTGAAAAAGATGGTTAAAGATTGACACGCTTAAAGTTATATATAAAGTTAACAGCTATACTTATTTGAGTTTACAAAACAAAAACAAAAAATAATATATGGTGTTGTTAATTAACAACATATGAGATCTCTCTGATACCACCTTTTTTTTGGGTTCAACACCCTCCGGTAATTTGACGTCTATTAACAACAAACTAATTTAAATTCAAGGGGTAGGAGTGTTACCCACATAAACAAGATTGTCTTCTCTCCCAATGAGAGCTCTAGCTACCCACGATTTGAACACACATTCTCATCTACGGGGTTGTATCCCACTTACTATCTCAACCAACTACTCTTTGGTGGTACCACCTTTTCTTATCTAAAGGAAAAATACCATTCTTAAATTTCAAAACCCTAGAAATTTTCAACCTGTCAAAATACACAAGAGAGTTGTTCTCAATTTAGGATAAGTATGTAGTTGGAAAACTTTGCTAACATTCAACTTGTTAATATTTTTACTGGAGTGATTAATAGTTTAATACCACTAGCTACTTCAGTGATAAACAACTTAATTTCACCATTATGAGCAATATTGATGCTCAATTTTGATTGTATGAAGTAGTTAATCCCTTTATCAAATTTGTTAAAACTAGGTGTACTATAGGAAACAAAGTTAATATGACAAATTGGTACCACACAATATCCAAATGAATAAATTTATCTAGATTATTTATCCATCAATATCTATCTTTACTAGTAACTAACAAATTTAATTCAAAATATGTAAGTTTTGAACCAGCTAATACAATCACCTAATTTGATATGTACCTAGAATCTCCCACTTACCTTTTTAATGTAGTTTTTCGATCAAAATATAATTATTCTTGTTTGCATATTCCAAGAAGCATGACTTTATGAGGGAATAAACTTTAAGATACCATTATCAAAAGTAATTCCATTAAGTTGAATGTTATTCAACTTTATAAAGTAGCTTTCTTGTTCACCAGAAAAAGGGAAATTATTATAATGAAAGCATCTATGGAAGTAGTGTATTGAATCACCCTTAGGCAGAAACTAGGTATTAACTTACCAAATAACATGCGTCATTTTTCCCACTATAAAAGTACTCATCCAACATTTTCCAAGCCTTACTCATTTCTATTTTTTTATTTTTAAAAAATAACCCAATCTAAATCTGTTCATTGTCAAGCTTTAAAGAGAAGTTCATTTTTAACCAAAGGTTCCAATAAAATAACATATTTCATTCATACAATGTCCAATTTGCCCACATCAAGAATACCCAAGAATTCACAAAAATATTCATGAATGGAAATACACGTCCAAAATTACATTCCACTCACTTTAGCTAGAGTTTAGCTCAATAAGCAAAGTATCACAACTCCCTATATATTAAAATCATAGACAAGCTTCATTGAACTCCCAAAATTTCAATACCTCAAAAATCAGATAACAAACATAGGAGAACGAGAATTTGGTATAGTCAAAGAGATTAGTCCTTCGCAATGTGACAAACAAAGATACACACTTTTGTTCAAAGAAACACGTGCGTTAAGGATTTGACAGTGTCTCAATATATTGATTGATTAAGTTCAATAGGAAGATACTTATGCAAAAAATGGAAAAAAATACTTCCTCCCACTCCGGTGGTACCTTGAAATATGCAAACTTACATTTTTTTTTTGTGAGCATTGCAACATAATTCGATCTGGTGTTATCTTAAATAGAGAGTTGGGCTAATCTTATATTGGCTAATTTGATAATCTAGATTAGATTAGTTCAAGTCAGACAACACAAGAAAAGTGAAAGAAATTTGCGAGTAACACACTTAAAAATTTAAGAAATGAAACCTTTAAGTGCAAAGACACTCGTTGGAGAAAGCGATTAGATCACATGTTCCTTTTTGTTTGATTCAGAAATAATGTTCAAATGTTTTCTTCCACATACATATGTACAAGAAAACCCTCACTTCAATTTTGCTTCTTCCACAAAAATATTATGTCTTATTCCGTAGGATCCATCTCATTGTCAGTTGTTTTGGGATGAGAAATTTTCGTGACGAGACAAAATAGGACAGGAACAAGATAAGTTGGGTAATCCCATTCCCTTCCTGCCTCGTCCTATATGTATTATTTTTTTAAAACAAATTAGTATAAATCTAACACAAGATAAGTTAATTAAGTGCCTGTTTGGATACATCTCTAAAAGCTATTTTGCCTCCTAAACCTAGGTTTCACACAAAGACATCTAAACACTCAATTTTTTTGGATAAACTATTTTGAGAAGAAAAGCTAGGTTTGGGGTCCAAAAGCTATTTTGAGAAAACTACATTTTTCTCCTTTTCTAGCTGAAAGCTTGGATTTCTCATTTAGGAAAAACACCTATTTCAAATAAAAGAAACATGAAAAGCTATTCATCATAACTATTTTTCAGAAAAACTATATTCTACTCAAAATTTATTCTTAAAAGTTATTTTCAAAAAGCTTAATCCAAACACTCTCATTTCATCAAAAGCTATTTTTCAGAAAAGCTATTCTACTCAGAAGCTATTCTCAAAAAACTATTTTCTCAAAATCTATTCTCCAGAAGCTGAATCCAAACAGGCTCTAAGATTGATATAGGATGTTGACTAAGGGCAACATATAACTCAATGGCCGAGTGAAAAGATCATTGTTGAAAGAAACTCAATTCCTTTCACATTCTCTAAATTGAGTTCTCACAGTTTTTTCGCTCAAGAGCATCAATTCAATGATCATAGAAAAATCACATATATCATGTGTTAGAAAAAAAGAAAATGTTACAACAATAGTATTTTGTAAGAGCCCATGGTCAATATTTTTTTGTGCAATATTGAATCTATGTTTACATACTAAAAAACCTATTTTTATTTAAAAAATAGAGCATACGACAAATTCATGTCCCGTCCAAGATACAAGAAATGTCAAGAATAACCGATCGTCCAATTCCTATTATTACATCTCATTTCATGAATATCCCTACCAAAAACAAGTGTAAAAACACAAATTGATAGAGATAAAAGAAAGTGGAAAAGCAATATAAATAAAGATACTAAAAGCAGAAGACAAAGGTATCCATTATTGCAAGGCCAAAAGAATTAAGCTTCATCCTTTGATTAAACAATGATTCCTCTCCCTCACATAAACACACACTTTTCCATTATATTATATTCCCTCCGGTCCTAAATATAAGATCTAATTGACTTTTTCTGAAAAATCCTAAAAAAGCAAAATAAGTTAATTATAAATTGATTTACCTAATTTTTTCCCCTTAAACTAGTTTATTTTACCTATAAACTAATGGATAATCTAAAAATATACTACATCCGGTCCTAAATATAGGACCTAATTTATATTTTTTTTTGGAGAGATTAAGGTTGCGAAATATGTTATTAAATGATGACATATTTGATATATTTCTAGATTATCCATTAGTTTATAGGTAAAATAAACTAATTTAAGAGAAATAATTTGGTAAATCAATTTATAATTAACTTATTTCTTTTTTTAAGGATTTTCCAGAAAAAATCAATTAGGTCTTATATTTAGGACCGGAGGGAGTATCAATTATGTCATCATTTAATAACTTATTTCGCAACCTTA
Source organism: Mimosa pudica (assembly GCA_029929735.1). Classification (NCBI taxonomy): domain Eukaryota; kingdom Viridiplantae; phylum Streptophyta; class Magnoliopsida; order Fabales; family Fabaceae; genus Mimosa; species Mimosa pudica. The sequence goes on along the minus strand of JAKELP010000018.1, from coordinate 10,993,288 downwards.
ATCTTCCAAAAAAAAATCAATTAGATCTTATATTTAGGACCGGAGATAGTATATATATGTGTGTGCTTATATATATATATATATGTATGTATGTATGTATGTGTGTATATATATATATATATATATGTATGTATGTATGTATCAAAAAAAGAAAAGAAAGAAAGAAAAAACCGCCATTAGCTCTTTGAAAAGCAGAACCTCACTCTTCCTTTCCACTTTACAGTTCCACACTCACACTCACACTCACACAGAGAGAAGAAGAAGAAGATCTCTCTCCATATATTCAAAAAAGCAAAAGCAAAAGACGACTCACATTCATTTGTCTACCGAAAAACTTTATCACTTGAGAGAAAGCAAGCACACCTCATTAAGCAACATCACCATTACAAAATCCAAAAGCAATGGCAAACAACATCAAGATCCCTCACATATACTATCATTCCCTCGCATCACAATCTCCTTTCTCTCCTTCCTTATTTCCTAGGGTTTTCAGCTCGCAATTATGTCAGAGATTGTTCCTGCCGAGCCAATTGAAGAAAACAACACCTACTATTTCCGTAACGATAGCGAATTTTGCGGTTCAATTTATTATGAACAAGGCGAGACTTCGAATTCAAAGCCTGAGGTTACTTTGGCGATTACTGAAGGGCCTAGTCAAAATAATAATGATAATAATAATTGTGATGATGTTCCTGAGCCTTTCGATAGTGAACGATTGCCTACTGTGTTTGCCTCTCAAATTCAAAGGTTTCTTCGTGTTGCTAATTTGATCGAAAGAGACGAGCCTCGTGTTGCATATCTCTGTAAGTAATGCTACTTATATATATATTGTATAAGAGCTAGTTGACTTTTCTTTGGAGAAAGGGAAATTAATTGTTTAATTATAAACATATTTTGTATATTATTAGATCGTATATTAGGTTATGAGTCAAATAAACGAGTTTAGAGGAATAACTTAGGAACATCAATTTTTAATTACCTTGTTTTACTTTCTTAGGATTTTCCAAAAAAGTTAAGTAACTCTTATATTTAAGAACGGAGGGAGTATAAGAGTTAGTTGACCTCGTGAGAGATTCATGGAACCAAACATGCCATTAATTATGAGTTATTTTGTGTATTATTAGATTATAGGATTTTTTGATAAAAAAAGATTAAGTATGTTAGTTTATGTGTCAAAAAATTAGTTGTGAGAAAAATTTATTTGTAAATATTTTATTTGACTTGCTTATGATTTTCTATAAAAAGTCAACTAGGTAGGTTCTGTAGCTAAGAAATGAAGGAGTGTATATATGTAAGTGCTAATTTTGAGTTGTGCGGTGTTATAGCTTGATTGTGTTTTGGTTGAAGAAAAGTTTTTGGCTATTGAAGACTTGGAATTTTGTTGAATTTTGTTGATTATTAGCAAACATGGAAAATAATTGTGTTTTTATCAGATTATTATCTCCATGTCTTGAATTTAATCCAAGTTTTTTGATTGAGAACATGGATGATCGAAGTACAATTATGGAGAAACAAAATGAGAAAAGGTGAATGTAATTGAATAGTAAGAAAGTTCTGTTTTAACTATGAAATATTGAAATTAGAAGAGTTCAGTTTTTTAAAGTTGATAAACTTTTGCATGTAGAATTTAGGTGGTTGCTATTTATTTCAGCTGAATTAGTGACAATTGAATCAAGTATGGATGTAAAAGGTTTCTGTGATTGTTAAATGGTGTTCACAAAGATGGAGATTGTTGTGAAGTTTATTGCCGTCTATATTACTGTGGCCAACATATTTTCAACTTTGCTATGAGCCTATGAATGATATTCATGGTTGACTCAAATCAATAAATGGTGTATTTTACATAACACTTGTGATTCAATTTCCAGGCCGTTTTCATGCCTTCGTAATTGCACACAAAAAAGACAAAAATTCCACTGGAAGGGGCGTTAGGCAGTTTAAAACTGCACTTCTTCAGCGACTTGAACAGGTAAATGAGAATGTTGGGGATATGTGTTGTCAGAGTCTAATTAAAGTACATTGTCTCTCTACGTATTATAGTTATACCGGAGTATGTGCACACACACACAATTTTAAAGTAGCCATTTCATTGATTGTAACAGCTTGGAATTATCAGTATACACAAGGAAACTGAAGTATGATATGAAAACACTTTACCTTTATCTGTTTCAAAATTTATGTATTTTGCTATTGTGAGATGAAATACAGGATGAGGTAGCTACCAGAAGAAAGAAGGATAAGAGTGATAGTCGTGAACTTAAACGCGTTTATCATGCCTACAGAAATTATTTTATCCAACATGATAAAGCCTTTGATCTAGATCACAGGTAACTAAGCTTATAATCATTAATGTGTTAATAGCCTTTTCAGTTAACACGTTTTGAACTTTTATATAGCCTGCTAAGCTAAATATCGTGATTGTTTCTCTTCAGTCACAGAGAAAAATTGATAAATGCACGTGATATAGCTTCTGTTTTGTTTGAGGTTCTAAAAACAGTTACAAATGCAGCTGGTCCCCAGGTTTTTCCCCTTTCCTTACTGTTGCATATATCTCCCTGATATGAGTATGTTCCTTTGTTTTTCTCTTAGCATTTCTCCTTTTGCCCAAATTAGGCACTTATGGAAGTAAATGAACTGCAAAAAAAATCTGAGTTCAATATTCTACCACTTGAACGAGGGGGCATACAGCTTGCAATCATGCAGCAACCTGAGGTATGCATTGATGATCCATTATTTCTGTTTTTGTTCTCACTTTTTCTTTCTGTATTTTTTCCAAATCTCACCCCTTTGGGTCTGGTTATAAAATAATGGGCTGAGTGTTTAATAAATTGGTACAGATCAAAGCTGCAATTGCAGCTATTCGTGATGTTCGTGGTTTACCCTCACATCAAGATTTTAATAAGAATTCAGCCTTTGTAGATTTGTTTGATTTTCTTCAGCATTGCTTTGGGTTCCAGGTTAGTTCTAGTTAGCTTCAATTCTGAGTCTTCCTACTTGTTTAATTATCCTTCTTTCTGACTACTGATTAGAAGTCGTAATCACATTTTTAAATGCAATTATTATACTAGCTTGTAGGCAAGATTGGTCAAACTAGTTGGGCTGGAATTTCATTATATTGTGTCTTCCATTAGGTTGCAAATGTGGCCAACCAAAGGGAACATCTGATACTACTCTTGGCCAACATGCAAACTCGGCAAGCACAAAATCAGGTGTCAATTTTGAAGGTGCGTTGGTGATGGTGTTTGCATCTTCTTGCGCTACTTCATCAAATTTGATTCAGCAACATTTCAGTTTTTTCATGTCAGTTAGGTGAAGGATGTGCAGATGAATTGATGAGAAAGTTTTTCAAAAATTATACACACTGGTGCAAGTTTTTGGGACGAAACAGCAACATTCGGTATGTTAATTTATCTATGTCTATTTGATTTGATAGATTTTTTCTTTTTTGTTTTCCTTTACTTTTTTGGTTCTATGTTGTTTTCTATTTGGGAAAAAGGGGGGGGGGGGGGGGCTTCATGAACAAGGCAGAGTTGTGTACTTCTGTTTTTGACCTTTTTCTACTTCATTAATCCTTTATTATTCTTGTTTGGACTCTTACTCTCTTACATGTATTTTGATCCTATAGCAAGTCTGTTACTTGTCTTGCAGCTTACCTTATGTGAAACAAGAAGCCCAGCAGTATAAAATTTTGTATATAGGGCTTTACCTGCTTATATGGGGGGAGGCTGCGAATCTGCGATTCATGCCGGAATGTCTCTGCTATATCTTTCACCAGGTATGTCTAAACTACCAACCTCTGAGATTATGTGACTGACTTTTTCTTGTGTCTATAGTACGCGGGTTAGATTTTGAAATGTATAGTAATTTGACCCACCAATAAATGTCTCAGTTGTGCCAACCTATAAATGTCTCAGTTGTCCCATGGACTGAAATCGTTGAAGATCTATTCTAACCAAATCTTCTCTATCTTATTAACCTCCCTCTTCTTTATTTGAAGATGGCATATGAATTGCATGGTATTTTAAGTGGTGCTATAAGCTTGACAACATGGGAAAAAATCATGCCTGCATATGGAGGAGAACCTGAGTCTTTCCTTAACAATGTTATCACCCCCATATATGATGTTATTAAAAAGGTACAAGCTCATTTCATCCTTTTTATTATTTTTTTAACTTTTGAGCTATTTACATCATTATAATTAACTTGTTTTCAAACCAAAGGAAGCTGAGAAAAGCAAAGGAGGGACGGCTGACCATTCTTTGTGGAGAAACTATGATGATCTGAATGAGTATTTCTGGTCAATTCATCCTGAAACTATATGTTTTTAGCTACTTTTTTTATATATAAACAGAAGCAACTTTTTGATAACCTTGGGTTCTTACAGGTTTTTATTTTGACAGGTCTCCTGACTGTTTCAGTATTGGTTGGCCCATGCGTCTAGATCACGCTTTCTTCTGTGTACAGCCACCAAAAAAATCCAATGTCAAGAATGCTATTGCATCATTAGATAAAATAAAAGATAGGAAGAAGAGAGACGAGAAGGGCGAAGAATCAGAGGTGATGCTGCTGTTGATATTATTATTGGCAAAATACTTCATACATTTCCTTGGTGATAAAAACAAACTGAAAAATAGTGAATGAAATTCCAAACTAACTTTCAACTTATTGTTTTCCTTGATACGGGATATCTCTTCTCTCTTTTTTATCTCAGCCAGTTTGTTTCAGTCCTTGACTTGGCGATATTAAAGCCAAATGAAATTAGATTGTTTAAGTTTTGCAGTGACTTTTGACTTATGATATTTATTGGTATATCATAGCTTTTCTTACGTTCATAGTCAGGTCCCTCATTGTACCTAAAACTAAGGATTGTCAACCTGTTCTGAAGTTTTCCATGCATAAGATAATGAATATATTGAAGTCTGTACAAATCTTATTGGAGCCTCCCATGTGTTGAAGCAAGAGATTCTTGTGTGTTAAGGACATCTTATATAATGTTCTACTGAAAGCATTCATTTATTCCTTGACACAGCATGCATTTTATCAAGTAAACTTCACAGTGTAGAACTATAAGGACTATAATCTAAAACCGGAGAATATAGTGTTGAACATGTCCTATTAAATTGCAAGTTAGACCTTGTCATGATGTCATATCATTTGTCACTGAGGTGATAACTATTTCACTCACAAAGTACTCATATGGAAGCCTCCTACAAATTTTTTAAATAAATTGATATGTTGCATTAGCAATTGTTTTTAGGGTTTTTGCATGAAGCATGTGTCTTATGATATTTCAGCCATTAAGCGATTTCTGAAACTAAAAGAATAATTCTGCACCCCTCTCTTACAGGACACGTCAGATGAATGTCATGAACCACAATGGTTAGGGAAGACAAATTTTGTTGAAATTCGTTCATTTTGGCAGATATTTAGAAGCTTTGACAGAATGTGGAGTTTTTTTATTCTCTCCCTTCAGGTATGTGCAATTCTGTTTAGATGCTTTTCGACTTTCAGCACTTTATGATAAATATCATTGACTTGATACATGTTTATTCTGTCATTTCCCAGGCTATAATAATCGTGGCTTGTCATGACCTGGGATCTCCGCTTCAGTTGTTTGATGCTAAAGTATTTGAGGATGTGATCAGCGTCTTTATCACATCTGCTTTTCTTAAACTCATTCAAGGTATGTTGCTCATGATAGTCATTATTATATGTTATAGCATACAATTAATTTAATAAACAACAAAGTTGTACTGAACTTGTATCTTTACTTCCTTATGTATTAAAAAAAAAAGTTGTACTGAACTTGGTCTAGTTCTTTTCAGTGTTTTTTCTTTTAAATATTTATAAAAAAATGAAACTTGCCTGTTTAACATATTTTTGTTTCGCATTTTACTATTATAATCCAGTTATCCTCATGCTTTGTGTGATCCTTCTGTTTTGTTTCCACTAGGGAAGGGGAGAGATTCTCATGATTACTGATTTAGTTAGATAAGCAGGGACCAGAGAGGTGGGATTTTCATTATTCCATGACCCTTGTTTAGTTCGAAAGAAAGTGGAGTGGGGTGGGTTGGGGGATTTAATAGTTTGACTATTATATCCTTATGAAAGATAAACTTTTTTTATTTTTTTAACTTCTTTTGGTTCAACGGTAAGCTCGCTTGCTGTGGGATATGAGGTTGTGGGTTTGAATCAGTCTCTTTACATAAAACAGAGTTAAAGCTACCTAGTATATTCTGTTCTCCCAGGACCCTCACCAAGTGAGGACTAGAATTGGGTTTGGCCCTTTTAACTTCTTTAGTTCAGTTTATTTGAGGTAAAATCTATTTTGATTCCATTTTAAATATAATTGTCTCTCTTGTCTGTACCTCTCCTGTGTATTTTAAAATTTCCGTTTAATTGTTTATGATGTAACTTTGGTAGAGAGATGAGGGATTGAAGCATGATATTATAATGTGGTAGAAAAAACATTTCAAAATTTGTTGAAGGATGATTCTGTCAATGCATGATTTATCTGCCGTATGTGGGGAGGATGGGGAGGGGACCCTTGGGCATTTTCTTTACCAAACATCCCTTCTCGTCTGTTGAAAAGGCCTGAACTAAATAGATATATAATAAATGTTTTTTTGTATAAACAGAAATTTGTTTGTGCTCCCATATGCTTAAGCGCCCTAGATTACTGGATCATGTATTCTGTAACATTAGTAGGTAGGATTTTACATATTCAGTTCTAAAATAAATGATCATGTTGCATGCTTGCTTGATTTCAGAAGGTTGCTTATCAGAAACAGTTTCAAAGACTTAGCCTTCCCCTTTCATTTAATTTCTCTATAATTTCAGATATTGTGATATCTTCTGATATTGCAGGATAGTTGGCCTTTCCCCCCCTTTGCTGTAGTGTTAGCTGATCTTTTATATTGAGATTTTATCTGCATTATGCAGGGATGCCTAAAGCATGGAAAAATGTTTCAAATTAACATTTAATTTACATTAGGCTATTTGTACTTCAAACCTAAGATTTGTCCACTAGATGTGGTTTACAAGTTTATCCCTTTTAGCTGTACTGCCTTCTCAACTCTACTGAAGGGTGTTCTTTGGTTAATTAATGTAGAAGCCTCTCTATGCTAGAGACTGATAGAGCCATTTTCTTTTGTCTCGAAGGGCATGTTTGGATTAGGCTTAGGATAATAACTTATGTGAAAATAGTATTTCCAAGTTTTCATATTCATTTTAAACATTAGTGATTGTTAATATGTTCTCCCTCCTTTCTGTTCTAAAATAAATAAAAAAACTCATCTTTTTATTTTTGCAGCAATAATGGACATCATCTTTACATGGAAAGCCAGACTAACAATGGAGCACTCTCAAAAAATGAAACTTCTGATAAAAATGGTTCTTGCCATGATCTGGACAATTACTCTTCCTGTGTGTTATGCTAACTCCAGAGGAAAATATACTTGCTATTCCACACAATATGGGAGCTTGGTTGAGGAATGGTGTTTCACTTCTTATATGACTGCGTCTGCAATATACTTGATGACTAATGCAGTTGAAATTGCACTGTTTTTTGTCCCTGCTATTGCCAAGCATATTGAGGTCTCTAATAACAAGATATGCAGGTTTTTGTCTTGGTGGTCACAGGTAACTTATCTATATTGTGTATCATGCTTTTCATCATCTATCCATGAAACTTAGACATTGTTGGACCTACTCCCTATCTGGATTATGATACAAACGTCTTTCATGTTATGAAAATAGGTCGTAATGAACATTGCAGATAGTATTTTCCACTTGCTGACCTTGTTTCTCTGCAAGTACGCTTCTATAGTTTTTGGGCATTGATTACTCTTTTTTGGAGAAAAAAACCTACCTGATCGATGAGACTAAATATGAATTATTTTTCCATTACTTGGAAGTAATGAATTTAAATTATAATTGTTATTTTGCTTTTGTGGATGAGTTTTAATTATTTTAAATGTAATGCATATTATGCACTTTTAAGGAATTGAATTGGAGATAAAAAAGACTAACAAAGTATCCCTAGTAATTGTTGAAAACAGCAGAAGATGTATTGCATTGGGGGAGAAAACTCCACGAACTTATAAAACGAGATCTACTGGTGAATAATATATTCTAAGAGTTGGTTACTGACAGAGCACAATGACGTCTTATGATCCATGTAGCTGACTCCACATAGTGGGATAAGACTTTGTTGTTGTTGTTTGCTGTTGTGCTTTGTTAGACTTGCATCATAAATTTTTTTGGGCTTGTAATTTAAAAGTTTGATTCCTTAACAGAAGTTTAACTAATACTTGAAATTTGATACTTTGTTAGTCTTATCAAAATCATTAGGGTATGTTTATATTTCATATCAATATCTTGAACAGTAATGAAGATGTTTTGATTTTGGTATAAGTCATGTTTTTTTTCCTTGACATGGGGCTGCATTCTATTTTTGTACATTGCTTGTTTGTCAGCATCTATGAAGCAAGAATGTTCCTAGATTTAAGCAGAACATACTGACTACCATGCTGTGTTATTGAAAATATGTATAGGATTTAGGCTTAAAAGAAGTATAATAATCACAATGCTAGCATTAAACTAACAAAGTATCATATTAAGATGTAATATCACTTTAGTAAACATATATGAACTTTGGGATCATATTAAGATGTAATATTACTTTGGGTGATTATAATTATGTGTTAGAAGATTATTAGGAAATAATTAAGTATTAGGAAATATTTAGAGAATAAGAATATTATGTTTTATTAGGTAATCATATTAGGTAAACTTGTAGGAGAAGTTTATTGTCTTTTAGGAAACTTTTATATTATACGTATGTACGCACATCAATGAAATAATGTGAAGACTTTTATTTTTGTGAAACCCTTTAGTTTTTCAACAGGAGGCTTATAATTTGTTTAATTGTTGTAAGAATTGTTTTACATTATAAAATATTCTGTTTATTTATCATATATTACATACCCATGTCCCATGCCAATGCAACATAGCAATTGTATTTCCTTACAATTTATCTGTGTAGGTGCCTATTTTACTATGATATTCTTTCACCAGGTTAAGTGCGGTAACTTGATTGTCACTTGTAATCATCGTGCAGCCCAGAATTTATGTTGGAAGGGGGATGCAAGAAAACCAAGTTTCAGTGTTGAAGTATAATTCTACTACCTTGTTAGATTATAGAGTCTACATTTAATTTATTCTTTTGTGAAATACACTTATTAATATATTTATCTTTCTTCTGATATAGGTATACGTTATTCTGGATATCGGTGCTATGTACAAAGTTTCTCTTCAGCTACTGTTTTGAGGTAAGTGCTAACTGGACAACTGTTAGAGTTTACTAGTTTATGATCCATTTGCTTGGAATTAAAACATATCGATATAAACTTCCTGCATGATTAGTTGCGTATGAGTTATACTATGCATAAACGCTTTGATAATACTCATTCTATAAGAGAAATACCTTCATTGGGCATACTAGCTTTAGAATAAGGAAATTAATGAGCAGAATGGCTAATTGATGCTTGTCTTCTGTTTTTTAAAATTTTGATTTTTCTTATAACATGGAAAAACACATGCATAGCAACATAACTTACTCTTAAAGGCTGATGCAATATATGCAGATAAAACCACTGATAGCACCCACCAGACAAATCATGAAGATCGGTGTAAGAAAGTATGATTGGCATGAGCTTTTCCCAAAAGGTCTGATGAATATTTTAATATGTTTGGATTGCTTCATAATTAATGATTTAGCATCTCTGATAGTTTTTCTTGTGCTACAGTGAAAAGTAATGCTGGTGCAATTGTGGCTGTCTGGATTCCTGTAATAATTGTGAGTTTGAAACACATTCAAAACATGCATCCGTGTGATTTTATGTTTGGCTATTTTTTCCTTTGGGTTGACTGTTTAGGAGCATATTATATCCTCATCTTTATCCATTTCCCTTTAAAATTTCCTCCCTTACTCCTTAAAAAAATCATAAGTATTTAAAGTACCAATATAAATACGCAATTATCTGTGTTATAGACTGGGTAAAGTTCCCAGTGAAATAATTTTTTGTTCAATAAAAGTAATTTGATGGCCGATGTATGCTTATGTAGTCTATATGTATAACAGGTATATTTCATGGACACACAAATTTGGTATTCTGTTTTCTGTACCATATTTGGTGGAGTTTATGGCATCTTACATCACATGGGTGAGGTAAGCTATAACTCCAGTTCTGTACTTTTTCCCCTAATAAATGCAATAGTTGGCTCATCTCTTTTCTTCAAAAATAGATACGAACACTTGGAATGCTGAGAAGTAGATTTTACTCCTTGCCTGCTGCATTTAATGTTTGTTTGATCCCACCATCAAGAAATGGTCAAAAGAAAAGAAAAGGATTTTTAAGCAATATGTTTCAAAAGGTGTGTTCCAAACTACCAGTGCTGCTATAAGATTATTATGACAAATTTTATATGGGGTAATTAATTTGTGGTCCCCCCCAACACATAATATAGAAAAAATTTCACGAAATTGTGAAATTAAAGTAGAGTCCCAAGAGACCTTACTTTATTTATCTTCCAAGTCAAGAAAACACTTTTGTCCTCCTTTATTTTTAGCTCAGATGTTGTGAATGATGCCCAATAACTTGTTACACATTGTCAGAATGTTGTTATTCACAACTCAAACACTAGTTATATGTTAAAATATAAACCCTTGTGACAAGCGTCCACTAGCTTGTTACGGTTGATCAAAATGTTGTTATTCACAGCTTAAGCACTGCTATTAGTTAAAACGTAAACCCTTGTGCCTGGTGCTTAATCACTTGTTACACATGGTCAAAACGTTGTTATTCACTACCCAAATACTTGTTATCTTGAGAAAGGAGGAAAAAACATCTTCTTGACTCGGAAGATAATTAAAGTAAGGTCCCTTGGGACCCTACTTGAATTTCATCATTTCATGTGACCTTTTCTGTATTATATGTTGGGTGGGACGTCAAATAAATTACCCCATTTTGCATCATCTTGGATTGACTGTTTCGTTGTGCCACAGGTGCCCCTAAAAAAGAATGCTATTCCCATGTTTGTGGCAGTATGGAATCAAATTATAAGCCATCTTCGTTTGGAAGACTTGATTTGTAATAGGTGATGACTTGATTAGTAACAAGTGATGTTGTTAAAATATCTTCCATGGCTATTTAGTTAAAATCTGACAGTTTTTTTTCAATAGAGAGATGGATCTGCTGATGATGCCTATGTCCTCAGAATTATTTTCTAAAAACATTCGCATTCGCTGGCCAGTTTTTCTCTTAGCAAATAAGGTAATGTCAGCTTAACCTGAATATTAATTTTCTTTCAGTGCAAAAAAATTATGAATTTTCTCTTGTAGTATTTGTTATATGTATATCTTTTATTTAATTATGAATTTCTCTTGCCATGTTCTAGTTTTCTACAGCTTTGAGCATTGCTAAAGATTTTGAGGGAAAGGACGAAATTCTTCTTAGAAAGATTAAAAAAGACAAGTACATGAAATATGCTGTTAAGGAGTGCTATGAGTTAATGAAGCATGTCCTTGAAATTCTTGTTGTGGGCGACCTGGAGAATAGGTAAAAGTTAAAATATAAATATATGCAATTATTACAACCTGAAAATAAACTTCTATTTTATGCAGTAGAGTTTTGCAAGTTACTTTATTGCCTTCAACAGTTCAACGAATAACTTAAACATTTTTGTTTATCTTGTGTTCATTTGTTTATATTTAGGATTATATGGGGGATACTAAACGAAATTGAACAAAATATTGGTGGATCAACTCTTCTTAAAAACTTCAAGATGAAAATGCTTCCAGCTCTACAAGTCAAAGTAGTTGAGCTATCCGAACTTCTGGTAATTTTATTCCTAAGGAAAAGGCTTTGAAATTTATGCTCTAATTATAGATAAATTAAAGTTCTAATTACTTATTGATTTTAAAACAATTGTAAGATTGAGGGAGATAAAAGCCACCAGTCCAAAGTTGTGAAGGCTCTGCAAGATATGTTTGAGATAGTAACCAATGATATGATGGTTGATTCCAGGTATTGCCATCAAAGACTGTTATTTTTTTTCACATTACCAAGTTCAGTTTTTAAATTTCTGTCTGTGCAGCAAAATACTGGATATGCTAGAGTGTCCTCTACCTAGTGAGAAAGATATCTTCACATTCTCTTTAGATGCTGAACCACTATTATTTGCCAACGAGAACTCTATCCATTTCCCTTTACCAGAAAGTGGCCCTATAATTGAAAAGGTGAGAATGTTATCTTCTGATATTTCTTATTTGCTTTTCACGGAGAGTTGGTTAAAAGGTTTTTTATAGAAGTCATAGTTAGCAGTTTTACAATCACAACAAGCCTTATCTCATCACTAGATGGAGTTGGCTAGATGGGTTGCATGACATCATTTTTCTCTATCCACTATCGATTTTTAACAGTTCTGATAATGAATAATCTTCTGGCATATGTATAAATAGTCACTTGTGCGTCCACTAAACTGAATAAACAGTGTATTTACTCACAGGTATAATAAGTAGCTAGTAGTTGTATGTAAACTGCTTATGTTGAAACGATGTGGTCAACTTGTCCATGGCAGATCAAGCGTTTTCATTTATTGCTTACTGTCAAAGATACAGCAATGGACGTACCAGCGAACTTGGAGGCTCGTAGACGCATATCATTTTTTGCTACCTCTCTGTTTGCGGATATGCCTGATGCTCCTAAAGTACGCAATATGCTGTCATTCAGGTCAAATATTTGTTCACATATATTACATTTCCGTTTTAAAATATCTGAAGCCTATTCCTTCATTCGGCCATCACGTTGCATATATTAATTCTGTTAGTCTTCAATCAAAATTGACACTTAAAAAAAACTAGTTTTGAAAAAAGGATTTTCATTTTTGCAAAATGACTTTTCTGTTGCAGAAGTTTTTATTGAAGAAAAGAGAGAAACTAAAGATGTAGTTCAACCGTAATTAAACTTGTAATTGTTTCTATGTTTTTTTTACTGAAGATGCATTTAAATTACATGGAATAACATATGTTAATTTCCTACAATAATATTTCTATTCGCAAATCATTTTTTGATACATGATTGGCACTTCCAAGATTGATTGACAGAGATAGATACACCGTACTAAGATAGGCAACCTTTCAGGTTTTAGAATCATATCATGACGATTGATATTTAACTTATGAATAAATATATGACAGATATTATTGAACTACAATAATTTTGTCTCAAACAATCTCAATTGTGGTTTCTAGTGTTATAACTCCTCACTACATCGAAGATATTAATTTTTCCCTGGAGGAGCTCCATTCAAGCCAGGGAGAGGTTCCCATCATCTTTTACATGCAGAAGATATATCCAGGTTACTATAAAATCTAAGTTTAGTTTTCAAACATATTATTTCTACAAAGCTCTTATCAGGTGCGACCATTTCAATAGATGAGTGGAAAAACTTTCTGGAACGTATTGGTAGTGAAAATTTTGAAAGCTTAAATGATGATCAAAAGAAAGAGGAACTTAGACAGTGGGCTTCATTCCGTGGACAGACACTGAGTAGAACAGGTGACTAAATGCAATGTTTCTTAATAAAATGTCGATGTTGTTGTGACACATTAGGTGATCATTCACTCGTGCTTGCAACAGCTAGAGGGATTATGTACTATAGAGAAGCCTTAAAATTACAAGCATTTCTTGACATGGCTGAGGATGAAGGTTTGTAAGTTGTAACTGACTTATGTATCATTATTGTTCAGTTTTGATCATCTGAGTCTCCTTGCTATTGTTGGATTTTATTTTCACCAAAAAGGAGATGATTATATAAAACCAGTTGATAATGTGGCTGATTATGTCAATGCAGATATTCTTGAGGGCTATGAAACTGCTGAAAAAAGTAACAGTACATTATTTGCTCATCTTGAAGCACTAGCAGACATGAAATACTCCTATGTCATTTCATGTCAATCATTTGCTTCCCAAAGGAAGCATGCTGATCCCCATGCTCAGGACATAATCGAGTTGATGACAAAGTAGGTCTTTCAAGGAAAGAGAAACTGACTACATCTTGTAAAAGAATAAATAGACAATAATCCCTTTGCTTGTATTTGTTGCAGGTATCCATCTCTGCGTGTTGCTTATGTTGATGAAGAGGAAGAGATTTTTCAGGGAAAAGCTCGTAAAGTGTATTCATCTAAACTGGTTAAAGTTGTCAATGGTTATGAACAGGTAATGGATTATTTCACATAAATAGAATTATTTCTAAACGATCATGTCAGATAAAATGGTATTTTTATTAAAATTTCAAATTGTCTTCATCATATTGCTTCATAAAACATTTGAGAGGTGAAATCTTCTTTCTTGACAGCATTTTTCTGTTACATTCTTTTTGACAATGTTGGTGATACTCAAAAGTCATAATCAAACGAAAAAGAGACTCAAATCAATTGTGAATGATGACCCCTCCAAATAAATACTTGTTGAAAACAAAAGGGTTTCACCAAAATAGTCTTCAATTTATTCATTGATGTGATTACATACTTATAATATAAAAGTTTCCTAAAAGATAATTAAACTTCTCCTACAAGTTTACCAAACATGATTCCCTAATAAAAACATAATATTCTTATTCTCTAAATATTTCCTAATACTATAATTATTTCCTAATAATCTTCTAACAATACTCTTTGCTACATTTTTGGGCCATAGAACATATTCAAAAAACTATTTAGATCAAGAGTAGAAAAGAAGAAAGGCAAAAGGACTAGAAATATGAAGCCTTAATTTTTTTTTAGAATGGAGGTAGAATTGATGGGAATGTCACACATAGAATACATTTTGGGTGGTTAAAATGAAGGAAAGGCATCAAGAGAAATATGTCATGAGAAAGTACCTAACAAGCTTTAAAGGGAAGCTTTATTGTGTTGCTATAAGATCAATGACACTATATTGTAGTCAACTTTGGGCATTCAAGGGATAACTAGAACAAAAGACTGGGGTAGGTAGATGAGTATGTGGTCATACAAAGGAAAGATAAGATTCAAAATGACCATCTATGAAGAAAGTTAGGGGTGACAACTATTGAATAGAAGTTGGTAAAAATTTATTTAGGGTTAAGGGTCAAATCTAGCACTCTACTATGGCTAAAAGGTCACCCAGCATAAACAACTATTGGATAGCTCAAAAGTAGCACACATCTATTCAAAAATGGCTCAAAAGTAGCATTTCCGTCAACTTTAACTGGTTTGACCGTTAAGTTTGACCCGAGCATGCCACGTCACCCGGCACGTCACCCCAATTTTGCCACGTCAACCGCCACGTCACCCAATGGGCCCACTTACTACCCATTATTGGGTGACGTGGCAGGTGAGGTGGAAGATGACGTGGCAAAACTAGGTGTCATGGCGAGTGACGTGGCATGCTCGAGTCAAACTTAACGGTCAAACCAGTTAAAGTTGACGGAAATGCTACTTTTGAGCCATTTTTGAATAGATGTGTGCTACTTTTGAGCCATCCAATAGTTGTTTATGCTGGGTGACATTTTGGCCATAGTAGAGTGCTAGATTTGACCCTTAACCCATTTATTTATGGTAGTTTAGACATGGACAGAAGGCCAGAGGAGGTGTTGATAAAGTGAGTCCAACAAATGGTGTTGATCCCTATGAAGAGGGGTAAAAGGAGACAAATAAGAACAGTCACTGAAGTCAGGGAACCCGATATTTTGATAAATAACATCCCTAAAATGTGGGTTATTGAGCTAACCTTACTTAGTGGGACAAGGCGTGTTGTTGTCACCATGTCAAGGAGCCAACTACCATATTGCCTTAGCTATTAGTGGGAAATATATATTGTCAAATCAAAAGGCCAGATTTCAGCTTCAAGTTTACCCTGTTTTAAATTTCTTTTTACTGATTTTTTATATTGGCGCTCAGTTATCATCATTGTTGATGCGCCAGTGACCTGTGTTTCATAGGTGATATATCGCATAAAGCTTCCTGGTCCACTGGACATAGGGGAAGGGAAGCCGGAAAATCAGAATCATGCCATAATATTCACTCGTGGTGAAGCCCTTCAAACAATCGATATGAACCAGGTATGGTTCTTTTCTATCAATGCACATGATAATCATTTCTTCCATATTCTTACTAGTATTTTTCTTTGCAGGATAATTACTTAGAAGAAGCATTGAAAATGAGAAATCTTCTCCAAGAGTTTCTTCAGTGCAATGGGCGGCGCCCTCCTACAATACTTGGTTTAAGGGAACACATATTTACTGGAAGGTTATCCATCAGCACCCTAAAAATTAAAATTAGTAATCTTATCTCACTTTTTTTGAGAAACTGAGTAAGATCTTTGCAATTAACAGTAGACATTGTTTGTAATTATAGTAATAACAAGCACATTATGAATCGCATGTTCTTTGAATGCATGAAGAAAACAACCACAGTTTAAATGTTTTTCAAACTAGTGGCTAAATCTTGGCCCCCGATTTGTTATATTCAAAACCAGGTGATATGAGGGAAAAAGATGCTACAAAAAAAAGAAGAATTAATAATTCCTCTACTTTTGATTTTTCTCTCAATAGTTTACCTTTTCTATCAAAGAATTACATTTTCTAAGATCCTTATTCACATTCATTTGTAATATAGCAAGATGCTCATTTTCATATGACTTTTGAAAATATTGGTATTTCAAATTCTTAAATATTTTGTTGTCATCAAAGCAGTTTTTTTTTTTTTTTTTTTTTTTTTGCAGATTTGTATTGTGAATAAATGCTCAACATCAATCACTAATTACAGAGATGTAACTAATAAGATGTCATCGATATTTTTATTTTTCTGCAGTGTATCTTCATTAGCGTGGTTCATGTCCTATCAAGAAACCAGCTTTGTTACTATTGGTCAAAGAATTCTGGCTAATCCTCTCAGGTAATAATGATGTAATATTTATATGTTTGATAAGAATGCCACTACAGGTTAGAATGTTAATTTTTAATAAATATGCCCACAGAAGATTTATAAACCAAAACAAACTGATTTCGCACTTTAATGTACTGGATGATTGATATGTTTGCTGATTTCTAGAAACATGTATAGACATTTTCCATGAAAGTCAAATATTCTCTTGTATATTTTGTACTTATCAAACACTTATTTGTCGCTCATTTTCACTAATATCTTGTACAGGGTGAGGTTCCACTATGGCCATCCAGATGTATTTGATAGAGTTTTTCATATCACCAGAGGGGGAGTTAGCAAAGCATCAAAAACAATCAACTTGAGTGAGGATGTTTTTGCTGGTAGGTTACTGTAAGTGTGCGTGTGTGTGTGTAAGTTCTAATGAAATGAATGTACTTATTAAATACATGTTCTGGCCCATAAAAGAGAAAACTGCATATTACTTGTTCCTTGCAGGTTTTAATTCTACTTTGCGAAGGGGATGCATTTCCTATCATGAATATTTGCAAGTTGGCAAAGGTCGTGATGTAGGCCTAAACCAGATTTCAAAATTTGAAGCCAAGGTAGCAAATGGAAACAGTGAGCAAACCATAAGCCGTGATGTATTCCGCCTTGGGCGTCAATTTGATTTCTTTCGCATGCTATCATATTATTTCACCACCACTGGGTTTTACTTCAGTAATCTGGTAATGGCATCTATCAATCACCTATAGCTTTGTAGTAAGTTAGTAGTTATTTGAATTAGAGTATTTCATCAATCTCTATTATTCCATTGAAAAAATAAAAATCACGTGAATTCACACTTCTGTTGGATTGATCCACAGATTTCAGTGATAGGAATATACATATTTCTCTACGGGCAGCTATACCTGGTGCTTAGTGGGTTGGAAAGAGCACTTATCATTGAAGCTCGAATCAAGAATGTACAATCCTTGGAAACAGCTCTTGCTTCTCAATCATTTATACAGCTTGGGCTTCTAACTGGATTACCCATGATGATGGAAATAGGCCTTGAGAAAGGTTTCTTCACAGCCGCGAAAGATTTTGTCCTCATGCAGTTGCAGCTGGCTGCTGTTTTCTTCACTTTTTCCCTTGGAACAAAAATCCATTATTATGGCCGAACAATCTTGCATGGGGGCGCAAAGTACAGGCCCACAGGCCGAAAAGTTGTCGTATTTCATTCTAGCTTCACCGAAAATTATAGATTATATTCAAGAAGTCACTTTGTCAAGGGGTTTGAGCTATTGCTTCTGTTGATTGTTTATAATATGTTTAGGAAGTCTTACCAAAGTAGCGTGGCTTATGTGCTGATAACTTATGCCATTTGGTTCATGTCATTGACTTGGTTGTGTGCACCTTTCCTTTTTAACCCTGCTGGATTCAGCTGGACCAAGACAGTGGATGACTGGAAAGAATGGAATAAATGGATCAGGCTACAGGGTGGTATAGGAATACACCAGGATAAAAGTTGGCATTCTTGGTGGGACAATGAGCAAGCCCATCTTCGACGGTCTGGTCTCTGTTCCAGGATAACGGAAATACTACTTTCTCTTAGATTTTTCATCTATCAGTATGGCCTGGTATATCACCTTGACATCTCTCAACATAGCAAGGACTTTCTGGTTTATGTCCTTTCATGGGTTGTAATTCTTGCAGTTTTCCTTTTAGTCAAGGTAATCTCTATTTATAATTCTTCTGGAATCATTTTACTATTATTCACCTATATCCTAGTATTTATGGTAATTTATGCATTATCAACAAAGGCTTCCCGTGTTAAGCAAGTTTTATATTTAATAAATCAGCACTTATTACTGGATGATAGTGTTGTCAGTGCATTGTCTCTGACCAATTAGAAGTTCCAGTTCAAGATAGTAATTCTTCTGGTGAAAAGGGAAAGAATCCGTAAACATGAGTATCAGAGAATGAAACTAAACATTATGAAGCATACTATACAATGTAGCACCATGACTCAGAGATCATAATCTAAGCCAATTTTAACATAACTTCTATCTTTGGAACATAACTGCTAAATAAGCTGCCTTTACAATGGTTTTAGAACATACTTTTGTATAATTATCTGTCATAACACTTCTTTAAATAGTTTCTTATCTTATAGTAAGTGCTGTAACATCATATTTTAATCACATATTAGCATCTATGCAGGCTGTAAACATGGGAAGGCAGCTATTCAGTGCCAATTATCAGCTTGGGTTCAGATTTTTCAAAGCATTCCTATTCATCGGTGTTGTTTCCATCATTATAACACTTTCCATTATATGCGAACTTTCTCTGACAGACTTATTTGTTTGCT
Organism: Mimosa pudica; assembly: GCA_029929735.1. Taxonomy (NCBI): domain Eukaryota; kingdom Viridiplantae; phylum Streptophyta; class Magnoliopsida; order Fabales; family Fabaceae; genus Mimosa; species Mimosa pudica. The sequence goes on along the minus strand of JAKELP010000018.1, from coordinate 10,973,966 downwards.
GCTTGGCATTTCTGCCAACTGCCTGGGGCTTGATACTGGTAATCTCAGAGCATCCTTTACTAAAATAAAAACATAAATTGGCTAGTATTTGAAAAGTATCGGGTTATTACAATATTTGGTCCTTACAGTTTGTTCTCATTTAGGTTTTGATTTCTCAAGGGGCAAAATGATCTGGCTTGTTATTGGAATATAGACGCTAACATTTTAGACAGAAAGAAACTTGAGAGACTAAAACTTACTTGAAACTATGGAAGTGACCAAATCTAAAATTCAAGCAAACTATAAGGATCCAACATTATTGTATTGAGCCAAAATTATCATTAGCATAAGTTTTCTCCCTGAACCCAAATCAATGATCTCATAAATGTAGCTTCCTAAATTGATTGCAATTTTTTTGACACACTTTTGTTGGTTCAGATTGCACAAGCTGTGAGGCCCATGATAGATCACACAGGCATGTGGGACTTCACTCGTGCACTTGCTAGAGCCTATGATTATGGAATGGGCGTGGTTCTTTTTACTCCCATTGCAATTTTGGCATGGCTACCTATCATTAAAGCCTTCCATAATCGTATCCTTTTCAATGAAGCATTCAAAAGGCACTTGCAGATACAACCAATTCTTGCTGGCAGAAAGAAGCAATCCAAATCTTGAAGATGATGGATATTGGATGGTAACTCTCGCAGTGATCTTGTACAGTCAACTGACCATGCCATACATTTTATAGGATAGGGAAGATTTTAGGAATTAGATATAGATTCATTTTAAATTATTGGAAGTATATAACACGAGTTGAGTGAAGAAAGGCTTACTTATTGGGCTTTCATTAATTGGTCGAATAAATTGGTAGGAACGAGTTGTTAGGTTCATTTTACTCAATAATAATTGTGGCACAAGTTATGTTATATTGAACCACTTCTGTGGGAAGATCTTACCCTTTTTTCTTGTACATGCCCATTAATGCTCGTTTTCATGTTACTAAACAAGTTAATTTGGTGAAGTCACATTCAGCACCTCTTAATATGTTACTTAACGAGAAATTTATTACTCCCTCCGGTCCTAAATATAAAACCTAATTCACTTTTTCTGGAAAATCCTTAAAAAAGCAAAATAAGTTAATTATAAATTGATTTACCTAATTTTTTCCCTTAGACTAGTTTATTTTACCTATAAACTAATAGATAATCTAAAAATATATCAAATATGTCATCATTTAATAACCTATTTCGCAACCTTAATTTCTCCAAAAAAAAGTCAATTAGGTCCTATATTTAGGACCGGAGGTAGTATAATTTAAATGTTTACCATTGAGTTAAGTCGACCCATTTTTAGACTTAAATATAAGTCAACTTAAAAATAAGACACTTTTCCATTAGTAAGCAAACACACCCGTAAACCTAGGTCAAGTCAGCTGGGTTAAGATCAAGTTGCTCATATAGTTGATTACCAAACTCACCCACTTCCTATGACAACCAAATTTCAACATTACCTCGTATGGATGCCATATGTAAGAGTCTTTTTGAGGGAGAAACTGACAGGGATGAGAGGAGCAATTGACAGTAGGTGGAACAATGAATATACTAATATCATAATGCAAGCTATATGCAACCCCATCGGTGACCAGGGACGAGTCCACTTAACTTGACTAGGGGTTGTAAAATTAGAGATGGATGACTCAATCTTAACCTCAAGGGAGACTAGTTGTGGAGGGATCATTAAGGATTTACCTAGAGTATGGATTAGAGGCTATACATGGAAGAATTCAAAACATTCCACCAATCATTGTGGAAATCGCGGTAATACTACAAGACTTTCATGACTGTTGGAGTATGAATTAACAAAGGATTGAGGTTGACACCAACCATTATATTTTTGAAAATGGGTAAAGGTGCAAAAATTGGTCCAAACTATTACGCCAGGAGCACATGGAGGTAACAAGTATTTCCGGGCTCAATTCTGGGACTGAAGAATAAATATTGGTGCAATATAGGGAACGCCGTTTATGTTGACCGACGTTGACCGTTAAAAGCTGACGGCGGGGGAAATGATGTTTTTGCTGACGTGGTGCGCTACATAAGCGCGCCACGTCAGCAAAAGTGCCGCATAAGCGTGCCACGTTAGCAAAAAAAATGTCAGCAAAAAATTGCCACATAAGAACGCCACGTCAGCAAAAATTGTCACATAAGTGTGCCACGTCAGCAAAAAAATTTATTTCCAACGCCACATCAGCGCCACATAAGTGCACTAATATTTATTCTTCAGTCCCAGAATTGAGCCCGAAAATACATGTTACCCTTATGTGCTCCTGGCGTAATAGTTTGGACCCATTTTTGCACCTTTACCCTTTTGAAAATTTCTATTATCGTGATCCTCCCCAAACTTTCTGAATGATAGACAATGATTCTAATTTAGATGTAGCTTAGATGTATTTTGTCATTTGACATGTTTAAGCTCATATAAGCCATGTTATCCATATCATATTAAAAACTGTCAATTTAGATGTAAATTCCTTTATCTATCATATGAACCATCTTTCTCATCTCATGCAAATAATATTGGTTCAATTGTAAGCTTTATTTTCTTTCTTATCACTAATTTTAGTTTGATTGCAAATTCCATCATCTTCGGGGAATATAATATACTTTACCCCTAACTCTCTTTCATATTTATTAATGCTTATGTATTTCTCTCTCTTAAAAGTACCATAATAAATATGGGCAATATTGGAAAAGTAGCATTAACTCCAAACACCCAACTAACATTCACATGTTTTCTTAATAAGCGTTTTTTTGACGGCTAGCTCTTACATTAGGGACCGGAGGTAGTAGTATGAATGTATAATAATCTATCTATCTATCTATCTAATATAATTAGATGTTTTCCGTATGGTCAACCCCCACTGTGTTCACACTGCAAAGAGTTTTAATTGTAGTTTATCATAGTAATTCACATTTAATCGGATTTAGTGGGGTGTTAAAGATTATGTTAAATGATAGAAGCCGTTTATTATTCCAACGCTCGCTCTCTACATACGTCTTCCCAATTCCTTTCCTCTTCTGAAAAAAATCTTTTCTTCCTCAACTGTTGACCCATACTCCACACCTTCCTCCCCCATCCTCAATCTCTTCGTCTTCACATTCGCTCTACATGGCGGCGCCCACCATTTCCGGCGAAGAATGGGTCCGACCAAGCTTGCAAGCACTGGGTCAGCTTCACGTGACTCTTCTTCTCTCATTCCCACCCTTCCTTTCTACAATAAGGGTAAACCAAATGCTTTTTTACATAAATGTCTGGCATTTTTGACCCCATATCAAGGGCAAACATTTCATATATGGTGTGTTGATTGAATATATTTTAATCACTTGAATTAAAAATATTACATGTAATATAAATTAATAATATTTGGAAATTCATCTACAAAAAATATTTAGTTCAAGCGGACTATTAAATTGGGGAGGACATGTGCTTAGGGGAAATTTGGTTTTTTTTTTTGGCGGGGGAGGGGGTGGTTTGCATGGGGGAAGTTCAGTATGGTGTTGACTTTTCTTTTTGTTTTTAAACACGAGTAAGTTTGATTCTCAATCATTTTAAATATATTACTTGTCATGTAAATTTATATTTTTTTGAAACAATTGGTAATTGGTATTACATCAAAGTGAGGTTTACAAAACAGTTGGATAACACATTTAAATGTCATTTTAGGTGTTTTAAGAAGATATATTTGAGTAAGTAAAAGGGGTTTGGACTTTTTACTTTCATAGTCATTTAATATTACACATGGTATGATTTCTATTTTATTTTCTAACACATTTTAATTCTCGGTAGTTCTATATTAGTAGCAATTTGCCTTTGAAAAAATTTAGAATTAGGATTTGGGAGCATTATAGTCACATTGATAAAAGAGTTATACATAATATTGACATGGTGAATATGAGAGAATCAGTATTGCATATCAATGCACCATTATAATTAACTAACAAAATAAACACAACTAATTAATAACTAAAAATAGTCATGTCCTTATTATCAAAAAAAAATAGTGATGTCCTGCTATTATATAATGTTTTTCATTCCTCATTTTCATTAATTTTACAAAATCTTTAAATCTTTTTGCCTTAATTATTTTCTTACCTCAACCAATTGATTTAATTAGATTGTGCCAAATGATAATGTAGATCCTTCACAAACTTTTTTCCAAACCCCAGTTGTCTTATATTGTGCCAAATAAATATTTGCTTATCACATAAAACATTCATTCAATTGGAATATCAAAATACCTTCAAATTAAAGACGATATGTTATATGTCATCAAAAATAAAAATATCCCGTGCATTGCACGGGTATGTCACTTAAATAAAATTTAAGTGGCATGATAAATAAGGGAGAATGTTTTAATAGGAAATAAAATTTAATAGATTTTAACCACCCCATGCCCATTTTGTAATTATTAAATTGGGAAACACATTTTAGTGTTAAGTGGTGATCATTGATCAATGTCAAATGAGGGATGATAAAACAAGCCAAGTGAATTGTCATAACTGTACCAGTTTGTTGTTATGAAAAACGATTGTGCGAGTTTGTTACTCTATAATAGACAATAAATATGGTTTTTTAGTGTTCTTATTATCCCTCAATAATCAAAAGTCAACATTTAAATTTAGTTTGAAAATGATTAAAACCTAACATAATTAAAATTAAACTTTAATCGCCTTATATGAATTGGTCTAAGACCACTAATCATGTTAATACTTAATTTAAGATCAAGTGATAATAAAAATTGTCATAACACAAAAGCATCCCGTGCATCGCACGGAGTCTATCACTAGTTTTAATTCTATTGTGATTGCAACGAAACGGTTGAACACATCTTCCATTGTCCTTATATAGCAAAGCTATCTGATGAGGTTTTCGATCATTAGATCAGGTTGAGATTATTTCCAATCTTTTAAGGAATGACTTGTCAATGATCTATCATCCTTACGCAAGACTGATCAAGAGTCACTCATCAAGCGCATCATTCTATTATTGAACCATATAAGGATAATAAGCAGGAATAATCAAATTCATCAAGGTCCACTCATTTCACCGTTTAAGCTAATTAGATCTCTCACTCATGCCTATACTTTCAATGCAACAATTTCTTCAAGAAGCACAGTTGATACTTCACCTTTCTCATCATCTACATCATCCTCATCCCTTTCAACCGTCAATGCTACCTACATTCATGATCATTGGAATGTCACCTTAATCAAGAAGACGACTTGAGTAGACCTTTTTATTTGTGAAGCTCGTATATTTCTGGATCGGAGAAACGGGAAGGTCAATTCCTTAGGTGGAAAAAGCAAGATCTAAGAACTTCTCCATTTGTATTGTGTTGTGTGAGGGGCATTCTACTTTGGATAGTATCAAGTGATCTCCATCATCCTCATAATATAATCACCTTCTTGAATCCAAAACCTCTTGCTTGTTTACACTGCACACCTAAAATCATGCAATTTGTTAGGATGCTCTTAAATTGTTGCCCTCCTTTTAAACTGTTTTGGTGGGTGATTTGATCTCTGCATTGATGGCTCAACTTAAGTTCAACCTTCCTATGAATTCTTTTCTTGATAATAATTACTCTCTCTATTCCTATATATAAAAGCTTGTTGACTATATTCGAGAATCCTAAATAACCTAAATAAGATAACCGAAAATTTATTTTCCTAAATTTATCTCTAAACTAGTTTATTTGACTTATAATCTAACATACAATCTAATAATATAAAAGTTTTTAAGTTCAACCTTCTTATTGACTATATTCTAGAATCATAAGAAATCTAAATATGATAATCAAAAATTGATTATCCTAAATTTTTCTCTGAATTAGTTTAATGTATTTGACTTATAAGATAAAATACAATCTAATAATATATAAAATGTATTATGATTTTTTAAAAATGTTAACTAGCTCTTATATTTAGAAACAGTCAAACAGATGGAGCATGTAATTTAATTTCTCTTTTTCTTTTTCTTTTTTACTCGTGTACTTATCTTTGAATTTTGTCTTTATATAAATAAAGTACAATAATTTCAATTCAATTAGAGCCTATTTGGTTGTAGGAAAGAAAGTGAAGAAATGAAAAGTGAAAGGGTGAAAATGGAAAGTAGAGGTAAGTTAGGTAATGATGAGAAAATAAAGTTTGCGGTACCCAGAAAAAGTGTGAGATGGAAAGAGAAAACTTGTGGGCCCCGGGATATATGTAAATTACACAAAAACCATTACTTTCTAAACTTTCTAATTCTTTGCCACTTTACCTAGACAACCAAACAGACCCTTAGCCAGTCGAAGTTCTGTGTGAAATAAATAAGGAGTAACTAGACTTTGACCAAACAAGATTTCTTACCATGGACGTAATCGTGTCCCATTTGACTAAAACCATCTGAGCCGTTGTTTCTACTACGGCCCAACTCCTTACTCCATTGTCCATTTCCCCATAAATCAAATTAAATACTCCTACTCTATAACTTTGATTTTTGTTAAAAAATAAGATTACATATATTACTCCCCTCCTCATTATAATTCATTAACTACCTACAACTGTGGTCCTTACTAGGGGTGAGCATTCGGTTTTCGGTTCGGTTATTCGGTTAAAATCGAAATAACCGAAAACCGAATTATATATTATGAAAACCGAACCGAAACCGAATTATTTCGGTAACCGAACTGAAATAACCGAAATAATTCGGTTCGGTTTTAACCGAAATAACTGAATTTTTTTTATTTTATAATAAATTTGATTTTTTTCATTTTTAATATATAAATATCAACATTTTATATTGATATATTGCATGTCATTTTTAATTTAAAAGAAGAAATAAAAAAACTATAGATTTAAACTCTAAATTTTAACTTATTTAAAGAAAAATATGATAAAATAATATTTTTTATAATTATTTTTAATTAATTCGGTTAACCGAATTATCTTTTAAAAAAACCGAACCGAAAACCGAATATCGAAAATAACCGAATTATAAAACCGAATAAGACCCGAAAACCGAAATAACCGAACCGAAATAACCGAATTCAATTCGGTTCGGTTTTTGGTTTTCGGTTTGGTTTGCTCACCCCTAGTCCTTACTATAAGTCACCAATCGATTCATTAAAAAATTCCCCCCCCCCCTTTACCTCTATTATTAGTGGAGATTTAAAATTGAAAATGTAAAACACATCATTAATTATTTAATGAAGGGTGAAGTTGGAAAAAATGACAAATTTAACACGAATTTTATTTCTTGGTATGTGAAGAATGAGTAGTTGATGACTTATATAATAAGTACCGAATTGAGTAGACCATAAGAAGAATAATTTTTTAAAAACTATTAATTAATTCCTCAAAAATCAATGAGAAATTTTATTATTTTTTAATTAATTAGAACAGTAATATTATTATTTCAATGCATGCCTTCAATCATTCAACATAAGACCAAAACTTTCATTTGATCCAACAAAGAAACACAGACCAAAACTTTATTCACACTTCACACCCATCCATCTAAAACTGACAGGGATGAGAGCAGCAATTGACAGGGATGAGAGCCAACGACAGGGATGAGAGCAGCAATTGACAATAGGTGGAACAATGAATATACTAATATCATAATGCAAGCTATATGCAACCCCATCGGTGACCAGGGACGAGTCCACTTAACTTGACTACGGGTTATTAAATTAGAGATGGTTGACTCAATCTTAACCTCGAGGGAGACTAGTTGTGGAGGGATCATTAAGGATTTACCTAGAGTATGGATTATGGATTAGAGGCTATACATGGAAGATTTCAAAAGATTCCACCAATCATTGTGGAATCATGGTACTACTATTATAAGACTTTCATGACTTTTGGAGTATGTATTAGCAACACATTGAGGTTGCCACCAACCATTATATTTTTAAAAATTAATTTCTATTACCGTGATCCTCCCTAAACTTTAGAAATGATAGATAGTGATTCTAATTTAGAAGTGGCTTAGTTGTATTTTGTCATTTGACTTGTTTAAGCTCATATAAGCCTTGTTATCCATATTTTATTAAAAAAAATGTCAATTTAGATATGAATTCCTTTATCTATCACATGAACCATCTTTCTCATCTCATGCAAATAATATTGGTTTAATTGTAAACTATTTTTTTCTTTCTTATCACTCATTCTATAGTTTGATTGCAAATTCCATCATCTTCAGGGAATATAATATACTACCTCCTGTCCTAAATATAAGACCTAAATGACTTTTTTTAGAGGGATTAATATGCGAAATAGGTTATTAAATTATGACATATTTGATATATTTTAAGATTATCCATTAGTTTATAGGTAAAATATACTAGTCTAAGGGAAAAATTAGGTAAATCATCAATTTATAATTAACTTATTTTACTTTTTTAGGATTTTCCAAAAAAGTCAATTAGGTCATATATTTAGGACCGGGGGGAGTAATATAATTACCTCTGTGGTATTAATAGTATTTTTTTGAGAAAAAGGCAGATAAAAGCTCATTAATGTCTAAAAGGACAAATAGAGTGAATAAATTCTCAAAAGAACAAGGAAGGTCACATATGAGATACCTAATTGAAATTAGTAAATGTGGACAAATGATTCAAAATGCCCTTAAGAACTAGTCAAACAGTCAAGTAGGATTATAAATCATAAATGTTATGAAGTAGACAAGTGTATACAAACTTTTTAATAGCATTTTGAATCATTTGCCCACATTTATTAATGTCAATTAGGTACCTATGACCTTCCTTATCATTTCGGGAATTCAGACACCTTATTTGTCTATTTATCTTTCCCCTATTTTCTTTCTTTCCCTATAAAGTAAAAACTGCCACGTGGCACACATCATCTAGTCTGTAATGTAGTGCACTGCAACGTCGTACTGCAAATTCAGCATCACCATAACACCATTTTTAAAATAAAAACATGAGTCAATGACAGCACCATCACAATTCACAACCATAACAATAACCATACATAACGCCTATCTTCCAAGGCGGTTTACGCAATTCTTATTTTGATTGAATTCCACGTCCTCCATCCTTGTTTTCTGCTACAACCGACAAAGAATTCAACTGGGTGTCCATTTTTTTAATACTTGTGTTCAAATGTTGCGTCTTCACCTTATCAGAACTCCTCTCTCTTCCTTCTTTCTTCCTATAAATTCATTCTCTAATGGGAATTTTCCCACAACAACGAAACTTAGATCTTCAATGGCAACTTACTCTTCTTCCTCTCAGTGTTGTAAGCTTTTGTTTCGTCAGCTTTTTGAGAAGGAATCTTCCACTTACACTTATCTCCTTGCTGATGCTTCACACCCCACTAAACCAGCTCTGGTAACTTCAATCTTACTTATACTCTGCTTTTGTCAATTGAAGTGTTGACTTTTTTGCAAAATTCTTAGAAAGTTAAATAGCTATAAATTTCGATAAAAAAAAATAGCTATAAATTGATTTATTTTTTTGTTGTAAACTGAAGTTTAATCTAATAATATGCAAAATGTGTTACTTCCACTTCCTCCGGTCGGACCAAGTTGACTTTTTTAAAAAATCATAAAAAAAAACAAAATAAGTCTATGAATCGATTTGCTTAATTATTTCCCTTAAACTAGTTTAATTCACTTATAAACTAATGAATAATCTAAAAATATATCAAATATGTCATAATTCAATAACATATTTTGCAACCTTAATCTCTCCCAAAAAAAAGTTAACTAGGGCTTATATTTTGGATCAGGGGAGTAAGTATAATTCATGATTAAGTGGCTCATTTAGCTTTCTTAATTTCGTAAAAGAAAGTCAATAATGTCTTATATTGGCGTATAGAGGAAGTATGTTGTAAGGGGGTATTTGGGGCTTTAATATTTGGGAATGTTTTGGATGATCCTTTGTCAGTTCGTGTACATTATATTCTATCTGGTGTACATGTGAATTAAGAACTGTTTGGGTGCAATGTGTTGGCATAATTATTGTGTGACTAATGGAGGGTTTTGTTTTTTGAATGTTCAGTTGATTGACCCTGTAGATAGGACAGTGGATAGAGATTTATTACTCATTCAAGAATTGGGACTAAAGCTTGTATATGCCATGAACACACATGTACATGCTGATCATGTCACAGGGACAGGTCTGATTAAGGTGAGCTGTTGCTAACTTCTTTATTTTTCACATTAGATATTCCTGTAAAATCTGCTACTGGATTTGGTTTTGCTATAGTTTATCAAATTTGAAACGTTCTTGTGAGTGGTGAGTGACTTTTTTGTAATTAACTACTCTTTTTGTATAGAGCAAAGTTCCAGATGTAAAATCTGTCATTTCAAGAGCAAGTGGTGCAACAGCTGATCTGTATGTAGAGCCCGGTGATAAAATCAGTTTTGGTGATCTCTTTCTGGAGGTAGTATATACAGTTTCTTGTCTGATTTTGAAACTTCATTTTAGGTGTGACTCAGTAAATGTTCTTAAGGTTCTTTCAATTCAGACAGTATAGGTGGATCCTTTTGGAAACTAATCATGATGATATTGATTGTGTTCTTTTAAAATAGTCCGTTTCATCAATCTTTTACAGTAATTCACCGAAGAATCTAGAAACTGAATTGAAGCTTTCCCCATTTATTTATTGTGTTGAATGATAAATCTTCAGCAAACAACCATCTATGCAGCTCAATTTTTGGTGGTGTAAACTGTTAATTTATGAACTGTAAAGATAAGTGTTCTAGTGACTGGAAATTTTTACAAGTCACTCTCCCTTAATGTTGACTATGTTAATTGTTAATCTAGACATGCTTTCCTATACAATCGACAGAGCATGAAGCATGTTTTGCATTATTCAACAACAACAACAAAGCATTATTCTACTAAGTGGGGGTTGGCTACATGGATTATACAATGTCATTGTGCTGTGTTAGTAACCAACTCTTTGGGTATACTATTCACCAATAAGTCTCATTCTATAAGTTCCCCGAGCGTTTGCTTTGGTCTCCCTCTTCCTCTTTTAATTGGACTACTAGTTGTTTGGTCCACCCTCCTCACCAACACATCTATTAACCTTCTTTGGACATGTCTAAACCACCTCCATACATTGTATGAAATTGGAGGATTACAGCATGCTGTTCATGTTTATGTGTTTGTTATTTTACATGGTATTTGGTATTAATATAAAAGGATCTGCTTTCCCCCCTGATGTTTGTAGGGCAAAAGGTTCTTATCTTCTCATATACTAGGTTGTGGGTTACTAGTAATCCTATATTATTCACTAATGTGTAAAGTTTATGTCTGTAGGTTCGCGCTACTCCAGGCCATACTAAAGGCTGCGTTACCTATGTGACAGGAGATGCTTCTGATCAGCCTCAACCACGGATGGCATTCACAGGAGATGCCCTATTAATTCGTGGATGTGGAAGGACAGACTTTCAGGTATTTACCATGCACTGATTTTCTTGAAAGATACTACCGCTGGTTGCACTACATACTAGGTTCTACATTTAGGACTGGAAGAATATTTTCTTTTGTCATTTCTTAAGAAGTGAAGGATTTTAATATTATGTCCTTTCATTATGTACTACTACACAGGGTGGAAGTTCGGAGCAGCTGTACAAATCAGTGCATTCACAGGTAAGAGCTTGAGCTTACGTTGAACAGACAATTAGAAATGTGGAGTAGAAAGTTAAATATTGGATTTCTTTTTTTTTTTATACATAAGGAAGTAAAGATACAAAATTAAAAGAAAAAAAAACAAAGCTTTTTTTTTACTATATTATGTCCTTTCATTATGTTCTACTATACATAAGGAAGTTAAATATTGGATTTCTTCATCAATGAAATTGTGTGTAATCTCTCATTCAATCTTTTTGGAATCAGATTTTTACTTTGCCCAAGGATACGTTGCTCTATCCAGCTCATGACTACAAAGGATTCACTGTGAGGAGACCCTTGAGCTTTTTCATGACTTCATTTTTAGAAAGTTACTAAAACTGCAATTTACCCAAACTGCTCATTTCAGGTAAGCACTGTAGGGGAGGAGTTGCAATACAATCCACGCCTATCAAAGAATGAGGTGATTGTTTTTTGAATTGTTCTTGTGAAAGTGATTGGATGAATTGAGATAATATTCTCCAAGGGGTGTTTTTAAGCACGATGATGAGATGTGAATGTGGATTTCTATCCTTTTTATGTGATAAAATGGAAAGTTTTTATGCAAGTCATTGGAGTAAATATAGTAGTATTGATGGGAATAGTGCACAGTAGTCAGAAATAGTGAAAGGAACTTGAACATATTGAAAATATAATTAGTTTACTTTTGGTTCATGAGCATATGCACTTTTAACATGAAGCACAGTCCTGTCTAGCATAAATGTTTCCTAGGTTTTGGTTACCCTTAATTGCAGCAGTGCTCATTATATGCTTATGCTTCTTTTGCAGGGAACTTTCAAGAATATAATGTCAAGTAAGTGGTAGATGAGTATTTAAATTTTTTTCAAGCTTATATCTGTGTTACGCGTTGAAGAAAAAGGAGCATAATTTCTTGTTTCAAGTGAAGTACTAATTGTGTATTTGATTTTTGCAACAGATCTTAATCTGCCATATCCAAAAATGATTGACATGGCTGTCCCTGCCAACATGGTTTGTGGAATTCAATCCAAAGAAACCTGAGCATTTGGAACCTCCATTTGGCTGTCTCCCTAGATTTTTAATTTATTTGATGCAATCTGTAAAATTAAACTACAGAGGATACTCTGATTTTCGTGATTTTACTTATTGTTCTGTCTTAAGTAATTTATAAGTGGTAAGGTTTCTTTCTTTGTTTCTGTTTTTATTACATTCTTTCTTTGTTTCTTTCTGAGTCTTCTTTTCTGTTATAAATTAAGCTTTGAAAAATAATTGGTGGAACATGTCAATAGTTTGATTTGGGGAATGAAAGTGCCAACCGTCACCCCCATTTTTTTATTATAAGGCTCTTTCATGTGATACTTAATTTAAGATCCTTGAGTCTAAAATATTAATTTTTCCTCCAATTGTTATTTGCTTTAATGTTTTTGAATCAATTAAGGTACTTATTTTCATTAATAAACTCTGTTGGCTATAATTGAAGCATGTACTAACTTCAATTAAATTTCTGAACCTATTAAATAGTACAAGTTCCTTGCGTTAATTAATCATCATAAATTAGTGGACACGATTGGGCAGGGGATTCAATGAAAAAATCTGGCAAACTTTTTACCGGAAAATAAATGTGAACATAATCTTGTTTCTTTCACTTCTTTCACTTATAAAGGGGGGAGTTGGGAATGATTCAGTCCAAAAATAGGGGACACATGAATGCTTAGCAAAGGAGCAAATTGTTGTTGATAATAAAGCCAAGATAGTACTATTTTTGTAACAATTGTAATATTTCAAAATATCAGCTGTAGTTAAAAATGATTATGATTTTATAATTAAAACAAAAATGCTTTACAATATTCATGATCAATTTCAGAAATTAATTTTCAGATCAACTTCTGTGTATTGTAAATTATTTAATTTGGGAAATGCTTACAAATAATAAATTATTTTAAGTTATATGCCTTTGATTAAAGCCTAGTCTATTCTCATGCCTAAATATGACTTATATATTATAATTATTTGGCAATGCTATATTTACAATTTTTTAAGGTAGATCGATTTGTGATGAATTTTATTCAACTAGTATGAATGTATAATAATTTTAATTCCATTGTGATTGCAACGAAACGGTTGAACACATCTTCCATTGTCCTTATAGCAAAGCTATCTGATGGGGTTTCTGATCATTAGATCAAGTTGAGATTATTTCCAATCTTTTAAGGAATGACTTGTCAATGATCTATCATCCTTACACAAGATTGATCAAGAGTCTCTCATTTAGCACATCATTCTATTATTGAACCATTAGTCTCATATATAATACAATCACCTTCTTGAATGCCAAACCTCTTGCTTGTTTACATTACACTTCCACCTTCAATCATACAATTTATCAGGATGTTTATAAGTTGTCCTCCTTTTGAACTCTTTTTTTGTGGACTGATTTGATCTTTACATCGATGTCTCAATTTAAATTCAATCTTCCTATGAATTCTTTTTTCTAATAATAGTTACTCCCTCTATTCCTAAATATAAAGGCTTGTTGACTATATTCGAGAATCCTAAGAAATCTAAATAAGATAATCAAAAATTGATTTTCCTAAATTTTTCTCTAAACTAGTTTATTTGACTTATAATCTAAGATACAATCAAATAATATATAAAATACGTTAAGATTAAGTGATTCATTTAGCTTTTTTTATCATTTTTCAAAAAATTTGAGTAGGTCTTATATTTAGAAAACAAATGAATCATATAATTTAATTTCTTTTTTGCTTATGCACTTATCTTTGAAAGTTGTCTTTTTATAAATAAAGTACAATTATTTCAATTCAATTAGCCAGTCGTAGTTCTGTGTGAAATAAATAGGGAGTAACTAGACTTTGACCAAATAAGATTTCTTACCATGGACGTAACCGTGTCCCATTTGATTAAAACCAGCTGTGCCGTTGTTTCCACTACGGCTCAACTCCTTACTCCATTGTCCATTTCCCCATAAATCAAATTAAATACTCCTAGAGTCCTACTCTATAACATCAATTTTTTTAAAAAATAAGTTTACATATATTACTCATCCTTTGTTATAACTCCCTAACTAACTAAAACTGTGGTTATTATTATAAGTCACCAGCGACTTCATTAAAATTTTTCCCACTTTACCCTTATTATTAGTGTAGATTTAAAATTGAAAACGTAAAACACATCATTTAATGAATGAAGGGTGAAGTTGGGAAAAGTAATAAATTTAACACGAATTTTAAGAATCAACTATAATGAGTAGTTGATGACTTATAATAAGGACAAGAGATTAGACTATATTTATAGTCGGTCCCAAACCCAGATTAAAGGAGTCGGGTTGTGTTAGACTTCGGCAGCCAACGTAAAAATATGTCGAATCTATTGAGCATGGACATATACATTGTTATTCAACCGTGCCGTGTGATCCATGTAGCCAACCTCATTTAATTGGAATAAAACTTTTCTTGTTTTCTTTTCTGCTGATGATGATGATGATTGATTAATTCCTTAAAAAATCAACGAGAAATTTTATTATTTTTTTAGAACAGTAACATTATTTCAATTCATTCCCTCAATCATTCAACCAAAGACCAAAACTTTCATTTCATTCGATCCAACCAAGAAAGAAAGACCAAAACTTTATTCACACCCATCCATCTAAGTTTGAGAGAAGATGAGCAACAAAGACAAAGATGACACCTCTAAAGGCTTTTCCGGCGGGCCCCACCAGCCATATCCTCCGCCGCAGTACGGCACCTTCCAAGGCGTCTCCAACTTCCCTCCGCCGCCTCAGCCGGCCATCGGGTTCCCTCAGCCGGTCCCACCGCCCGGCCTCAATGACCCTCCTCCTCACTATTACCCTCATGCCTATCAACCTTCTCAACCCACTGGTATATTTATATTTATATATACATGCTTCTTCTTCTATGTCTTTGTTTTTTTCACTTTTTTTTTGGTGGGGTTTCATTGGTTTTTGGTGAACTGATCTCTGTGGTTGACTTTTTGAATTTTAAATCTTTTGCTGGAGATGGGTTTTTAGTTATGCTGCTTGTTGCGTTGGAATGATTATTTTTTGATTTGGTTGGTTTCATTTTAAAGCTGTTTGTGACTGTTTCTTTATTTTGATGTTGAAATCTTTGAGGAATGGTTTTGATATGGTCTTGGAAACTGTTGCTTTCATGTTTTCAGTGATTGATCTTTCATTCATGATGATGACGATGATTTGCCTTCATGTATGTTCAACTCTTTGATTGTTGCTAGAATTTAGTTAGTTACAAACGAATGGCTTTATAGTCTAATCTAATGGAACAGTATATACTACTCACTCTGTTCCTAAATATAAGACACTTTCTAATTTTTCAAAACTTTTCCTAAATAAACTCTTAATAATGCTTATCTATATCTATAATGAATAAGTAAGAGAGGGAGAGTGGGAATAATGGTATATGGTTAGGATAGATTAGTAATATCATGTGCTATTAACTAACTTAACTAACATTCTTATTCTAAATAAATTAGTAATAATGGTATATGCTTCGTTTAAAAATTTGTGTAATGCTTTGAGTCTTGCATATATTTTTTTGTCTGCACAGTTTTGTTATTCTAATACTAGGACTAGGATTTAGCTGGTGCGCAAATGGGGTATGCCTACTCTTTTATTTTTTACTTTCCTTTATTGGTAAGCGTTATGACTCAGATGTCCCTCAGTCAGTAGATGCTTTGTTGGTTGGTTCTTGGCTAGGTTTGATTGAGCTGATGGGGAGTTCCTTATCTGACAGAAGGAATACACTAATTAGTTGGCCATTTTGTTTGTGTTTGAATGTTGAGTCCCATGTTTAGGAATGATATCATGTGAAGTAGAACTAGAGAAAATGCTGTTAAGAATTGATACTTGGATGCCAATATGTGGTTTTTTTTTTGTTTTATAGTAATTAATACATTGTTTCCTGTTGATGAATTTTCCTTTTTTGTTATTATTTCAGGCTATGCAGTTGTTGAAGGGTTGCCTGTGAGAGAGCGTCGACTTCCTTGTTGTGGTATTGGCTTTGGCTGGTTCTTGTAAGTACTAATTTACATTTCACATCATTAACTTTTGGTGTATGATTCACCCAGACGACACTGTTGGGGTTTTTAAATCATATATAAGTTTCGTAAACTTCTTGTTTGATTGTTTGATTTGTTTTGAGTGTTTTGACCACTATATATGTTAGCCACAGATTCTGCTACAGCCTGAATGATTCTATTTTTAACTGCCTTGATATGTTCTTTTGCTTAAATTTCCTTTTCCTTTTTGTTTTTATCTTGTGAATTCAAATTGCAATTTATGCTTTTAATTATAAGGAATATACTATGATTTTCTTTCTATTTTTTTGGGACAGTAATCTGTGGTTATAACATGCATCGAAACTGTGATGCAATTATAATGTAATCATTATTTTTTATTAGCCGTACTGAATTAACAGTGAGCTCAACTAATGATTGTGATAACTGATAGTCATTGCCAGCAAAGGTCTCTCATTATTCTTGGTTTTAAGGCATTGGACTTTATGGTTTATATTGACTTGGGAAGGGGGTAGATGGAAATGGCATGAAATTTGGTCATTTCATGATACCCTTCCTTAACATCAACTAATATTGGTCCCCTGCGAGACAAGCTGCTTTGAGTTTTAATAGTTTGTATCGAATGGTACCCACAATTTTTCTTTATTACTGCACTCACCTTCTTCCCCCTATAAAGGAGACGGGAAAGATGGCGGAGTCATTATTTTGATCATGATCATGATCTTGATTGATATGGTTGGCATTTTTTACTTGTAAGTTGGAGTGGTAATCACATGATTCATGATCTCATCTTCATACTGTTTCAAATGAAAGTAATTGTTATTGGATTAAGGTCATATTTTCCCCAAAAGTTTGCAACTTATATCAGATCTGCCCTGAAAGTATTTTCTTGTCCAATCTTGTCCAAGAAGTATGCAATATGTATCGTTTTTTCTCTTTACAGTAAAAAAACATGTGTTCACTATTAAATAGGTGTCATTGACCATTAATATTTTAACGGTAAAGGGCACATATGATACACCTTGCACACCAAAAATACTTCCGAGGCAGATATGATACATCTTAACACTTTCAGGGCAAATATGACCTTTAACTTAGTTTTATTTGAAGAGTCAAGTAAGTTGGAGGTAGTTTAATGATTTCAGACTGAGTTATCCAATTATGCAGCCACCATACAAGTAAATTATCCTTCTGGCTGGTTTTTTCCCTGTTGGTTTTGTTTGTTACCATTCTGAAATCTGATCCCCCTCTCTTTCCCTGTGTCTGCTTATTGCCATGATAACACTTACTTCTTTGTATTGAGTTATTGATTCCAAACATACGTTCTTTTCTCTTGTCAAGGTTTATAATAGGTTTCTTCCTTGGTGCCATCCCTTGGTATGTCGGCGTAATAATTCTATCCTGTTCCAGAATAGACCGCCGAGAAAAACCTGGATATATTGCTTGTACAATTGCTGTAAGTGATTTACTTTGCCTTTCAATTTTCGATATTCAAGCAAGTTTCATTGTTATGTTCTGTACATATTCCAGTAGAACCATTGCCATATTAATATTTCATCTTACTTCCCGACAGGGAAGTACTGATCAATGTTATACTTCATATGGTCCTTGTTATAAGACATTTTCAACTAATTTACACAAATCAAGGAATGACAATTAACTCATTAAATATGTTATGAATTGATAAAAATTTTCTAACTGTACCCTTGTCAATGAAGTTTTGAAGGAGAGAATTATACGAAGAACCACATTTTGAAGGAGAGATTTGGCAAATGAATATTAATAATTCTCCAAGTAACTTTTTTATAAAGACAAAATAATCCTCATAGAAGGGGCCTTATAATAGGAACTAGAGTGAACCTTTTGAGCATTATGCTTCGTTGTACTTGTGTCTCTTTCCCAAAGTTCTTGAAAGTACACTAAGCTATAAAGCTCCACAACAATCAAGAATATGTCTATTTTGGGTTTTAAGTCTCTTCATCTGCTACTATGTTGCAGCTTTTCCCCCACCAAACTGGTCCATAATTCGTGAGAAGTGTCTCTGTTCATCTAATTAGATGACAATTAATCTTGTGGGATTGATTTTGCAGGCTGTTCTTGCTACATTTGCAATTATTATTGGTGCAACAAAGGGAGCGCATGATTGGGATTGACTGGCAATTTTCAGATGAACAATTACAGTCATTTGTTTGGGATTGCATCAAAGTGGACTTATTACTGGAATCTGCACTTCATTGTAGTAGTGTTCTTAAAGGCCATATTCATTGTTGTTTATAATCTCCTCCGTATGCTATTTGTCCTGTTTGTTTTGTACAACTCACATGGTGGTATGTGGTTATTGTTGTAATTATAATTATAATTATAATTTTATGGGAAATCGTGTGCTTCTAATCGTAATAAGATATGAAGATAATTATGTTCTTGCTAACATTTGTATAAATATGTTAATTTTTTTATTAAACATTATGTGAAACGCCTTACAATCATCTTGCTAATCTGAAGCATGGCCAAATTGGGATCAGGTAACATTCATTATGATAGGTCAAATATTTCTCATATTTTGTATTTCTCCTTTAGTTTTTGTATCTTGAGCCAGACCATCTTTCAGATACATCAGTGGCCCTACATTAATCTGAATCGAGTCATGACAAACACATCAATTAGTTCTCAGGATAAGATGTTATATTTTTTGTAATTTGTAATTTATATATACCGCCCAACACATGCATACGTGTATTTGTAAAACGTAGAATTATTAAGAGAGGCTATAAAACTTAAAAGAGGATGTAAAGTTCAGGAGTAAGAAATAATTGTTAACAAACATATATTGTAATTACATTTGTTATATGTTTTAGTTTGGTGGTCTAATTTACTTTCTTAATTGTCACAAAAAAGTCAAAGTAAACTTATAATTAGAAACAGAGGGAGTATTATTTAAAAGCTTATTACAATCTATTATTAGATTCAAACTTCGCAATCATTTAAGATTTTTTTTAATAGATAACGAATTTGTCTATGCGACATTAAATCAATCCAGATTTTAATGGCCGGATATAATTAAATTTTTAAACTTTGCAAAGCCCAAGAGTGATCACATCAACATACTGTCCTAATGGTCAAATATCTAATATAACTATAGCAGAATCTTCATTTTCATTAAGCTTTAACTTAGAAGAGCTAAGCTAAGAAACTGTCAACAAAAGACAAAATAGATATATTCAATAAAAATATTTATCAAATGAAATTCTTTTCGCTAAATTGGTCAAATACTCTTACAGGAAAATCAGTATCAAAACTAAATTTTAGTACTAACATAATGTATTTTTTCTATTTTTTTTTGTTTAAGAGGTGTTTTGTATAATAGAAAATAAGAAGTACATGAGGTTAAGCGGGGAAGAATCATCGTCATCAATGTATAAAAATTTAAATAATAAAAAGTCAATCAACACGTCCTTATGAGAAGTGTGTAGTTCTGGCCAGAATAACAAGAAATGAAGACAAACATTAACAAAAGAATGTGAATAGATGATTAATTTTCTTTAATTGATAATTAAAGGAGAGAAGTTTTCAACAAGAAAAAAGTTCGATGACGAATGACGATGATGCTTGGCAAAGTATCAAGAACAAGAAACCAAACAAGAGTGTCGGCCGGTATTAAATAATTGATTTTTAAAAATAATAAAAGAAATTGCCTAAAGTTTAATCACCATAATGATGTATTCTTTAATCATGTTAGCCTAATCATAGTCATCTTAAAAACTACTATAAAATAAATTAAGATTTGATATGATCTTTGGCCTCCTTAAATTTGCCGTGATTTTCGTATTGATCCCCTAATTCTTAAATATAAGTTCTTTTGCCTCTTAAATTTTTTCCGTCTATAGTGATCTTTATAATTTAATAAAAATCCTAGACAATTTACCTTTGATGAATTAGAACTTATGATGTTAAACTTGAAAGACTACATTAAGATATGACAAGCTTGATATTTGTGTGTGTGTACAATTGTATTTAAATAATTTAAAGTGGACTGTAAATATTTTCTTTGCTTTTCATTGACATTAGTTAAAATTTTGATTCAGGCTTTCTATATTGGCCTGACCACTATATACATAAAATTGTCCAACTTGACATTGAATATCGCATTTTGTCCAACTCAAATTTAAGTGTAATTTTTTGTCATTTTTTTCCCAACTATTTTGGATCCAAAATATATTTAGTGAGATATTTTTTAGTGACAATATTCCTAATTCCTTCCCTCTTGTATATATATAAAAATAAACTCCCTTCTTATCTCATTTTCATCTGATGCCTCACTCTCCTCTTTTTCTTCTTTGGTCATCATGCACCACCAGTCTACCACCACCACCTTCCCATCCATTGCCATAAAAAACCTCCCCCCACTTCCATCACCATAATATTCATTCTAGTGCTTTCTTTTTCTAGAATTTCAATTTTTTCTTGAGAATCTTCTTCCACATATATAATCTTCTTCCTATGAAGATCATCACTTTCATTTCATATACGAAGCTGTGTGTGCCCATAATCTTTTCCGATTGAAATTCCTCTATATGACGAGAAACAAAGAAAGTCCAAGATTTTGCAAAAGAGAGTCACCGACAATGTTCAAGAAGGATGTCCAAGAACCGGAGTCATGATAAGGCCTCCGAAATGCCTCAGGCTATTCTCAAACTTCAGGATGAGAAACACATAGAATCGTCTTCAAGAAAGCTCAGTAATATTCTTCTTGAGGTCTGTAACTCAAAGCACTAATTACGTTTGAAATATTATTATTTGTTCTTTTCTCTTTCATTGTTTTTTTATCATAATTTCTCTTGCATTGTTTAAGTTTACCTTTTATTTCTTCTTCTTCTTATTTATTTTTCCATTCCTTGTTTTTCTTTCTTGAGAATCGAATCATGCTTCCTATTGGTTCAAAGGTTATTTCTAATATTAGTTTTATAATTTTTCTTTTTCTTTCACTTTCTGCTTTGTTTCATTCGATCTTCTTGAAAAGATTCATGCCTTTCTATAATTCTTTTCCCTCCTTCCTTGCATATTTTTTTAATTCAATTATACGAACTTGCATGACCCACAAAAATAATTACGTACAACAATATTATTTCTTCTTCTTTATTTTTCCATTCCCTTCTTTTTCTTTCTTTCTTTCACTTTCTCTATGATCAATGCATATTTTTGTTGATTTTATTACTTGTTTTGGGGACAGCCCAGAAGGTCAGATCACCCATTAAAGTTGCTCCTAGACGACTGACTACCAACTGCTGGTGAATATCGGTGTTTGTCGTAAGTCCTTTACTTTATTCTGTTATTGCTCCTTACAACCTTTCTTGGTGCTTCTTTTTAATTTATATTTTAACTTCTTTTAGATCACCCATTATATTAAAGATTTATGTTATTTATCTACTTCATCCGCTCACCAATCCGGATCCGAAGCTCGTGTCTACAGAAATATTTGGAATGAAGAAAAAGCAGGTTTCAATGGTTTATTTTTTCTTCTTAATAATTGTGATAGTAAAAGACTAAACATACACTAGGGCTAATTATGCTTTTAGAACTTTGTCCTTAGGATTTGATCCGTGTAAAATTAGCCTTGTTTAGTACTTTTGCTATCCGAACAGTGTACCCTACTTTTCATCTGAATGACAGTTGGCAAAGCACCTAAAAAACTTAAAAAACTTTGGGAGGGTTACAATGAGGTCCTATGGGAGAGGATTGAACCCGACCAGGCCCCTTGAAACTATTAAATTAGGTTTAATTCCTAGGGATTTAGAGCCACTGTCATAGATTCATTGTAATATCATCTAAGTCCCTAGGGACTTCAACCTAATTTAATGGCTTCAAGGAGCCTGGTTGGGGGAAATTCTCTTCCATAGGACTAGTTGTAATTTCTCCCCAAACATCACTAATAAAAAATGTTAGGGGAAGAGCGATCGTAATTAAAAAGATTTAAATGGAGGCTGCCTCTCTTCGGAGGAGGGTAGGACCTTCTTTTCGCGTCTTGTACTCGCCCGAATAAAAACACACTCTTACAACACTGATCAGGACTTAAAATTAAAATAGAGGTTTCTAGTTTCCTATAGTGTCATGATCTTCCTATATCTCCTTTTCACCAAACCGTTGGCAACTGAGTTATGTGTCACATTTGAAGGGCATTGGGAATGTTAAATCCCAATGAGTTATGTTGTATAACTGTATCGTTTCCAAACTCTCTCCTATCTCTTCTTGTGATTTCATTTGTTTTCATATGGCAATCCCTTTTAATATATTTTCTTGTTTTCTTATAGGTGTAACTCTGCCTATATGTTTATAGCCGGTCCCAAGCCCGGATAAAGGAGGAGGATTGTCTTAGACTTCAACAGCCAACTTCTAAGTGATGATATGATGAAATATGGTGGAGTTTTATCTCTTAATACTTGGAAGGTATCTACATTGTTTTCACTTCTATATTTTGATTGAGTCCTTATATCCTTCTTTTTTTTTTATCAGAAATATATCCTTCTCAAATATATGTATTAATCTTCGTGTTCATAATTTGCTAATTCGTTAGAGAAATAGTGGTAGTGGCTAATGATATTTTATTTGGGTTAATAGTATATTTGATAAGAAAACTTAAATATAATTTGGAGAGGTGAAATAATCATCAAAGTGTTTTATTTACATCCAAATTCATAACATTGTATTAGCTCTTAATTTTGGAACCAGAATGGTATAGAAACAATGTTGTGCCATGTTACTTGATTCTTTTCTTCGTTGAAGTTTTGCTTATGTGAGCCTTTTGAGCATTATGTTTTCTGGTTTTTATGTCTCTTCCCCACTTTTTGTATGAAATAATAAAAAGCTATAAAGCTCCACGTACAACCATCAATAATACTCTCTCCAGTTCTAAATATAAGACCTAATTGACTTTTCCTAGAAAATCCTTAAAAAGGCAAACTAAGTTAATTATAAATTGATTTACCTACTTTTTTCCTTTAAATAGTTTATTTTACCTATAAACTAATGGATAATCTAAAAATATATTAAATATGTCATCGTTTAATAACTTATTTCGCAACATTAATCTCTTAAAAAAATCAATTAGGTCCTAAATTTATGATCGGAGGTAGTATATGTCTAGTTTGGGCTTCAAGTCTCTTTATCTTTTGCCATATTGCAGCATTTTGGTCATTGAATTGTTCGATACACACATACATATACACACACAGTGTGTGTGAGATCGTGCGTTCTTTAATTTCTATTAATTTTTTTCTATATAAATTCATAAGAACAGATATATGTATAGTGCCTAATCTGTTTATTTGATTAGATGAGCAAGTAATCTTGTGATTTTGCAGGCTGCTATTGCTACAATTTTTTTATTGTTATTCTTGCTATATATCATTGGGATTACCATCAGTAATATTCCATCAACGTGGACTTGTTATGGAATCTACGCTTGAGTGTATGTACCAGCGCATGCTAGCTGTTCTTTAAACCTTTTAATTTTATGGTCGATAATCTCCTGCATATGGAATTTGTTCTGATTGATCCACAACTCACATGATGGAATGCGGTGTATTATAATCATATTTTGAAGTGAAATTGTGTGCATGTATTAAGATATGAAAATAGTTATGTTCTTTAGTAACATTTTGCATAAATATGTTAATTATTTATTTTTCTAAAATGTTCTGAGAAACACTGCAATTTGTCATTCCGTATAGTTAAACGACGCTTGGCCAAATTGGGGAAATATATAATATGATTAGATCCCGATCCTTTTGATATGTTTTATAGAATTATTAATTAAATAATTTATATTTCCTCCAGTAAAAAGAATATAAAACCTGGTTATAGATAACTTGATAAAATAGTTTGATTGGTACATAATTCTAATCAGTTGTATGACAAATTTCTCACTTGATGAAAAAGCTTATGATATGCGCAATTGTCATGGAGAGCTTAGTTAAGGGAAAAAACATAATTTTGAGTGATAAAATTATATTCAAAGTTTTGTATTCATAACCAAAGAAATAATTGAGGGATTGCTTTGGTTATGAATTCAAAACTTTGAATAGAATTTTGAGAGTTAACCAAAGCATTGATTTTAATTAATTTAATTTCATGCTCATTTTTGCACTTTAACCTAACTTTCAAATTTAGGGACCATGACTAAAATTGATTGAAAGTTCAAGAAGTAAGATCAAAATAGACAAAAACTTCAGGTATAACTATCGATTTTAAAGTTTAATGACAGACTAAAATTAATCAAAAGTTCGAAGACTCAAAACACCATTTTTAAAATCGGGGGCCTAAAACTGATGTTAACTAAAAGTTCAAAGACTAAAAGTAATATTAACCTATTTTCATTAAAAAAAAGTTGGGTCTCATTATATTGTAAAAATAGAAAAGAGCAACCTACCCACAGTGGTATGTATATTGACGGAGAATCTGATAATCTCACAGTTTACTAATGAATCTAGTTATAGCTGCGGAGATTTTGAAAACCTCATATGGTAAGATGATGTATTTTAAAATTATCTGTTTTGTTTCTCACTGTTTTTTTTTTCAAAAGCAAGCCCCACTCTTCAAACAATGAAATGAATTGTTATTTTTTTTAATTCATTAAACAGCTTTTTTTGGACTCATTAAACAGCTATTGACAATTTTTAATTAGTTTGACTGCGAGAATTATAATGAATATTCATTCAACAGAGATAGAAAAAGACACAAGAAAATCGGCTGAAGGCATCAACGAAGAAGATGAAGACAGGGAGAACAATTTAGGAAACTATTTTAAAAAAATGAACAATCAATATCCAAATTGCATTGTATTGTATCATTTATCCATTGGCATTGAGCTCAGATATATAACAACAAGAAAAAAAAAAGATAAGGGAAATTTAAATATGTAACAACAACATAATAGAAAAAACAGAATAAAGAAGTTGAACATCAGTAGTGCCACCACAGCAATAACCCCAGTTTCTTTGGGCGTTGCAGCATAGCTGGTAGTGTATTATAGCCTCCGTTTTAGTCCGTTTTATCCATTTTTTATATGGGAGATTAGTTATAACGAGGTCCAAAATAAGGAATTTTAGTATAATCAAATCCAAAAATCATCAATTACATTGAAATTCTTAAGGACTCTTGTGATATTAAATAATTATTGACATGAGTTGTCAATGTAACTCTTTAAAACCTAATTATCATTGACAATTCAATTTGTTTTGTTCGAATAAATACACTGAATTGTCAATAACAAGCCATTTTTTGGTACCCGGTTATGATTGAAATAACACTCTCTTTATTCTTAAATATAAAACTCATATATCTAATTTTGATTAAATTAAGGATATGAATTAAATTAATTAAAATCAATGCTTTGGTTAACTCATGTATCGCAGTTAACTACCCTTTATTTAACTACTCTTTTTGGCACAAAGTAACAAACTTTATTTAGGATAAATTGAGGACTATCCCTTATTTGTAGAAGTTAGAATTGGAGACCCCATTTTGTCCAACTCAAATTCAAGTGTCATTTTTTGTCACTTTCCCTAAAATCATCTATGCTATTAAAAAAAAATTACATGCTTTTTTAGGAAACATTTTCATCTATTCTATCTTCTAATATATTGAAGTTATAACGTTTCAAGCATTGGTTCCATCAGATTTTGACTTCGGTTTCCCAAATCTATCTATTTTCTAATAAAATGTTTTGCCACAACCGCACATTGCGTCAACTAAATTATCAATCTCGGTTTTCTCGTGAAGCTTCGATCATATCACTCCATTGTACTTAAATCAGATTCAATGATAAAATCTTTTCTTTTACGTAGGGTCGATCGAATTAAGATATTGTACTCTATAGCTAGCCCGTTTAGGCAGCCTAGAGGGCAGGTTTTAATTTTTGAACCTCAAGAAGGAGGAGGGTCGTTTAAACGGCTATTGCTCGTTGGACCACGTGTTTAAACAGGCTAGCCTGTGGGTCGACCCCATTTCGGCCTGCACATTTTTCCCATTTTCATGTATACTTGTGTTGTTATCTAGTTCTTACTGAACACACAGTATACCAAAAAAATCGATATTTTTGCAACATAAGAAGAATATCATATACTCAGTGAATCATAGTCAAATATCCTTGATGTTGATGACATAAAAATGATGATGGAGAAGAAAATGACAATAATGAGAATTCTTAATGTTGAGTGGAATTTATGACTTTCATTTTTCTTATCCATGGTTCTGTATAACAATCGTTGTTTGTATATTTTATGTAATGAGTTATTGAATTGTGGTGTTTGGACTTTATGAAACAATTTATTCAATTGCATTGTGAGGACAATGGACTAATAGACTTATCTATTTATGATTTGGTCTTTGTCTAAATCTCTTTCTACGTACATGTGCTATATATATTGAAGTATTGAGTTGAAAATACTTGGTATTTAAACATAATTTAGATCATATTTATGTTTTTTTTCTCATAGGTCCATTGTTTTACTCAATAATAGAAGCTCAAGGATTAGAAAAAAAAAATTGGAAAAAATCGAGGTCCATGGACTGACTCGAGACTCACCTCAAGGACTACACTTTGCAAAAGGGGTGTTTTTTGCTTGCATGTTTGGGTTCGATTCTTGACTAGCCGGCTTGAATTCACGAGACCTCTAAGGTTTAAAGAAAGGTAAAAGCCAAGATCATAAAAAGGAAAGAAATAAATGAAAAAAGCTAAAGAAAAAGTAGTACAACACTAAAAATGATATTCGCCTATCCCTAAATATAAGACTATTTTACCTAATTTAAAGAGATTAAGGAAAGTCGTTAAGTTAGATGATTTTATGTACTTTTCCAATAATACTCCTATTTCAAAACTAGAAATGAGTGAGAGTGTAGATGATACAATTTGTTTATAAAAAAGTATACATAAGGGTATTTTGTAAAAGATGAACAATAATATGAGATGAGGTGGATAAGAGCCTTATAATTAGAGATAAATTGAATATCAAAAGTGATCTTATATTTAGGGACGAAGAGAGTATTGAATTTTATAATTTCTTATCCCCATTGATTATATATGTGCATGTGTATGTGTACACACACACAAATAATTAAGTTTACATGTATGCTGCTTAAAGCAAATAGAGTATAAAATTTGGTTCTATATATAAGACATTATATAATTTTTATATGGCATAAAATGCCTCTATTAAATCAATAGCACACTTTCCTATATGCACATCACCATGTACTCTCTCCCCCTCTCATTATATTTTATACTCTTATTTTCGAAGTATTAATTAGAGATATAGTTGGAAAGTTCCTACATTTTAATATAGGCCTAATGAGATTTTAAAATTTTTTTAATGTGTGTGAAACATAGATGAAGCCCTATAAATAACATCAGAGGAGTATATTATAGGGAATCACACGCATCAATTGACTTTAATTTAGTCCATTTTAATGGAAAAAAACCTTTTGAAAAATAAGTCGTCATGAAATATGTTACATTTAGTTCCATGAACATATATAGTCACTTTTCATTGACTTCGTTGACTACCTGTGTGCGGCTATATAAGCATGGCCATAGGCTTCGTTGATGTTTGATTTACCCATCATAATAAATTAAAGAACTAAACCAAAATCTTCCTCGTACCAAAAATGGTGCACATAAACAATAACGTTGAAACAGTCGTCTCAGATGGCTACCAGCCTCACTATCCTCCACCGCCACCTCAGAACAGCGCATTCCCAGTCAACGGCGATCCACCAGCTGCTGTTCATGTTCATGTCAACCAATCGTATACACAACAGCCGGGTATGCAATATCTAGGTGTTCTTTTTCTTTAGGGAAAATTAATATGATATCCCTCACAAGGCACTTAATACTAGAAAAGTCTCATAAACTCTCCATATTAAAGTATGGTGGTCCCCAGAGACCTTAATTTAATAAACTCCAAATGTCAAAAGACCATTTTGCCCCTCATTTCCTTCCTTCCCTGCTCATGAGCTTGTTACTTGCGACCCATTACATTGATTGTCACACTAACTCATTACCTCTTTATTTGTTATTCATTAACTCGTAAGAGAATTACTCATTAACTTATTAGACCTACTCATGAACTTGTTATTGACAGTCCATTACGTTGTCACAATAGTTCATTACCTCGTTATTTGTTGCTTATCAACTTGTTATTTGATACTTTTGTATGTTTATAGTATGAGGAGCAAAATGGTCTTTAGGTATTTATAATATATTAAAGTATGGTCTCTATGGACCCTACTTTAATATTGGGAGTTTATGGGACCTTTTAGTATTGAGTCCATTGTGAGGGACTTCATATTAATTTTCCCTTAAAGGGACGAGAATTAATTCTTAACAGACAACTACAAAAAAGTTGTTCCAAATAAGTTAAGCTCTCGTTATAGTTATTTACTTGTTATATTCATAAATGTGAATTGCTCGTTAAGGTCTCCTCTGCTAATGGCCGGCCGGTTTAATGAAGCATATAGAAGCCTAGAAAATAACTATGCAGGATTTGACTCGTAATTAAATTATTTGATTTTGATGACTTTATTTATGCAAATAATTCATATTCTGCTTGCTTTTGACAACTTTTACTTTGTGGTATTATTTCAGGTTATGAAGTTGTTGAAGTAATGCATGTGAAAGGAGATCCTCCGCTTGCGTGTGGTATTGGCTATGGATGGGTCTTGTAAGTGATAATCAACATATAATTTATTTTTAGTTGTATGATTTACAAAAGAAAATATCTGTAGGTGAAATAAATTTATAACGTATACTTTTTTTCGTTATCTATTTGTTTTGTTAGTTTTGAACGTTTGATTTTGCCAAAATACCAGCCACGGATTCTGATAGAAAGCCTGATTGCCTCTATCTATTTTTTACTACCTTGATTACTTGTTATGTTCTTTTAATTTGCTGGAATTTCCTCTTTTATTTTTGTTTTTGAATTCAAATATATTAATCTATACTTTGGTTCAAAGGAAAATACATGATCTGTACTCCTGCACTATTAAATATAAGATCTCTTAAACTATTTTGTAAAAGATAAGAAAGCAAATTAAGTAACTAAATTATATTATAAGTAATATATAAGTAGATTATAAATTAGTTTATAAGTAAAATAAATTAGTTTTCGAGAAAAAGATAATTACAAATTAATTAAAGTGATTAATTTTACATAATTAGTTTCTAAAAAAATTAAATTGGTCATATATTTAAAATCAGAGGAGCACTATTTTTGTTTAGTTTTCATTACGAGGTTAAAACATGTGTCAAAACCATAACTCACAAATTTTGAAAATCACTTTAGAAAAATAAAAAATATGTAGCGACATCTCATGATTAAATGTTTTTTTTTGTTTGCGTTATAAGATAAAAGATGTAGCACCTTAGCTTCTACTCACGATCAAATGGATTATATTCTAACATAGAGTGATAATAATGATGTGAGAATTACTTTTGTGTGTGTTTATATGTGTGTGTGTCAACACCATAAAGACAACAGCATTTACAATGTCATGCTTCTCCTAATTATAAACTCTCACCGTGTGCGTGCGTGTGCGTAGTTTTACTCGAATTATGATTTTTGTAAAAACAAAGTTCAAGTTAGCTATCGACAGTAAATGTTTAGGAAATATATTTATCTTTCAAAGTATCCATATCTCTTAATGTAAGAGAGAGTTTAATTATAAAAAGATGACAAAGAATGAGTGAGATAAATTATTGCATGTATGGATAAAGATGTATTTATTACTTGAATAAAGTCAAATAAAACCTTATATTTAGGCCAAGCTAGGTCATGAGCTCATAGCAATGACATTTCATAGGCGGATAAGATTATGAGGTTGCTTTCTAGAGCAGAAAATCTTATATTTAGGTACATAGGGATTAATATTTTATTTCTCTCCAAAAAAGGCAGTGGTCGTAATTTTTTATTTACACACAGAAATATCATTATTTTGTAGTGTTATTTTGCTCACACACACACATATTATTTTGATTCTTTGATTTTCTTCTGATGACTATACCATGTTAATCATTTTGTTGTTTGTACTTTGTATTACTGAGTAGTTGATTCATAATGTTTGTTCTGTTGTGAAGGTTTATACTGGGTTTCTTCTTCACTATCCCTTGGTATGTTGGGGCAATAATTTTCATGTGTTCCAAAATTGACCGCCGAGAGAGACCTGGATGTATTGCTTGTACAGTTGGTGTGAGTGATTCAAATTACTATCTTCCATTATTCTTTTAATTTCAGCTTCATGTCCTGCAGTAACTCACTAGCGACAAGCCAATGCCACACACACACACACACACATTCAAATTTCATTTTTCAGGCTAGCTATGTGTTAATAAATTGTGATTTGACTTTATAAATTAATCATTAATCATAAGGATAAATTCTAAAAGAAACCCCTAAACTTTGTGGCATTTGTAATATATAACCTCTTACCATCCTCTAACATTTTAAATTTTAAATTGAACAGCTTGATCTTTCATATTTTAAATTCTAGATCTTCTTATCATTAACTTATCATGGAAAATTTTTTATTCTGGTGTTTGAAAAAGATCATGGAAAAATATGCTTGCTTCGATATAAATTATAAAACGTAATGACAGGGTCTTATATATAAAAATATTACTACCTCCGGTCCTAAATATAAGACCTAGATAACTTTTTTTTGGAGAGATTAAGGTTGCGAAATAGGTTATTAAATGATGACATATTTGATATATATTTTTAGATTTTCCATTAGTTTATAGGTAAAATAAACTAGTTTTGAGGAAAAAATTAAGTAAACCAATTTATAATTAACTTATTTTGCTTTTTTAGAGGATTTTCCAAAAAAGTCAACTAGTTCTTATATTTAGGACCGGAGGGAGTATGTTAAATTCAAATTTCAAAATAGCAAGTGGTTATATTGATGAAATAATTTATACAAGTCTGACATGATAAATTCCATCAAAAGATCATGGCTGGCAAGTTAACAACATCAAGATCCAAAATTAAAAAAAGTCATGGGGGTTTAAGTTAAACTTGTTAAATGTCAAGGGGATTATTATAATATGTAGTAGCCCAAAAATTCAGAGGTTTGTTTTAGAATTTAATATAGCATACTAATAATTCATATATATATATATATATATATATATATATATATATATATATATACATACACTCATTTGATGTATAAACCTCTTAATATATATGTGCAATTGATAATTAGAGTTGAGGCGATTATGTATTGTTTAGGGGTAATATAATTTTGGAAATAACATAGATTAATGTTTTACATCAATGGTTAATTATATAATCTAGTAGTACTTATTTCTAGATAATTAAAAAGAGTACTATTTTATTGACTCAATTCTTTTCTTCTTTAAATGCTTAATATATATGACTGATCTTTGTGAGATTGATTTTGCAGGCTGTATTTATTACAATTTTAATCATTGTTGTTGTTGTAGCACAACATTGAAATACAACATCATTATTACAAAGATGAATTGAGATGAAGAGTTATACAGTATTTTACTTGGGATTGTATTAAAGTGGACTTGTTACTGGAATTTTTCCTAGAGTGTAGGAACTCATGTACTTGAAACTATCTTCCTTGTTGATCATATTTGTCATATTTATACAGTCTCCTGTTTGATTGGTCACACAACTCACATGGTGGAATAATCTGGTGGATAGTGAATTATATTTGAAGTGAAATTGTGTGCTTGCGTTGATATATAAGTTACTCTTTCTAAAATAGATCATGTGAAAAATCTGTCATGTTTGTGTAGTTGGTAGCATAGTCAGAAAGGGGACAATACTCGTTTTGGTGCCGTGGATAGGACTAAAATATAACCCGTACATATTTTTTTAAAAAAAAAGATTATATCAAGTTTCAATTTATTCTTTTAACATATATTTTTTAGTTTATTAATATTAACACTGGTAATTTTATATAACTAAAACATTAACTTAACTAATTCAAATCAAGATCGCTCATTAATGAAATACGGACAATATAAATCTATTTTTTTATGAAATATAAATCTAACTTATTAAATAAAAAATGACTATATTAAAAAAATCAAATTTATCAATATAAAATATTTTTTCTGAATATTATTGAAAAACATAGATTCCGTATGATAAGCTAACTCCACGGCTCATAATCAATATTTCAAAAAAATTATTAAATTAACATTTTCTTATGAACATTTTAGTTGGATTTAACTTGGATACTCTCTTAATTTTATTACATGGATTTAAATAAAATCAAAATCAACTAAATTATGTGTATGATTATCAGTACAATTCCCTAACTCTTTTATGTTTTATCTCTTTGTTTTTTTTATGAAATAAGAGGAGTTCACTCTGTTATATACTACCAGAGTTTACAACATTAACTGAACAAGCAAAAACATCAACTTTTAAAAAGCTTAGTCAACATAATGTGGAGGAGTTTCTAAACATAGAAAATCAACCTGCAATTGCTGTGCCAACTTATCTGCTGCAGAGTTTGCATCTCTAAAACAAAATAGAAGTTCAACTTTCCATTGACGCCTCAGCATAGAACAAAGTAATGAGAGTTTATAACCTCGCTACCATCACTCTCCACAATGAGATGCTTTAAATTCATCACCTATGCATCCTTTCACTCAGCCACAAGTTCCTGCATATCACAAACCATAAGCAAAATTTCGTTCCCTGCACCATATGTCGTCTACATATGCACATTGAAATCCATTCAAAAGGTTCTGTGAAGTTGGAAAGCCTACCCTTTGGGTCCTAATTATAAAAGTCAATTGACTTTTTATTTTGGAAAATCAATAAGGATGCAAAATATACCACTTCAGATTGTTTATATTTGTCTTCTTTACTTAAAACTAAGTTATTTTACTTATTAATTATCATATAATCTAATTATATGTTGCACATATTAAGATTTAGGGTCTGATTTGCTTCCTTAATCTCCCAAGAAAGTTACTCCCTCCGGTCCTAAATATAAGACCCAATTGACTTTTTTAGAAAATCCTATAAAAAACAAAATAAATTAATTATAAATTGATTTATCTAAGTTTTTCCCTTAGATTATTTTATTTTAACTATAAACTAATGTATAATCTAAAAATATATCAAATATGTCATGATTTAATAGCTTATTTCGCAACCTTAACCTCCCAAAAAAAAATTTAATTAGGTCTTATATTTAGGACCGGATGTAGTAATAGGCTCTAGTAAGACATGGGGTAGTATTTTGCATGTCACTCAGAACAACTTTTCTCCAAATACGCATGATTATTCCTTGAATATTGCATGCATGAAGTATAGTTTCACTATCCATTTCGCAGCACTCACATGTTCCTGTAGAATGCAAACCTCGTTTATACCTTGTCAGATTAGCTAAAGAGGAGTCGACTATGAAAATGTTAATACAATATAAATATAAGAATACTTTTCTTTAATTTATGGTATTCATTAGGAGTAAAGATGGAAATCAGAAACAATCTTTGACTATTAACTTTTCTTGATTCCTGTTGATTACATACATGGCACTTATGTTATGGCCGGATTGAATGTCATATTTGTAAAAATGTGTGTTTTTTCCCCTTAAGAGTATATCCATTCTGATCATTTGTATGACAAACTATTCATTTGATAAATACTTACGTTTTAATACGAGCAATCGACATGGAAAGCTTATAATTGATAAGAAAACTTTAATATAATTTGGGAGATGAAATGATCAACAAAGTTTTTTATTTACATCCAAATTCATACCACTGTATTAGCTTTTATTTTTGGAACCAGAATGGTAGAAACAATATTGTACCATGTTAGTTGATTATTTTTTTTTTTTTGAAGTTTTGCTTATGTGAGCCTTTTGAGCATTATATTTTCTGGTTTTTATGTCTCTTCCCCACTTTTTGTATGAAATAATAAAAAGCTATAAAGCTCCACGTACAACCATCAATAACATGTCTAGTTTGGGCTTTAAGTCTCTTTATCTTTTGCCATATTGCATCATTTTGGTCATTGAATTGTTCGATATACACACATACACACACAGAGTATGTGTGAGATTGTGCGTTCTTTAATTTCTATCTTTTATCAATTTTTTTCTATATAAATTTATAAGAACAGATATATGTAGTGCCTAATCTGTTTATTTGATTAGATGAGCAAGTAATCTTGTGATTTTGCAGGTTGCTATTGCTACAATTTTTATTATTGTTATTCTTGCAATACATCATTGGGATTGCCATCAGTAATATTCCATATGGAATCCACGCTTGAGTGTATGTACCAGTGCTAGCTGTTCTTTAAAACTTTTTAATTTTGTGCTCGATAATCTCCTGCATATGGAATTTGTTCTGATTGATTCACAACTCACATGATGGAATGCGGTGTATTGTAATCATATTTTGAAGTGAAATTGTGTGCTTGTATTAAAATATGAAAATAGTTATGTTCTTTAGTAACATTTTGTATAAACATGTTATTTATTTATTTTTTCTAAAATGTTCTGAGAAACACTGCAATTTGTCATTCTGTATAGTTAAACGACGCTTGGCCAAATTGGGGAAAATATATAATATGATTAGACTCCCGATCCTTTTGATATATTTTATAGAATTATAAATCAAATAAGTTATATTTCCTCCAGTAAAAAGAATATAAAACCTGGTTATAGATAACTTGATAAAATAGTTTGAGTGATATATAATTCTAATAAGTTGGTATGACAAATTTCTCACTTGATGAAAAAGCTTATGATATGTGCAATTGTCATGGAGAGCTTAGTTAAGAAAAAAAACATAATTTTGAGTGATAAAATTATATTCAAAGTTTTGCATTCAGAACCAAAGCAATCCCTCAACTATTTCTTATATTTAGAACCAAAATGGTAAACAATGATGCACTATTTTGCTCTGTTTGATTATTCTTTCCTGAGGTTCTGTTTATGTAGGCCTTTTGAGAATTATGCTTTCCGGTACTTAATTATGATTCTCCCCCATCTTTTCTTTAAAAAAATAAATCTTAGAGCTCCACGCATTAAGAGTATGCTTAATTAGTTTGGGTGTTTCAGCCTCTTTCTCTCATGCCATATTGCAGTATTTGGGCTAGTGCAAATTATAGAGAAATCAAGCTTATGAGTCATAATGTAATTACGAGAAAATATGATTGAACAGAAGTTAGAGACTAATATTAGTAAAAAACATTTTGAGTTTATGTAAAAAAATCCACAACATAGACAATTTATTTATTAAGAGAGATGATAATAAAGCATCAATGTAGAAGAAGAGACTTATTCATTAACTAACAAAAAACATATGAACAAGTACTAAGAGATGTACTCTAGATAGCATTGAAAAGAAAGAAGTGGGTGTTGCATATATTAAATATTAGTTTGCTTTTTAAACATAATATATTTTCTATATCTTCTTTAACATTGTCCTAATTTATCACCATAATAAACCACTAAGATAAGGACAATGAGAAAATAGGTAGAAGCTTATGGCATATTGGTAATAACATGATTTTAATTAATTTGATTAATATCCTTAATTTAATCAAATTTGATAAATGAGTTTTATATTTAAAAATAAAGAGAGTGTTTATCAATCATAACCAAGTACCAAAAATGATTTATTATTGACAACTCAATGTATTTGAAAAAAAAAATTGACAATTCAATGTAACTCCTTTTTTTTTGAGTTTATAACCTGGTATCCTGGGTCAGCCCCAATGTCACGGGGAACTCAACGGGCTGAGACTAATCTAGAACAGCGCCGGGGCTTCCACTTAAGGGTAAAGTGCTGGTCAAGGGGCAGGTTGCATTTCCAGAGCTCGAACTCGAGACCTCTGGTTAAGCGGTGAAGTGAGGTAACCACTACACCAATCACGCTCGGTTATTCAATGTACTCCTTGAATTGTCAATGATAATTAGGTTTTAAAGAGTTACGTTGACAACTCATGTCAATGATAATAAGTCATTTAATATCACAAGAGTCCCTAAAAATTTCAATGTAATTGATGATTTTTAGATTTTATTACACTAAATTTCCTTATATTGGACCTAGTTATAATAACTAATCTCCCATATAAAAGATGGATAAAACGGACTAAACGGAGGCTATAATACACTACCAGCTATGCTGCAACACCCAAAGAAACTGGGGTTATTGCTGTGGTGGTACTGATGTTCATCTTTATTCTGTTTTTTCCCTTATGTTGTTGTTACATATCTGAGCTTAATGCCAATGGTTAAATGATACAATACAATGCAATTTGGATATTGATTGTTCATTTTTTAAAAATTGTTTCCTAAATTGTTCTTCCTTTCTTCATCTTCTTCGTTGATGCCTTCGGCCGATTTTCTTGTGTCTTTTTCTGTCTCTGTTGAATGAATATTCATTATAATTCTCGCAGTCAAACTAATTAAACATTGTCAATAGCTGTTTAATGAGTCCAAAAAAGCTGTTTAATGAATTTAAAAAAATAACAATTCATTTCATTGTTTGAAGAGTGGGGCTTGCTTTTGAAAAAAAAAACAGTGAGAAACAAAACAGATAATTTTAAAATACATCATCTTACTATATGAGGTTTTCAAAATCTCCGCAGCTATAACTAGATTCATTAGTAAACTGTGAGATTATCAAATTCTCCGTCAATATACCACTGTGGGTAGGTTGCTCTTTTTTATTTTTACAATATAATGAGAGCCAACTTTTTTTTTAATGAAAATAGGTTAATATTACTTTTAGTCTTTGAACTTTGAGTTACATTCAGTTTTAAGCCCCCGATTTTAAAAATGGTGTTTTGAGTCTTCAAACTTTTGATAAATTTTGATACGTCATTAAACTTTAAAATTGATGGTTATTCCTGAACTTTTTGTGTATTTTGTTCTTACTCTTTGAACTTTCAATCAATTTTAGTCTTGGTCCCTAAATTTGAAAGTTTTGTTTAAATAAGAGATCAAGATAAAAATTGACTAGAAATCAAGGACCAAAACCATTGATTTGAAATTCAAGGATCAATACCAAAAATTCACCAAAAGTTTAAATATCAAAACCGTTGATTCTTTAGTTCTTGGACCAAAACCAAAATTTACTAGAAGTTCAAGAATTGAAAGTTGTATAAACTCATAAAAATAAAAATGTTCTCTATTTTATGAACCCTAATGTGAATTTTCAGAATGTGTTTAGACCGGGAGAGGCTTTTAGGATATCCCCACATGTGAAAATGATAATTCAGCACGAAGTGTAATACAATGGTTTCTCAAAGAAACAATGTTTTTTTTTGTTTTTACTTAAAAATAAAGGAATTTTCATGTAATAAAAAAAGCATTTTCATAAATATAAATACAAAACAATATAAAAATATTTTACAATATAAAATTAATGAATATTTTTTAAAAAGAAAAAACCAAGCCGAGTAACACACCTATAGTTTTAATCGCTTTAAAAAGTATGTAGACCGTACCCTATTATCTCATCCTAGGTTAAATAAATTTTTTTCATTATTTCTAGTTTCATTTTGTAAATATTTTCTGTTTTAGGGTGTTTGTAAATTATTTAGAGAATCACACTTAATTTAAATAATAAACTTATACTTAATTTGAATAATAAACTTAGGTGATTCTCATAGCATCTTTTTTTAATGTACAACTGACTCTAAATCTTATTCTGCTTTAGTATGCCATATTTTCAAATTAAATTAAAATGTATGCATGCAAAAGTAATATGTTTTTAAAATTTTGGTAACAACGCAATTCATTTTCCCTCACTCACTGAAAAACCTTACTTTCATGATCTGTTTAAATTTTAATTGTTGAGAATGATGAATTTTTGGACTTTAAAATTAAATTAAAATAAGACTATTTTTCTCCAACTTTTAATTGAACTGTTTTGAAATCTTAGTAGGGCAAAGGTGCAAAAATGATACTAAACTTTACCCGAAATTGCGTTTCTAATACTAAAGTTTTACGAGATGCAAAAATAGTACCAGTTTGGGGTCCAGGTGCAATATAGTATTTTCACATGAGAGAAATAAAATTTAGATATGAAAATATTCTTATGCTCCTCATTAAATTTTAATGAGGGAGGAATAGGGGCATAAAAGTCTTTTATATTTTATAGTTATTTGGGTTAGTCTGTATCTCTTATAGATCTTTCTGTTGAAATGTTATATGTCTAGATAGGTAAAATTTTTTATTTCAAAAGATCTAGAAAAATGTTTTAAAGTTCTTCATTAATTATATAATATAATTCAGTTTTTTAAAATTTTTAATAGTTGATGATGGGACGTATTGTGAGCTCTTAGATTGATCTCAATGGCCATAAATTGGCCCGAGGGACGCTAAGAGGATTGGAATATGAGGCAATCAGGATCCCTCCACCATACACTTCCTACTCTTTCTTTTTTTGGTTGAAGTTATTACATTTAAAAAATCCGATTCCTTCCCGTTTTAGTGTTTTACCTTTTTTTCCCCTTCCCATTTCCCTTTGTTTCATGTTTTGTTATGGACTGATTTATTTCATGTTTTTTTTATCAAAAGATTTATTTCATGTTTCAAACAATACCACAAACATAAATATTTCACAGAAAATGAGAAGAACATGAGTAAATATTATAACACGAGTCTGTTCTTTATCCTTATGATTGAATAAGCGCATAAAATACAAACTATATGTTTTCAGTCAAATAAAGAAAAGCTACAATTTAATATTGAAATGTTGCAATAGGAGCATACATCATAATATAATATAAAGATCAAAATTTTACCAACAGATATTTTGAAACACCACTTTATTGGTAATATTGTACCCTTTCAAATTTAGTTAGGGAGTTGATGTTCATCTTTGAAATAACAGGATCATTCTTCAAAATTCTCTCAATAATGTTTCATGCAACCATTTTCAACAGAAGAATAAAAAAGCTAATAATCATTACTCTCTCTCTCTCTAAGTTATATAATATAAGAGTTCAAAATTTGGATGATTTTAGTTTAAAAAACAAGAACTTACTACACTTTTTTTCATTTAATTTTCTTCTTTACTCTTAACTCTCTTTTATATGTATTAATGTTTATATATATTTTTTTCTCTCTCACTGTTTTAATAATATCATATTTAATATTATATTTTTTCTATCTTCATGAAGGTTTTTCAAAAACCAAATTGATTGTTTTATTGCCAATAAGAGGTGTGATTTCTTTGTGACGGTTCTTTTCTACCAACAAATTCTCATGAAGGAAAGATGAAAACGGTAGGATTTTTTGCGACGACGACTCCTTCCTACCCTTGTTTATCTTTTTAAGGTTTCTATTTATTATCATTTGAATTTTTCTTTTGTAAACCTATTTTGTATTTCAATTTTCTAATTTAATAAAATCATCTATACTATATAAAAAAACTTTTACATGGTTTTTTAAGAAACTTTTCCCCAAATCTCTTCTATCTTCTAATATATTGAAGTTATTCAAAGTTTTCAAGCATTGGTTCAATCAAATTTTGACTTCGGTTTCCCAAACCTACTCCCTCCGGTCCTATTTATAAGCGTCAACCGCCACTAAATTTTGGTCCTTAATATAAGTCATCAACTAACATTAACTAACTCATTTATTAAAATTTTCCCAATATACCCTTAGCATTGGAAAATGAACATTGGAAGATGAGAAGAGAGAGAAGATGAAAAAGACACATGTATACTTATAAAGATGAAAAAGGTAGTGGGCCATAGTATAAAGGTGAGAGGGGCAAAAATGGAAAAGACAAAAAAGATAAGACCAATTTAATGACTCAACTTCCATTAACCTTCATTCCTTGATATGTACAATTCGGGCGGTTGGCGACTTATAAATAGGACCAGAGGGAGTAAGAACCTAAAATTTGAATGATTTTGATCCCTAATATAAGAGCTCACTCACATTCTCTCCTCATTTAATGCGTTTTTTACTACTTTACCCCTAATTCTCTTTCATATTTATTAATGCTTATGCATTTCTCTCTCTTAAAAGTATTACTCCCTCCGGTCCTAAATATAAGACCTAATTGACTTTTTTAGAAAATCCTATTAAAAAAGAAAAATAAGTTAAATAAATTGATTTACCTAATTTTTCCCCTTAGACTAGTTTATTTTACCTATAAACTAATGTATAATCTAAAAATATATCAAATATATCATGATTTAATAGCATATTTCGCAACCTTAATCTCTCCAAAAAATGTTCATTAGGTCTTATATTTAGGACCAGAGGTAGTATAATAAATATGGGCAATATTGGAAAAGAAGCATTAACTCCAGAAACTCAACTAACATTCACATGTTTACTTAAGAAGCTTTTGGCGATTAACTCTTATATTAGGGACCCGAGGGAGTATTTTCTAATAAAATCTTTTGCCAGCACCGTACATTGCGTCAATTAAATTTTTAATCTCGGTTTTCTCGTGAAGCTTCGATCATATCATTTCCGTTGTACTAAAATCAGATTCAATGATAAAATCTTTTCTTTTATGTGGGGTCGATCGAATAAAGATATTATACTCTATAGATGGCCCGTTTAGGCAGCCTAGAGGGCAGGCTTTCATTTTTTAGCCTCAAGAAGGAGGAGGGTTTAAACGGCTATTGCTCGTTGGACCACGTGTTTAAACGGGCTAGCCTGTGTCGACCCCATTTCGGCCTGCACATTTTTCCCATTTTCATGTCTACTTGTGTTGTTACTTTTTTTTTTTGAGTCAACTTGTGTTGTTACTTAGTTCATACCGAACAAACAGTATACAAAAAAATTCGATATTTTTGCAACATAAGAAGATCATATAGTCAGTGAATCATAGTCAAATATCCTTGGTGCTGATGACATGATAATGATGATGGAGAAGAAAATGACAATAATGAGAATTCTTAATATTTAGTGTAATTTATGACTTTCACTTTTCTTCTTATGTCTCAGTATGACAATCGTTGTTTGTATATTTTATGTAATGAGTTATTCAATTGTGGTGTTTGGACTTTATGAAACAATTTATTCAATTGCATTGTGTGGACAATGGACTACTAGACTTATCTATTTATGATTTGGTCATTGTCTAATTGTCTTTATACCACTTGTGCTATATATTGAAGTGTTGAGTTGAAAATAGTTGGTATTTAAATATAATTTAGATTATATTTATGTTTTTTTATCATAGGTCCATTGTTTAACTCACTAATAGAAGCTCAAAGGTGAGAAAAAAAACATATTTGGAAAAAATCGAGGTCTTTGGACTGACTTGAGACTCACCTCAAGGGCTAGACTTTGCAAAAGGGGTGTTTTTTGCTTGCATGTTTTCGATTCTTGACTTGCCGGCCTGAATTCACGAGACCTCTAAGGCTTAAAGAAAAGTATATAAGCCTAGATCATAAAAAGGAAAAAAATACATGAAAAAGTAGTAAAAATGCCACTATCCCTAAATATATGACTATTTTACCTGATTTTAAAGAGATTAAGAAAAGTTGTGTCATTAAGTTAGACAATTTTATGTACTTTTATAATAATACCCCTATTTCAAAACTGGAAATGAGTGGGAGTTGATACAATTTGTTTTTAATTAAAATAGTATATACATAAGGGTATTTTGTAAAAGATGAACAAATATATGAGATAAAGTGGATAAGAACCTTATAATTAGAGACAAATTGAATATTAAAAGTGGTCTTATATTTAGAAACGAAGGGATATTAAATCTTATAATTTCCTATCCGCATTGATTAGATATGTGCATGTGTATGTGTATAAGCGGGATATGATTCAGGGCTCATCAATAGGATTCTCATCACTTTGCTCAGCAGCCAAAACGACACCGTTTGAGTTAGTGAAGGGAATGCACGTGTTGACCAAAATAACAACAATGAAAGCGCTTGATTTTCTCATCTCACCTATCGGCTATCACCACTCCATAACGGAACCTCTCTCCTCAACCTTCTGCACGCCACTCCCCCGCCGCCGACTGTGATCACGACGGCGTCGGCGAAGCACACTCAATACGACGCCGCCGGCTGAGTGCTTGTTTGCTTAAAAAATCTCATCCTCACTCAGTGTGAGGGACTTGTGTTTGTTTTTGGGGGAGAAGAATGAGGATGATGAATATGATTGTATATGTATTGTTTGGAGGTGTGGAGGCTGGAGGAGAGGTGGGGGAGTGGAGGCGGTTGGTTTGGTGGCACAGACTTCGGCGGTGAGGGAAAATGGAGGAAGAGAGATGTCATGAGAGAGAGAACTCGGGCCCACCTCCATGTGTGTTTGTTTGTGTGTGTTTTCATTTTTTCCAAAAGTCACAAACCAAAACGGTGCCGTTTACTTGATGAGAAAGTGATGAGAAACCCTGGTTATGAGCCTAGAATCATATCCCATATACCCACATAAATAAGTTTATAGTAGGTATGCTGCTCAAAGCAAATAGAGTATAACATTTGGTTCTATATATAATAGATTATATAATTTTCATATAGCATAAAATGTCCCTATAAAATCAATAGCACGATTTCCTATATGCACATCACCATGTATTCTCTCCCCCTCTCATTATATTTTATACTCTTATTTTCAAAGTATTAATTAGAGGTATAGTTAGAAATTTTCTACATTTTAATATAGGCCTAATGAGATTTTAGAATTTTTTTTAATATGTGTGAAACATAGATGAAGCTACCCTATAAATAATATCAGAGGAGTATATTATAGGGAATCACACACATCAATTGACTTTAATTTAATTTAATTTAATCCATTTTAATGGAATGGCAACCTAACCTACATAATTGACTAATATTCAACACCCTACATAAAAAAACTTTTGAAAAATAAGTCGTCATGAAATATGTTACATTTAGTTTCATGAACATATATAGTCACTTTTCATTGACTTCGTTGACTACCTTGTCCGGCTATATAAGCATGGCCACAGGCTTCGTTTATGTTTGATTTACCCATCATAGTAAAGTAAAGAACTAAACCAAAATCTTCCTCTTACCAAAGATGGTGCACATAAACAATAACGTTGAAGGAGTCTCTGGTGGCTACCAGCCTCACTATCCTCCACCGCCACCTCAGAACAGCGCATTCCCAGTCAACGGCGATCCACCAGCTGCTGTTCATGTTCATGTCAACCAATCCTATACACAACAGCCGGGTATGCGATATACATCTAGGTGTCCTTTCTCTTTGACTGGTTTAATTGTTGTTTATGTGGGTTTGAAGAATTGGTGCTTGATAATAGAAAGTACTATTCCCTTCATCTTAAATATAAGACTTATATGTGGATATGACTTAGTCCTAAATATAAGACCTATTTCCAATTTTTTTTTCTCTAAAATTTCTTAAAACGTCTTCTTGATGCTAATAACTTACTAGCGAAAGTGGGTGGGAGGGAATAAAGATATATTATTAAAGCATTTGGTAATTTCATATTATTTTAATTAAGGTTAATATAACTTTTATCCTTGAATTTTCACCCAATTTTGGTTTTGCTCCTTGAACTATAAAATCAATAATTTTGATTTTCGAATTTCGATCAGTTCTGCTTTTAGTTTTTGAAC
This sequence comes from Mimosa pudica, assembly GCA_029929735.1. NCBI lineage: Eukaryota > Viridiplantae > Streptophyta > Magnoliopsida > Fabales > Fabaceae > Mimosa > Mimosa pudica. The sequence continues at coordinate 10,929,650 of JAKELP010000018.1, read as the reverse complement.
TTTAAAACTATTGTATTGGTTTCTGAACTTTCAGACAAGTTTGGTCTTGGTCTGTGAATTTACAGTCAACTTTAGTTCTGATCCCTGAGTTTTGAAGTTTTTTATAAAGTTCAAGGACTAATACCGTAATTGACGGACATTTTAGAGATCAAAACCATCGGCTTCAAAGTTCAAAGGGCCAAAACCAAAACTCCTTTAAGTTTGAGGACCAAAACCATTGATTTTAAAGTTCAGGAACTAAAACTCCAATGAGTAGATGGTGAGCTGGTAAGTGGGCTACAACCACCATAAGGATGAGAACACGTGTTCGAATCTCGGGAAGCGCTCTCATTGTGAGAGGGACAAGCTTGCTCATGTGGGCAACACTTCTACCACTCGAATTCGGATTAATTAATCGGTTAATAGAAAGAATATCTTGAGGTGTTTATAGTTATCAGCCCTAACCTTTATCCACCTAATAATTAGTTAATCTAATTAGATGAAAATGAAATTTTTAAAATTAGTAATTCATCAAAAATATCTATTAGTTTACCGATAACCCTTTTAATCATTTACATTGAAATTGCCTTGTGATACAAACGTTTTCGACACGTGAAATTAATAAGGATAAGTTAGAAGAATAATGAAAAATATGGGGGATAAAATAGATTGATATGTTAAATTTATAGGGACGATAATTAATTCTCAACAGACAACCACAAAAAAGTTGTTCCAATTAAGTTTAGCTGTCGTTATAGTTACTCCCTCCGGTCCTTATTACTTCCTCCTGTCCCAATATAAAAGCCCAAAATTTGAATGATTTTGGTTCAAAATATAAGAGATCATCTTACATTCTCTCCTCATTCAATGTGTTTTTTCCTACCTTTGCCCTAACTCTCTTTCATATATATATATATATATATATATATATATATATATATATATATATTAATGCTTATGTATTTCTCTCTTTGAAAGTATCATAATAAATATGGATAATATTGGAAATGATATTAAAACTCCAGACACCCAACTAACATTCACATGTTTTCTTAAGAAGCGTTTTTTTGCGGTTGACTCTTATATGAGGGATCGAAAGGAGTATAAGTCACCAACTACCTATTCCTCTCATACTAAGGAATGATAGTTGACTCTTATATTAAATGATGTGTTTCACATTTTCAATTTTGAATCTCCATTAATAATAGGGGTAAAGTGGGAAAAACATTTAATGCAACAGTTAGTAACTTATATTAAGGACAAAAAATTATAGGTAATTGATAACTTATAATAAGGACCGGAGGGAGCATTTACTTATTATATTCATATAATTGTGAATTTCTCCTTAAGGTCTATTGCTAATTAATGGCCGGCAGGTTTAATGAAGCATAGAAACATAGAGAATAACTATGCAGGATTTTACTCTTAAATCATTTGATTTTGATGACTTTATTTATGCAAATATTTCATTTTGTGCTTGCTTTTGATAACTTTTGCTTTGTGGTATTATTTCAGGTTATGAAACTGTTGAAGTAATGCCTGTGAAAGAAGATCCTCCGCTTGCGTGTGGTATTGGCTATGGATGGGTCTTGTGAGTGATAATTTACATACTCCCTCCGGTCCTAAATATAAGACCTAATTGGTTTTTTCTGAAAAATCCTTAAAAAATAAAATAAGTTAATTATAAATTGATTTACCTAATTTTTTTCCCTTAGACTAGTTTATTTTACTTATAAACTAATGGATAATCTAAAAATATATCAAATATGTCATCATTTAATAACCTATTTCGCAATATTAATCTCTCCAAAAAAAAGTCAATTAGCTAGGTCCTATATTTTGGGCCGGAGGTAGTATAATTTATTTGTAGTTGTATGATTTACAAAAGAAAATATCTGTAAGTGTATTAGATTTACAACGTTTAAGTTTTTTCGATATCTATTTGTTTTGTTAGTTTTGAATGTTTTGCCAAAATACCAGCCACGGATTCTGATATAAAGCCTGATTGCCTCTTTCTTTTTTTACTGCCTTGATTACTTGCTATGTTATGATAAAAAGGAAATTACTTGCTATGTTCTTTTTTTTATAACACTTGCTATGTTCTTTTAATTTGCTGAAATTTCCTCTTTTATTTTTGTTTTTGAATTCAAATATATTGATTTATACATTTGATTCAAAGGAAAATACATGATTTTACTCCCTTTACTATTTAATATAAGATATCTTTGACTATTTTATGAAGCTAAGGAAGCAAATCAAACTGCTAAATTATAATAATGTCATATGTAATTAATTATAAAGTTTATAAGTAGAATAAATTAGTTTTGAAGAAAAAGGATAATTAAAAACATATTGATAATTTTGCATAACTAATTTCTAAAAAAATTAAAATGGTCATATATTCAAAACCAGAGGGAGTACTTTTTTTGTGTGTAGTTTTCTCTACGAGGTTACAATTTATGTGTCAAAACCAGAACGCACGTAACTGTTGAAATCAGTAGAAAAATAAAAAATGTGTAGCAACTTCTCATGATTAAATGGGTTTTTTTTTGGTTTTTGTTATACTCAAGGACATTGTCCTTATTCCGCTACATAAGATAAAAAATGTAGCACCTTCTCATGATCAAATGGATTATTCTTCTTTTTTTTTCTTATGCTGTCAAATGGATTATTCTAACATAGAGTGATTTATAGTAACGTAAGAATTACTTTTGTGTGTGCCCCATAAAGACAACAGCAATTACAATGCCATACTTCTCCTAATTATATACTTTCACCGGCCGTATATATCGTTTTACTCGAATAATAATTTTCTAAAAAAAAATTTTCAAGTTATGTTAACAGCAGTAAATATCTTTAGGAAATATATTTATTTTTCAATTGTATCCATATCTATAAATGAGTAAAAAGAGATGAAAGAGAATGAGTGAGAGAAATTATTTTGTATATGGATAAATGCATTTATTACCTGAAGAAAGTCAAATAAAACATTATATATATATATATATATATATATATATATATATATATTTGATCAAAAATAAAACCTTATTTATAGGGGCATAGGGATTAATATTTTATTTCTGTCTAAAAAAGACAGTGGGCTAGTGATGTCACTCCTCATATAAGGTCGGAATTTCGTATTTACACACAGAAATAGCGTTACTTTGTAGTTTTATTTTGTTATATATATATATATATATATATATATATATATATATATATATTTTGATTTTCGTCTGATGACTATACCATGTTAATCATTTTGTTGTTTGTATTATTGAGTAGTTGATTCATAATGTTTGTTCTGTTGTGAAGGTTTATACTGGGTTTCTTCTTCACTATCCCTTGGTATGTTGGGGCAATAATTTTCATGTGTTCCAAAATTGACCGCCGAGAGAGACCTGGATGTATTGCTTGTTCAGTTGGTGTGAGTGATTCATTTTAACTTCTTCCATTTTTCTTTTAATTTCAGCTTCATGTCCTGTAGCAACATGCATGTATTTCACTAGCGCCAAGCCAATGCCACACACACACACACATTCAAATTTCAATTTTCATACCTAGCTTGATAGGCTAGCTATGTGTTAAAAAATGTGAATTGACTTTATAAATTAATCATTACTCATAAGGCTAAATTCTAAAAGACACTCCTAAACTTTGTGGCAGTTGTATATAACCACTTAATATCCTCTAACATTTTAAATTTTAAATTGAACAGTCTGATCTTTCATTTGTTTTATTCTAGATCCTCTTGTCATTAACTTATCATTATCTTATGACGGAATTAGCCACGTTAAACACTCATAGAGCACTTCATCAGTCATTCGATTAAGTTTATAGCTGTAGAAAGTCACCTGAACTTTGGTCTAGTTTCATATCACACATTTTTAATTTTTTATTATATCAAGGCAAGTGTATTTTTTCCATGGACTTATACAAACACCAAAATAAAATTTTGAAAACTTATCGTTTTTCATTATATAATTGCTATAGATGTGTTGAAATTTATTGCGTGTGTGTATATTACTTATTAATTTAAAAGGCAATTTTTGTATAGAATAATAGGTCAATCACATCATAAGGATCATATTGTCTAGCTAGAGACATAAGAATAAAAGTTCAATCTCAACATGCACTTTTTAATGATTAGATTAAGGTGTTTTATTCTTATGTTCTTAGACAATATCATCCTCTATATATGATTGATCTTATTTTCTCTGCGAAAAATACATTTAAAATATGCTTGCAATTCGATATAAATTATGAAAACGTAATGACAGGGTCTTATATTAAAATAATAGTATTATGTTAAATTTAAATTTCAAATTGTCAAGTGGTTATATTGATGAAATAATTTATACAAGTCTGACATGATAAATTCCATTAAAAGATAATGGCAAGTAAACAACAAAATCCAAAATAAAACAAAAAGTCATGGGGGTTTATGTTAAACATTTTAAATATCAAGGGGATCATTATTAATATGTAGTAGTTGCCCCAAAAGTGAAGAGCGGGGAAAACATGGCAGTCTACTTTAAACGGGCTAACCCGACCCGCATTAGAAGCGGGTCAGCCCAACCCGGTCAGTTCTAATGCGGGTTGGGAATATCATAACCCGACCCACATTAGAAGCGGGTCAGCCCGACCCGACCCAAATTTCAAACTATGTTATTTTGAACAATTGAAATTGAATATTAAATCAGTAAAGTAAGCATAAAAATTTTGTGATAACATCATTTACCAACAAATTAAATGAATAATTTATTTGTCTAAATTTTAAAACCATAATGTAAACAAATTCAAAAGAGTTTATGGCGTTTAAAGATCCTTAACATAAATCATCTAATTTTCTAATCAGCAAACTATATATTCTTTAATCTTCAACTTTGTCTTTTTTGTTGTTGCCCAACAATAAAGCTAAAATATCTATAATTTATTATAATGTCAAAAGACTTTTTTGTACTTCTTTTTCATTGCACGTGGGAAACCTTATATGTAAGAACATATATCTATGACTTCGGCGATAATTTCTTACTCATACATTAATATATACTTAAACTCACATATTTACATTACACACATTTCAAAACAAAAATATGAAACCTCACATACTTCAAAACAAAACCTAGAAACAAATTCAAATTAAACATGAAAAGAAAGAAGAAGACGTGAAAGAATGAAAGAAAGGAGATGAATTTTAGTTTTAGAAGAAAAGGTAGATAATGTTTTTTTTTTAAAAAGTAAGCACCAACCCGCCAACCCAGCGGGCAAGCCCAACCTGACCCAATCAAGCAGGGCAGCAGCCGAACCCGACATAAGTGGGTCTTAATTGCGTTGGCCCGTCCCAATATTTTTAAAAGCTGGTCGGGTTGAACCGGGCGGACCGGGTTGCGAATTCCCAACTCTACCAAATTCAGAGGTTTGTTTTGGAATTCAGCATACTAATAATTCATAGGATAAATTACTGATCTGATGTAGAAACCTCTCAATATATATCTGCAATTAATAAGTAGATTTGAGGCGATTTTGTATTGTTTAGGGGGAATATAAATTTGGAATATAACATAGATTAATGTTTTACATTTATAGTTAATTATATAATCTAGTAGTACTTATTTCTAGAATTAAAAAGAGTACAATTTTATTGACTTAATTCTTATCTTCTTTAAATGCTTAATATACATGACTGATCTTTATGAGATTGATTTTGCAGGCTGTACTTATTACAATTTTAATCATTGTTGTTGTTGTAGCACGACACGGTGAAACACAACATCGTTATTACTAAGATGAATTGAGATGAAGAGTTATAAACTATTTTACTTGGTATCATATCAAAGTGGACTTGTTACTGGAATTTGTCCTAGAGTGTATGAACTCATGTACTTCAAACTATCTTCCTTGTTGATCATATTCGTCATATTTAAACAGTCTCCTGTTTGATTTGTCACACAACTCACATGGTGAAATAATGTGGTGGATAGTGAATTATATTTGAAGTGAAATTGTGTGCTTGCATTGATATATAAGTCATTTTTGTGTAGTTGGGGGCATGGTCAAAAAGGGGACAATACTCGTTTTGGTGCCGTGGATTAGACTAACATATAACCTGTATATTTTTACAAAAAAATATATATCAAATTTCTATTTATTCTTTTAACATATATATTTTAGTTTATTAATATTGACACTGTTAATTTTATACAACAAAAAATTATTTTAACTAATTTAAATCAAGATCGCTCATTAATGAAATACGGACAATATAAATCTAATTTAGTAAATTTAAAAATTGACTATATTAAAAAAATCAAATGCAGAGAAAAAAAATAGATATTACCTACAAAAATTTGGAGTCAGTAGTTCAGATCATCATTATCTGGAATGTACTCTTTTGTGGGCACATGCACTGACAACTAACACGTATGGTACAGAAGATATTTTCCAAAACATATGGCCATGAAATAAGTAGCATTAATAATGCATTCCCAATTACTTCCTTGTGATATCATGTGATACGAATGGCGGCCATGAAATTAAATTTCGTGGATGATTGTTTCCCCCACAAGTTATAAAAAATCAAGAAAATTAAAGTCACAGCGACTAAAGTAAAGGAAGAAGATAAGCAAAAACGAGTATATTGAAGCCAGCCACCAGCATGCATGACCACCCTCCTCCAACACAGAAGGGAGCCTTCCATGTGGCCTCCGAAGCTCCACCGCCGCCAGCCGCCGACCAATCAGCTCCTCATTATCCTCATGGCTACCAAGCATATCCACTAGGTAAATATGTTTCTTGCACTAGTCTATTTCCACCTTTTGTATTTGTTATTGTTTTGGGTAAATTATAAATGTTTTATGTATGTACTTTCAATTTCCCTTCGGTCAAAAATTTCGGTGGAAATTAACAGTTTTATCCGAACAGAATTTTTTTAATTTTTATTATATAATAGGGTTAAAGATCATATTTGCCCCGGAAGTTTTAGGCCAGGATCATATTTGCCCCTGAAGTTTTTTTAGATTATATTTGCCCCTGAAGTATCCAAAATGGATCAAATTTGCCCCCACTTCCTACATGTAATGCCACATCACCCTCCATGTCAAAAGTCAAGCCACCTCATCATCTTCTCCATCTTCCCTCTCCCTCCACCACCCTCCCTCTCTCCCTCTACCAGCCTCCTTCAACGAAAAACGGCGGCGGATATTCCCATTCAAGCGCAGAACTGAAAGTAGGTGAGCTTTCTTCAATTTTGGTTGAGTACAAAAGGGGTAATACGAAATGGGGTTCTGAAATCATGAGTTTGGGAAATCGCTTAAATGAAGTTTACAATTTTTATTCTTGAAGATTCAAAGGCTAATTTGATGCTTATGTTCAAAATCCCAAAATTTGTATTTTTCTGGTCCAACGAGTTAAAGGGATTTTGAGTTAAAAAATCTTGCATGTTGATGGTTGTGTTGGTGGGTTTACAAATTTCAATTCCATCTCTTTCTTTTCAGTCCAGATTGGGTTCATGGCTAGGTATTTGAATTTGAGTTCGCAGTTTTCAAGAAATCTGCTCACTGTGTTTGGTCAGATTTCTGGAATTTGAAAAGGGACTCAAATCTGTTTGGTCATTTTTCATAGATGTGTTACATAAACCGGCAAGGAGGGAGACAGAGAGGGTGGTGGAGGGAGATGGAGGGGAGGGGAGGGGAGGGGAGGGGAGGAGGTGGTGGTGGTGGAGTGAGAGGGAGGATGGAGAAAATGATGAGGTGGCTTGATTTTTGACATGGAGGGTGATGTGGCATTACATGTAGGAAGTGAGGGCAAATTTGATCCATTTTGGATACTTCAGGGGCAAATATGATCTAAAAAAACTTCAGGGGCAAATATGATCCTGGCCTAAAATTTCTGGGGCAAATATGATCTTTAACCCTTATACTACCTCCGGTCATAAATATAGGACCTAGATAACATTTTTTTGGAGAAGTTAAGGTTGCAAAATAGTCTATTAAATCATGACATATTTGATATATTTTTAGATTATCCATTAGTTTATAAGTAAAATAAACTAGTTTAAAGGAAAAAATTAGGTAAATCAATTTATAATTAACTTATTTTGCTGTTTTTTTAAGATTTTTCAAAAAAGTCAATTAGGTCTTATATTTAGGACCGGAGGGAGTATAATATACTACCTCCGGTCCTAAAGACCTAATTGACTTTTTTAGAGAGATTAAGGTTGTGAAATAGGTTATTAAATGATGACATATTTGATATATTTTTAGATTATCCATTAGTTTAAAATAAACTAGTTTAAGGGAAAAAATTAGGTAAATCAATTTATAATTAACCTATTTTGCTTTTTTAAGGATTTTCTAGAGAAAGTGAATTAGGTCTTATATTTAGGACAGGAGGGAATATCATTTAAAACTAAACATTTTTCGTTTGGTATATTTGAACTGAACGTTTGGTATATAATTTAAGTATATATATCATGATTCTTCATTAATCAAATAAATATTTTACATGAAGTTTAAGCTTTTTTTTATTTTTAAGACTTTTATTTATTAAGTACATGGCTGAAAATATTTCAATATTTTATATTTTTGAGTGTTAAGAAATACTAAAAATTATATGCCAGACTTAGATGGCCTGGATATATTTTTAGAATCACATGGTATAATGATAGGACGATGAGTATAATATCTCAACTGTTTTTAACCTTCCCTATTTAGTATGTATGTGCTTTTGTAAGCACTGTTTGGCTTTTATTTTTTTTTTTTTTGGTTACTGGATGGGGCTAAGCCCAGCACACTAACAGAAACTAGTAAGTAATCCTACGTGGTAGTTCTAATCCTGCGACCTCTTCCATCAATGTTTGACTTAGGCAGTGAGGCGGAGTTTCCCATATTCTGAATCCTTCTCTTTGCTTTAGACTAACTTGTGCCATGAGATTGGCACTTCGATTGCCTTCCCTATAGACATGGTGAAATAGCAGCTGCCACCCCCTTTGTTTCATCTCCTCAATTTCACCGAACAGATCCTCACACACAGCAAGGGGCTTCCTTTGTTGTATAGCTTCAATTACCACTTTGGCATCACTTTCAACAATGATCTTGTGGAGACCTAAAGTCCAGCATAGCTTGAGTCCCTCAACCACCGCTCTGACCTCTGAGATAACTTGGACTTGTGAGTAGGCTTTGAAGGAAAATCCCTTGATCCATTCCCCTATCGTCCCTCGGATTAGTCCCCCACCACCCGCTTGACCCATACTGCGAAAGCTACCATCAACGTTCAGCTTACACCAATCATCCTGGGGGGGGTTCCACGCTATTCGTTGAATTTCCTCTCGGTAGCCAGTTGTGATATTCTCATCCCTCCTCGTCCTATACTGTGAGATGACTTGCTTCACTTCAAATGCCATATTTCTTGGTACTTGAAAACCTTCCTCATGTATTATTCTATTCCTCCAACTCCATGCCATCCAGCACGCCACTGCAAATGTCTCTGGCCAGTCATCCTCCTCCACTAAATCCTTGTGCTCTAGCATATTTATGTGGAGCCAATCTTGTTCCTGATAACTTGCAAAAAGATTCCAGCTTCCTCGCGGAAGAAGACTTTTCCACATCCGAGTGATGTATGGGCATTCGCGGAGAGCGTGAGCCTGATCTTCTTTACGCAGACCACATATCCCACACCACCCTTCTCCTCCACTCCATCTTTCGGTCACAAGCTTCGTAGGAAGCCTATTGTGTAGCGTCACCCTTCTCCTCCACTGGCTTTTATGTTACTACTTTATTTTGATTATTTTCTATGTGTTGTTGCTTCTCGGTTTTGCGGTGTTAAAGGAGCGCCTGTAAGAGTAGAAGAGCCTCCGCTTTGCTGTGTGATTGGCTCTGGATGGATCTTGTAAGTGATAATTAACGTTTCATATCAAGTTTTTTTAATTAAAAAATGCATTAAGTTTTATGTGCGTGCAGTACCTTGTAGGATTCACAATAAAGAATATTTGTATGTAGGTGGTACAAAAGATATGAATAATACAATATATACATTATGATTTAATGTCACGTTTTGCTTCCTTAATCTCTCTGTAAAATATGTTAACTGAGTTTTATTTTAGGAATGGAGGAAGTATAAGTTTTGTTTTCTGGTTGTTTTATTTTTGAATATTTTGACCCCCAAATACTACCATCTAATTTTAATTTGCTATAGCCTAATCACTTGCATCCATTTTTTTTACTACCTTGATTTGTTCTTTCAATGAGCCGAGATTTTATCTTTCGTTTTTGTTTTTGAATTTAAATATATATCAATTTTAAGAAAGTGATTGAAAGGAAAATAGTATGATTTGAATAGTTTTTTTATTTAGTTTTTTGTAGAGGTCACAACATACATGTATCAAAACCATAATGCTACCGTTGAAATCACTATAGACAAATAAAAAAATGGTCTGATTTATGCTCAAACATTTTCCTTATTCCACCGCATAAGAAAAAATGTAGAAACATCTCATGATTAAAATTGGATTATTCTTATATATATATATATATATATATATATATATATATATATATATATATATATATAAACACACATGTCAACACCATAAGTACACCAGCAATTACAATGTCATGCTTGTATTTGATAATATATCGCACTTTATTCCACTAAATAAACAATGAATTAGTGATGGAATTAGAGACATAATTTGTCTCTAAGTAGGTTGTTGCTAAATTATTGATTAAATTCCTCATTGAACAATATATTTTTGTCTTTGATAATGAATTTCGATTGCTAATTCACTATTTTTTTAGAATTCTCTTCTGGTACACAAACACAATATTCCCTCTTCTACTTCTAGATATAGGATCAATTTAAAGGTAAGTTTGTTTCTAAATATAATATATATTGGGTAAACGTGCAAAACTAGCCACCGTAAATTTCCAAATGGACAACTTTAGCACCCGTAAATTGGATGGTGCAAAACCGTACATTATAAATAAAAATGGGACAAATTTAGCCACGCCGTTAAGTTGAAGCTAACAGACGTTTGTGTTGGCGTGGGGCCCACCTTCATTAAATCAAAAAGTCTGTTAACTTCAACTTAACGACGTGGCTAAATTTGTCCCATTTTAATTTATAATGTACGGTTTTGCACCATCCAATTTACAGGTTCCAAAGTTGTCCATTTGAAAATTTACGGTGGCTAGTTTTGCACCTTCACCCAATATATATTTCTATTTTTTAAAAAAACATTCCCCAAATTATTTCTTTTAATGCTCTACAACAATAAATAAGCAAGGAGTGAGAATAAATATAGATGATTTATTTGATTTAAACTACCTTAATTTAATCAAATTATGTATTAGGTCTTACATTTAGAAATGGAGGGGAGTATATTTGATTCTCTGATCATTTCCTGTTTGATACTATATCATGCTAATCAATTTTTCGTTGTTTGTATTATTCCGTCGTTAATTCCAAACATTTGTTCTATTGTGAAGGTTTATACTAGGTTTCTTCCTGACGATCCCCTGGTATATTGGGGTAATAATTTTCATGTGTTCCAAAATAGACCCCAGAGACAGACCCGGATATATTGGTTGTGCAGTTGGTGTGAGTGATTACTTTAACCTATTCCTTTAGTGCATAAATGCCGCCATATATTCAAATTTAATGTTATTGTGTGATAGGTGATTCATAAAAATTACGAAAATTAAGTCAACTATCTGTTAAAAATGTGAACGTAAAGTATAACTACTAATAAGTTGAGTTGCGGGGGATTCTTGTTAAATGGTAGGGGGATCATTAAAATTTTGGAATATAAAGTAGATTATCATACCAGCTAATAATTAATTTTAGGACTGGAAAGAGTACTATTTTATCCACTTTTACTTCTTTGAAGTGATTAAGATGGACTAATCATGATATTTTGATTTTGCAGGCTGTATTTGTTACAATTTTAATTATCATTCTTGTAGCAACCGGTGAAACACATCGTCTGTACACATTGTAATGAGATGACTTCAGATGAAGAGTTACTTATTAGTATTTCACTTGGGAATTTATCAAAGTGGACTTATTAATTAGTGGAATTTGTATTTGATTTTATGAACTGTATTTAAAAATATATTAATTGTTGTTGTGTGATTGGTCACAACTCACATATGGTGGAATGTGGTATTGTAATTTTTATTTTATTGATGTGAAATTGTATGCTTGCTCTATGGAGATAGATATAAAAATGCTTATGTATGTTTTTTGTAACATACTGTATAAATATAAAGATGCTTATATGCCACTTAATCTTGCTATTAAAATTTAAAAAGTTTAATTATCAAAAAAAAAATTAAAAAAGTTTAAGAATAAATATGACACATTTTTAGATATTATTGCTTCGTCATGTCTTCAGTATAAGATCTAGTTGATATTAATTAAGATTAGAGAAACAGAATTATGTAATTAAAATAAATATAAGATATAGAGTTAATTGGTTAGTCTGATAAAAAATTTGATTAGCGGGTTTTAAAACTTTTTAAGGAAAAATCAATTCATTATTGGATATTTTTAAACATTTTTGTGTGGTTTTCTCATTTCTGGGCCCAAAATTTAGCTTAGATATAATTATAAGTTATATAAAGTGTTCGGTGTCATTTAGAAATAAAAAACCTTATAAAAAAATTAATGATGTTAGAGTATGATTTTTAAGGCTTATTATCCCTTCTCCGTTTCTTCATTTTCCTCGAGCTAGAAATTAAACGAGAGTGAGGGTGAGTAAGAGAGGAAGGGGCCATCGGATTCTAACTCCGGTGAGTCTCCTATCGAGTTGAGGGAGTTTGGGAAGCGAATCATTTCGTTTTTTTTTCAGGTTTCTGGGTTCTTAAACCCATAAAATATGGAGCATAGATTCTGGTGTAATGATTTGAGAGAGATTTTGAGTGTTGGGTTGAGTTGGAAGTAAGTAAAAAGCTAATAAATCAAATTGTATGTTGTGTATTTCTGAAATTTTGAGGATTTGGAGAGATGTCAAGGAAAATTAAATGATGAGAAATATATGATAGAATTGACACAAACTTTTATATACTCAATTGGTATGGGGTTGATTTTTCTTTTTTCTTTGTTCTGTATGTTTGTTGCTTAATAATTTAACGGTTCTGTGTGAAAACGCGGTAGGGAGAGATTATAATAACAGAAATAGAGTTTAGTTATGATCTTATATGTGGAATTTTTTTTTACCACAGCATATGAATCTTTGTAAGGGTGTCTTAAATCAGTTTACACTTGAAACCAATCTCTAATACATATGATTTGAATGGGGCGTTCTGTTTAGTTGATTTTTGTTCCTAGAATTATCTTGTTGCTGTTTTTCCTAAAAAGCTTGACATAGGATAGAGGATGCATTACATTACATTAAACAATGAAAGTTTGATTAGGATGACTGATTTGTAGCTATATATTGCTTGGTTCTGAATTTTCATTTCTCAGTGGATTCAATATGTTAGCTGAAGTGAAGGGTCAACATATGGATTTGAAAAAGAAAAGCTTTATGAGGGTACTAGAGGGAGTTTGAGGTTTCAAGTTAGGATTAAATATGAAAGGGGTGATTGTAGGATTAAATATGAAAGGGGTGATTGTATAATCACTACAAGAAAAGGGCTAGTGACGCAGGTTTTTGGGCTTTAGTTACGTTTAAAAATTCGACAAAAGGGGGTATTTTTTATTAAATAAAGCGCCAGTGCCCCTATCCTATAGAGTGAGTAAGGCTCTTCTGCTATCAATGAAATTGGTATTTTATATTTTTTATTAAACACGTGTCGCGTATTTTTTGTCGCGCATAAATGCATTTTTCTCAAAAAAAAAAATCAGCAACTTATGTCTCCCCACCTTGGGTGACATAATAAGTTGCCAATCGTCTAGAGGAAGCTTTGGACAAATAATGAAGAAAAATAATTTTTGAATTGGGAGGAATAGAGGGGAAAATAATGAAAAATGATAGTGTTAGATGTGAAATAAAATAAATAATGAAAAAACAAATATTAGATGATGAATATAGTGTATGCCTGAAATTGTGGAGGATTTTGAACAATTAACCTCACAAAAAAAGTTAGAGAGAATAAGTTAAATGAGGAATATGAAGAAAAAAGTATATATGAAAGAATATTAGAAAGTATAGATGGAGGATAAAGGAAAGTGGGGAGGGAGAAGGAAAAATAAAGTTGGGAGGGGGAAAGAAATTGAAGAGGAGTAGAGTTTATATAGGGAGAAAGTGGAGAGGATGGAGTGAAAAAATTTGAATTCTGCGACATTTTTATATAACCACTTAAATATGTCACACGTTTTGGCGTGACATAAATAATACTCCCTCCGTTCCTAAATATAAGAGCACTTTGACTTTTTTGGAGAATCCTAAGAAAGCAAAATATGGTACTTAAAAATTGATTTTCCCAAATTTTTTCATTAAAATAGTAGTTTAGTTGACTTATGAACTTACATATGATCTAATAATATTTAAAATATGTTATGATTAAATTGTTCATTTTGCTTTCTTAGGATTCTCCAAAAAAGTCAAAGTGCTCTTATATTTAGGAACGTGGGGAGTATTAATATATTCATGTTACGCTTCATTGCGTGACAAGATTATATAAAAAAAATTTTATTTTGGGTTGCGCTTCCAAATGTGACAGGAAATATATTTAATTTAAAACCAGTTTTGAATATAAAACTTTGCTAATTTTTTTTAGAAAAATTCTAAGAAAACTCAATAGACTATTTATGAATTTCTTTTCCTTTTATTTGCTCTCTAAACAAGTTTGCTTAACTAAAAAACTAATAATATGTTACATATGTTATTCCATGAAACAAGTAGCATTAAGGCATATCCATTGACTTCGTTGACCTGTGTTATGAATATGGCCATGAAACTTCGTTGAAAATTATTTAATCCAATTAACCATGAAACAAGTAGCATTAAGGCATATCCATTGACTTCATTGACCTGTGTTATGAATATGGCCATGAAACTTTGTTGAAAATTATTTGATCCAATTAATACAATTAAGATGCAGTATCGGTCCAGTTGTGCTTATTAAATAACTTAGACACCTAGATGGGATTAGCATGAAATTAGTATTAACGAGCCAGAATTGCAGATTGATTTTAATTAATTTGCGGTTTATACTATTTGGTTTGTCATAATTTTACTTGTAGAATTCCAAAGAACCAAAATTGGAAGAATCAAATTGGAAGAATCAAGATGAAGATCAGTGAAGGAGGCCGAGACGAGATGTATGTTCCTTGCTCACTCTCCACAACGAACATACAACGAACATGCATATATTTGCTCTCCTCAACCATGGTGGGTAGAATACAAGCATGCAATGTCAGAGATATGCTGCTTACAGCGTTTTTGTGAGAACAATCGTCTTGGTGCCAAACAAAATGAGCTGTTTTATTTTTTAATTTAAGAGACAAGTACTAATGACATGAGGTTACAAGAGGGATCGAACCCACAACCTCCAACCTAGAGGGAGATGTCAAATATTACAATGCTCTTGGTAAAATGAGTTGCTTTCGAATGAAGAATTAGATACATATTGATTTTTTAACTCTATTTTTTTATTTGATGAAACAACTCACATAAGCATTTACGTCAATATTGATTAATAACGAATAAGTTATGAGTATAAGACTTATTACTCTTAAAATACACATGAATTTAAAATATTAATTAAGCTCAAACTTATGTAAATTCAGAAAACAAATGTAATCTTTGGATAATGAAATAGTTAAACAAAAGAAATAGTTAAGCAAACATATAGAGAAAACCCAAAAGCAACCCACAACAAATTGGGTAGTTGGAATAATATACTCTCTCATGTCCTAAATATAAGACCCATTTGATTTTTCATAGAAGTTAAGAAAGCAAATTAGACAACAAAATATAACATACTACCTCCGGTCCTAAATATTTTTTGGAGATATTAAGGTTGTGAAATAGACTATTACATCATGACATATTCGATATATTTTTATATTACATATTAGTTTATAGTAAAATAAGCTAGTTTAAGAGAAAAAATTAGCTAAATCAATTTATAATTAACTTATTTTGCTTTTTTATAGGATTTTCTAATAAAGTCAACTAGGTCTTATATTTAGGACCAGAGGGAGTATGTCACATGTAATTAGGTTATATAATGGTTAGTTTATAAGTAGAATAATAAATTAATTTGGAGGAAAAATATAACTATAGACAATTTAAAGTGATCGATCAATTTTGCATTCTTAACTTCTCCAAAAAAAAGTTAAAATGGTCTCATAATTAAGACAGGAGGGAGCAGTGGAGCACTATTATTCTTGGCACTTAGACTTCCGACACATGAAACGAATTGGAAAGCAAATGAAATTAAAAAAAAAACGAAAAATAGAATATTTCAAAAACATATGGTCATTGGAACTCTTGACTTAATGGCTAGATTACTCGTTACTCCATACACTAAGAAGGTTCAATACGGCGAAGATGATGGTGACACAAAAGCGTGTATGAAACAAGTGGCGTCAACGAAGTCAATGTTAATATTCCAGTGAAACTACCATTAAATTACCAAGAAAATTCGTCGAAGATTAGTTTTCCCTATAAATAAGTTGTAATAAAGACCAATAAGGCAAAATCAAAGTCACAGAGAGTAGAGTAAAGAAGATGAGCAAAAAAGATTATGTTGAAGCCAGCCACCACCAGCAGTACCACCCTCCTCCGCCGATGAATTCCTTCCACATTGTTTCCGAATACCCGCCGCCACCGCCTCCACCACTGATGAAATCCCTCCACCCTGTTTCCGAAGCCCCGCCGCTGCCAGCTCATGTCTACCAAGAACATCCACCAGGTATATATGTTTGTTGTAGGCTGTTCCTAACTTTTGTCTTTGTTTTGGGTAAATTTTATAAAACAACTTTAACGTAAGTTTAGGTTGATTGCACCAAATCTTTTTAACATTTGAAACTTTAAATTAACCATAATAGTGTTTCATGTTTTGACCCTCAACTTCATTTTGGTAAAATCTCCATTTAAGTTACAGGTTTTTTTCCTTAACATTTTTACATGTTTAATTATACTCCCTCCGGTCCTAAATATAGGACCTAGATAGAGACTTCATTTTGGTCCTAAATATAAGACCTAGATACACTTTTGGTCACCTTTTTCCTAAATTACCCTTCTTCTTCTTAACAACTCCTTTGGTAGGGGAGAAATCACTACTAAGTAACTAAACTAATTAAGAAGGGGTATTATTGGAAAGAAACCCTCTTTAATATATCACTATAAAGAAACCCTCTTTAAGTGCATTATCGTTTTAGTACATTAAGGTTTTATTTCATGATTGAAATCAATATTTTATATGTATTCTAAGTGTTTTTTATTCTTGACAATTTTCAATTTGTAAAGAATGGTTGAGAAAATATTTCAATTTTTTAAATAGTACTCCCTCTGGTCCTAAATATAGGACCTAGATGACTTTTTTGAAAAATCCTAAAAAAGGCAAAAAGTAATTTAATTATAAATTGATTTACCTAATTTTTTCTCTTAGAATAGTTTATTTTACCTATAAGCTAATGGATAATCTAAAAAGATATCAAATTATGTCATGATTTAATAACCTATTTCGCAACCTTAATCTTTCCAAAAAAAAGTTATCTAGGTCTTATATTTAGGATCGGAGGTAGTATTTATTTTTAGTGTTTATAAATACTGAAAATTATATGTCAGGTATAAATGGTTAGTTTTTTTTTTAACAAAAACAATCACATGCTATATGAAGATAATTTGAATTGTTCAACTCGTATACTATTTCGCTTTTGTTTTAATCTGATTAAAATTTTCGATTTTCCAATGTGTTATTGCTTCTCGGTTATGCAGCTGTTGAAGGAGTGCCTGTAAAAGAAGAGCCTCCGCTTGCGTGTGGTATTGGCTTTGGATGGATCTTGTAAGTGATAATTTACATTTCAAATCATTAATTTTTCTGTGTAAATTAACATGTCAGCTTTCTATCTTTACATGAGACTTCAGAATATCGAGAGATTAGTTCCACTTGACACTTGAGAATACATATACTATTGTTTTGTTAGAGAAAAATCTGATTAGTTTTGTAATCAATTTGTTTTGTAATCTTTGAATGTTTTGACCACCCAATACTGTCCTACTGTTTCTGCTAAAACCTGGTTGCTTCTATATAATTTTTACACCTTGATATGTTTTTTAATTTGCTAAAATTTTCTCCATTGTTTTTGTTTTTATATTCAAATATATGAGTTTGAAAGGAAAAATTAAATACTATGATTTAATTTTTTTATCAGAAATACTATGATTTAATTTGTATCTTCTTTTTAGTGTAGTTTTCTATGAGTGGTTACATGTATCAAAACCATAATGCATTCAACTGTTGAAATCACTTTTAAAAAATATAAATTCACTTGGTTTGAGTTATACTCAAGGATATTATTGTCCTTATTCCGCTACATATAAGATCAAATATGTAGCAACTTCTCACGATCAAATGAATTATTATTATATGTAGTGATTTAGCAATATGAGACTTTCTTTTCATGTATCTGTGAGTATATACTATAAATATACAACACTGAATTATTGACAGAATTAGAGATATAATTTTTACTCCCTCTGGTCATAAATGTAGGACCTATTTGACTTTTTTTTGGAGATGTTAAGGTTACAAAATATGTGATTAAATTATGACATATTTGATATATTTTTAGATTATTTATTAGTTTATAGCTTAAATAAACTAGAAGAGTAAAAATTAGGTAAATCAAGTTATAATCGACTTATATTTTGCTTTTTTAGGATTTTTCAAAAAAGTAAATTAGGTCTTATATTTAGGACCGGAGGGAGTATTAGATTGTTGCTAAATAAGTGAGGGAAATTTGTCATTGTCAATGGAACTACATCGCTAAATCATTGTTATACATATATTATTTTTTTGTAGTGCTCTTTATATAATATATTTAATTTCTCTAACCTTTTCCTTTATTATTATACGAAGCCAATCACTTGTTGCTGTTTGTATTATTGAGTGATTGATTCCAAACATTTGTTCTTTTGTGAAGGTTTATACTAGGTTTCTTCTTCACTATCCCTTGGTATATTGGGGCAATAACTTTCATTTGTTCCAAAATAGACCCCAGAGAGAGACCCGGATGTATTGGTTGTACAGTTGGTGTGAGTGATTCACTTTTCCTTGTTCCATTTGTTTCCTTTAATATATTCCACTAATGCTATTGCCATATAAATTTCATCTTTAGATTGCTGGATAGGTGATTCAAAAAAATTAAGACAATAAGTTCACTATTTGTTAAAAATGTGAATTTGACTTTTATAAAGCATCACTTGCATTAATTTACATAATACATCAATTATTTTGAATACCCTCTAAATATATTAAACTAAATAAGTTGAGCTTTGGGGGACTATTTTTTAGGGGATCATAACATTGGAAAATATGGTAGATTGATGTTTTAAATTTATAAACTGAATTATATCATCTAGTACTAATTTTTATTAATATTAACTTGATTCTTTTCTTCTTTGAATTACTTACTATGCCTAATTTTGGGAGATTGGTTTTGCAGGCTGTACTTGCCACAATTGCAATCATTATTTATGTTGTAACACATTATTGTGACTAAGATGACTTCAAATGGAGGGTTATATAGTATTTTATACTTGGGATTGTATCAAAGTGAACTATTGGTACTGGAACTTGCACTTGAGTTTATGAACTATACATAAAACTATATACATTGTTATTGATCATATCCTTCATATTTATGCAATTTGTCTGGTTTGATTTGTCACAACTCACATGGTGCAACGCGGTGTATTGTGAAATTTATTTGAAGTGAACTTGTGTGCATGTATTGAGATATAAGGTACCTTTTCTAAAGTAGATCATGTTAAAATGGATTCGTCCATTTTGTGTAGTTAGTTCGAGCATGGTCAAACAGGGAACAATACTCGTTATGGTGTGGGGGATAGAATAAAAAAAAATACCTTATATTTTAAGCTTTGTGATTTAAATTTGGAAAAATGACAAATAAATCTCTTCGTAGGTCCAAAAGGACAAATAAAAAACTCAAACTTTCAAAAGGACAATTAAGGAACCAGATACTTACTTGACATTTGTAATTGTTGTGAAAAGACTTGAATGTCCTCGCCCCAAGTTATTTCAAATGGTCCAATTGTTAATGAGTATGCTCCAATAGTTAATTGGTAAGTTACAATTATTAATAGGTACGCTGCAATTGTTAATAGTGAATACACATTTTGTTAACCGGGAAGTTACTTGAAATGACCCAATTGTTAATGGGTATGCTCTAGTTGTTAATTGATAAGTTACAATTGTTAATAGGTATGCTGCACTTGTTAATAGAGAATGCACATTTGTTAACAGGGGTTAGGGAAGTTAATTCAAATTGCCCGATTGTTAATGAGTATGCTGCAATTGTTAATTAGTTGGTAAGTTGCAATTGTTAATGAGGGTGGGGGCATTTAAGTCTTTCACAATAATTACAAATGTCAAGTAAGTACATGGTTCCTTAATTGTCCTTTTCGAAGTTTAAGTTTCTTGTTCTTTTAGACATTCGGAGGAGAAAATGGGCGGAGGGAAAAATTTTGTCACATGAATTTACAAGAATTTGAGAAGTGGAGTTGAAAATTCTAAATTAATACCTATAACTATTTTATTTTACATATTATATATTTTAAAATATTACAATCCCACTTCTTCAATAATAATTTAAAAATTTTCTTACAAAAATTTTCCTTCCCCTCCCCTCCCTTTCAAATCCATCATACCAAACAGATTCTAATGAATTTAGATCAAAATTTTTCAATGAAATTCAGACAAAATATGTATATTAAAATATAAAATAATTGTATTAAAGTATTAAAATATACATGATTGTAATATATATAATCTTAAAAATCAATGTAAACATATATTCAATCTGAGACATACAAAATGAGAAAAATTATATAGAGATCTTATATTTAGGAACAAAAGAAACTCACCTCCAAATAGTCATATATTTAAGAACAAAAAGAGTAATACAAAAAGGAGAAACTAAACTACATGATTGATCACATGAACATCAACACATTTAGTATCTGAAAATACGTACAAATTCACAGAAACGACAGAGTTCTAGAATGAATATTAATATAAGTCAACAAAAACAATGAAATTCACATGCATGGTTTATTTATTAGCACACACCTTGTGGAAAATTTCAATACTATAGAAATAAAGAATCAACATTCTGATCTATAAACGATTATGTTCCCTGCCATGATGGAATAGTTCAGTTATTATTGAATAGTTCATTGAGTTCAATGAGAGGAATTTTGTTCTTTGCAATCTTGACCATGATGGAGAGATTTGAGGAAGCTTTTTGATCTTGAAGAGGAACCAAAAAGTCTAACTCTTTCTTTGAGCATTTACAAACAATAGTGATTTTCCCCAAATTGGATGCTTTGGTTATGAGGTGCTTCACAAATTCTGCTTCAAGATGGTAGCCTGAGAATCCCACAAAGGACACAAACCTGAGGGTTTTTTGAACACAATTGCACACATCACTTGTCTCCCAAAGTACTGGATATTGCAGATCAGCATCAGGGTTGAACTTTGGACCTCTATTGTAGACCTGTGAACACACAAACACGCGCGCGCGCGCACACAAGTAAGGTTGTTGTTGATCAACATAATTTAGGATGACAACAAGCTAATATTTAATAAACTTAATTAATTTGTTTTATGCTCATTTGGTCCTATTTATCAGGTACAAATGGAAGAAGGTTTTCGGTCAAATTTAAATGTCACATTATTAAATTTTCACATAAAATCTTACCTTTTATTTGTTTTTATCATAACCTGGTTCTCATTCAAATGTATATTAAACAGGGATAAAGATTGAAAGTTATTGAATTTAAAATATGTTATTGAAAGTTATTCATGGTCTGTTTGAAATATATTAGAAGTGGTATATCATAAATAGTGCAAGATGAGTATATTAATAAAGATATAGGGTCATTTTATTTGAAGGAGGAAATGATCTTTGTGTATACTCACACACACACACACACAAGGATCCATATATTTTTTATTGGTTTAGGGCGTGTGTGTTTAAATTTTTGTCAATAATTTTTTTTTAAAAATAAAACATTGTTGTGAAAGTTCACAATCTATGTCCAAGGTTTGGGGATATTACTCAACTAGTAAATATAAAATCATAATTTGTAAAAAATAATTGAATCATTAAATTCAACATATAGATTTAGTGATGAGTAAGAAAGTGCACAAATAATATTTTTCTTAATTAAAAGGTCAAACACTAATATGCTTGAGGTTACAAGTGGGATCAAATGTGTGACCTCTCACCTAATGGGAAAATGTCATATTACTCGTCTACAAGGCTCTTGATACAAAAATATTGATTTTGAATTGAACACAAATGCGTTTTAACAGATACTAATAGAACAATATCAAGTCTCCATTTAAAAAATTTAAATATCATCATTCTTATTACAATAGCTAGAATATAATTTTACAAGTGCTCCACAAATGGATTTATAAGTATAAAAATGAAGTGATGTTATAAACTTGTACAATGTATATAAACGACTTCTTTTTTAAATTATATTACAACTTAGCTTTTATGAATCTAATTTTGCACAGAATAGTTTTTGCTTATAATCATATCTGTGGACAATAAATCAACTATAAATCACCAACTATCCAAGAATTATTTGTCTTTTTATCTAAAGCCACCATACGTCAATTAAAAAAGTAAATGAATGAGTGTAATAAGACTTACCGATGTAATAATGTCTAACTTTTCCAAATTAACACAGCATCTCAGTACGAATGATAGTGTCTGAGTGGCTCTTTGAAGTTTCAAATCCAAGTCAACCATCAAAGATGATAAATAAGATCCAAAAATTTGGTTTCTTGGGGTTGCCTAAGAATTAATTCAGAAAGAAAAGAAAAAAGTCATAATATCAGTATACTCTATTGATTATTAAAAAAAAAACTTAATTTCCTATTAAAATTTATTTATAATAACAAGCAAGAGAGCAAGAGTATGGATAAAGGTATATAATTAAGATATTTTGTGTTAATAACTCACTTAATTAACTAACATCCTTAATATAATTAAATTAGGGAAATTGATCTTCTATATTTAGGAACGAAGTTAGTATTTATATTCAATAATAAAGTGGAAAACAGATGAAATGTCCTTAGAAAATTTTATTGACTATGAATACCATGCAAAAGAATATTTTAACCAAATTTCCAATATATTCAAAGATATCAACACCATCAGTAAAAGGATTTTTTATGAGCAACTTACCTGAGGCATAGCCAAGTTCTCCAAAACCTCGTGACTTTTGAGAACAATATTACCTCTATAAATAACAAGTCCCTCATAAAGTATTGGTTGACTGTGAGATTGAAACACACGAAGCTTGGGAGCAACGATTACAAAACCTGAACATTCTAGAATCGCCAACGAAGAAATATCTAAAACCTCAAGACTTGAAGCAGTAACAATAATCCGGTATACACATAAGGTCTTTAGCTCCAATAACTTGAGTGTCATATGAAAAATCTTCATATTCTTGAGTTTTGAACATGCCACAAGACTAAGACTTTCTAATTTGTAGCACCTCTTAAGAATTGCCTCAAGTGTCTCATCTTCCACATTGACCCTCTTCAGTTTCAAAATTTTCAGCTTAATACAATTCCCAAAAGGTATTGAAGATTTTAGGTAGTAATTCACAATCTCGAGTGAAGATAGAGTGGAAAAAATCCCATAAGCATCTAATCCTAGAAAACGTTGAATTTTTTCTTCTTTCAATGGTATGCATTCAAGGCTAAGTTCATCAATTGTTTTTTGTCTCTCAAATAATACACCCAAGTTAATCTGAAAGTCCTTTTGTGGAAAATGGGTGAACTTGCAACTTTTGAGACCACCTAGGTGCTTATGTAAGATTAAGAATACAATTATGCTGTACCTGCAAATTCCTTCACCTGTTGGAAGATTAAGGATGTAATCTATTTGATTAGTGGCTGATTTAATTCAAAGTTGTGTTAAAGGTTTGATCACGTGCTTCACATCTAGATCAAGATATGGTGTGTTCTTCCACAGTGATATCCATCTCTTTGAAAGTATGCTACTTCTCACTGCCTCATCCACTGGAAGAAGGGAGAGAATGTTCAATAAGATATCATTTGGGAGATTACTAATGAAATCAAAATTTTTGAGCTTGATCTTCTTTTTGGATCCTGACATTTTGATTATCTCTTCCTTGTGAATAATAGCATTGTAGAAAGACAACTTATAGACGAAGCAATAATTGAGATGAGGAAAACGAAGAGTCGGTCAAATTCATGAATGAGGGAAATAGATTTGAAAGTATTCCAATTACAGTTTTCTTTATTTGTTCCAACTTCAATGCTTTCCATTATAAGATAAGCATGGTTCAAACTTAAATTTGTAAGGGGTGTGTCTATATATATATTGTCTTTATTTAACACTAATACTCCATTCGGTCCTAATTATATGACACATACATTTGAGTTTTTTCACTTTAAGGAAGCAAATTATTAAACCAATAAATTATGAATATGTCATATGTAATACTATCATATGTTAATCTGTAAGTAGAACAAAATAGTTTTGAAGAAAACATATATCCTTGATGTGGTTGAAAACATTTGACTTTTGAAGAAAACTAATTTTAGATTATATTCTATGTCCATTTTAATGGGGGTTGAATTCATTATTTTGTTAATTAATTTAAGATTCATTGATGTTGTAATTTAATCCATTATTCCATTTCATTACATATATACATTTTAATAATCTGTATTTGTATAAACAATTACGTACACGAATGAATTTCATTTAATTTGATGAATTATGCATCAACGAATAAGATGTTCTAATTTCGTACATCATTATTCATCAGATGAACCATTTGAATACATAAATTATATTCTATTCTGTGTTTGTACATACAAATACATGAATCAAATTAATTTGATGAATCATCAATAAATACTATGTATTCATTTCATCCTCCATTATTCATTAGATAAACCATTTGAGACATACATTATATTCTATGCTGTATATGTACGAACAATCTATGAATCAAATCTGCATTTGATGTGTCATCAATGGAAATGCATCAACTAATCATTTTTATTTTGATGAAAGTTTAAATGAGTTGGATACTATAAGTCGATCAAGACACAGATCAGACAACATACACTTGTAACATGGCTAAAAAGTCAACACACACACTTTTTTTTTTTATAAATGACAATTCATTAAAACGAGATAAAAAGTACATTACAATGCTACAATCTTAAATAAAAAAAGAAAAAGGAGCATAAAAAGCAAGGTGCTCCTTCATAAAATTACAAATAAGTTCAACATCTACTTGAAAGTAAGAGTAGCTAATAAAAGATTTTAGCATGCAGTAGATATCTTTCTCAACTATGTCAGCTTGCGAACTGAATTGAGATAGGATGAGTTGGCCAGAGAGTTCAGAATAGACAGCAAGTGAGTGATTATTGCAGAATAAGTCAAAGTCTTGAATCCAATGAATGGTAGCCCTGATACATCGAAGGATGAAATTAGAGGATTGATGCTTGAGTTTGTGCCAAATGAAGCATTGGATGATGGATGAATGGAAGAAAATCTGCAATTCACAAAATGAACCAGAGTTGGAATGGGAACGGTGCAGTAAGATATTCCAATCATGCTGAAAGAGATGACAATTCAGTGTTGGAAGTCGATCTATCCGTCTGGGAAACGAATTCAACTGTGTAGATTCTGAAGACTGAGAGAAAACAACTAAGTTGAGAGATGTTGCTAGACTGATTTGATTCAGGACTTTCGAGGGAGAAGCAAGAGACCCATTGTGAACTATGCCGTTTCTCAACATCCAAAGTTGATTCAACTTTGGATGTTGAGAAACGGCATAGTCAACAAACACACACACACAAGCAATTCTATAATATTTTTGAAGGGATGCATAGCATGAATTAATAATGTGTGATAATAACTAATAAGGACAAATCTAGTGTACTGTGTACCAATACCTGCAGGTGGGAGTTACACAAAGGTTTTGAGATAACTCTTCGTAATAGGACCCCGACAACTGTTGAATATAATCAATCTGATAGTTGTATAATATACACACACATAGATATAACAGTAATGTTAAACAATATATGAATCAGCATGGTGTAGGCACAATTTTAAAAAAGCGTGAATTACTTGGCTTTTAGATAATTTGAATATATGATGATAGTTTACTTCTTTTGTCCGGGGATCCAGTGCATTGCATTTCCATTACTGCAATAATCATCCTATTACCAAAATAAATATCACAATGTTTAACCATCCTAAGATTAAGTCAAGAACGTAACAACCAATTTTTATTTTGGTTATAATATCTTGATATAAGGTCCAGTTGATTTTATTAGGGTAATTAAGAAACTCAAATTTAATGAACTATTTGATTATAATATTAGTTACATGTTATTAGATTTCATATTAGTTTATAAGATAGATAGATTAGTTTGAAAAAATGATATATACTCATTTCACTCCTAAATATAAGAACTCTTGAGATTCAATTTGACCCTAATTATAAGAATATTATTCATTTTTATATTTATCTTTCTTTTCTCAAAATACACTTATCCATGGATCCCACTCCTCTTCTTTTTGGAATAACAGGTAATATTAACTAATTTAACTAATTTCCTAAAAAATTAAGCAATTGCGCCATGGAGTGGAAGGAGTAGTTGTTACTTCAATTAATGAGGTCATAGAATGAGTTGGAAGGGCAGTCCTATTGTATTTACCATGTTGTTCAGCTTAATCTCACTATTCCACCAATACTACTATATGGAAAAATTCATGAGTATTAAGTATGTATAAGAAAAATCATAAGTTAAGTGGGCTTTGTGCTTAGAATGATGAAAGTGGACATATCATTTAGCCCACAAGAAGAGGCTATATACCACATCTATGAATATGGAAGTGGACATATCATATAGCCCAATATAAGCTAGAGTCTAGAGACTATAGAAAAAAATATATCAGATTTTTATAATTAAATCACACGCACACACACACACTAATTTTGGAGGGTCACTGGACACTATACTGAGGTTATCACATCTAAGGATTTTTTATTGCCTTTTTTTCAATGACACACACACACACACGAATACATATATTATTCAATACTTGTATTGGTTCTTGCAAATATCTTTATATGATTCTAAACATATTTCTTAAATATTAATTATACTCTGATCCATTTTAAAATTTTTCAAATCTATATGAATATTTTCATAACGGGATCCTAACATATTCAACTCAAGATTCAGGTTCCCACCACCATACTACATTAGTATACTGATGTGCGGTAAGCTTTATGCAAACAACTTTTGAAATTTGAGCCACAAATATACAAGTGTAGCACAAAATGTTAACGGATCATCTAGTTTCATCAATATTAGTACAGTCAAGTGTTTGGAATGTCTAGTTTAATGTTTGAGCTATGGGCAACAACAACAAAACTTTATCCCATTACGTGGAGTCGAATACATGGATCAACAAAACTTTAGTACAATGTAAATAGTCATTATACTATCAACAACCAAATTTTTGGCATATTATTCACTATTGTTCATGTTCTATTCTATAAGTTCCCTAAGTTTTCATTTTAAATTCCCTCTTCACTGACACTTCTATTATTAATCTTCTTTGGACATAATCGTAGTTCCATACCACCTGAAACAATTTTTTTTTTTCATTTTCAGTAATAGGAGTTAACTCTAACTCGTTCTCATATATATTCATTCCAATCATTAAGTTTAATGTTTGAGCCATAGGCAATCATGATAATTGATAATAGTGGTGAGGTATCCTTGTTGAAAACCAACATTCATGAACCAAACTCGGTTGTCAATAACTATTTACATTGAAATTATATAACCTTTTTAAATACTTAAAACATTTTGTATTTTTGTTTAAAAAATTGATTTTTTTAGTACTTCTCGGCTTCCTTTTTTTGGTAGTAGTACTTTATCGTCTTTCTATATTCCAAAATCAGGAAACCTTAAATAACTCAAGTTTAAACTCTGCTTTTGAATAATTTGTAACTATATTCACTTTCTTATTTCAAAATAACATCAAACCTTTCAAGAAACATTAAAAGGTACTAAACTTGATTATGCAAGCTATGGCAATCTGAAATATGAACAGAACAGATGCTTATAGTTACAACTCAGTTGAACACATATTTATAATAACTACATATGGTAACCAGCTAATAAACACTTAATCCTTGCCCTTTTTGTTCATCTCCCATTCTAAGCATAAATGCAGTCGCCATAACCTGCAATTCCAAGATAATAACAACAACAATGAAGAAATTAGAATTCTTAAAATCAACCTAAAGAGAAATGAAAAAGTAGTGTCAAGAAATTCAAGCATGCCTAACCAGGAATTCAAACCAGAAATGGGATTGTAATGAAATTCACATCGAAGTATGAGGAAAAATGTAGGAACATGTCTAAATGACTTACTTGGATCAGTGATGACAATGAGACCAGAGCCTCTGAAGTCACAATTCCAGTGGTTTCTTCCCCTGGCCTGAAAGTAAAGGTTCATGGCTATAGAGGCATGGTTGATGAGACTATCAGGTGTGGAACATGGACAGCCTTTACGCAAAACCCGACAATCAACTTGTGAGCATGCATAATTGAGATTGGCTAGAAGACTAGCTTGATCTGATGAAGGCCTTGCCACACACCAGGTTCTCTGTTAATCCCATCACATACACGTTACAATTCTCAACATCACTTATAATACAACACATGCTTGGAAGCATGGACTCACTTCATTGTAAATTGTGAATAGATCAACTATGTTTTCTCATGAGAATCTAACTCTTAATTAGTGGAAATTTTCTTTACAATTGACTTAATCTTGTCTATACTCTCTAGTTTCCTGCATTTGTTCATTGAAAGTAAAATGAGCTACTTAATTGTGAAGTATTTATGTGTTTTGTTATATTGCATGTTAGATTCAAATCAACTAGCTTAGAAGAAAACATAGCCAAATCAATTTATAAATATTTTTTTTTTAAAAAAAAGACTCAATTAAATCTTACATTTGTATATGGAAGGAGAAAACATTTTCTTTCTGTTTAGTTTTGGACTAATCGAACTCACTTAAAATTGTTTCAACTACGAAAAAATTTTGAACTTTACTTACTGTTACTCACCTGGACATTGGCATTGAATGTTACCGGATTTTCTCCTGAAATTGTGAAAAGAAAATTGAGATCAGTTCATCGAAATGCACATACAGAAAATGAATTTAGGACCACTTAAAAAAAGCAAAAAAAAAAAAAAAACAAAACAAAAAAATAATTCTCATCTTTATATGGAAAAAACACTAGAATCGAGACAATTGAACTCAATGCAATTTCATGTAACAAAAGGGGAAATTACGAAAAAAAGTCATCCAATCATTAAAACAAACAAATATGGAAAAGATAGTAAGGGTACAAGAAAACTGAAAAGGTACGGAATATGTAAACGAAAGGATACCTGAAGAGAGAGATAAAAGCAGAAGGAAAAAGAGAAGGCAGACTTTTGCAGCCATAGTAGAGAGCAGAATAGAAACTCAAGTACTGAAAAGATAGTACTAATATATGCTAACACTGATGATTGATGATTCAGATCAGATACTTAAACTGAAACTGATAATGAAAGAATGATTAAAACTGAGAATGATGAAGAGAGATGAAAATGAAGGGAATATAAAGGGATGAAGAAGGACAAGGTGAACTGAAGGGGTTAATAATAACGTAACGGCTGCAAAGAAATAATTAAAAACATAGACAAAACTAACACAGAGACGTTAGAGAGGAAGGAAGAGCAATATGCAGACAAAGAAAACGTTAGAGTGAGTGGGTCCCATGTTGTTGAAAAGAAGAAAAGAAAAGGAAGAGGGTCTTATGTAAAGAGGGCGCGCCACGTGATGTGACATGGGGATAAGTGACGGTGTCGTTTCAGTTATGTCTGTACCGTTTTTTGTGGGTCCATTTTGGTGAATTGTATTGGGTCTCTCTTATGGGATAATAATGGGAAAATGACAAAAAAATGACACTTGAATTTGAGTTTGACAAAATGGGGTCTCCAATTCTAACTTGGACAAATAAATGATAGTTCCCAATTTGTCCTAAATGAAATTTGTGACTTTGTGCCAAAGAGTAGTGAATGACATATTCTAAAGTACTCCCCCATTCCTAAATATTGGAGCATTTTATGGAGAAGAGCTTGTTCCTAAATATAAGATAACTTTCTAATTTTACTCTAAGTTTCCCCAAATTGCCCCTATACTTCCTTTAACCAAAAAAGAGTGGTTTGAAATTTTTAAAACTTAAGTGAGAGGTATTTTAGAAACTTCATGTAATCCTAACTCATTGAAATGTCTTCCTTAATCTCTCCAAATTTGCTAAAGTGATCTTATATTTAGGAACGGATGGAGTAGTTAATAACAACGATACTTGAGTAGTTAACCATTAACTACTTAAGTATCGCTGTTAACTACTCAAGTATCGCTATTAACTACGATTTGCAATAACTACTCAACTATCGCTATTAACTACTTCAGAATATGCCATTCACTACTGTTTTGGCACAAAGTCACAAATTTCATTTAGGACAAATTGGGGACTATCCCATATTTGTCCAAGTTGGAATTGGAGACCCCATTTTGTCCAACTCAAATTCAAATGTCATTTTTTTTTCATTTTCCCGATAATCTATGTCCATCTTCAAATTCATCCTTAAAAGCCTAAAGCCCATATTCCACTTTATTCTTTTTTTTACAGACAATCCACATATCCTCACTCTATAAGTGAAACTAATCCTCCACTGCTTTCTAGCACATCAAAGGGTGGACACTCTCGGAGACAGACTGCCCATTTGGTTCAATTCTAAACCCCTTTAGGAATGCAATGCAATGAATTGTGATGTATTGTAATGTAATCTTAATTATCATCCATGTGTTTGATTAGTAACAAGATGTGGAAAGTTTATTTTTTATATTTAATCATAATTTCAAAAGGTCAATAATGCCCCTCAAACAAAAAGAAGCCTCACATCCCAGTCCCTTCATATCATCGTGGACCTCTTCTGTTAAAATTGCTACACCGTCGAACTCCACATTACACTCCATTTTCCCATCCCAATTTCCCGCCCTCACTCCACATTACACTCCACTCCTCATCATCAATTCGCATTTGAAGAGAGTGGAATCTTTCAAATTAAAATGATTCAGAACCATGCTTACCAAATGCATCATACTTTTTGTCACGGTAAGTTGTAAGACTCATTTTTGCATCTTAACATAAGCTAAAACTCAAGCTTTGTTATATACTAGCGTCCACTCAATCCAAAACAATATAAAACTTCCACTTTAAATTTGACAAACCCATAAAAATACAAATACAGTTTAAAATGAATAGAGAGAATTAGTTAATATACACAATCAAGACATATAATTTTTTTTATAAAGAATATATGTAAATTAAAATGGGGCAAATGTGAGATTTCCATGAAATAGATCTTACGTTCATTAGCTATAACTATGGCCCACCATTTATTGATGTCATAACTAACATCTGATTACTTACAAATGGTGGGCCCATAGTAAAGGCTAATAGACCTCGGGCCTATCTAACGTGAATCTCTCATTGCCCCCTGTCACGCCCTAAAGTTCTATGGCACGACCGGCACGAAGTTTAAGGCATCTAAACTTCGTAACCCCTTCGAAATTTATTATAGACATATTAAGCATAATTTCTTTATACGTAATATTTCAAAACATTCACCATTTCAAGCATTTTGCTATAACGGTTTCATCTTAATGCCTACAAGGATAAATACACCAAGCAAATGAATGTATAGGTAACTATTATTTACATTAAAAACGTGAAGTATCCTTTTTATTTCTTAAATTTCTTTTACCTTCCATTGTCCTAAAGCACGAAGTGCAGATTCAAAATCTTCAATCTGAAATACAAAGTACGATATGAATATGTGCAATCTAAACAATAAATCTTTGTTCCCAAAAATAGATAATAAATTAAAATATAAACTATAGAAGTTTAAGATCATTAAAACCATACTTGTATTTGAGAAGAATATAACCAAAAGGGTAAAATTAGCAAATCATAAAAATAATCCTTTCAAGGATTTGAAAGTAAATATGCAACTCATTATGAAAAATCTTGTTTTCTATAGAGGAACTGACACGAAGCGAATAACAAGCGCAACTCGAAATTTACAAGTCATGCGCAGCCCCAAGGCCACGAAAACCAGCATATTTCAAGACTACGAAAACAAGCGTGGACACACAGTCCACGAGGGTAAATAACCAAGCGTGGCAAAACCATGAAACAAGCGTGACACGAAGTCACGAAACAAGCGTGGCAAAGCCACGAAACAAGCGTGACACGAAGTCACGAAACAAGCGTAGCTCGAGATTACGAAAACAAGTCAAGCGTAGCTCCAAACTACGAAAACAGTTCAAACGTGGCTGGAGACTACGAAAACATTTCAAGCGTAGCCGAGTATACGAAAACAGTTCAAGCGTAACTCGAGTTTACGAAAACAGTTCAAGCGTAACTCGAGTCTACGAAAACATTTCAAGAGTGGTAAAACCACGAAACAAGCGTGACACGAAGTCACGAAAACAAGCGTAGCAAAGCTACGAAACAAGCGCAGGAATATAACCCACGAGAATCAAGCGCTTTGTGTCCAGTTCCTCTAAATAAAGTATATATATATCTAGTAATAAATAAATCGATTCGAAATCAGATATCAAATCTCATAATCTGTAAGACTTCAAAATGTTTTGAAGCATGCTTGATGCCAATATACCAATAAAAATAACAAATATTCTAGGAAAATGATATCTCTTAATCAAATAGTTTATAATAAAATACTTCACTATGAAATTTCACATCAGTAGCTTTAAAACTTTCAAATTAGTTTTTATCCATAAGCATAAAATATATTTTGAACAAATATAGTAGAGAATATAAGAACAAGATAAGTTCTTTAATCATACCACAAAGAAAATATAAATTAGTTGACAACCCATATCCCACCACCCATGCCAAGAGGAATTATTTCAAATAGAATATCTTATACAATACCATAATCATCACCACTTTATTTTCTTCATAACTTAACAATCACAACTTCACAATCACAAAAATGAAAGGATTCCCATTTCAAATCAATAGACCACAGAAATTCCCAATTAAAACAACTTCACTCCTTACAAAAAATCAATTTACCAAGATATACACAATTCAGAAAAAGACCAAGTCACTTCTTTGACCCATAAGTTTCTCAGCTTCTAATCCCAGTTTGTTAGCGTATAAATACTATTGCAATGTAGCAAAACAGTTCAACCTTCCAATTTAACACATTCAAGTTTATCATAATTTAATACTTTCACTTCACCATGAATGATCACAAATCAGATTCTAAGTTGCCAAGGTCATGTGAAAACCAATTAATTAAAAACAATCTCTTCCAAAGCATATGCTGGCCTGAACTAAGAAAAAAAATGAACCCAAAACAATAGAGGTAAGATTTAGACTCCTTCCACCAATATCCATGTTAACTCACAAGGTCCAAAATTTCAAAAAAAAATAAAAGATTTAACATAAAGACTATTGCAGCAAGCTAAATAATTTCCCCATAAAGAACCTACAATGGCAAACCTCAAGATCTCTTAGGCTAAAACTCAAATATAACTTATTCATTTATACTCCTAATGTGCATCTCCTTAAGCTCAACATAATTCTTCAATATTCTAGCAGCCAAACGTGTCCTTCTTGTACAAGTTCTGGAACTCCTAAACAGAACAATAAACACAATCCCCTAAGCCTACCACATTATTTTCTTTTCTTCAAACACATTCAGTTCAATCCCAAATCAGTCTTTTCCTCAATCCCTTAGTTCAGCAATCATTGCAAATTTCATCATCATATAACTACTTACTAACTCCAATCAACATGTTAAAATAACCAATTCACTCATAATTAACATGAATTTTTTTTTAAGTAACATCCAAAACATGACTTTATCAAGCTTCTAAAATTTGTGAGTCTAAAATTTATAAATTCCACTGAACAATTCAAAACAATGCATATTAAGAGTCAAAGGAAAATCTAAAGGCACATTTTCAAAGAACCACTTCAACAACTTCCACAATAAATATCCTTACTAATCCATTCTTTATAAATTCTGCTTCAATCAGAAAAATCTGGACCCTTGATAATAATGTTCACAAGCATAACATAAAACTTGTTCGAAATACACATTTCCAACTCAGATTAGTTTCTCTACTCTTCTAAGCATTTTAACAAACACCTTGAATGCCATGATATTCAACCAATAGTTATCAACACTCTTGTTCAACAGTTTCTAAACACCACAGCCATACTCATTTGTCTACTGCAGGACATAAAGCAAATGAAGTCATACTAATTTGAAATCGAATGGGCTGACATGCAAGACACAAAAATATCACTAATCTTCACACACTATGCAACAGCTCGGTCAAGATAAGAAAGAAAGATGAACTTTAGGAACACTCAATCCACACATGAAATGTTAGAATGTAACACCAATAAATTCCTATGTAAATATATTAAATATTTTGAGCCTAAAACGCTTGAACACTGTCGGATTCAAATGCATCCAAAATTTCAGATTTTTGAGCAACCCCAATCATCAAATCATCTTCCAAACTCTAAATCGAAGTTTAACTTCTTTTAAACAACCTAAAACTAAAACCCAACTCGGCCTCCTCTCTCAACTCGCAGAAAAACAAAGGAAAATGGGTATAGAAATGAAGAGAAAGATCACCTGAAGCCACTGTTGTTATTACATGTAAGATTGGAGCCGAAAAATGCCATAAATCGTCACTGAAAGAAGATGAATCCTAGGAGAAAGCAAGAGGAGAGGAGGAGCTCGTTTTTTCTTTAGAAGAAGGGAGAAGATGAATCTAGAAGAGAAGAGAAGTGAAGTGAAGCATTTTAAGTAGTTTGCTTAATGCATTTTACCGTTTTGCCCCTCCTCTTACTTTTTATTCATTTTCTTATTTCCCACATAACTAAAGATGAATGGTAAAATTGAATCCTTACCTAGTCCCATATATTTTCTTTCACCGAAATAATGACTAGACCTCAAAGTATTTTTCATAAAAATTTCAATCAATATTCTTATCTCTAACTATTTTCTTTAATTTCTATAGAAGAAAAGGCATAATGATTCCTTAAAAAATATATTTATTTTCATTTATTTATTTACAATGATTTTTAGTTCACTAATGACATTCCTAAAACCATAAATAATTCTTTCTATCCTTTATCTAGAAATTGGGATGTTACACCCCCATTTTATGTTAGAAGGGTAGTTGTGCACTCTCAAATTTATAATAGTGTGATATGCAGATTATATATATATATATATATATATATATATATATCCATGTGTAGATTTGTACCTTTACCCTCAAAGAATCCATGCGTATTGACACACAAATTATATGTCTCTCATAGAAGAAGGCTACAAGAACTTTCAAAGTATAACATATTTTAGAGAAATAATAGTGTTCCCACAAGGATGGGGCCCAAACCTATGTTCCTATTTCTCTCTAACTAACTGTTATTGGCCGGAACAATCCATTGGCTTGAAGGAAATGAAATTATTATGAAGGTCATAGCCAACCAACATGTTGGTTTGTTGTTTGTTCCCTAAAATGGCTTTACTACTTGGTATGGGATAAAATGCAAAGCATACTACATTTGAAGTAGCTCTAAAGAAGGTATTAGTTGGACTCAGCTCCAAATCTGCTTTGTCTCCCTTAAAATGAAGAGTAATAATGGGGACACCTAAGCTTTCAAAGTCTTTGGACATATAACAAAGGCTTGAATTGTAATTGGATGGAGAAGGAGTTCTATCTAATTCAATAATTGTTGCGACTTCAGCTTCCACTTTGTTGTAAATATCTTTTGGAAGAAATGAGAAAGTTGTCCCAGAATCAACAATTGTATTTCCCTCCTCTGAAAATGAGTTATAACTCAAATTAGTACTCTTAATTATGTAGAATGAGTACATACATTCCTTAATGCTAAACGTGCATGTCACAAAAATGTTACAACCCTTAATGCCTAGCGTATAAAAACTAGTTGAAAATTTGATCCAATTGCTTAAATATAATCCACATTTATTTTATCTATGATATCTTCTATTTTTTTCAAATTTATTCATTGAACTCATAAATTGATATACGAGAATCTAACCTAAAAAATAAGTTTAGGGACATCATTGACCTTTGTCATGAATGGACTTGGCTTCCCTCCATTGCCGCTCTCGTTGGCTCCAACCTTTTACCATTAAATAACTTCATTTTTGAATTAAATCTCATATATTGTTAACACCAACAGATTCTATGAATCATCAATGAAATTTTGATTCTTGTGGTTAAAATTGTTTTTGTTTTCAATTTTATATGGTTTTTGAAAGATTAATCCTAAAAAATGAAGTTTTTTTTCAAGTTAAACTGGCGAAATATTTGAAAAATCATATAGAATTGAAAACAAAACCAGATTTTCACATAATACATCAAATATCACTAATTTATGTAGAATCCATTGCTATGAATAAATGAGAAATTTAACCCTAAAATGAAGTTATATGACAACAAAGGGAGGGAGCAGCAAAGAAAGGAAGGCAAATTCGTCATGAACAATTAGTAAGGAGTACATATCGGTTCATTATTTGAGTTGGCGCAACAAGAAAGAAATTAATAAAACATAAAAGTCAAATAAAGCCAAAGATAGTATTCACGGGGATGATAAATACATTAAGCATACCAATGGAAGGATACATTAAGCATATGATCAATCAAAGGAATAATGTTTGCTCGAAAGGAAAAAACATATACACAAATGGGAGATGCATGACTATTAATGCCCTAAAAGAAATACATTCCCTAAAGAACACCATGATGAAAATAAGTTGTACTAACATCTTAAACAAACAACATGTACTTTTTTTTAAAAAAAATTTTGATTTGAAGAGCCGCCTTCCACAACCCTCAGAGTTTAGACTCCCACAAAGAGAGGTTTGGGCTCCCACATGGAGAGGTTTTTTCACTCTCTAGAAGAAGGGAGAGGCTTGAATGCCATGCTAACTATTAGTAGCAGGCAAACAACATGTACTTTTGTTTGCTGTAACACCCCATTTAAGGAAATTGTAAATAATCAAATCAAGAGGAATGAGAAATATTTAAGTCAAATCAAGGTATAGTTTAAATAAAAGAGATTAAAAAGCTATGTTATTAACAAATTAATTTTTCTTAAGGAGAATAACAAGGAAGAAAAAGAAAATATGTTATAAAGGGGTACACTGGTATTTATTACATAAAGTTTTTGACAGAAACTCTTCATGCAAAGTAGGAATTGAGTTTAGGTGAGAATTCAGTGCATTCCCAAAACGAAGGAAAACTTCTTGATTGTGCAATTGTGTTTATTGATTATTTGAGTGATGGTGAAAACTTCATGAATTCTCTGCTTAATGTGTAGTGAACTATATGTAATATACATGTAGCGATGAAAAATATAAATGGCAAGAGTGATTAAAATCTATCTTCTACTGCATTGTCTGAGTATTTCTCTGGTATGAAATGGAAATTTTAACTTTATTTTGGCTGGATTTTTTTTGGTTTTTTTATTATGAGCGTTGTGAAGTGTTGATTTTGGAGAATTTTATTATTGCTTATGCAGTATCTAAATTGATATAGGGTAAATGGGACAATTTAAGTGTGTAATGTGATCATATATTGATAAATTCAGTTATGTATGAGTATGAAGTCTGTATTCTTTTCCCTAATAAGTCTGAATAAAAACAAGTCAAGAAAACACCTTAAGCTTGACTTAAACTTTAAAGCAAAGAAGGA
Organism: Mimosa pudica; assembly: GCA_029929735.1. Classification (NCBI taxonomy): domain Eukaryota; kingdom Viridiplantae; phylum Streptophyta; class Magnoliopsida; order Fabales; family Fabaceae; genus Mimosa; species Mimosa pudica. Next base: position 10,891,526 of record JAKELP010000018.1, on the reverse strand, counting down.
AAGAAATTTATTTTGAGTATGCATGTTAAATTATATATGAAATGACAACTACAATTTCCTTTGGAGCATGTGATTTCTTTAGAGTATGATTAATCATGTGCTCAAGTCCTAATTAAACTACTGCTGAATTACAAGAAATAGGTTTTATCAGTGTACTTGTTGGATTTTAGATAGAAAAGACCTAAAACTCTTGAATTCTTGTTTAATTTTTGCACATGCAAGGAAAATTCGGGTTTGACAAATTAATGAGTATGATTAATAAATTTGTTCCCTTTGACTGTCATGGCTGAATTGAATCTGAACTTGTGATTGCTTTAATCTTTTAAGTATGTTGAGAATGCAGGAGTTTAAGCATGGATCAATTAATCATGAACCCAGGCGCTGAAAAAAGTTGAAGCTATAAATTTGTTACTTTATGTATAATAATTAATCTGCAATGGAATAAGATTATTTAAAACAGAGTTTAGCAGGGATAGGAGAGTACAATTTGATTATCTTCTGTCTACCATGTTAACATTCAGAAGTTCACATTAGATGTAATTTCTACTTGATATTGTACTTGTTACACCTCTAATTTTATTGGCATAGTATCAGAATTCTGTTTTAAGAAAGCAATAGGAATTTCCTAGTTTACACACTTGTCTAATGGTAAGATGATATACATGTTTAACTTACATGTAAATATGTTGTAATGAGCAGTGATATTATCCCTTCAAGATCATTAACATGGTTAAGGACAAGTTCGTCCTTGTACATTCTCAAATGTATCTAATTAATTATATTGAAAAGTTTGATGTGATAAATGACTTTGTTTCGTCGATTGCAGTAAAATTTGTCATTTCATATTGTGTAATGGATTTATTTTGTCTTGGAAGTCTTGGTCTTAAAATTTATTTCATGCATACAGGATGTTTGTTTTTATTTAATTGTAATCATCAATATTGCTACCTGCATATATATAAAATAGTAATGTATTGCCACTCACATACACAAATATGTGTGTGTGTGTGTGGAGTACTCTAGGCTTAAAAGGGTTGGACCCCCTTTGCCAAATATAATATTTTGGTGTGAGTTTATTATATTTGTATTCTAAAAACTCTGCAGGTGTGGATGCTAACTATTGATAGTGAATATATCATTATTGTTAAGTTGGTAGTTGCTAAATGCATATGAGAGATAGTGATTATCTCATCCTTGATAACAAACATATTGTTACTAAGGAGATTAGGTGTTATCTGTGCAAATATGAGGGTTATTAATATGATCATTTGAGCACGAATAAATGAGTTAGATGATAGTATGCCTTATCTGTGACTTATAGGGTATGAAATAAACTAGAGTGGAGTGTTTGTTTTAGGTAAATCTAGGAAGCATGTCGGGAAAGGATTCTCTAATGAGGCAATAGCAGAAATGCCTATAGTAGCAAATGCACAGAGCTATTAATGTTTTGAGTATAAGTAGACTTAATGTAAGATATGAAAAAGATGAGAGATGAAAAGATGTAATACATGTCAAATATTTTAAGTTAATATGTGCAAATTAATAAAAGCAAAGAAGAATTGAATAAATAAAGCAACCTTCTCCATTGCTCTTTGTTGATAACAAAATAAAGATAGCAAAGAAAAATTGGATGATAAAACACACCTGTTGAAAAATCTAATCTTTCGTCTTCCACACTGATTGCTTCTAAAGAAACATAATAAAAATTGTTACGTTGTTGTAACACAAGAGGAGTAGAGACGGTCCCATCTCCTGAAACGATAGCATTTTCTCCGAAATGCAACACACTATAAATACTAGAAGTGACTAAAGTAAGGCAGTATGAGAACATTGGTTGAATAGAAGAACTTATTTGTGAAATTAAAGAGATTGAACCTCTTCCTAACCCAACAATGCCTGAACTAGGAGAACGAAAAGTTCGACCAAAAGTTTCATGAGCACAACCAATCAAAGTTTCAGGAAATGCAACTTTGTTACCACTTATAGAGCCAAGAATCAAAGTGTCTTTTGCTATAAGACCATATGAACCAGAACCATCAGCATATTTTGCTTCATACTTGCAGACTGCAGTAGTACCACAACTTGTAATCACTGAGAGACCTGCTGTTTTACACTTTAGAGAATAGCAATAATAGGTTTGATGCGTTATGGACTCATAGGATTTAAACGAAGGAACCGTTGGATCAAAACAATTTTTGCAAGGATCACACTTTAACCAAATAAGGTCACTTCCTGTGTCAAGAGAACCAACAGTTTCATAAGAAGGGCTTGTTCCTATGGAATAGGCCATGAGGTAATCACCAGCAATAGAGTGAGGGATCAAATTAGCCTCAGGATCTTCAAAGAAAGATTTAATTTCAGGGATGAAATGAGTCACTCGCTTCATAGATTGACGGAGAGCATTGAGTGATTTTTGATAAGGTGTTGTGGAGTTATCATAGAAAGGAGAATTTAGAGAATCTCTGTGTATGATTTTAACAGTGAAACCTAGTTGGTATTGGTTGCATCATTTGTATTGAGGGATGTGACAAGGATGATAATGATCATGGAAGAGAGAAGATGGGACTTAGAATAAAATGATGTCATTTTGTTTCTGCTTAGTAGGAAATTTGTTTGATTTATATATATGCATTATTCTCAAACTCGCGAATGAACTTTATAATTTTACCATTTTTATCGTTCTACGTAATCAAAATGTGTTACGAGTTACTTCAATTTTTACTACATATAAACTCCATAAAACGTTATATGTTTAAATGTTAAATTTACAAATTTTACGTTTCTACCAAATGGAAAAATCATTTTAGTTATTTTATGTGGCCATATTCAATGAACTCACATGTAAATTTCGTAGGAATTTATTTATTGAGGTTGACAAATTATGAATGTTGTTATATTTAATATCAACTATATATATTCAAAATATATTTAAGTCAAGGTTGTTATTATGTTTGCCTTTTGTAATTTAATTGTACACTGAAAACATATATTTTAATAATAAAGCAAACTCTTACAAGTTTACAATTCAAGTTTACAATCTGAGTTTACATTTTTTTAAGTTTGTTTAAACTAACGAGTTTGACAGCCTAATATTGGTGTCAACTGTGCATAGTACATCTTTGGTTGAATAATGGTGTTTAATAGCTGATTCCAAATATAATTTTGGCAATATTCAAGCCTCATTCATGATTGATGGGATTTTTCCTTTTATAACAACGTTACTTTTTGAAATTTAGCTTAAAAAATATTCTTTTGGTAGCGAGGGACTTGTGATTATCATCAAACTCATGAGTTGACACTCCGATTTTACTGGTTCTTTAACACTACCTAATCAAAACATGTCACGAGTTACTTAAATTTTCAGGAGTTGAAAACTCGGTAGAAACTCACATTGTTACACTGCTATCATAATTTAAGCATTCTAGACATTATTGTTCTATGTGTACCTTTTAGGACCTTGAACCCATTAGGTCTACCAATAGCATTTCGTAATACTCTTCCATTACAGCAGAGTCCTCCCATCCTGGATATACATATATAAATTGACCATCTGAGGAGCACACACCAAGCACATTGGTTGTAATAGCTCCTTTTCTGTTCCTGTACCTAAGGTTTACAGAAATTGGTACTTGAACCCTTTAGTGTGTATGATTTAACCGGTTCCTATTCGCCGTGGGGTTAAATGCAAATTTATTTATGACCAAGGATTGCAATACAGTGACACAACCTCGGGTCGTCTCTCTTGAGGAGTCTTGTAACTACCCTAAGATGAACTAAATGTAAATTAAAAGTGACAAAAGGAAAGGGGTTTGTTTATTTGGTTTTTAAAATTAACTAATTAAACTAGTAAGAAAATGTAAGTACTTGTTTTTCGTGTTTTTTCAAATAAATATGTGAAGGTTTAAAATAATTGCAATGAAAAGGAGCTTTCGTGGTGATGCAATGGTTCAATTACTTCTTTAAAATCATGGGAGTTTTATCATTCATCAAGTCTGTTAGAAAAATCCCAAAGCAACCACTAAGGGTCCTCTAGCACTAATTAATAGCTAATCAAACATTCGCTTGAAACTAGCCATCACTTAGGGTTAGAGTTAAGTACCAATTGATGTGTATTGAAAACAAGTTTGAAAACCATTTTCCTCTTGATAATGTGCAACCACAACACCTCAATTGAAACATTAAATACACAAACCAAGAAATCACTAAAGCAAGCATAATATCATGAATCAACATAGGAAATAAGACATATATAACATTGATAATCAAACATGATGTTCAACACAAGAATATCAATCCAACATAATTAGAAAGATAAAACCATATGACTCTAACACAAATACATAAGAGAAAGTGAAACCTTAACTCTCAAGTACAAAACATAGAGCATAAGAAAAAGAAAACTCCCCTAAGAAGCCCATTGAAGCAATTGACCATCTTAACACCACCGAAGCACCAAGATCTTAGCCACTCATGAAAGGAAGAGAGGAATTTTGCCCAAAATCTACCCAAGAAGTGGTTGTCATGAGATAGGGTGAGATGGAGAAGAAGGTTTTTGAAAATGGAAGAGGGAATGAAGATGAAGAAGGAAATATGGAAGCTTTGAGGTGGAATCTCATGGAAATGCAAGAGGGATGAGTGAGTTTGAGAGATTTTGAGTGAACCCTAGCATAGCCACCTTATTTTCTTGTAAATGGGGCTTGGAGAAATGTTTGGGGGCTCTTAGAAAGCTTATATAGGGCCAAGACACCCTAAAAATCGCGTCTGATTTTTGACAGCGTTAGGCTCGCCAGTGGCTCGCCAACTGGTGAGCAAGTGGCGAGTCACCTGAACGAGCACGCCGGTGGCATGCCAACTGGCCAGCCACACTTCTCTATTTTTTATTTGTTTTCTCCGCTTCCTCTTCCTTCCTCTTTCTTGCTATTTGATTCCATCTCCTTTGACTCCTCATTTATGGTGTTTCCTCAATGATCTACAATGGTTTAAGACTTGAAGTAGCATTAAAAAGTTCTACAAAATATGAATGACAATAAATCAAGCTAAATATGACTAAATTGCCATTAACTTGAACAAATTCAAACAACTTGCGCAATAGTTAGAATCTATGATAATTAGGTACAATTATCATCAAAACATGCATTAATTCAATGGATTTGGTCATGAAAAGATTTGCAAATACATGGTGCAATCAGTGTACCATCCAGTGCGCCCAGACAACCCTGCATTAAAAGGGATAATGAGTTGTCATTCAATATCTCATAAGTTAATAACAAAGTAAAAGTAAAATATGTTACCTCAAACCATTTCCACCTCTTGTCAATTGAATTTTCAGGATTTGGCTCAGGAGTTTTGAAAAGCTCTTTTTGAATGAGCATCATTGCTCATAGCACTATGGTGAAGTAACGACTAAGGGTTTTCCCATACCTCCCGAACTCAAATTGGATTACCCCTATTTTTTTATGATGAGCAAGTATGTGCAAGAATATAGCCACTTCACTACAAAAAATTCGACACTTACCCGCGCAAGCATTCCGGCGTTTTTACAAAAAACGCGGGTAATAAACCACACACCGGCGTTTTTTAGCCAAACGCCGGAACACATATACCAAAAACACGGATAAAAAAGGCGCGCAGTTCACGCCACTTTTCCCGCGTTTATTTATCGGCATTTATACATGAAAAACGCTGTTTATTTTTTTAAACAAAAAAATATTCAAACCGGAGCTTCTAAAAACGCCGATATGTTATATAATAAAATTTCTAGCATATCGGCGTTTTTTGAAACGCCAAAATGCGGGTTGAATTAAATAATTTAAAAATACACATGTCGGCGTTTCAAAAACGTCGGAATGCATTTTTATTTGTTTTTTCAAAAATTAAAAGTTAATAAAAACAATATTTTATTTATTTTTATTTTTTTAAAAAATAAATATACATACCAGCGTTTTCATTAAAAAATAAAAAATAAAAACACATACGCCGGTATGTATTTTTGTTTTATTAAAAAATAAAAAAATTGTTTTTATAATTTTTTTAAAAAAATAAATACATAGTGGCACTTTTAGAAGCAATTAAAACACATCTAAAAGGGCCGCAATGCTTTTGCTGCGTTTCAACCGCTTTTAAATGCGCCTATATGTATAATATTTTTGAAAAAATTAAATACATAGCGGCGCGTTTAGAAGCGCGTAAAACGCATCTAAAAGTGTCGCAATGCTTTTGCGGCACTTCACGCGCTTTTAAAAGCGCCGATTTGTGAAAATTTTAATTTTTAAAAAATTTTACGGTCGGTAAGGTTCACCTTCTCCTATAAATACCTCTCCCCCATTTTATCCGGCTCCCAATTTTATTCTTTCCTTCATCTTTCTTCTTCCCTTCTTTTTCTTCTTATTACTTTCTCTAATTCTATCTATATCAACCTTTATATATTTTTTGGGTCATATTTTGTTTATCTACTTATTGTATAACAATTTTGTTTAATTTATATGTAATTATTTCTTTTGGGTCATATTTCGTTTGCCTATTTACATATATTTTATTAGTAGTTAATGTTATCGATTATTCCTAATATTATCATTTCTCTAGTTTGTGTTTTACTTTTTACCCTATATTTTCTGCCTTAATTTTTATAAATTAGGGCGGAAAATAGAGTTTTCTTTTATAAATTCAGAAGTACTTATCGGCGTTTCTAAAACGCCGCCAATAAGTAGTTTTTTTTTTTAAAAAAATAACAAACCAGCTTGTTCAAACGCCGATTTGTATATTTTAATATAAATACATATCAGCGTTTTGAGAAACGCCGGTATGTGTGAATATGATATTATTTTTTGCAGCCCGCGTTTCGGCGTTTTGGGTTACCCTTCGGCGTTTTTAAAAACGCCGATGTGCTACTTTTCCACGTTTAGCGTCGTTTCGCCGGAAAAAAAAACGCCGAAAGGAGGCAAAAATAAACGCCGGTAAGTGGCATGTGTTTTGTAGTGCTTGTTCATCCACTAACATATGTCTAGTTGGTTTGAAACCACCTATTGTGTTTAGCATGCCACATAGTTTATTAAATGTAGCTCTATACATCCTAATGTTGTTATAACAAGTAGTATCACACTTATAAATCATCTCCCTAAGGTGCCTTCTCTTATGATAAAAATCAAGAGCATATGAACGGTCAGTTAAGATCCTATTGCTTAATATAGTTACAGTACACATTGTGTTCATCAATATTGTTTGGATGCTATGAAAAACCATTAACAATCCAAGCATTAAAAGGATCTCTGTTTCCACACAATCCTGCTCCATAATTTCTGCTTCTCCTAATTATACGCAGATGTATCCATAAGAAATAGAGTGCACTAATATAAATAAATGTTTATGAATGTGTGTGTGTGTGCACATATATTCCAATTTACTGCTCCATTATTTATGATTCAAACCCCCTAATGCTCAACAGCTAACTCATAAAAAGTAAGAGGAAAGAAGAATAAAGAAGAAACAGTGTGTAAGTGAAAGAATCTGAAACAGAACATCATCATTTGATGTCTGAAATTGGGTTATTAGGCAACTGCTACACTAAGAATATCAGTATGGCCTACTTTTTCCCTTAAACAGTTTCTAGGCTCAACAGCATCGACTTCTTCTTTTAATCTCCTTCTAATCCCACAAAGCTAACACATGCAAATATCACTATGGTATAATCCGGGGCATTTGACTTGAATACAAAAGTCAATTCAATTTAGATAGTTTGTTATTTTTTTGGAAGAAAAAATGAAGAAAAAAATAAGTCCAATCTTACTTCTTATCTGTTATTCTGTTTATTTTGTATTGGCTGCTTGGTTTGAGTTTAAAAGGGTCCAATTCAAGCTTTCTCATGTGATGAATGCCTCCTGGCCTATTTATATTTGGTATCGAATAAAATGATCAAATAGTAGTAAATTTCCTATAAAAGCCTTGCGCAACAATTTAAATTGTATCTTTGAAATCCCACTGTAATCACAAAATTAGTTTGATATTATATTCATATATTTGTGCAGAAAAAAGCTTAGAAGGGACAACACCAGCACAGGAATTAATAATTGGCAAAACCATAACGGCTACTTGCTATTGCTACCACAAACAGAAGAAGAAAAGAAAACAAAAAAGCAAACAAAATGCCACTCATAATGCTAAAAACCTATGCATTTTGTAATTTATATCCCTTTCTATGAGTGTTGTTAATTCTTGTTAGCTCATACACTCTTGGTAAAACTAATATCAGTTGCCCCTTTTTGTATTTTTCTACCACATTTCATTAAATGTTTCTTTCACAGCAATTCTGTTCTACTTTAATAGTTGTGAGTCATGAACCATTTTCCAGTTTTGCCTACACACACACACACACACACACACATATATAGTTCCTAGGGAGTCCTTTTTAAGGCTATAACATCTCTCTTGAGGGACAAGTAAAGAAAAGATCAATTTTTTTTGTATTCACACACCTCACCGAAAATCCTACAACTTTATACTAATATATAAATTTACATGTTTAAAGACCTCAGCATGAAAACTTGTGGTTAAGGAGAACATGATTATATCTAGTTGGCACTACGTTATAGATAAATATACCATGTAAATACTTCGCATCCATTATCAAGAGGCAAAAATGCTTATGTAGCAGAGGCATACAATCTTAAATTATTTACACTCTGGATGGATTCCACCATGGACTGTGGGCAAGTGCCCTCATGGTGAACAAAAGATGTCAACACAGCAAGCTTCATTAGGCTTTGCATGAACCAGTGATAGATAATCAATAAGATTATAGATTTAGGAGCAGCTATGGTAAATTATTTGCATAGAAGTTTCCACAAAAAAAAGTTGCAGCTTAACATAAGTGTAACCCAAAATTAATAGAGTATAAATCAATATTTAACAATTCCTTGTTCAGGCAACAAAATAGGAAAAGATAACAGCAGGTTAGAAGTATCAATTATGTAAACCAGGCATGCATGAAACATGTTCATGATATGTTCCTTTTCTCTTTTTTCTTTTTCACATTCAGAATTAAAATTTATACCTGCTTTAAGTTACAAATAAAGGAGAAATAAATTTTTCAAGATATTTTTGCTTTCTCTTGAGTGCTTATTGGTGAAAACAAGTGATTGTCTCAGTCAAGAAGCAATATTATATTGATTCATCTCATCAAAATTTTCAAGATAAAGATTATTTCCACAGTCAAGTAATATGCCCATAAAAAATTAACTTATTCAACCCACAATACAGCATCATTCTGCGAACCTAAAGTAACGTCCACTAGAGCACATGATCAGTGTGCACTAGATTTTAAATAAAAGCATTAGAGCAGGATAAATGAGTTTAATGGTCCTAAAAGTTTTGAAGTCAGAGAGATGTACCAAGTTACAAACTGCCGTTAAACAAGCTAGAAGAGTGATTCTTCAGTCCTAAAATCTAGTCAACGCCAGGGGGGGGGGGGAACTCACACCTTAAGCCAGCGTATAAGTTGGGGTTGGTTAAAAGAGTATTTTTAATATTTGTCTTAGGGCCAAAATAGTAATTGTATAATGGTAATGCAATTTGGATTACCTTTGTACCCATGTAATGATGGGCTTGAACCAATTCAACCAAACAGGCCTAATGCTTCTCCATACCCAATACTAAGAATCGAACCCCAGACAATTGGTAATTAGAAGATAAAATATCAACAAGGAGTTATTGTTTTTTTCCTCTTTATTATTCTCCTCCTTTTGTTGTTATATGCATGAAAATTTGGGTGGCTAAGGATTTCATTCTTTTTTTTATATATTATAATTATTTCCACCTTTTATTTTCTCTTATTCTACAGCCATGGGGATTTATGTGATCAAGGTTTGCATTTTGTCTTAATATAGCTCTTTTCATTCCTTTTCTTTTGCTTAAGATTATTTCCATTATTTCCATTTTAAACTACTTCTCTTGGTCTGAATTGTTTGAGTTTGTTTTGTTTTTAAAAAAATTTCCGGCCATTAATATTTTTTTATTTCAAAAAAAAATTACGTCTTCTCATGAATTGTATATTCCTTCTTTCTAATTCGTCTCAACCACCAACATTGAGCCTTGATTTATTATTTTGTTATATTAAGTTCCCCTAGTCTAATCTAATATATGTTAAGCCACAACTCATTGGCCACATAATGTCATGAGATTTGCAGAGATAATCCAACTATAGTCTATTTTTTTATAACAAAAGTTTTGGTGATTTGAGTCCAAGGGGGTTCACCAGGGTCAAGGTAGACTTCCAAGCACAAATTGCGCTTACAGAGATACTTACAAATCGCCCACTAACAAGGTCCTCACATTGACATGATTCAAATCCACAACCATCCACATAGTTTCGAACTAAATTCCTTTAATTACCACATATGCTTGTAGCCATATTTTTTTGGTAAGGGAAGGGGCGAACACCCAATTACATTAACTCAACTATAATACTCATATCAAGGCTACTCAGGACTTGTGGTCCTCCTACTCCAACTTGATCATCTTGCAACATGCCAATAATCTCCTCTGACGACGAACTCCAGTAAATGACTTCTTCTCTTTGGTGTCTACACAGGGAGACTAACTTGTCTGCACATTTGTTTCCTTCTCTTAATGTATGTAATATTCTAATCTCTCAATCTCTTTCCAGCCAATAATTTAGTCTAATCCATGATTTTGTGCGAAATTCCTTATGTTTCCCTGCATTCACTAGTTGTACCAACTGTAAAGCATTACTCTCAGCTTCTATTTTCCTCAAACCCAAATTTAAGCATGTTTTCAAACCCAATAAGAGTCCCCATGCTTCTGTTGTTAGTTCATCATCAGTCCTGATGACTTTACATGAGAAACCTTGAACCCATTCTCCTTTCTCCCCCCTTATCACTCCCCCAGAAGCCATATTTGATAAAACTGAAGTTCCACATTATAAATATTTCATTTTTATGACTAGAGTCTAACGACATTTATACATATTTGATGGAAAAAATTTCACTTTTACGGCTAGAGCCCAATGACTTGAAAGCATATTTGATGGAATCACCCGACACTATTGTGTTCAATTAATAATCATGTTTGACGATAAATCATTGATCAAAATGATCTCGTTGAATAGTTTCGTTAAGAGTTCATTGGCCTCCCTTTCTCTCTTTTGTAAGGACTTCATACCATTTAATCAACTATTCTTACTTACTTGTCTAATTCTTTTCTTTGAATATACCCAAATTATCTCAAGCAACTTTTTACCATTTTCTCTGCAATTAATGTAACCTTAACACTTTCTCGAGTATGATTATTGTGGATCCAACTTTTATTGTATGACACACATCCACTCAATATTCTCATCTATGCCACCTCCATCTTATGTTCATGTTGTCTTTTAACAGACTAACATTCACTATCATATAACATTGCTGGTCTAATAGTTGTCCAGTAAAACTTTCCTTTTATCTTATCTCGGACCTTATAATCACATATAACCCTAGTAATTTTTCTTCATTTAAACTAACTAGCCTGAATTCTATTATTAACATCGTTGTCAACTTCACAGTTTTTGTGTAATTGATCCCAAATATTTAAACTTGTCCACTTGTTGTATAACATGGTTTCCCAATGTAATTTTTATATCCTAATGGATTTTTTCAATACTAAAACTATAGGGCATATATTTTGCTTTACTCATGCTTAGTTGAAAACCTTATAACTTTAATTAAAATCATTCTCCATAACTCTAGTTTCTGATTTATTTTGTCTTTTGAGTCCCCTAAGAGGACTATATCATCCGCGAAAAACACTCATTTATGAATTTCTTTAGGAATATTTGCAGTTAGAACATCCAAATCTAATTAAACAAATATGGGCTCATTACCAAATTTTGATGCAATCCAATTTTTAAAAAATAATACAAACAAAAAACACTATCTGCTACCAAACAGAATAAAAATGTAAATTAAGTGACACCAGTCTCATGGGGAAGTCCTTGAACCTTAAGGACTAAAAAAAGACTAAAAGTGTACTTTCCAAAAATAAAGGACTAAATTGAAACTTGATGCAAACATAAGCGACTAAAAGTGTAAACTTAAAAGAATATTTACAATCAAATATTTTAATCTGAACATTTTTCCAGTGTTTAATAATCATTATAAATAAATCATTTTTGTAATTTATTTACAATTAATTTTTTTTATCAGATATTTACAATTAATTAACGTACAGTAAACTTTAAATTCTCGCCGACGCCATCGCCATCGCGATCTATTTTTGCGAAACACATGACGGTTTTCCCGAATTCCATAATCAATTGCGAAAGTGATAAATATCTTTAACTTTGTAAATATCTTATGTCTTCAAAAAGCAAAAGTGGTAGCAGCAGTGCATCACTTATGGATAAAATAAAATAATCCATATAATCGAAAAAACTAATCCACGTTTATATAAAATCCAAAAATAACTCTGCGATCACTTTTTGTCCCGAGTCTCTTAATGTCATGAATAATGCTTAAAGGTTACGAGTGTTCTGAAACTTTTTGAGAAAATCAAACTAACATCAACAGCTATGGCAATTATGATGTCTGATCTTTCTTCCTATGTTATTTGAGAAAAATTTAATGAGCTAACTGAAGGGGAAAATGACAATGAAAGAAAAGGATGGATTTATTTTTTTTTTGAAAATAAATCCATTATAAAAAAATGTGTTGGGTATTTTAACAAAAATTAGTTTTGTTTATTTATTCATATTGGAAGGCCAGGCCAACATGTAATATTCAAACTACTTCCGTAAATTTAGCGACAAAAGCACATCTATCGCTGACCACAGAGAGGCTGCTAGCACGGTAGCACCGCCATTTACAAATAAGTAAAAGAGATGTGTTGGGTGTTTTAATAAAAAAGGTGTTCTGGTTCAGCACATTGAGCCTTCATATCCTTCTTCACAACATCTTCTTCTTCGTTTGTCAGTCAACGAGGGAAGCCATTAAAGGGCTTGAGCAAACTTTTGAGGTTAGTTAGATTTCATATTCATATTATTATAATTATAATATTTTCAAATTTCAAATTAAAAGATATATAGATGTTCTTTAATTTACGAAAGCTGGTACTCATCTAATTAAGGCTTTCTTCGTATGATGGTTTTTGTTTGTGGAATGGAACATATTTTTGGAGAAGAATTTGGAGTAAGTGTTAGAGTTTCAATGGCCTGTAGGAAATCAAAAATTGTTAGGGAGAATAGGGTTTTATGTTTTAGCATTGGAGGTAGACAAGCACTGCACGAAACTTCCTCAACCTCTTGGATTTTTAAAAACCCCAATTAAATATAGTTTTCAACTTTTTTTCTGATGGAGAATGAAAATTGTCTCTAAAAAGAAAAAAACCCCACAAAACTCAATCAGGCTAATAGGCTAAGCTGCTATCTGAAATAGTGAAAACGACGCCAATAACCCTAGCCACACCACGAAACCCGATATTTCCCGTCACATTTTTTATTAACATCATTTCCTCAATGGACTAACTATGCCCTTATGGTTTTTTTTATCACACTATATACTTCTTATAAGCCATAAACACCAACCACCATAACAAAAGTAGAGGTTCAAAATAAAAATGAGAAATTATATCATAGGATGAAGGGTAGAGTTTGAAAATGTGGCTAATTTAGCCTAAATTTGATGACTCATTGTTCAATTGGTTTGTGAAAATTGGTAATTGGTAGGTGCCTTATAATAATTATCTGATGGCGTATCTAATGTCCTGGAATTCAATACAAAGTTGAAAGAATGACTAAATTTCAACTTTGATATATCAAATAATGAAAATATTTACGGATGACAAGCTAAGGCCAATTCAAAGGATGACATACAAGCCAATCCAACAGTAGTAAAGAAATTATAGAATCACAGAAATCAAGTATAGAACTGATCTGAGACGGAGCAAGAGACATATATCCTTAGGTGAGTTGTGAACAGTTAAACTAAAATAAGACATCACTGTGATAATAAAGTTGAAAATCCTTATGTTAAACTTGTGAATACAAGTATTAGGCTTTTTAATATAAGCCTTATTTTATTAAAGCATTTATGTCTTTTGATAGAATATGAAATCCCATATTATTCCCTTAGTTTTGATATTAGATTTCTTTAATTCAAGAGTTTGATCTATTATTTTTCAATATTCTAGGGAAAGTTTTTGTTGGAATTGAATCTCAAATAATAGTTAACTTTAAATCAAACGATCTCCCAAATCTCTCTTAATTAATATGTTTTCCCTGTTTTTCCCGAATTTCCTTTATATCATTCGATTCTCATACATTTGTCTCTCTTAATAAACTCATCATAAATAAGGGTACTATTTTAAAAAAATTACATTCCAAACCTATTTAATAATTTCCACATGTTTTCTTAAGAAGTGTACTTTGACTGGTAGCTCTTATAATGTGGGATGGAGTAATAATTATTACTCTCTCCCACTACCCTAAAATATGTGTATGGATGGAAAGATATATTTAATACTTCTTGAAAACTAATAAGCACCTTGTAAAGGAGACCAAGGGAAATTGTATGCCTTATAACAAGGACGAGAAGAAATTTTAGTTTGAGTGAGTTGGGCGAGCCATTGTCATGATGTGGTTCACCCCATCCCTTTTGTATTTTTTGAATTTTATGGAGTATTATATATTATTTATCTCTTCGTGATATCGGGTTCTTCCTATGTCATCACTCACCACAATATTTTAGAAGGAAGCGATTGTAATGACTCGTCAGGTAAGATTTTACAGCCATTAAGCTTTTCCCTTCGCAAAACTTCTTTTATTGAAGTTGCACTTATCTAGATAATAGTATTATGGCTTAAAAGAACTGTTGCTAAGTTGTTTGTTTGAACCACAACATAATCACTTGATCATTTACTTTGTTTTTTTATCAGCAATCATTTACTTTGTTGAAACGAAGTCAGGGATATAGAAAAAAGATTAGGGTAACGGTATGAGAGGGATTTTAGAATATTTCACGGCATGGAATGCTGTGATAAGCATGTTATTGGTGAGAGTTTTTATGGCGGGAATGCAGCTGTTGTCAAGGTACATTCTGGTTAATGGAACCTTTGTTTTCTCGCTTCTTTTCTACCGTCATGTGATCGCTACACTATGCATGGCCCCTTTGGCTTTATATTTTGAGAGGTATAAACTTTTCATATCAGTTTTTTCTTTAATAATTATGGATTCATTTTTGATACAATAATTTTGTTGTTTTTATAATAATTTGTTACATGTTTATTACAGAGGCCACAATATCACATTTGGTGGGTCCGTCTGGTTCTGGGTTTTTATCAATGGTGTGATTGGGTAAGAAATTCAAAATAATTTTGTTCAGCCATCTTCTCTTAATTACCAGTCACTCATTTCACTCATTTCGTGAGTTTTTTTTTGATACATTTCATGAGCATCATTTATATATATATATATATACACACACATTATGATATTGTAGCAAGGGAAGTGAAATTTTATTAATAGACTATTGACATAGTTGCAGTTCACATAATTTACATTGAAAAGATCCAGTACCAACCAACCCTTTAATCAGACATATTTAACAAAATCTTCTCTTTTGGGTAATACAGTTTATGGTTTTAAAGGGCAAATCAAATAAGGTTTTGGTAAACATACCCTTGGTTAAAAGATCAATTGGTAATTTTTGACATTTTTATAGTTAATTGAGCCAGCTACAACTGTAGTAATAGTCCATTAGTAAAGATAGTGTGAAAAAAAGTCAACCAAGTTCGAGCCCCCACTTAGTGAAGGCATTGGAGAAAGGAATTTAATTTCTAGACATTTTTACCCCCGCTTTTATGCGGAAAAGCTGGTTCAAACCATAATGTTGTATCCCACGACAAGTTAGCTTACTCCTGATTCAAGCCGACCCTTCAACATTTCAAAGTGAAAAGTCAAAGTATACATGAGATGGTGGTCGGACTGTCACTAAATAAAGTACAATAATTATGAATTGAATATAAGAACATTTTTTATTGGAAGAAATGATTTTTTTCCCTCTTAACATGTTTGTTAATTACGTATTGGATATAATGATAGTGTGAGAAAAACAATCATGTTTGATAAGTTGGGAATGATAAGATGATTGGAAAGAGAAAAAATTAAATGATAATAATCCCTAATACAAAAATAAAAGACTTGTTTTTTTAATATACCTTACGTAATATCGATGAATATATTTCCTAAGTCAAGAAGCCTTGGCATGAAGTAGCTTCATTGGGTTTTTCTTTGCCTTCAACTTTTAACTGATTTTATATTCGATAGATAATGTGAAACCATATTCTTTTCAATGATAATTGTTTTTAATTTTGAAATACCATCATTTCCTTTTTCAGGATAACTAATCAAGGAGTGTTCTATTATGGTTTGGCTGATACATCGGCCACTTACTCAGCTACTTTCCTCAACCTAGTTCCTATGGTGACTTTCATAGTCTCCATCATATTTAGGTAATAAGCATATGTGAGTAAAATGCACACGAATTGCAACATTCATATATAGCTCAGTTTGTTGTCTTTCAATTTAAATGTCTTAAGAAATGACTCACAATATTAATTGATTGCAGGATGGAAAAATTAGGTTTAAAAACTTTGGCAGGTAACACTAAGATAATTGGGATAGTTATTTGTGTTGGAGGGGCGCTAATGACTAGTCTTTATGAAGGACATAAATTTTATATTGGCAATCATCGGTCCTCTCATCACAATTCTTCACTGGAGACTTCCAAGCCTCATATGCTTCGAGGTACTCTCTTACTAGTTGCATGTTGCTTCTCATACGCAGGATGGTACATTGTCCAAGTAAGATTTCAACTTTGATGAGAAATTTTATCAATATACTTAAGTTTCACATGGAAATAGAACGAGTTTGAATGATTGCAATAGTGTTCCTTCTTATTAGAATATTATGTTTTGGAAATCAAATAGGTGAAATTGATAAAAGCCCTTCCACAAAAGCTTTGGGCAATAACAATGCAATGTCTCATGATAACTATTCTAGCTGCGATAGTAGGGCCATGCATAGATAGTAGAAAAGCTTCTTGGTCACTAGGGTGGAACATGGAGTTGCTTACAATCGTGTACTCGGTAAGATTTCTAAACTTAAAGGAAGTAACATTTGATTTTTATGCATATAAAATATCCCTTTTTGGGTAATCTCTTTGACCTATTGGAACTAACGAATGTGATTATTCCATAATAATATATAGGGGGTATTTGCTTCATGTGTCACATATTACTTAGTATCTTGGATTGCCACAGTGAAAGGACCTACTTATCCTCCCATGTTCAGTCCATTATCACTCATCATTGTGGCCCTTGTCGAAGCCACCCTACTGGGTGAACCGCTCACAGTTGGAATGTACAAACATTATTTGCTAGTTCTATATATTTTTTTTCTTAAGAGTTTCTTTAATATGGACAATTGCACTTATCTCTCAAATAAGAGACTTAATTTCAAAGTGGTTCTAAAGAGTTGTTAACAACAACTGTTAACAAGTGCAATAGTCTTCATTAACAAGTGGTAAGAACTCCTTGAGACCTATAGAAAGTGAGTCTCTTATTTAGGACCTAAGTGCAATTGTCCTTTAATATATACTACTATCTCAAATTCTCAATATTATTATATATTCTCTTCACATACAAGTCTAATAAAGTAATATCTCCTGCAGCTTGGTAGGTATGGTTTTAGTCATAGTTGGCTTGTACTGCTTTCTATGGGGCCAATCAAAGGAGGCGCATGAGCTGGCCCCACAAAAGGAAGCAACTACGTCTGTTGATATTACAATTGAAGCTAATTCAGGCTCTTCATCTAGCAAGAGAGCTATCGGTCAACCTCGACCTCAAGAAGTAGTGGTGTGAGAAATGTGACAAATTGTTTAAAAGGTAATTCAAAAACTGAAATATTACAAAGTAGAGCCAGGAGCTGCTCTCTCTCGGGTTTTGTGTCACACCCTGCTTTAGGTTTAGTGATGTTGTTTATTCATCAAATAACTTTTTTTTTATAAATATTCATCAAATAACTTGAGTACATGTATATTTTAATAAACTAGTTGATAAAAAGAATAACAAACTTTCGTAAAACTTGAAAAATTCATAATTAACTCAATAGGACCTCAAAATTAGCGGTTTAAACTAATGTTATTTTTATATCTTAATTTTATTTAAATCCATATCTGTCCTATTTGGTTTTCATTTTCATTTTTTAAGCATGGATAGGGGGAAAACCTACTGTAAGTCAATTAAAATATTTGGTAGCATTGCATATGTCTTTGTTAACTCTCAAAATCCCCAAAAACTTGATGGGGAGTCTCATAAATGTGTTTTTAATGGCCGCTGTTCTGAATCTAAGACATAAAATATATGATCCTAGTTATTGTTGTTAGAAGAAATGTCTTGTTTAATGAAGATGCAAGCTTCAAATTAATCCTAGTTAATTTGAGGGCGAGTAGGGTACAAAATCGTAGTTAATAAATATAATAGCACTTCAATAAAACTTCAACTTAAATTCAATTTTTTAAAAGGGTAATGGACCAAATCTAGCCCCCAAGTAACCACCAAGGAGCGCTGAGCACCCTGAACTAACAACAGGCCCGTATCTGTACTCCAAGTAACCAAGATGTTTAAAAACTACCCCGGTTGGACGGTCAAGAACGTTTAACCGTTACTATGCCTATGTGGCTGCCACGCGAGCACCTGCTTTGCCACCTCTGCTTGCCACGTGTGTATTTTAAATGGACCTAATCTGCCCTCCAAGTAACCACCCAGGAGCACTGAGCACCCTGAACTAACAACAGGCCCATCTGCACCCAAAGTAACCAATGTGTTTAAAAACTACCCCGGGTGGACGGTCAATGACGTTTGACCGTTACTATGCCTATGCGGCCGCCACATGAAGGCCTGTTTTGCCACCCGGCGCCTTGTCATCGCCACGTAAGATATGTTCATGTGGGTCCCACCTATAATAATAAACAATTTCTCTCTCCCTCTTCATCACCATCACCATAGCCCCCTCAACACCCACCACCCCCACCCACGCCACCCCCTCAAACGTGGCAAGCAGAGGGTGGCGTGGGTGGGGGGTTGTGGAGGTGAGGCAGTGGGGGGCTGGAGAGGTGAGGGGGTAGCGTTGGTGTGGGTGTGTGTGTCTATGTGCGGTGTATGTGTACGTGTGTGGGTGTGTGTGTCCCTACCTCTTATTTATATTTGCTTATGTTGTGTGCTTTCGTGCTTTATTTTTTTTGGTTGCCTGCTTTCCCTTTCAAATAAGTTTTATTACAGCCTTCATCTGGAATATGACATTGCTATTCCCGTCTTTGCATTGTTTCCTATTTCAGTTTATCCACTTATATCCGTCCTTCCATGTATTATGATTCCAATCAGTAAAGGTTAATTGCTTTTGCCTCTTATTAATTCTCCTCCTTCTCCCAACTATTCTTATTATGTGCACCTACGTTCATTGAATCCGAAATCAGATCAAGGCACCTGCTATAATATAATTTGGGGTTTCGAAATACAATGGATCGGAAATGACAAAGGTGAAAATGCATATGTTAACATTTCTCACAACATATAGGAGGCATTTTTATGACGGTAAACACTTCCCTTTTAATGTCAAAAGAAATTATGACTTCTTCCCTTATATAATTCCGCATTTCTCCCACCCAAAAAATTACTCCATTAGGCTAAAGTATACTTTTGGTCCCTTATGTTTGCATCAAGTTTCAATTTAGTCCTTTATGTTTATAAAGTACACTTTTAGTCCTTTTTTGTTAACACCGTTAGTTTAACTTAACGGAAAATGCTAACTTAACAATTTTAAATAATTATTTTATAATGAAATTGGACCAAAAATGATAAATTTTGAAAATATAAAAATATTTATGCTCAAATATTTTAATCTGAACATTTTTCAGTATTTAATAACCATTCAAAATTTTTAAATTAACATTTTCCGTTAAGTTAAACTAACGGTGTTAACAAAAAAGTACTAAAAGTGTACTTTCCAAACATAAAGGACTAAATTGAAACTTGATGCAAACATAAGGGACCAAAAGTATACTTTAGCCTACTCCATTATTACTAACACTGGTTCTTATAGGATGCACATATGTCCCTTCTATGGGGCCAAGTTCTACGTCTTTCCACGAATTTTTGCTTAATGAATATACTTGCGCCCTAGTTATATATTCTGAGAAGGTCCAATGTGCATGATCATTTTGAACAAGAGAACCATGAAGTCTAACTATCTTATATTCATTAGCAAGCGCATTGAACCCATATCCTATATACCAACAACCCAATAAGTCATCATTAATTCTTGGTATCTCTTTGATTTCATTAATTGCTGGGTTCCAAAAACGAAAATATACGGCTAATCAAGTTTTCATACATACATATAAACTTGGTTACTTCATTCAATATCCAACAAAGCCAGCATTAATTATACTTCATCTCATTACACAATTTATAGACCAAACAGAGTCATACCCAACCTTGACAAGAACAATTATTACTTCCTAAATCCTCTCAGCCACAACAGTAAAAGAAATGCAAAACTTTAATAATCACATGCTACATCCTCATTGAGCTATGTCCATCTTTATACATAAGCATTACCATTATTTTTATTTCTTCATGTACCAACAACAATCAAAACAGGAATGTACGAAGCTTTCTAACAAATACCCAAAAGTTTAAAACATCTCCCACACATGAAGTTTAAATTGTAAATTAAGGATATGTTCACGAATTCGATTATATCAATCACACAATACACCAAATCAACTTCATAATAGTCCTACATGATTTAATTAAAAGACTTTACACAAAAATCTTTGAAACACGTCGGATTTAAAAATCCCCAAAAGTTAGGGTTTTGCACAAATTTCATAAAACTTCAATCAACATTCAATTTAACAGTTAGGGCACTAAAAGATGAAGCTTTGTTTGGCTAAGTTTTAATTCATTTTCGTGGCTAAAACCTAAAACCCAAATCAGACCCACTCTCTCAAACGGCCAAAAACGAAAATCAAAGGTCTCAATTTCTAAAGAAAATAGACATATTATTTTCTTAAAAATATATTTATCCTCATTTACTTATTTAAAATGTCCTTTTTATATAATAAAGATATCCTAATACCTTAATTGATTCCCTATTATCTCTAATTCAAATTTTGGGATGTTACAGTTTGCAAGTTGGCAAGTTTCACAAGAAAATGGTACTGAATTTTTATTGAATGGACTTGGAAACAAATGCTTCATATAATCAAAACTTGGATGACCTAACCTTTGGTGCCACAAAAGAACATCTTCATTATTGGAATGCGATCTAACAAGTGCCTTATTTGCTTCTCGTTTCGTTCGGTTAGATCCTTCAAGATAATAGAGTCCATCCCATTCTTTATAATTGTCAATCATCCTCCCCAAGTTTAAATCTTGAAAAGTACACCCAATTTCATCAAAGAACACTTTACATCTCTTGCCTTTGATTAATTTGCTTACAGATATCAAATTACAAGTAAGCGCAGGAACAAAGAGAACATTGTGAACTTCTAATTGTTCTGTCAACAAAATAGAACCAATTCCTGCAACTTTTGTAACAACTCCATTTGCAACTTTAACTCTACGATTTTCAGGACATAATCTAAGAGTTTTGAATAAACCTCTATTTTCAATCATATGATCCATAGCTCCCGAGTCAACAATCCATGTATCATCAGCCGTCATAGTAGTATTAAGGGAAATTATAGAATTATCTAACTGAACAAGATTTACACTTGACTTGCAATCGATAATCATCACCTGCGGCTCTAACATAAGTTCTGGTGCTTCTTCAGGCCTCTCAAAACCTTTTGAGGAGCTACCCATTAGAGCATGGGGATTAGGTATTGATTTGTTGACATAAGGAGGGGCATATGAACAAGATTGAGGTGAAAAAGCAGCCGAACTATGCTTTCTGGAGAAAAACTGGGTTCTGGCACCGGAGGGCGGTGGTGCGCCGGGAGCGTGGAGGCTCGTGAAATACACGCGCCGATGAGTGGGTGGCGCGTGAGAGCCACGTGAAGCTCGCCACGTGAAGCTCCGTTTTCCGTCACGACGAAGGTTCTGGCCGATCTCGGCCTCGCGAACTCAACGGTGGTGGTGGTGTCGTGTAACGATCCATGGTTTGCACCAGATCTACACCGGCCGAACTCCCTTCTTCGTTCTCTCTCTCTCCGTGATTCAAATCAAACAAATCATTTCCCTCTAATAGGCCTGGTACCATGTAGAAATTGAGAAGAGAAAAGATTTAAGGAGAACAATAATTTCTCTTATTAATAATTTGCTCTATAGCAAGGTTATATATATAGAGGAGTACATGAGAATGATGAGATGAAATAGGAAAAATACAATCAATGAGAATTAACTACAATCAGGAAAATGAATGCACAATCAAAGTTGATTTCTCCTAATCAAAATAATAAATGCTAAGATTCTAACTTTACTCTGATTATTTTGGTTTCTAAGCATAAGAGAAGTGAAATAGAGCTAGTCTTGTTGAAGTATGTTGGGTGCTCTGTTTGTGATGTTTGTTTGTATTCGATTATATTAAATCCTGCAAGTAGAGAGATATCTCCACTATTTAGCGAATATATCATTATTAGTGGTAGGTCATAGAGATCCTGACACAGGTTGGAGGGATTATCACCATTATCATAAAGGAGTTCATATTTTAATATTATTATATATGCTTGTATATGAAGGAAACTATGTTAACAGTTGTTTTTTCAGAGGCTCTCGGAACTGGTGAGCAGGAAGGAATAAGGTAGGAAGGTTTTGGAGTGCATATAGGAGGATCGCAGGATAGGAAACCTTTGTAGATATTTTCTATGACTGTATATAACGTAGAAATACTTTTGTTTTATATAAGCAAACCTAGGAACCCTACTTTAATATGTAGAGTTTACGAGACTTTTCTACTATTAAGTCCCTTGTGAAGACTACAAATTAATTTTCCAAAAACAAAATTAATAATGGCGTGATTATGCGAAATTTCATTCCGCATTAATTTTGCATTAGAGAATTGAAAATTGAAATAGCACCTCTTTTTTTTCTCACACGGTTACTCTTTTTTTCATGCATCCCAGTAGCATTTGCAATGAAAAAGTTTTTTTTGGTACTATTAATAATTTTTTTCTTATTCACTCGCATATGTTGATTTGATATTGATTGTGCATGATAATTTGAAATTATCATGTCAATTGGCAAAAAAATAATAGGAATTAGATGTCTATTGAGTATAATATTAATGAGTTAGTTGCATTTTAATGATAATTTGAGCATATTAGGCAACTAACTAATATATTTTATATTTTATGGATTTGATATATTTCACATATTTCCGAATTTCCTATTTTAGGAGCAAAGGAGGAGATGATAACATATTTTTGGAAAGACCTATTTCAATTAGGACTAATTATATAAATGAATGACTCTTCTCCAATTGTTTCTTAATCTTGATAGATGATTTCCCCAAGCAATCCTAGTCCTACAAGGAATGTACAAAACGTGCTAAGCACTAGTCCTTTCATTATTTCCTATTTTCAGTTTTAGTTTCAGTTCAAAAAGTGTGATCCCCTTATTTTTTAGGAAGTTTTGTGTGCCCAAACCTTTCCTTCCTATATGCTTTGGGCATTCAATTTTGGAAATCCTAGGTCAATTAGGATGGTTTTGGGTCATCTTTTATGCTACATATGGAGGGAGCACGAAATTCCTACAAAAGATAATCCTCCAAGCAATATCCCTTCCATTTTAGAAAAATATTATCTCTTTTAGGCAATTCTTGGTCCCAACTCTTTCTTATTGGCTTTGTGCACTTAATTTGAGAAATTCTTGCTCTCCAAGAATTGTTTATGGTGACTTATTATATAAGGAAGAGGGGAGCACGAAATAAGAGGGATTCCACAATCTCATACCATCATTCCACACTTTTCCACTCATTCTCTCTTCCACTCCACCATATTCCACCGGTGTGCAGCCGTCCTTGGGTGTTTTCTCCTTCAACATGATGAACTTAGTCTACCGATGCTCTCTTGGATGGTGGAATGACATGAAGCAAACATTGAAGCAACATTAGGGGAGTTTTATTAGTTCCAATTATGTAGTCTTAAATTTCCATTTGTGTTCTTGAGTATTTGTTCTTCTTATATTCGAACTTCGTTTGTTGAGATTCTAGACATGTATTGTTGAATTTTGATTGCATGTATTGATATGATTTTAATTTAGTTCTGTTCATCTTGCCAAATTACCATGTATATCAAGTCTTTGTTGATTTTAATATCTAGCATGTTTATTGGGTGATTTAGTCTATTGCAATTCCTATAATTATGTTGTGTGGAGATTGATGTGTGGGTTTGAGTTTATTGATGTAAGCGCTAGTTAATTCCATTAATTGAACTCGCCTAAAGAATAAGATCATTACCTAATCTATGTGCATGTGTGTAAGTAGGTAGTGTTCTATATATGACTAATTGGTTTATTTGAGATTGAGTGGTGTTTTCTTTAACTTATTCCTTTAAAAGTACCAATTGTGTTTACTTGTATGAGTTTTCCCATTTACCTCCTAATTCACCAAAATTGTGAAAGATGTTTGTTGTATGTGCTCCCTAATTCAAGAGAGCATCACATCATTATCATTATCATCATCACATCTTTACTTTCATATAAATAAAAAAATCACAAAAATATAGTAGTTTAATATAGTAACCTAGTCAATCATAAAACTTCATCTTTATTGCTTTCTTGCATTCACTTAGTTAATTTAGGTAGTTAGTTAAAGACTCCATAGAGAGACGATCCGGAAAAGTACACTTGCTACAATCTTTGGTAAATAATTATATTTGCATTTGAATCCAAGACGTAAAGACTAAGACTCAAATCAGATATATATAATGAAGAACATATATTTTAAATAACTAATACTTCAAAAATCTATTATAAATAAGATATATGGGAATCAATATTTTAGAGGACTAATAGGTAAAAAATATATTATAAATAAATGTCTAATACATAAAACAATCTATTATGAACATTATTGTACAACCCATATGGAGTAATATATTGGTAAAAAATTATTAACTATAACATAAATATTATTAGTAATAATATTAATTAAATTTAATGTAATAGATATAAAGTGCACATTTTCACGTAACATATATATGCTATTGAGAATTCCCTAATAAAATGTATGATTTGTTGTTATTGTTCACACCATTCTTCGCACAAACTGCAAATGTTTTATAAACATTAATGTACCACCTATATGTTAGGAGTACTTGGTTAAAAAATTTATAAATAGTCAGATAAAGAGAAATAGTAATAATAAATTTCATAAAAAATAATAATGATAATAATAATAATAATAATAATAATAATAATAATAATAATAAAGTTTAATTTAATAGATATACATTGCACAGTTTTCGTAAACATTAGGTTACATGATTATTTTTTTTTGGGTGGTAAGTTTAATTTAAATAGTATTTTTATTCATTATGAATGTACCACCTATTTGTTAGGAGTTGTTACTATGAATAATTAAATGAAGTTAAATTAAAGCGCACATATTATCTTTGGGGTATTTGCAGTTTAGTCCCTGGTAAGGGAAATTAATACTGGAAGGTCCCAATACATTCCAAAATAATTATAAAGTCCCAGGGGTTCTTTCCTGCAATTGTTTGCTTAACTTCAATGACCATTTTGCCCTCATTAAAGATGATTACCATCTCACTGGTCCCTACAGGGGGACTATGCTTTCATCTTATGAGGGCAAAATGGTCATTAAAGATAAGCAAACAATTGCAGGAAAGGGCTCCTGGGACTTTATAATTATTTCGGAATGTATTGGGACCTTCCAGTATTAATTTCCCTTAGTAGGGATTAAACTGCAAATCCCCTATATCTTTTTGATTTCAAAAGCGCACATATATCTTTGATCAATGTGGTCTGTATATTCAGTTCAAAATAAATGTGGTCTATATATATCTTATAATAAAATTAGTTTCCTTATTGGAATATGACATATAAAAAGCACTATATATAATTTCAAGAAACTATTATAATTATCATGATTATATCACTTTAATGGAAGGATGAATTTGGTTGACAACACAAGGCAGTTTATAAAGAGGTTTTCTGAAATTTAAATACTATTTAAAAGTTTTTATGTTACATTCATGTACATGAGAAGGAAAATTTTGTGAGTTAATCAATTGTATTATTTTGACTCCGTTTTTGCGAAAATTTGCTTCACATGCATGACAGACCGTGTATCAATTGAATTGACACTTTGACAAAGCATGACAAAGTTTTTTGAAAATTTGTTCCGCGCAACGCACAGGTTAAGTGTCTTAGCTTGTTTGGACTATAGCTTATAAGTGTAAATGATTTTTCAACCTTACCAACATTGGATAATGATTTACAACATTTATAATCAATTTACCAACTTGTTAACTATACCCACTTTTTTATTTATTATTAGAATTGTATAACGGTTTACAAAATTCATATAAAGGATTACTAACACGTATTTAGCTTCTGTGTTGCACCTCGAGTATTTTATTTTAATAAATAAATGTCACATGTTATTAGAAGTTCAAAATCATGACTTATAATTTTGTATTTAATTATATGTTAAAAATGCTCCACGTTTAAACATTCATGTGCATTCATGGTCTTTTATATACTTTGTGGTGTCAGACACTTTTGGGAAAAAAGCATCATGGTTAAATTTGATTTTATATCCATTTTTATAAGTATATAGCTTTAAATGATGGTCTTTTTTGATAATTATGGATATTGTTTGAGAATGCTTCATATTTTTTGTCATTATGGATATATGTAATGTTGTCAAACTCGTGAGTTGAAGTAAATTCGTGAAAAGAAAGTAAACTCAGATCCTAAACTCGAATACTCATAAGAGTTTACATCTATTAATAAAAACATGTTTCTTGTATATAACTTAATAAAAAATACAAAATAATAGTAAAATAATTTGACTTGAATATAATTTAAATAGTGATAATAGACTTAAATGTATCAATATCTATACTATATTAACCTTAATAGAGAATATTCTATGAAATTTATATATAAATTCATTGAATTCGGTCAATTAAAAATAATTAAAATGAGTTCAGTAGCAAGTTAACACAATTTTCTGAAAGGTTGAAGCGTAAAAACGGTGAATTCAAAATGTAAACGCGTGAATTTCTACCGAGTTTTCTACGACTTTGGTATTATAAATGCTCATTGCATTAAAGTTTAGTATCAGATTTCAACCTTCGCCCATTTCAGAATCTGCTATTAAGTACTAGTATTCAACCAATGATATACTATTCACCATCGACACCTATATATATCAAACAAGTTTCCCTACTAACCATAAACAAAATGGCATCATTTTCTTCTTCAAAGACCTCTATCCTCACTTCCACAATCTTTATCATTATTATCATATACGTCAATGCAAATAGTGCAACAAATCAATTAGGTTTCACTGTTGAAATCATACATAGAGATTCTCCAAATTCTCCATTCTATGGTAACTCCACAACACGTTACCAAAAATCACTCAACGCTTTTTGTCGATCTGCAAAGCGTGTAACTCATTTTTTCCCTGAAATTAAAGCTTTCTTTGATGATCCTGAGACTGAAGTAACCCCTCACTTTGGTGATTACCTCATACCCTATACCATAGGAATCCCTTCATTTGAAGCTGTTGGTACTCTTGACACAGGGAGTGACCTTATTTGGTTAAAGTGTGATCCTTGCCATGAATGTTTTGATTCAAAGGCTCCTCTTTATAAATCCTATGATTCCATATCTCATCAAACCTATTATTGCTATTCTCTTAAATGCAAAACTGTAACTCCATCAGTGGTAACAACTTGTGGTTATACTTCAAGCTGCAAATATGAAGCAAGGTATGGGGATGGTGGTGGTTCAAATTGTAACATCCCGGTTTTCAAAACATATTTTCCTCTCAAAAACAAGAAAAATAAGACGCTGCCCAGGGCACAAACACACAATAGGACAAATCCCAACCCATAGGCCCGTCACAGGTTTCATAAATGGCGACGAAATTCAATTTAAAAAAAAATATTTTAAACAAATGAAATAAATTTCATAGTCTCAATAACAATATCAAAATAAATCAATTTCCAAAAGGGAAATAATAAATACAAAAATTTGTCGAAAACATCATTTAAAGGTTTTCATAACAAAAATAAAATCAAAGTAACAATTGAGTAATTAAACTCGAAATGAAAAAAAAAATGTGAAATGCAACTAATGTGACAACATAATTAATCCTGCGACATAACACTGTTTGGGGAACTATAGCTCTAGCTCCTTCCCTTCGCGATCACCTCTACAGTAATACTCACCTAAAACAAATAGTAATACAACAAAGAAAAAGTATACTTGGGGTCAGTAACCCCCTGTAACCAATATCACTTTACAAAATATACAAGTATGAAATATAAGCCAATGAAGTAGTGCTTTATAAATTCAACATAGAAATTTTCAAACTAAAACAATTCAAAACAATTTCTTTCCAAACCAAAACAATTCCAAACAATTTCATAACCCCCCATCCGATCTCCTCCGTATAACTCCCAGACGTGGATCCGAACCATTCATGTTGTATAACCCCACTTAGGTTATACCACTCACTTCAGGTGTCGGTCCCCTCTCTTACCTCCCACCTGGGTCTAGGTTCAAGAGGTGTCTTACCCAAGCGCCTATTTCCAAACCCTGATCAGGGGTAAGGAATAGAGAATGAGCCTGACAAGGTGCCAACTACTAGGATCAGTAGTAGAGGCTTGCCACGCGGGCTTCCAAACAAAATTCTCCACAACCCACCCCAAATCTCCATCACAACAATAGTCGTAACAAATCATCGTAGACAATAGCCATAACAAATCATCGTATTTATAAACATAACAAATACACATGTACATGCGAGTTTTATAATAAAGAAAATAGATTAACATACTTCCCACTTCATCGGAATTTTATACAATCAAAATAACATTTCATAAATCAAATTTATACGATAAAAATACAATTTAAAACACTTATGTTCCATAACAGGCATATGAAGTAAATTAACATCGGTTACCTCAATTCCACACGTTTACTCCGAAGAAGCTACGAAAAATAGAAAACCATAATCCTCTCTAATTCTAATTTGCCTTTCTGTTAGGCACACCCTCAAATATATTTATATATAGATGAGTCCAAGCCCTAAAAAATGTATCTTTGACTAATTCAATTTTATATTATTTAAATGTTTTTCTTATAATATTTGTAAAAATACCTATTTTATAATCAATCCTACAATCATGCATTTAGTTAATCTAACCGCCCCCCCCCCCCCCCCCCCGTTTTTTTTGTTGACCGAGTCTAACTCTACATATCTATTTAAATTTAAATATTAACAATAACAATTTTCCTACAAAATCTCAACTATTCAAAATCACTATAATTTTCTATATTTTATATTTAAAACCATAAATATTATATATTAATTATTTACTTATTACAATTAAAATTTCAGGATGTTACACAAATGGTCTTATAGCCAAAGACACTTTGATTCTTGGCTCTATAAGCGGTAGGAAAATGGCTTTACCTAACACTCTGATTGGTTGTGCTCATGAAACTTTTGGTGATTCATTTCGTTCTCCTAGTTCTGGCATTGTTGGGTTAGGAAGAGGTTCTATCTCTTTAATCTCACAAATAAGTTCTTCTGTTCAAGGAAAATTCTCATACTGCCTCACTTTATCTCTTTCTAGCATTAATAGTGTGTTGCATTTCGGTGAAAACGCGGTTGTTTCTGGAGATGGGACTATCTCTACTCCTCTTGTGTTACGACTTCCAGATACTTATTATCTCGTTTCTTTGGAAGCAATCAGTGTGGAAGGCAAAAATATAGAGTTTTCTAAAGGTGCGTTTTATTCAATCTTTTCGCTTTCATTTTTATTCAATCAATAAAAAATATGAGAACAATGCTGAAAAACCCCTCATGTTAAAATTTGGTGAACACATTGTATCTTAATTTTTGTTTGTGATATTCGTACAACTTAGTTCATTTCATTCTTCAATTGCATGCGATCATATTTTTTGACTTTATGCAAAATGAAAGACGTTTTTAAATAACCATATGGTGCATGTTTAATAAAAAAAAGCAACGTACACCTACTCAAAGTCGTGGGTCCTTGGATACCATTGCCAATGAATTTCCTATGACAAAGGTGCATGCACATGTGTTCATAATGATTGGCGAATGTGCAATTTCGTCATTTTTAGACTTTGTGACTGTGTATCATGAATTTATATATAGGACAAATGTGCAAAAATAGTCACCGTAAATTTAAAAATGGGCATATATAACTCTGGTAAATTTAAGGGGGCAAAACTATTGTACACTGTTAACCAAAATGAGGCAAAAGTAACCTCTCTATTAGGCAGAATTAAATGTATGTTTTCCAGATGTGGCCCCATCATCAGTAAATGATGTGTCATACATTTAAGGGTGCAATATGTTAATGGGGCTTTATATTTTCAGATGAAGCTTTATTTTTTTAGGTGATTACGAAGAAGTAAGGTGAAATCACATGATTTAGGTTCTATTTGGTTTCTTATCGAAATGGGGGTTTAAGTTCCGTTAGGTTTATTTTCAAGTGATTTAGGATTCAACTGGATGCATTTTAGCTTCCACGATGAATTTTGGAATTGACATGTCATTTACTGATGGTAGAGCTCATGTCTGGAAAATGGCTGTTTAACTCGGCCTAACAGAGATGTTACTTTTGCCTCATTTTGGTTTACAGTGTATGGTTTTGCCCCATTTTGGTTTACAGTGTACGGTTTTCCCCCCTTAAATTTACCATAGTTATAGTTGCCCATTTTTAAATTTACGGTGACCATTTTTGCACCTTTGCCCTGATATATATCAAAATAATATGTGCATTATACTCGAAAAGAAAGCAGTAACAAAATGAATATTGATATGCATGTATTTCATCAGGGCATTAATAGTCATTCATCTCCCACTCGTGCACCTATTTGTTTTCCATTTGCGCCAACTTAAATAGTGAACCGATATGTCACGCCATAAAATTCTATAGCGTGACCGGCACGAAGTTTAAGACATCTAAACTTCGTAAGCCCTTCAAATCAATTATTTTTCCTATCAAATCTTCATTCTTTCGGATTATTCGACTATTTATATAAACCAACACACACAAGTAGACACTTAAAAGAGAATAAACCTCAAGTATACAAATTTGTAATGAACTTTAATTATACATCGCAAAAAGAAATAATGTTACTATTTAAATAGAAAACCTAACCACCAGGTGATTCTCACCTCATCTGCTTAAAGAAAAGGAGAAAGATATGTCATCATTACAGCTATGCAATATATTGATAGAAATAATCTAAAATCAAACAAATAGTACTAGATCACCATCACATTTATCAAGAGTTCATAATCATTTTTCGAATGAATAAAATGCTTGCAATATCAAAAATAAAAAGTAGTTTTCTTGAAATCATTTCATAATATAGAAAATATAATTCACATCTTTACCATTAACATGTCATAATAAAACAACTTAGTTCAAATAATATAAAGTAATTGCGAAAACATAACATTTAATCATTCTTATGAAAAACTTGTTTTCTATAGAGGAACTGACACGCAGCGAATAACAAGCGCAGCTCAGAGGCCACGAAACAAGCGCAGCTCGAAATCTACAAGTCAAGCGCAGCCCGAAGGCCACGAAAACCAGCGTATTCCGAGACTACGAAAACAAGCGTGGACACACAGTACACGAGGGTAAATAACCAAGCGTGACACAAAGTCATGAAAACAAGCGTGGCAAGCCACGAAACAAGCGTGACACAAAGTCAAGAAAACAAGCGTGGCAAGCCACGAAACAAGCGTGACACGAAGTCACGAAACAAGCGTAGCTCGAGATTACGAAAACAAGTCGAGCGTAGTTCCAAGCGTAGCTTGAGCCTACGAAAACACGTCAAGCGTAGCTCAAGACTACGAAAACAGTTCAAGCGTAACTCGAGTCTACGAAAACAGTTCAAGCGTAACTCGAGTCTACGAAAACAGTTCAAGCGTGGTAAAACCACGAAACAAGCGTGACACGAAGTCACGAAACAAGTGTGGTAAAGCCACGAAACAAGCGTGACAAAGCCACGAAACAAGCGCTTTGTGTCTAGTTCCTCAAAAATAAGTATATATATCGTAATAAATAAATCAATTTGAAATCAGATTTCAAATCTCATCATCTGTAGGACTTCAAAACATTTTGAAACATGCTTGATGCCAACATACCAAAAACCATAACAAATATTCTGGAGAACGATAACTCCTTATCAATGATTTTATAATAAAATACCTAGCATGAAATTTTACAACAATATCTTTAAAACTTCAAATCATTTTAATGCATAAATATAAAATATACTTTTAACAATATAATTGAGAGTAATAGAATAAAATAAATTCCTCAGACATAAAACAAAGAAAATGTAAATTGGTTGGCAACCCATATCCCACCACCCATGCCACGTCAGAGATATATCATGTTCATAAATTGCATTTTCGTCGACCTTTACTCAGAATTTAAAAGTTCTGCATTGTAAAATCAGTTCACTCCACACAAAGATAACATTAATCAACACTGAAATTCCTCTTGAAGTTGAATACTCCACAGCTATTGTTCACAATATCCTACTAGCAAAATCTTATCAATATGAAAAGCTGAACCAAAACAGCTTTTTAGACTCAAATCATTTTTGCATCACTGTTGGCCCCTACCTTAGTATCCAAAATATGAAATCACTTAATTCACAAAACATGATTCAGAGTCAAAAATCACATGTATATTCCATAATACCCATCACATATAACACCAAATAATCAATAATTATCAATTTATGCTTTTATAATTTGGAATCCATAATGTATTACATATTTTCAACTTACATTTCAATTTCTTATTCTCAAAGAACGTAACAACAGTAATTAAATTACCCTCCATGATTATTTTGCCATTACATCTATTCTACATCCTCTTAAGCTTAGCTATGCTACACGCTTTTGTTCCTCTCAAGACTTAAATCCTAATGATTAAATCATTGCACCATCAAGTGCTATACCAAAATAATATAAGTACCTCCAACATTCCTGGCAGCAAGTACAAACCATAATTTTTTCAAAATACCTAACATACCAAGGTCCATTTGAAGCTATTTCTTAACTAAAATCTAAAATTCCCATTTAATGTCATCATCAACAAGATTCATATGTTCCGAAAGAAAAATACCAACAAACATGTACTCACTTCACACTTTTACATCCTTCCAATATATGTTTATGTTATCAAATCATTCAGCCAAAAACAATTTATATATATAAATACATGTACATATATGTTTATGTGTTTAGATTCTAACATAATAGCTTTCACAATTATAGCCCTCAACAATCATAACCCAACCAAGTTCTTCTTCTAGACATTTTTGCAAACACCTTATGTGCATCAAAATTCCAATCATGAAAGAGGAATGAACATAGACACAAAAATTCCCATTTTCTTGAAGCCTCTAGCTTTCTCTATTCTTTTATCCTAGTCAGCCATAGCAATAGTTGCAGCAAAAACCTTTCAACCACACATAACACATAAGAACTAAAAATCGAACACATGAGAAGAGAAAAATTCAGCAATTCTTAAACATCCAAACTTTAAAAAAAAGTTGACATTATTATTATTATTCTTTCAACTTTATGACATTGCTACTTAAATTAATTAGAAGTTTTAGCCCCTGGATCCCTGTAAAACCCATCGAATCAATGGTACCCAAACATAGGGTATTTGTGAAATCTCAACTGAACTCAGTTCCAACCTCAAATTCCTTTCTAAAAGATTAATATATTCAGTTGATTATTACACCTAAAAGTCAAGACCCAACTTGAAGCCCTCACAATAACCTTCCAAATACTAAAATCGGGTATATAAAGAAAGGAGAAGTTCACCTTAGTTCACACATGTGCTTGCACGTCAGAACCCGCGCCGGAATCGTCGCTGGGGATGGAGGTCGTAGAAGAAAAATGAAGAGAGCCCGGAGAAGAGAAGTTGAGG
The DNA here is from genome assembly GCA_029929735.1 of Mimosa pudica. NCBI lineage: Eukaryota > Viridiplantae > Streptophyta > Magnoliopsida > Fabales > Fabaceae > Mimosa > Mimosa pudica. The sequence goes on along the minus strand of JAKELP010000018.1, from coordinate 10,857,270 downwards.
TTGATGATGTTGAAGTCGGTAGAATATTCTGGAAGGGGAGGAGAATAACTCAAGGGACAATCACAATTTTGGCCCTCTTGATATTTTGTTCTTCATTTGAGTCCCTTCTTTTTCTTTTTCATGAGTTTTTATTATCCCCAATTTAATCCCTTATTATACATCCTAAAAATAAATTTCATTTCTCTATTAAAAATTTTCATCAACCATATTTTACATAATCTTCAAAATATTTTGCATAAAATTTCTAGTCTAAAACTCCCTTCCTAACTATTTCCTTTTAAATACCTTTATTTTCACAAAATTTAATTTTAACACTTTCTAAGTTATCAATTATTCCCTATAACTATAACTTAATCTTTATTATTTCTAATCTAAATTTTGGGGTGTTACACGATATGTACTCCTTATGCTTCTTACTTTACAAGAGTGCCTAACTAATCAGATAGACAACTAAAGGAATGGTATTAACCAATTGTTCATTACAAAGTCCAAATGTGATTTGATGTCTCTAAAACAATTATTTTTAACATCAAATTATAATTCATCAACTTATTTTTAGTAAATTAAATTTATGAAAAATAATAGATACCCTGGATCTAAAGATACTATATTTCTCGATTGAATCCAACTGTCTACTAATTCTTATATTGGCTAGGCATTATAGGTAATTTCATTTTTCTGGCATGCATTTCCATTTAGAATCAAGCAATATATTATAATGTATATATGTACGCACATTCTACATAAGTTAAACTGGAGTTATTATTGCAGAGGAGGGAAACACAATTGTTGATTCTGGGGCAACAATGTCATATCTTCCCAAAGATCTTTACAACAAAGTGGAAGCAGAAGTTGCAACACTTATTGAAGTAGAAAGAACTCCTTCTCCGTTAAAACACAATTTAAGCCTTTGTTATATATCAGAAAGTATTGAAAGCTTAGGTGTTCCCTTAATTACTTTTCATTTTAAGGGAGACAAAGCAGATGTGGAGTTGAGTCCAACAAATATCTTCATTGAAGTTGATGAGGATGTACTATGCTTTGCATTTGGTTCCATACCAAGTGGTAGAGCCCTTATAGGCAACACACAACAAACCAACTTCCTGATTGGTTATGACCTTCGTCATAACCTCATTTCCTTCAAGCCAAATGATTGCTCCAAGCAATAGATGCTCATTACATTTTTTCTGATGAATTTTGTTGGAGATAAACAGGAACATAGGTTTGGACTCCATTCATGTGGGAACATTATTATTTGTTTCAAGTATGTGATACTTCAAAAGATCTTACATCCTTCTTCTATAAGAGTCATGTATAATTTTTGTTCAATATGATGCATGGATTCATTTTTTCCCCAAAAATATCAAATCTAATTATTTACAATTATTTTATTTTTGTTTTTATTGCATGAAAATTAATTAATGGGCAATGACCCTAATTTATACTAAAAGTAACCACCCTGGACCACCCACCACCATAAACTAACAGGTGGTACAATATTACACTCAAAGTAATCAAAGTGGTCCAAAAATACCCTCAACCGACGGTCTTCAACATTTGACCGTTAGTTGGATGATATGGCGCCCACATGTTATATTTTTTCCACGGGGCACCTGCACAAATGCCACCCGGATGCCCATGTGTTATATTTACCATGTTTTTTCCCTTGTGTTGATGGCAGAGAGACCTAAGATTTTCGATTTGGGATATATAAAACAAGGGAAATATAACACGTGGGCATCCGGGTGGCATTTGCACAGGTGCCGCGTGGAAAAATATAACACGTGGGCGCCATATCATCCAACTTGAAAGTAATGGATGCACAAGAGGGGGGGGGTGAATTGTGCTACAAAAATAAATGCTCAAATAAAACCAACACAAGATTTATACTGGTTCGGTCTACCTGACCTACGTCCAGTTCTCAACCACCCAGGCCGAGTTCCACTATATCTCAGGTTTTAAATCAGGTTCACCTGAAACCTTACAACCGCAAGTTTTGGACGGGATCACTTGCAACCTTACAACTACAAGTTTTACACAAGGCTCACTTGTAACCTTTCTAACTAGCTCCCCCTCACACCGAGCAAAGGGTTAACCTTTTCACTTAAAGGATTTTTCTAACTAAGTTCTCTCAAAGAACGAATGGTGTTACACACTTAAGTACAATCAATGCTCTTATAACAGAAAGAGACTTAACAACAAAGAGTACAGAATATGTAGATGAAAAGGATCACTCGATGTGTTAAATGCTCTTTACTTTTCTGGGCAGCTTTGAATGCTTGAAGATGTTCTTAGTTTCTCGCTCTAACTTCTCTCAAGAATATTCAAAGATAATTGTTGACTTCATAAATGAGGTTGAGCTCCTTTATATACTCTTCAAACATTCTGACTCTTGGTAGGTGGGATAGCCGTTTGAATATGGCCGTTTTTCCCATGTTACCGTTTGTCCAATTAATGCTTCATCAATGCATAGCAGAGTTGACTTGCTTTATCTCTGAAAAGTAGCTCTGACAACTCTGCTCTGACAAAAGCATTCTGACACTGCATTTCTGAACACTCTGACATTCTGATTGCTTGCAGAAGCAGGTTCACATCCGGAAACAATTCTACTTAGTGTGCTGCACTGAGTGTTAGTCAAACAGTATTAACATATAGTTACATGCAGTGGGAGTGTTCTTAGTCTAAGAAGTCTTCCTTGCATCCGGAAGCACTTCTCCATCCGGAAGTAAATCCACTGGATGAAGGATTTTATTCACTATTGCTCACTCTCGCTTAGTGTTCATTCAATCCAACAGCCAGCGCTAGTCACTAAACTATCGGAAGCACTTCTACTGGACGTTGCTCATTTTCACTGACGCTTAGGGTTATCTATTCCAACAGCCAGCGCCAGTCTAAGTCTAACAGGAAGCAAATTCACTTCCGGTTGAAACTTAACTTAGTCTTAGGATTTTGTATATCTAGTGCTCATGGACTAAGTTAATTCCTAAGTGAAGTTCTTGCTGCCGCTGGGGGATGAGACATTCATCCGCGAGCGCTAGTCCTAGTCTATCCGGAAGTAAGCCCACATCCGGTTGCACTTTTACTTAGGATTCTATACTCACCTATTGCTTTCTAAGTTCTTTCATATTTTAGTCTTCATCAAAACTTTAAGATTCTAACATTCTCCCCCTTTTTGATGATGACAAACTCAGTATTTATCGATTAAGTCCATATGAAAGGATTAGCAGAAAAATAAAAGCAATAGATAAGAACGAGTAACTTGGACAATTATTATTGATAAAAAGAGATTACATGTTAGAGTATACAAGCAAAACATATACAGGTAATCTACACTAAGCAAGAATGAGAGATGTATGAAAACAAAGAAAAATTTTCTAAGTTAAAAAAAAGGTTGGAATGAGGGTTCATAGTTTGTGTTTCTTTTTCCTCTCCCTCTCCTTCTGTCTCTCTTCACTCTCCTTTTGGAGTTTGGCTAACTCGGCCTCATGCACATTCTGATCAATCTGGGCGATGATCCGCTGAAGCTCTTCTTCCTCTCTTTCTCTTCTGAGTCTCTCTGATTCAATAGACTCCTCAAATGCCCTCTTCATGTTTTCTACTTCTTCATACCCAGGGAACCCTGTAGCATCATCGAAGTAGGTGACCACTCCATTGGGATAGTGAACAGCCCGGATTTTCACATTCCAAACAGGGTAGTTGGGATCCTCCTCAACTTCCTGGGCTTTCCTCTTTCCCTTGCCCTTACCCTTCCCTTTGCTCTTGCTAATTGGTGGAGTGGGCATGGGTCTTGCTCTCTCAGCATCGAGGCAGGCCATCTGACCAAAGGATAGTCTGTCCGTGTACCCATATTTCTCAAATTCCTCAGGAGTCATGTCTTCAATTTCCAACTTGACTTCCTTCAGAATTGGAACAGCTTGTACTACTGGGATTTCTTGTTCAGCTTGGGCAGACGAGGTTTCTGGCTCAGGTTGGTCAGATGGAGTCTCTTCCTCACTCTCAGCAGATTCAGTGGAGGCAATAACCTTTTTGGAACGCTTCCTAGCTACGACCTTCTTCCTTGTCTCACTGAATGTAACTGCTGGCTCAGATGGAGGAGGAGGGGCAGAGGTTTGCTCAGAAGTACGGATCTCAGATGATTGCCCAGAGGATGAGGGGATTTTCTTAGCGATCACAATGGGAGGATGGTCGATCTTCTTCAAACCCCACTTCATCATTATCTCCTCAACAATCTTTTTACTTATCTTAGTTGGAGGAGGCTCTGATGAAGATGACTCAGGCTGTGAAGGATGTTCATTTGGCTCAAAGACTACCATATCCCATTGTGGTCCTTGCTCAGCCGTCCTCTGCTGCTCCATGAATCTTATGGCTTCTCCTCTTATTAGGCTCTCAGCACCACTCAGCCTTTGGGATTCCATGGCACGGCGAAGGGCAGCCATGATGTCTTCATCAAGCCAGAGGGATGGCTGGCTGAGCACATCCCTTGTGTTCATGGATAGGCGAAGAGCGGTCATCACATTTCTCCCCCTTTTGTCATCATCAACAAGGGCGAGTGCCAGGGATGGAGTAGATGAGGAGGAGGGTGGAGGTTCAGGGCCAAATGGAGTTTGGGGTGAGGATTCTGGGGAAGAGACAGGTAAGGTATTTTCTGGGGATGTGGGTTGGTTGGGGAACCAGGTAGGATCTACGAATAGACCTTCGAATGGGTAGGTGGAGGAATATTCAGTGAAGGTAGTGGAAGAGTGTGGGGTAAATGGGGTAAAGGGTAAGTGAGGATCCTCAGGGATTTGCTGAAGGCGGGGATAATCTCGTAGATAGATATGGCTGAGGGGGTGAACGGCAGTTTGAAATCCAAGGTGTTCGGCTAAGGGGTTGGATGGTGTGCGAGTGGATGAGGGAGGTGTAGATGGGGAGTTTTGTGGAGATGGGGAGTTGTTGGAGTGAAGGGGTGATTGGCTAGGAGATTGTTGGGGTGTGTCTTGGGTTTGGTGTTCATGGTTGGGTGAAGGTTGGGATTTGTGATCATTGTTTGGTGATGGAGGGGATTGATGGTCATTTTGTGGAGGTGGCTGTGGTGGTTGAGTGTTAGGTGGAGGAGGAGGGGGAAGTTGAGGGTGGCCTGAGGGAGGAGGAGGAGGATTTTGGGGAGGAGGAGGAGGAGGTGGTGGTAGGTTACCTTGTTGAGGTTGAGGGATTTGGAGGTGTTGGAGAATGAGATCAAGTTTGGCATCCACCCTGGCTAGCTGTGTCTCGACTTGGCCAACTCTGTCCTCAAGCCGCTGGATCCGCTCCCCTTGTTGCTGGAACCCAGCATCACAATCATTCCTCAATGGGGCTACCAATGACTCAGAGAGTTGAAGGAGAATCTCTTCCCTCATCTCTTGAGCGAATGCCTTCATAGTCGCTGGCACTCTTGCAGCACGGCTTGTCCCAGCATGGGAGTCCACTTCCTGATCCCCTACACCAGATGTAGAGGGGGCTGAAGTTCCAGAGGCACTACCCGCTTATGATCCTGAGCGAGTGGGCTTAGGGGCTCTTATATACTTAATGCCCATCTTCCCGATGTTGGTTGCTCCCACAGGTCTACACTTGACATTTTCTTCCTCCACAGCAGATGTGGCCTTGATCAGATGCTTCTCAAGGAGGAAGGCAATGATGGTGAGATAGGGAAGATAGCCAGACTTGTCATTAGTCAACCATCGCTGAAGCTCAAGACAGATCAACTGGCCGGGGTTGATTGGCTGGTGGGAGAGAATTCTGGGGAACCACGGATTGTCGATCAAGGTGAACTCGTTGAAGTTACCCCCTTTGTGTGTCATTATTCGGGAGTAGACATAATACAAGAGTCTGTTTGAGTCCGACATCTTGGACACCTTTTTCCCTGTGGTGCCATACAACTTCTCGAGATCCTCCTTGCTGTACTTTAGTGACTCAGGGTATAGCCACTCATTCATGCTCTCGTCTGTGATCCCCATCAACTCATTCAATGTCCTCCAGGTGAACTTGAATGTTCTCCCCCTTACAGTAGCAGTGAAGGAGAGTCTGTGGACTTGCTCTTTCCCATCAACCTTCTTGTTCTTAACCTTGCCAGTGAGGGATTGACAGAAGACTCGCAGGACGTTGACGTTGTAGTCCTGGTTGATCCCTAGCCAAGGCATATATCTCTCCAGGAAAGGGCGCAGATGAGGGAACCCTAGTTCATCAATCTTGTTCAGATCGATGAACAATCCATGGTTGAAGATTGGAATGGAAGTCTCAAATTTGGCGGCAACTGGCTCCAATGCCCCATCTCTGTAGACAGTAGGGTCATCCTCTTCAACCCTTTGCCTCTTGGAAGAAGGTTCTTCAGCGAATTGAACCTTCTTCTTCTTTCCCTTCCTCTTGGCTTCCTTCGCTTGCTCATGCCCAGAAACCTCTGGTTGTTCTGCCACTCTATCAGAAGTTCCAGGCTGATCCTGGACATGTTTATCCTGCCCCTGGGTTTGCCCAGAAACTTCATGGTGTTCATCACGTTGTTCATCACGATGCCCAGATTTCCCAGAATGTTCATGCCGAGATTTCCCAGATTTCGACTTGTGTTTCTTGGATGAGGAAGGTTTCTTTGTAACTGGGTTTGTTTCATGTGATCCGGCCATTTTTGTGTGGGTTGGTGGTAAAAAGAGATGAAATGCAAAGAGTGTATGAAGAATGCGAAGAACTCAGATGAAGATGAAATATGTTATGCAGAGAGAATGTGGTGAAAGTAAAAAGTGAAAGTGAAAAAATGACACCCTATTTATAGGCGAAGTAACTAAGGGTAAAATGGTCATGCTTTTTCAGATGAAAACAAACGTTTACACATTGGGTAAAGTAAAAATTTTAATTGAAACGGCGCACCTTATGACATGTGTCGCTTCACCTTATCAGAGAAGGCACACCTTCTCATAGAGGGAGTTGAAACGTTTCTGAAGTGACATGTCTCTTGGACTGGTGCTGGCGCTCTTCTTGGTTTCATCATCCAGTGTCAGCGAATGATCATCCGGAAGTAGTTTTGCTTCCGGTTGCAAAATCTTAAGATTTAACATTGAGGACCTGCAAAAACACGTATTGGCACTCCGATGCCTAAGTTAGTATTGTTGTAGGTTTTAAACAATCAAGTATAATAAATGAAAGGTTACACCTCATTTGGGTTTACCATTCCCAAATCACCTCTTATGAAAGTAAATTGGTCAACCCCCAGAGGCTTGGTGAAAATATCAGCAAGCTGTTGTTGAGTGGGGACAAATTGCACTTTGACATCCTTCTTTTGAACATGGTCTCTAATGAAGTGATGTCTGACATCAATGTGCTTTGTCCTTGTGTGCTGAACTGGATTCTTGGCGAGGCTAATTGTGCTTGTGTTGTCACAGAGGATTGGTGCCTCAGGGAACTCCAAGCCAAGGTCTCTCAGTTGGTTCTTTAGCCACAGCACTTGAGCACAACAGCTTGCAGCCGCAATATATTCTGCCTCAGTGGATGACAAAGACACGCAGGTTTGCTTTTTGCTAGCCCAAGTCACCAGACAACCACCAAGGAAGGCGCATTGTCCACTGGTGCTCTTTCTATCAGTCTTATAACCTGCATGGTAAGAATCAGAGTAAGCCCACAAGAACTCTTGGTTACCTCTGGGATACCAAAGACCAAGTTCTTGTGTTCCCTCAAGGTATCTCAAAATACGTTTAACACATGTTAAGTGTGACTCCTTGGGGTTGGCTTGAAATCTTGCACACATGCCTACACTAAATTGAATATCAGGCCTGCTTGCCGTTAAGTATAGGAGGGAACCTATCATTCCCCTGTACATGGGCAAGCTGACAGATTTACCCTTTGCGTCAGCATCGAGTGCGGCAGTGGTGCTCATGGGAGTGTCATATTCCTTACATTCATCCATCCCAAACTTCTTAAGTAGCTCTCTGCAGTACTTAGCTTGGGAGATGAATATCCTATTCTTCTTTTGCTTGATTTGCAGACCTAGGAAGAACGTTAGCTCTCCCATCATTGACATTTCAAACTCACCCTGCATAGTCTTAGAGAAATCTTCACAAAGCTTTTCATTAGTTGCCCCAAAAATAATATCATCAACATAAATTTGGACAATTAACATATCTCTATCTTTGTGAAGGATAAACAGTGTATTATCTAATTTGCCCCTTGAGAAACCTTTGCCCAGCAGGAAGCTGCTGTGTCTCTCATACCAAGCTCTAGGAGCTTGTTTCAGGCCATATAAAGCTTTCTTTAGTCTATACACATGTTTGGGATGCTTGTGATCCTCAAAGCCAGGAGGTTGTTCTACATAGACCTCTTCTTTAATATAACCATTAAGAAAAGCACTCTTTACATCCATTTGATATAGTCTAAAGCCTTTCATAGATGCAAAGGCTAGAAGAATCCTTATTGCTTCAAGTCTAGCGACTGGAGCAAAAGTTTCTTCATAGTCAATGCCTTCTTCTTGGTTATATCCTTTAGCTACTAGTCTGGCTTTGTTTCTTGTAATTTGACCTGTCTCATCCAGTTTGTTTTTGAAGACCCACTTGGTCCCCACTATGGATTGATGAGACGGCCTTGGGACAAGTTCCCAGACTTGGCTTCTCTCAAATTGATTTAGCTCTTCCTGCATGGCGATAATCCAGTCGCAGTCCTCAAGAGCTTGTTCAACTGAAGTTGGTTCTATTTGAGATAGAAATGCACCAAACTCAACTTCATTTTGAACTTGTCTTCTGGTTCTGACACCAGAAGAAACATCACCAAGCACTTGATCAAGAGGATGATATCTGTGATGCCTCCTAGCTGTTGGCAACTGTGCCTCATCAGGCACGGTCTGCACACTAGGTTCATCACTGAGTCCATCTTCTTCCTTAGGATTGCTTGCTGGTGTTTCTTTTGGTGGTGAAGAAGATGATGGTAACTTTGGAAGATTCAGTATTTCATCATCTTCTGTGGATTGTCCCCATGTAGGAGTTTCATCGAATACAACATGCATTGATTCTTCTACAATTCTAGTTCTCATGTTGTATACCCTATATGCTTTGCTCCTAAGGGAATATCCTATGAATATACCTACATCAGCTTTTGGATCAAACTTACCCATATTTACCTTTCCATTGTTATGCACATAGCATTTTGATCTAAAGATTCTGAGGTGGCTGATGTTGGGCTTCCTCCCTTTGTACAGCTCGTAGGGAGTCTTATCCAGTCCTTTGCGAACATAGACTCTGTTAGAGATATAGCAAGCAGTGCTCATAGCGTCCGCCCAGAACACTTGAGAAACCTCTTTCTCATTGAGCATGCTTCTAGCCATCTATGTCAGAACCCTGTTCTTTCTCTCGACAACTCCGTTCTGTTGAGGGGTCCTAGGAGCTGAGAAGTTGTGTTCTATGCCATTTTGTTCACATAGCTCTGAGAAGCTATGGTTCTCAAATTCTCCTCCATGGTCTGTCCTTATGGCTGTGATTTTGAGCTCTCTCTCATTCTGCACTTTCTTAGCCAGGACAACAAAAGCATCAAAAGTATCTTGCTTAGAGGCAAGAAACATAGTCCAGGTGAACCTTGAATAGTCATCCACCACCACTAGAGCATATAGGTTTCCACCCAAACTCTTCACTCTTGCTGGCCCAACCAAATCCATGTGTATTAGTTCCAAGGGCCTGCTGGTGGAGACTTTCTTCTTGGTTTTGAACGAGGACTTTGTTTGCTTTCCTCTTTGGCAGGATTCACAGATAAAATCATGCTTTACTTTAAATGATGGAATACCTATAGCTAGCTCCTTTTTTATTAGCATGTCGAGTTGAGTAAAATTAACATGAGCTAGTCTCTTATGCCAAAGCCAACTATTCTCATCACTAGATATTAAACATTTTTCTTCTAGTTGTTGGCATAAGTCTAAAGTATATAGGTTTCCATTTCTATTTGCGTTAAGTTTGCATTTTAAGTTGGCCTTATCTAAATTTAGATCCTGCTTATCAACTATTATGCACTCATGTGAATCAAAAATTACCCAATTTCCTTTGTCTGTGCTCTGGCTGACGCTTAGCAGGTTGTGACAGAGACCGTCCACTAGGTAGACGTCTTTTATTGGTCCGACCTCTCCAACTCCAGTGATCTTTCCACTTTGATTTCCTCCAAAGGTTACTGTGGCTCCATCTTTGATCACCAGAGATTTGAACTTGTCTCTGTCTCCAGTCATATGTCTCGAGCATCCGCTGTCAATATACCATTTCTTGTTCTTGGATGCTTTGAGACACACCTGGAAAAATCAAGTAAACTTAGGTACCCAATCTTTCTTGGGTCCTCGATCATTAGTTTTCAATGCCCTTGGTCTAGAGTCATCCTTGACCTTGGGCTTGTGATTATTTAGAGCCTCTGGCTTAGTGCTGGCTCTGGACTCTTGGGTTTTCCCTTTGGAATGATTCCAAGCTCGGGATCCTTGTCCTCTCTTAGTTTCCTTTGCAGGTGGAGGATCCTTTGTTGCCTTGGTTCCTTTAGGGACCCATTTGTAGGAGCTACTTGCTCCATGCTTCTTAGCATTACAGGTGGACGTGGAGTGTCCCTTCCTGTTGCAATAGTTACAGAAGCTGAAGGGTGAGGAGCTATGACTAGTGGCTTTATGGAAGAACTTTAAGTAGGGCTTTACTTTTGGTTCCACCCACTTCTTCCCTCTAGGAGTATATCCTAAGCCAGTTCTATCCCTATATGCCCTTTGATTCATTAAAATTATATTTAACATTTCTGAGCCATTTGTAAACTTCTGCAGGGCATTTTGCAGCTTGTCTTTCTCAGCTGAGACTTTGCTGCAATTAGGGCAGCTCTCAAGTGTTGGGTCATTGGGTTCTGTTTGGGGAGAACCCTGTCCTTCCACTAACGGAAGTTTTCTAGCTTTCGCTAGCTCATCACTTAGTGAGCCTACTTTGGACTCAAGTGATTCCTTTTTAGCTTTCAACACTTTATATGCTCTACATAAGCGGAAAAATTCTACATGGACCTCATTATATGCTTCTTGAAGTTCAGGGAAGGTTACCTCACTATCCTCAGGGATGAGATCAAATTCTGGGGATACTTCCTCATCTTCTTCTCTAGCAACAAGGCAGAGGTTGACTACCTCTTCCTCATCACTTGCTTCATCATCCGAGCTATTCACCCAGATAGAAGATACAAAGGCCTTCCTTTTGTCTTTGCCTTTCGACTTCTGCAGGCTGGAACACTCAGCCTTGAAGTGACCAGGCTTCTTACATTCAAAGCACACAGGAGCCTTTTCTTTCTTGTAACCCCTCCTTTGGCTGGAGTCACCCTTTTGAAAGCCTCCTTTCTTTCTGAAGAACTTTCTGAACTTTTTCACCATCATAGCCATCTCCTCATCATCCATTTCCTCCTCATCATCCTCATCATCATCTTCAGTCTCCTTGTTGGGAGCAACAAGGGCAAGATTTTTGGCCTTGGATGAGGCTTGAGGAGCTCTCTGAGCTAGCAGTGTAGGCTCATATTCAGCCAGGGAGCCAAATAAAGCGGTGATGGAACTAGTTGATTCACCCTGAACTTCCTGTAAGATAGTCACTTTGGTGATCCAGTCACCTTTCAAGATCTTTAGAATCTTGCTCACTTGCTCCCTTTCAGGAATGTCCTTACCAAGCGAGGCCAAATTGTTGATGAGGTGAGTGAATCTAAGCTCCAGTTCTCTGATAGGCTCAGTGGGGCTAAGCATGGTGAACTTGTGGAATTCTTCCACTAGCATCTCAACACGTCTTGCTTTCACTCCCCTGGTTCCAGAGTGAGCAGCCTCAAGAGCCTCCCACATATCTTTAGCATTTTTGTGGTGGCTGATCCTGTGGAACTCCTTGGGACTGAGAGCACACTGGATGTAGTGCATGGCCCTATAGTTCAGCTGGACTAGGGCATAGTCCTGAGGGGTGTAACTGCTTCTTGCCTTGGCAAAGCCATCATCATCTAAGGGAGTATGATCCCCACGTTCGATTACATCCCAGAGTCTAATGTCACTTGACTTGATATAAGTCTCCATTCTAAACTTCCAGAATGGATAGTTGTACCCATCAAAGCCTGGAGGCTTGTTGGGCTGAATAGAGACGTCTGGTAGAGAGTAGTCAGTATCCATTACAAGATCTTTGCTTTCTGGATTCGTTGGAATCTAGTGAGAAAGACCTGCTCTGATACCAAATGAAAGTAATGGACGCACAAGAGGGGGGGTGAATTGTGCTACAAAAATAAATGCTCAAATAAAACCAACACAAGATTTATACTGGTTCGGTCTACCTGACCTACGTCCAGTTCTCAACCACCCAGGCCGAGTTCCACTATATCTCAGGTTTTAAATCAGGTTCACCTGAAACCTTACAACCGCAAGTTTTGGACGGGATCACTTGCAACCTTACAACTACAAGTGTTACACAAGGCTCACTTGTAACCTTTCTAACTAGCTCCCCCTCACACCGAGCAAGGGGTTAACCTTTTCACTTAAAGGATTTTTCTAACTAAGTTCTCTCAAAGAACGAATGGTGTTACACACTTAAGTACAATCAATGCTCTTATAACAGAAAGAGACTTAACAACAAAGAGTACAGAATATGTAGATGAAAAAGATCACTCGATGTGTTAAATGCTCTTTACTTTTCTGGGCAGCTTTGAATGCTTGAAGATGTTCTTAGTTTCTCGCTCTAACTTCTCTCAAGAATATTCAAAGATAATTGTTGACTTCATAAATGAGGTTGAGCTCCTTTATATACTCTTCAAACATTCTGACTCTTGGTAGGTGGGATAGCCGTTTGAATATGGCCGTTTTTCCCATGTTACCGTTTGTCCAATTAATGCTTCATCAATGCATAGCAGGGTTGACTTGCTTTATCTCTGAAAAGTAGCTCTGACAACTCTGCTCTGACAAAAGCATTCTGACACTGCATTTCTAAACACTCTGACATTCTGATTGCTTGCGGAAGCAGGTTCACATCCGGAAGCAATTCTACTTAGTGTGCTGCACTGAGTGTTAGTCAAACAGTATTAACATATAGTTACATGCAGTGGGAGTGTTCTTAGTCTAAGAAGTCTTCCTTGCATCCGGAAGCACTTCTCCATCCGGAAGTAAATCCACTGGATGAAGGATTTTATTCACTATTGCTCACTCTCGCTCAGTGTTCATTCAATCCAACAGCCAGCGCTAGTCACTAAACTATCGGAAGCACTTCTACTGGACGTTGCTCATTTTCACTGACGCTTAGGGTTATCTATTCCAACAGCCAGCGCCAGTCTAAGTCTAACAGGAAGCAAATTCACTTCCGGTTGAAACTTAACTTAGTCTTAGGATTTTGTATATCTAGTGCTCATGGACTAAGTTAATTCCTAAGTGAAGTTCTTGCTGCCGCTGGGGGATGAGACATTCATCCGCGAGCGCTAGTCCTAGTCTATCCGGAAGTAAGCCCACATCCGGTTGCACTTTTACTTAGGATTCTATGTTCACCTATTGCTTTCTAAGTTCTTTCATATTTTAGTCTTCATCAAAACTTTAAGATTCTAACACAACTAACGGTCAAACGTTGAAGACTGTCGGTTGAGGGTATTTTTGGACCACTTTGGTTACTTTGGGTGTAATATTGTACCACCTGTTAGTTTATGGTGGTGGGTGGTACAAGGTGGTTACTTTGGGTATAAAATAGGGTCATTGCCCTTAATTAATTGATCAATCTATAAATTTCAAGTCATGGTAAAAATCGGTGTTAACTTGCAGGTTGTGTTGTAAATATTGTATGGTTTTATCAAATTTAAAGAGGGAGTTTCATTTTGTTTAGGATTGGGTACACACTAGTATATAATTGTTGGAAATATCGTGTGGTGTGTCATAAGGAACATATCCCGAATTCTTAGTGATTGAGGGGCCCAAATTATAAGTGAATTTGGATTGTTATATGGGTAAAGAGGAAGAGTTAACCCATACAACAATGAGCCACAAGAGGTTAAATTCGGCTATTTACCCCACCATTTGCGTGTGAGTTAATATGTGAACCAAGCACCTTTATTAGGCTATACTTATGAAATCTAAAATTAATGTTGTTATAAACAAATGAAATTTAAGAAATAACAAAACATTATATTTTGAGATTTATTTTTTTATCAACGATCAAGATCTCCCTTCACTCGACAATTGAGAGACTAATCCTCTGCTGATTTGTTGGCACCTCAAAGGGTGAAACAACTGGCCTGGAAAATTTAATGTTTCTCCATACCCAACGCCAAGGATCGAACCCTACACACCCCATGTTCATATTTTGAGATTTATAAGTTGGGTTTTTGAATCAGAAACTGATCACTAATGGATTTTTGGAAAGCACTAAAATTGGCTTTATGTGTTTGAAGGATGCCGGATTAGCGGGTCGGTGTAGTAGGTTGGGACCACTCCTTCAAGATATTTTGGACCTCGGGGTAAGTGGAAGTTGCCCCTGGGTATTGTTCTCTTAGAGGAGCCTACAAATGTAAATGACCCTAGAACTAGTGTGAAACTTGTTTGAAATAAGGAAAAATCATTTTAATTAATTTCTTTTTTTTATTAAATTTGGAAAATATTTTGTATGATAAAATAAAAAGTAGAATAGAAATAGGATTTTGATAAATGGATAATGAAATGTTTTTAGTGATTGGGAAATTCAAGAATCATAGCTTATACAAAATATTTGGGGGGTAAAGTGGTCAAATCAATAAACTCCCTAGAGGAACCCCTCTAGGCTAGACTTAAATCAATATAATTAATGTCGGAACCCCTAACATTAATTATCTCAATCTAAGTTGATTAAACACATGACCAAATTAAATTTACTAAACACAAGGAGCTATTGATCTTACGACCGGGACCCCGAATCGCAACCTAATTAACTTACTAACTCTAATCCATTGTTGGGACCCCAACTAACAAATTAAAACTAGGAAGTTTAAGTACAATGCTACTCAAGTGTTTACTAAATTTACTTTGACAATTTAGTCAATGAGCTCAATGTTGAGAATTCATACAAAAGAAAACTAACAAATGAAAGATTGTTCCTACACATCCAAATATATAGATCTAATTCCTAGAACCCTAGAAATTTGAACTAGATAAAGGAAAGAGAATGTGTAGAACAAATTACCCCATGTGAAGCTCACTTAGCTCATCCTTCCATTCCCATCACCAAGAACAAAGAGGTTAGTTACTCATGTGGTAGGAGAGAACACCAAAGAGAGATGGAATGAGAGAAATCGTTTTGGGAATAGAGTGGGGAAGTGAGAAATGATGAAATGGATGATGGGATTAAGAGAGGAAAGCTTCACTCCAACACCCCTCAAGTTTCGGCGCCTCCCTCTGCTCCAAACGAACCCAGCTGCTTCAAAACGTAACTCCCTTACTTCTCCAGATCTGATTTTTGCGTTCAGCCCCCTATCTCTCCTTCTTTTCTTTTCTTTTTTTCAGCTTGGTTTTCTTTTCTTTTCTGCAAGTCCAGCCCATAATTGATGAATAATCCTTCCTCTCTACAAGCTCAAACTGCACAAGTAAGCTCATACTCTCTTTAATTGATAATGATAAGGTTCCTTCCTTACACAATTAAAAGTGTGACACATGAAACACAAGCTTGACATTTTTTTCTTCCTATGTTAATTCATAAATTTCTTATCCTATTCAACAAAAGTCAAGATATTATTTTCAATGTCAAACTCATTTAATTCTCTATCAATGACTTCCAAAATATAACCAAAATATTTGCCAAATATAATTAAAAATGAGAGTCATCACACATAAGAACTTTATATATTAATCAAGCACAATTGAATAAACATTGCATCTCAATCATGTTAATTGCCTCAAATTAAGCATATAAAACCATGCAAATCCAATGATTTGTCAGTGTTGGCTTTACACGTTAGGCTAAGTCTCATACAGTCATACCTTTGGAAGCAATTTAAATTGGCTTCACACACCATTTATTCCTTAAACATATGAAACCTTCAAGGAATGGTTTTTAATGATTTTAAGTGCCTGTTTGGATTTAGCTTTTGAGAATAGCTTATAGGAAAATAGCTTTTTGAGAATAACTTTTGAGTAGAATATCTTTTTTTGGAAAATAGCTATTCTACTCAAAAGTAAAAATTGGCAACCATTTGCCATAGATGTTAGAACAGCAACAAATAGAAAGGAATATAAAAATCAATACAGTTACTTAAAAAAAGATAATTAGCATAGTCAAAACACAGCAAGTCAGAGACATTTTCTCTTTTTGACAGAAAGCAGAGGTGAAATTTCAAATATAAAATAAAATACATGACTCTGAAGGAGACCATCTAAACACTAGTGGATATAAATCATAGCAGGAAATATACATGACTTGAGGAATGCATCAGGTAGATAAATTACCATACAAAAAAGTGAGCCCGACTCAGCACAAATAAGACAAATACCCTGAACCAAAACAAAATCCCAAATTAGAAATTATAACATAAACATAATCACATGTGCAGTTAAAGAAATCAACTCTAATCTAAACAAACAAGCTTCTTATTACTGACTTGTCTTGATTAAGCTAGAAAATGTAAAATTTTCAGTCGATGAACATTAATGCGAAGCTTCAAAACACATGTGCAGTTAAAGAAATCCATCTCAAACTTTTATTAGCAAAATCTCTTTATAAAAGCTTCAAATCAAAGCTTTGTATCTACATGATGTGTTAGAAATCAAAGTGTGATATTGTAATTCATCAGTTCAAGCATGACATAAAGAATAAACTCAAATAGTTCAACAATTAAATAGAATATCCTAACATCCATCAGAAGCAACTAAAAAAGTTCACTCTCATGTACTGTGGATCTATATTGTCACTCGATTAGATTTATATAAAAAAAAGTGTAACGATAGGATGCTTTAATATGACATTACAACCTATTTCAATTTCTAATACCATAATAAGTGGCTAATAAACATAACATTTCTAATGCCTTTCTCTGTTAGTCAATAGCATGATATCTATATATCAATAAAAGCAAAACACCCCAATAAACTGCCTCAGGTTATTGTTCATACGGAGCAATGCCTGCTTGACACGTGTCCGTGGGACCCACTGCTCAGCTTGTGTTTTCTTGTGATGTTTGCTTCACTCACACACTTTTCACACCCTTTTCATTTTCTTCCACGGGAAGCTTTGCTTCACAAAATTCTCTCACCTTAACATGTCTCAACAAAGCCTTCATTTTGAATTTCAAATTCACTTTCATCATCCTCTTACATATTCTCTCTTTTGAATTTCAATTTTAATTTCATCCTCCTCCCATATGCTTACTGGACGAACTGCTCCTTCTTCTCTCTGTTTTTTTCACTCTGTTTTGTTTCTCTCTTCTTCCTTCATCTCATCTTGCAAAACTTGTCTTGACCTTTCCATTTTCGACTTCCCCTTTTACCACTGCCTTCTTCATGCGATAGGACACAAAAGAGAGTTTGATCGCTGTCGCTGGTGGGAGTCGGTGTTCCGACGTGTTTAAGGATGCTGAGGTGATTGCTTTGGATGATATGTCACTTCTTATGTTTATTTTTCCCTTTTTTTTCTTTAATTTAAAGGTGAAATTTGTTGGTAAAAGTAGATCTTTTCGAATTTCTGAGTTACTTGACAGTGTTGGGTATTTCTTTCGCATTTTCTAAGTCTAACAAGAGTTTCTAGTTATGTGGGTTTTTCTAGGAATTGTTGTGGTTTCATAGATTGATCATTGCAAAGCTATCAAGTTCATGTTTTTCTAAGGTATCACTACAAAAAAAGGGCAGCTCTGCGGTGGGTATTTTCCCAGCGTAGGGGCGGTTCTAACCGCCCCCATGGCGCTCCGGCGGTCAAATTTACTGCCGGCGATTTTAACGAGGGAACGTTGCGTGGGGGCGGAACGATTTACGCTGTAGCTCCCTTGGAACCGCCGCTACGCGTTGAGGCGGACGTAGGGGCGGACGTAGAGGCGGACCTACCCGCCGCCAAAATTTTTAATTTTTTTTCAAAAAAAAGGCATGGGGGCGATTACGACCGCCGCCAGGTGATTTTTTTTTTAAAAAAAATCAAATAGGGCCGGCTTATCGAACCGCCGGCATGCTGTTATATTTACTAAAAAAAATTGTTTCATGCGAACAATTTAATGATAATGACTTAAATTGAAGACCGAAAAAGGAATAAAAACAAGAAAAAAAAACAAAACAAATGTAGCAAAAATTAATTTTATTGTAATATATATGAAATAAATATATACTAAACCATCAAGCACAAAAAGATCATGTTCAAAATCCATAAGATAAATTCTAACGAAACAAAGAATAGGAAAAAATATCTGAAAAATAAATAAGATATATTACGAAAACAAAATAATAAGAAATAAAAACAATCAGATATAATAAAATAAAAAAGAAAAAAATAAACAATACCTATACCAAAAGCAAGACAAACTTTTAGACATCATGTGTGCACCAACAATGAAAACAACAAGAAACACAAAAGGGAGAAAGTGAGAAAGAAGAGATTGTGCGCGCGGTAGAAATGGGGGGGAGGTTATTTATAGGTAGAGATAGCAACGTGGGGGCGGGCGACCGCCCCCACGCGACAGTAAATGCACACAAAACTCTGTGCGCCTTGGGGGCGGTTGCCCGCCCCAACGTGATTTTATTTTTTTTTAAAATTCTATTTATTCGCGTTGGGGCGATCAACCGCCCCCACGCGACATGAAATGCGCACACGCAGTGGGGCGGGTGACCGCCCCAACGGGATTTTAAATTTTTTTTATTCGCGTTGGGGCGGTCAACCGCCCCCACGCGACATTAAATGCGCACAAATCTCTGGGCGCCGTGGGGGCGGGTGACCGCCCCAACGTGATTTTATTTTTTTTAAAATTTTTTTTATTCGCGTTGGGGCGGTCGACCGCCCCCACGCGACATTAAATGCGCACAAATCTCTGTGCGCCGTGGGGGCGGGTGACCGCCCCAACGTGATTTTATTTTTTTTTTAAATTTTTTTTATTCGCGTTGGGGCGGTCGACCGCCCCAACGCACCGCGCCAATGAAATTTTTTTTTAAGTATTTTTTTATGCTGCGTTGGGGCGGGTATTATTTTTGTGACCGCCGCAACGAATGCACCACAAACAAAAAAAAATTTCCCCTCCCAACTCGCCCTCGGATGGTTTAGACCGCCGGAACGAGTTTTCGTGGGGGCGGTTTTTGGCGTTCCGCCTGGACGCGTGCGCGGCTAATCGCCGCTTCTTTTGTAGTGTATTTTGTGATTGTTTTTCTCTTCTTCTTCAGAGTAGACGACACCTGTAACAATCTGTTACTAAATCCCTAATTAACTTGTGACATCTCTTTTAGTTCATTAATATCTTTACTAACTATGATAGAAAAAGGAATTGCAATAATATCAATTTCTCTATCATAGTTAGAAAAAGAATATCCTAAGTATTGAAATATAACCTTCTGTTACTAATTACTTAATTAACCAATGATATCCATTTCAACAAAGAAATATAACCTTCTGTTACTAATTACTTAAGTAAAGAATATCCTAAGTATTGAAATATAACCTTCTGATGCAACAAAGCATAAATGATACACGAATCTAACACACAATAAGATCCAATCAATTTATTCACTTTAACATCAAGTTAACAGGAAGTATCCACAACAAATATCCTTTATATCCATTCCAGTACTTGCAGCAATAAAAGTAAACATTCTCTAACTCATTATTCGTTTTTCATAGACAAAGTCATATTCAAATATGTATGAGAATTCTCATTTCATTGAGAATTTATTCAGCCAAGTAGAGAAAAGGAAATGAAACTAATTCCTATAATCCAAACTTGATTTCAAAGCCTACTAGAATTTAAAAGTACATCAAACAAAACTTTTCAAGGGACCATTCAGCCAATGTCTAAAAAGGCAACCAATATGTGTGCTCACCAAGAATCAGACCAAATACCACACCATTCTAACAGGGAATGCAATTCAATTAACCACGTAGAGATTATATATCAATGTTAGAAACTTCTATTTGAGTTTGAAATTTTAACATGCTAGCTCTAAGACCTCATTAATCCTTCATTCATCAAGTCTGAAACACCATTTGAGACGCCCCAATCAAATCAGCATTCACCACTAAAACTTAATCATGATTCATATATATCTATATATTCACAATCATAATCATTATTTCACAACCCATTCATAAACTGAAATTTTTAATCAAATAAAATTATGAATTTATAAAGGAGATTACTTACCCTTAAACAAACAACAATAAAATACACTCAATTATAATCGATGTCAAAGCAAATATTCAATGCATATCAGAACTCATGCCTACCATTCCTTAACTACTTTTTAATTCATACTTAATTTAGAGCTTTAACATAAATCCTCAAACTTAACTTAGAGCTTCTCAATTCATTTGGCTCAACCACGATCGATAAGGTATATCCATCGCTACCACATTAAGAATCTCGAATTCAACAAATAAGTCCTCTTAGTCTACCCTACATAAACAAGATATTATTCTAAGTCATCCTGCTACAGAATAAATCTCCAATTATTCCCCTTAATCAACTTTAACCTAAAACCTAAACTTCTCCAATCAAACATCAGTTCTTAGTCATTATTGTGTAATCTAAACATCAAGATCACAACTTCTCTCCTAATGTATTTTCCCATACGCAAAAGCAATTCACAATAACTACCAACATTCTAAATTCCCCTTCACCATGAAGATACTCATCCATCAAGTAAACTCAAGATTTCTCGACGCTCACAACTTCACCAATTAAAATCCCTCCACAATAAATCTTTCAAATAAAATAACTCAGAACATCTTTACTAAATGACATCAACATCCCATTAACAACAGATAAGAATAAACCATTCCAAAACCACAATACTTATTAACTCCAACAACAAACAAAAAATTCTATGTTTCTTTTGAACATTTAAAAAAAATTTAACTTACAAATAACCACAACACTAAGATTTAATAAAGTAGAAACTAAAAAGATCATGAAACAGTAGCATAAACCCCTCTCAATACACTAATTTAACTTGACTTTTCCTTCAACATAAACATATATACTCAAGACAATTTCTTCCTCTTTATAAATCTGACCTTTAAAACACATATCACAGTTCGTTCGACCACACCTGCATAATCGATATACTAAACAAACATACACTCAACGAAAATGATTTCATTCAAACAAAAATAAATTTACATTTAAGCACACATCACAATCAACAATTACTATAACATATATATCATGGTGGAGATTTCTAAAGAAAATTTCAAGAATTTTATTAACAACATCAATCAATTCAATAAACAAACAAAACAAACTAGAACCAAGGTCAATAATTTCTTACTTCACCATTTCACCAACAATTTTCGATTATAAGTTTCATATTCACGTAGTAGTAACAACCAAATCCTTCCGATTACATATGATTAACTTGCAAATCCGTTCAATTTTCTAAATTAACTGCATGAAATTCAATCATTAATTACTTTTAAACAAACCACTTACCGTCCTTTCCTTTAGCAATGTGGAGAAACATCCACTCATGAAGTAGTGAGGGCTACCAACATCTATAATTAAGGGGGCTGCTTCCAGTCACTAAGTATAGTGAGGAAGCCTCCAGCCACTTAATATATATGGGCAACAACCTTTACTACTCATGATGATATAATCTCCAAACATTGCCAGGTAGTAGATGATCAATAACAACAGCTTACCTCATGATAAAGCGTATAAAACAAACAGTTTCAAGAGAATTTTATTTCAATTCCAACCAAATCAAACAACACAACTAAAATTCATCAATGGAGCAAACAATTTAACAAATAACTAAACAAATAGTAAACAAAGCAAACAACTCTTGTTTCATATTATATTACTCATTAACCGTTATTTTCAAATTTCATTAATCCCTTAACCCAATAAGGTATCTCATGATGCCTCGACTATGATTATGGCCGGCACATAACTATATTCGAGACCCCAGAGAAACATCCTTATTTCGTCATTCTTCCTAAATTTTTATACATATCAATATTATTTCGTTATTCTTTCTATGTTCATCTCAATCTCTCCACAATACCTATTCAATTTCTCTTATCACTCTCTCCCCACCACGGGATGAGCGATAATCCTCTCAAAAGGCAGAGTATCATGCACAGGAGGAAGGGAAACTATAGAATGTATATTGCCAATCTATATGCAATGCAGCACAGTCCTAGGTTATCGTATACCAAATACTGAATACCAAGTTGTAACAATCTGTTACTAAATCCCTAATTAACTTGTGACATCTCTTTTAGTTCATTAATATCTTTACTAACTATGATAGAAAAAGGAATTGCAATAATATCAATATCTCTATCATAGTTAGAAAAAGAATATCCTAAGTATTGAAATATAACCTTCTGTTACTAATTACTTAATTAACCAATGATATCCATTTCAGATCATATAACCTCTTTACTAACTATGATAGAAAAAGGATTTCCATAATATCAATGTCCTATCATAGTTAGGAAAGGAATTTCCTCATGATTAAATACTATCCATGATAGAAAAGAATTTCCTGATACAACCTGAACACTATCATGGATAATTAATAACTAACCATGTTAGAAAAGATTTGCCTAACATAGTTATTAAACAAAACTAATTGATATTAAACAAATAATAAATCTATATACATGCGGAAGCAGATGCAGGCCTATACAAATTGGCAATATACAATTCAAAATAGTCTATATAGCTTCTAATACCTAATTCCCTTTCCTGTTATCTGCATCTGTGCATGAATACCTGCAAAAATGTCAGTAATCGTGGGATGAGACAATTTGTCCCAGTAATCACCGCTTAACTCACTATAACAGTGAGATGTGTGGTAGCAAGGGCGTCTAAAGGGTACCACATTTAAAACCAATAATATATATATATATATATATATATATATATATATATATATATATATATATATATATATACACGTCAAGTCTTACATTTATCATTCAAGTCCCTCCGTCTAAATCAACTCAAATTCACCATCTCTACTTCCCACATATCACTCAAATCCCTCAGTCAATCCCAAGTCAACTCAACAGACAAAAATAAACATGATTGACACTGTGCCCAGTCTCAAATCTGAAAGCATGAAAAAGGGAGCACTTTAAATAGTGAAAACGTCCCTGAAAAAGGGAGCACTATAAACAGTGAAAACATCCCTGGTTCCTTTACAATCCGAGGAACCTGTACAATTAACCTATTGATTTGCGCAAATCAATAGGTTACATCGGCCGACGGTACTAATAATCAGTGTCATGCAATACTCACAATCCCTATTCTATATTCCATCAACATAACTCTCAACAATCTCAACTCAACATGTAACCCTCTTTTCTATCCTCATCACTTCTTAAACCACTACCCAACACTATCCCTATATACATTTCACGCCATTCCAGATCAATGGCCACCACCAGGCAGGATAATAGTATATATAATGTGAAAATCTTTTATACAGAAATAATCGTGTTTAAAAGGCACCCAATAGCCTGTTTTGTATAAAAGTAACCTTTCAAAGATAATATATATATAGAGGGTGAGAAAGGATTTTACAAAATCCTAGCTAACATCACCCTCAATGCTATAGTAAGGTTAAGTGTGATTACCTGTCGCCCTTTAGCAATTTACGCGATTTCTCAACCTTTCTTAATGTCACGGAAGCCTATCTGCATCCATTCCTATAATGATATGGAGCAAAATGATAAATCAATATAATTCTCGCTTTATATTACTTCGACGTCTCTCTCGTTCTTATTACTACCCAATATACATTTTATTCTAAGGTAAACATCTTCAATCAATCAAAACCAAAGTCAATAACCTACTTCAAATTCATGAACCAAAAGCCAAGGAACAACAACCACACATGTTCAATCACAACGCACAACAAACCGTCCCAATTCTCTTTTGAGCCTTCAATTTAAACAACCTTCCAAGTCAAATTTCACACACACACACACACACACACATGTATCAAGTAACAATCAAGGTCTAAGATTTCAAGTTCCAATTAATAAAACATTAAATCAAGTTATTGTTAATCATCAAACATTCGACATGAATCTATGCTTTACCCTCACTTTTAATAAATCATTATTGCTTTAGTTCTAAAATAACCCCAATCTAACTTCCTATACATAACATGCATTTTTCTCTCTTTAACACCTACACTTTATTAAATCAATACTCTTATCAATCCATGGTTTCACAATTATAAATGAATACTAACAATCCTTAGAAAATCACCAAAACACAATTTACTCAAATCTTCCTTCAATACCCACCTTCTACAATCATTCATTAACATCAATTAATATTACAATCAACCATTTGCTCAAATTCATATTGCAATCACATTGGTCTCAACCAACCTCTACTTAATTACACTTTCCAACTCAAAGTTTGATTTAAGCGTTTCCGCCAACCATTCCAACATCTAAAGAGTTTTTTAGCAAGTTACCAACCATAAGGGGACACCAATAATCAGAATAATGAGAGGATTTTCGAAATCCTCACCCAACCTTAGCCTTCCAACACTTAACTTTATCAAATCATCATCCTAACTCAGAATCAAGTAATCCCAACCCATGGAATACTTAGAAATCAACCATATCAAAGCTCAAAAGCTATAACAAGGCTCAAAAATCAACAAAGAATCAATGAATACAAGCTTATTGTTCATTTTAATTGAAATTGAAACATATATCATACATACGACACCCCTTTGGACCATACAACTATAAGTACACACACATATGCTTCATACGTACACCAAAATTAACCTTTAATAAGATTTTCCAAACATAAACCAAACTCCAAGAACTACAAAACCATTCCCCTTTTATACATCTAAAGAGTACAAAATAAAAATCAATCTGCAGTGACCAATAGACATATAATGCCACAGATTCCAACCTAACATTTATAACAACCCAAAATAGAGCCAAAAATCAATTCAGCCACTACCAAAGAGTAATAAAAATAATCCACAAAACTTAACAAATCAAATATGCATAGAAATATCTTTACTCCAATACTCCTACATAACTTAATTAGAGATTTGAGCCTTAACAAATCCCAGTAAAATCATTCATCACTTATTTGCCATACTCAAAACACAACATAAGAAACCACAAAAGTTAGGGTTTTGCACAAAACTCCCAAAATCTTAATCAACATTCAAATAATCATCAAATCGCTTCTCAAACACTACAAATAGAATCTCAATTTCAGTTTGATGTGTTATCTTAAGTCAAAAGCACAAACCCAAACTCAGATTTGAAATCCCCCCCTCTCAAATTCGTCCAAACCAGAATGAAAGAGCAGGAATGGGAGAAATGAAGTTACCTAAGCTCATTTCTGACCTCCCCACGTCTAGCCGGAGCTCCGCCGTCCAGAATCTCGCCGGAAAATGCTAAGGCCGACGCAAATGTAAGGGAAGAGAAAGGAAAGTGAGAAAATGAAGTTGGAACAAGAAGGAAATTCATGAAAATGAAAGAACCAAGACCCCTCACCGCTCGCCGCCTTTGACCGCCGGAGAACGAAGCCGCTGGCACCGGAAAACTCGCCGGATTTAGAAGGAGAAACAAAGAGGGTTCATTGGGTGTGAGAAGAAAGCAAACCGAACTGAAATAAAGTGGAAAGAGGGGAAGGGAGGCCGCGCCACCACTTCAGCTCGCCGTCGCCGTCGCCGGATTCACAGGGGGTGGCCGAAGGGGTCGTCGGGTTTGAGGGTGCAGAGAATGGAGGAAATGTGAATGAAGAAGAAAGATGAGTGTATATATATATATTTTAGGGAAAATCACAATTAACTGCCCAATTGTTTATTCTTAATTATATTTTAAGCCCAATAGTTTATATATATTATTGTTTCCATTTCTTTTCTTCATAACATTTTTCTAGATTTCAAAATAATTTCTATAGTAGTTTCTAACTCTAAATGACTCGTTTAACTATATTTCCTTAAATTTTTAAGGTAAATAAGATTTAATATTCATAATTCGTCAAAAATATCCTTAAATTCCTCCTTAAGCCTTTAAATTCTCTAAATAACATCTCCATAATTTCTTATTATCTTTAATTTGAAAATTGGGATGTTACAACACCCGCCATGTTTTATTCTTCTTCTTTGATTTCTTCTTTAGTGTTGGTAGATGACATGGAAGAAAAAGTTGTTTAAGAAGTCAAGAGTAATGGATTGAGGTATGTGGTGCTTTCTTTAATCTTATTTGAGTCACTGGGTAGGTAGTTTAGATTAGAGATTTTCAATAATTGGAGTTTCCACTTTGTGACTATTGCTATTCAACAAGATCCTGCTTTCTGCAATGTTTTTATGGTTCAACTTATCTGGGTGAATTTGTTTTTGGGGGGTAGGGTGGAGAATGACATACTTCTCCTACTTTGTAAAGCCCTTGAAATAAGAGAGTTTCTGATGACACATTGTTGACCTTTTCAACATTTGTAAAAATCTTTGACTTTGGATTTTTCATGTGTTTCTAAACAAGTAGTTAATTTATGTGATTGGAGTTTTTCTGATATGCTGTGCTTGATTTCCTTTCTCTCGCTTGAGAAAGTTATTGGTGAATGTATAAAAGATATGCTCTGAAAAATCTATTTTATTCATCATAAGACATGAAACATATATAGAGGAGGAGAGATCATATCAAATCATACATAACATCTCTCCATAATACAAAATATCTCTCCATAATTGTAGAATAACAGCAAAAAGGAAATAATTGACTAAACATAATAGGAATACAATAATTGTATAATCCCCTAAATCACTCAATGATTAAACCCAATCATTTCTGATTTATTGCTGAATATTTCTAATTAATTGAGCCATTCTTAATGGGTTCAGCCCAATTCCAAAAGAATGGAAGATAGAAGTACACGTGACTGGGGAATCTTTTGAAGTAATAGAGGTTGGTTCAATTTGAATTAATTTTTGGTTAACTAAGTGAATATTCAATATTTTATTGTACTGTGTAGTTTATCTTTTATGACTTTGGAGTATGATTTTTTTTAAAAAAAAATAATTATCGTTCATATAATAAAGAGGCAGATGGTATTCTTTTCTAATTTCACTCTCATTTCTTCATTTGCTAAATATTTAATTCACTAATTGGGTTAGTTAAGTTTTGTACTGACCAATCCAATAACATTGTACTATAATTATTTTCCTCATTGAATTCTTGACAAGTCAAATCACCTGTGCAACGCGCGGGAGTTCTACCTCGTTCTCAACAAAAGGAGGATAATCAAATCCTAAGAACATTGAGCATATAAGCAACCTTTTTAAGCATGCAACTATCGAACCAAATGAATTATCCAAAAGAAGGCATTGGTCAATATAAAACTTAGAATCAACATATTCGAATTTGAAACCCTAAAAAGTGACATTTTAAAAATTCTATTCAAATAAACTTGTGAGCGCTAAATAAACAAGCTCAAAACAAAGAAAAATGCTTGCCTGAGACAACAATCAACGCCAAGAAGTACCTACTAATTTCTAATTAGGTTCAGATCAAGAACTAAACACACGTATTCAAACAAAAATCCTCATCAATTAAACTCTTAGATTAGACGAAATCAATGCTCAGATGTAGAATTTAATGCTCACCTCTCAGCTTCAAACTCTCAGCTTCCACAAATTAATGTTGATGGAGACGAGATAGAA
Source organism: Mimosa pudica (assembly GCA_029929735.1). Lineage (NCBI taxonomy): Eukaryota > Viridiplantae > Streptophyta > Magnoliopsida > Fabales > Fabaceae > Mimosa > Mimosa pudica. Next base: position 10,829,483 of record JAKELP010000018.1, on the reverse strand, counting down.
CTAGACACCTAGCTTGCTCAGAGAGGAATGACGAGAATAAAGGTTGCCGAGCTTGCTCAGAGATGATTAGTAATGCTTCCAAGAGAATGAAGGCAGGGCAGAGTTGAGAGAGGAGGTGTGGAGAAGCAGAAAACGAACGAGAAAGAAAAAGAGAGAAGGCATTGTCTTTTGTTTTGTGAAAATAGCTTTTGGCTCCCAAAAGCTATTTTACTCTCAAAATAGCTTATGAAAAGAAATTGAGTGTTTGGGTGCCTTTAGTAAAACCTAGGTTTGGGAGCCAAAATAGCTTTTGAAAATGTATCCAAATAGGCACTAAATCTCATTTATGTACATTGAACCACACTGCAATGTGAAAGGCTATCAAGAGGATGAAAAACATGTATTTTTGTATGCCTATAAAGTGGTGCAATGGTAGATGTCTTATGAGACTAGCTAATTGGCTCGAGTTAGAACATTCTTCTTCCTTCTCCTCTTGAATATTTTATGGCTTACTAAGTAAATATTCTTTAGTTATTTTGTTGCCTGCTACTTAGCAAGAAGAATCCTAGGGAGAGCCATATACTATTTTGCCGGTGGTCGCGGAATAGTTTTAAAGGACATTGTCCTTAAGGACGCGACTCAGATCATTTGTTTTATTATGTTTGCATTATTTGTAGTTATAGTTGCTGACTAAATATATTAGCATTGAAGAGGAATTAGAAAATATCAATGAAATTCTTTGATGATTTGGGAGTTGTCGCCATCAATAATAAAATCTGAGTTTTAGCTTACATTAGGATGAGAAAATGAGTCTTACAACTTACCGTGGCAAATATTATATTTTTTTGGGTAATAGCTCTAATTTTTCTTTCAAGTAACCATCGTGGACCACTGGGTACCCTAAATTAACAACAGACCCTAATTTTCCCTTCAAGTAACCAAAGTGGTCCAATTTTACCCTTACCTGACGATCAATGACGTTTGACCTTTAAAAACTTTGCCAAATTGCATATTGACCTCATATGTTATTATTATTTATAATTTTGTCCCTATAGTATTTTTTCAATTTTTGTTTTAGTCCCTGTAGTAAAAAATAAGATGTTTTGGTCCCTTAAGTTAGATTCCCTTAACACAGTTAGTTCCCATAGTTTTATAATGACTCGTATATTTGTTTTACTTGTCCTTTTAGAAGTTTGAATTTTTTACTTTTCCTTTTGAACATTCGGAGGTATTTATTTGTCATTTTCCCTATATGAAGAACACATATTTTAAAAGACTAATAAGTTAAAAATCTACTAAAGATAAGATATATGAGAATCAATATTTTAGAGGACTAATATGTAATATCCTCCTTACTAATTCCTGTTTTACCATTATCTTTAACCATAATCATTATTATTCTACTAACTATGATAGGAAAATGAATCTCCATAAAGTTTGAGCCTATCATAGTTAGAAAAATGAACTGTCTAATGATTGAAATGTTATCCATGATAGAAAGAGAATTTCCTAATAACATGTGAGAACTATCATGGATATTTAAATTCTAACCATGTTAGAAAAGATTGACCTAACATGTTTAATAAAACAAACTTATTACATCAATAGCTAATCCATTTATTCATATAAACAATAATGCGGAAGTGAATGCAGACCTATACAATTTGACAATATACATTTCTAAATACTCTACACAATCTCTAGAACCCAGTTCCTTGTTGCTTGCGCCTGTGCATGCTCACCTGCAAAAATGTAAGTAATTATAGGGTGAGACCACATGTCTTAGTAATCACTGCTTAACTCACTATAATAGTGAGATGTGCGGTAGTGGAGCGCCTAAAGGGTGCCACATTTTAAAACCAATAATTTATATATAATATATACCAAATCTCCCTCTCAGAAATCACCAAGAATTCCCTTAATCACTTCCAACTCCATGACATTCGCACTATAACCCTCACTCACACCTACAGATATAGTGTGCCCAACAAGTAGACATTTATTCATGCATCTAATCTTCACTATATGATTTGACACTATGCCCCTCTCTATAATGAGGCGACAATTTCGCTCTCTGACAACCCCCCAAGGAGGGAACCCAATTCTGTCTCTGATGCATAATGAGAACGGTCCCGATCTATAATCCGAAAGACCGCCGGTCACAGTCTCTAATCTGTAGACCTATGATCCCTTTTCTCTAATAAGAAAGGATCAGTACAAATAACTGTCAATTCGCCTATCGACAATTATCATCTCGTAATGGTACATGTATCTTAATGTCATGCACGCTCACAATTGTCTTTAATATCTCAATCTCAACATTTCAACTCCTTCCCTCAACCTAACTATCAATATCCCTCACAGAGTACTACATAAGTCTCTAATACCCTTTCCACAACAATTACCACCAACCAGGATACTATTTAAATATATATCATATATCAAGTTTCATTATACCAAAATTATCATGTTTGAAAGCAAGGCACCCGGTAGCCTATTTTTTTTATGTAAAGTACTTTTAAAGATTTCAAATATATAGTGGGCTAGAAAGGATTTTGAAAATCCCAACAAACGTCACCATCAATGTTATAGCAAGGTAAGAGTGATTTACTTGCATCACTTAGAGTCCATTGCTTTTCCTTACCCTTCTTTGCAGATCCCCCTAATATCATCCATACAGGAAAGAATATGAACAACTATCCTTGGGAATATTTATTAACGTCACTCTCGATCTTAATAATCTACCCAAACCCTTTATTTTACTTGTCCAAACCATGCATTTCAAACACAATTCAAATTCATAAACAATATCAACATAATACAATCCAAATAAAAAACAGACAAATTGAGACAAAATAAACAGAATATAGAAAACTATCAAATCACATAATTTCATAAATCATATTACCCTTGTTTCCTTAACATTATTTCACATTTGAGTTTATCATCACAACACCTAATAACATTAAGTAGCCATTACATTCCTCAAGCATCGCTATCACTTCCACAATCAAATCATACCATATTCCAAATAAAAAAGGACTAACTCCAAATTACCACTTCAGTCATCTAATTAATAATACCATATTCCAAATAAAAAAGGACTAACTCCAAACTACCACTTCACTCATCTAATTAATACATCATTCACAATCCTTGCCAAAATAATCACCTATTCTCAAAAGCGTTGGAATTGTAGTATGTAACAAGGTAGCAATTAAACAAACCATATTTATAACATCATCATGAACTCCAATGACAAATCATTATTAAAATTACTCTTTTAGGGCTCTTGAGCTCTTAATGACCTTTTATGTAATCAACCTCAACATCACATCACTATTATAATTCAGATATAATCATCAAAGTTTGAGGATACTTAAGTTCAGCAATTTATAGACATGCTCAAATTAGTTATTAACTCATTTCCTAATCCTTTAACATACCATTTCCATTATCTTAAAAATTCTCATATCGGAATTTTGAGTTTCTATTATGCACACATCTCTAATCATACTAATCCATTTCCTTAAAACTAAAGCTCCCCTACATCTAAAAATCCTTAAACGAATCAAATTCTTGCTAAACACAAACTATATCTCACTTCAACCAAATATATTTCTATCATCCTTTAATCATTTCAATAATCTCCTCCATCTCTAAAATCAAGCCATTAATCCCATAATCATCACTCAACAACAAATCCCACGTTAAGCTCACCCATAAAATCAGGGATACATTAACATGCAATAACTTATTAATTCTTGTTACTTATCTATACTTATATATTGGTAAATTTTAATTGCTAACGCCAAAATCCTCAAGACCTCCATAAATAAAGAAATTACCCTATTCCTATACTTAAGACCATCCAATTGAACCAATGGCAAGGAAAATGAATTAACATTCCCAAACTAATTCGAATTTCTCAATCATAGCCCAAACAGAACCTTTAACTAAAGCAGAATAAATGCTTTCATTGCTTCCTAAATGTAATTGGCCATGACAATAGGAGGGAAACACAGAAAATTGACAAACACTTATACAACACACACTTGAGCCACATCCATGTTTAAACACTCATACAAATCAGCAAGCAAAGAAACAAATGAACTTCACAATTTCCCTTTATGACATAATAATCAGCCAACAAGAGGAATTTTCAGCATTCACAATCCAATAAACAATCAAGAAGCAAACAACAAGCATTTATCATAATTGAACAACATAAACGAAGCTCAACAATACACACACATGCATCTTGATAAAACACCTAACTAAACCGAAATCTAGAATTTTCGAAAATCCCACAAAGCATAGATAAACCACACATGAAAGCCTACCACTTGCAATCAACTTTCTTATATACTCCCTCCGTTCCTAAATATAAGATCACTTTGATTAATTTGGGGAGATTAAGGAAGGCAATGAAATTACATGATCTTCCCAAAATCCCCTCAATTACTTAACTTTAAAAGGAGGAGGGGTTTTCAATGAAAAGAGAGAGTATAAGGGTAGTTTGGGCAAAACTTGAGATAAAATAGGAAGTGATATTATATTTAGGAACTTATCCACTTCCCCAAAGTGATCTTATATTTAGGTACAGAGGGGGTATATGATTCTAAAACCCAATTTTAAACACACATCAGCAGAGAATCAATCTGACAAAGAAAACAAGGGAAAATGCAAAAGTTTGTGAATCAACAAACATCAACACTTCCATTATGTTGGAGTCAAAATTAATTAGAGATAAATACAAGATTTCAGGCAGACCAGACAAAAACATAAATAAATTAACCACACAGTCCAGCAAAAGAATAACACACTTATCCACCTTTACAAAGTAAACTAAGCCAAAAAAAAAACCAATGTAACACCCTAAAAATTTAAATTAGAAATAATAAAAAATTAATTAAGTTTTTAGGATATCATTAGAGAATTAGAAAATAATCTAGAAAAATTTAAATGAGGATAATTATATTTTAAAAAATTAATATACCTATTTTTTAGAAACTAGCAATTTTCCCCCGCGCGTTGCACGGATGAATATTTTATAAGCAATAGCAACTCACAAAATAAATAAAACCGCCAAAGTAGTGAAGTGTTATATTACAACATAACACAACTCTTTATCACTAAAGACGCCTACTACATTTGAACATGCTAAAACCAGTAGCATAATAGTCATGCCTACAGTAACTGAATCAATCAAAGCAGCTTACCAACAACCCAACAACTACATTTGGACATGCTGAAACATAAGTAAACAAACCAAAATTGACATCAAACGTCAAACAACAAATGGCGCACCAATTGATGCATTTGCATCAATGATATTTCCAAAAATTTCTCTGTACACCACATTCATCGTCCTCCGACCATTAATTTGATGCCCATCACCAAGCACAATTTTTAGCCCATCCATACTCCTTACCCTTGACAAAGCAACATACAGTTGTCCATGAGTGAACACAGGTTTTGATAAATACAAACCAACATAGTGCAATGATTGACCCTGACTTTTATTAATAGTCATAGCAAACGAAAGAGAAATAGGAAACTGTCGTCTCTTCATTTTAAAAGGCATACTACTGTTTGACGGATTCATATCCATACGATGAATCAATACCCTTTGATTTGGATGAGAGCCATTTAAAGTTATGGCTTCAATAACTGCATTCCCAAGTTGTGTAATAACCAACCTAGTCCCATTGCAAAGGCCATTTGCCTGGTCAATGTTTCTCAGTAACATTATAGGACAACCTACTTTCAATAACATACTGTGAGATGGCAAACCAGAGCAATTGATAGTGTTCAAATACGCAGTAGTATGTAATGACTCAAAACTATCATTATCCTGGCAAGACTGACAAATAGAATCACAACTCAAATATTCAACGGCCTCACCAAACAGCTTCGAACACATAAATTCATTAACACGGTCAACAGCTTCAATCGTTGGAGCAAGGATAGCCCTGTCATTGAAATATTGATTATTCATCATATTACCAAGCAAGTCTGGATACGTTTCCTGCACAATCGCATCAATTGGGTCTCCATATCCTGAAACCAACAGTTGTGGTAGTATATCAATCTCTGCTTCACCATCATGTGGAAGTCCCAACTTGCCATCACCAACGTCCAGCAACCACTGAGCGAAATCCCGCAAAGCAACCTGACTCTGTGCATCAGAGTTCAAGCCCAACCTCATATTACGTGTAAGCGTAAACACCGTGCAATACTTCCACAGTTGTGATGAAGAGATGCAAGCATCCACAACAGCAGCTCTAGATCCTTTAGGAATAACAGGCAAAATTTGTCGAAAATCACCTCCCATCACAATACACTTACCACCAAAAGGTCGTGAACTATGGATAATATCCCTTAATGAACGATCAAATGACTCAACGCAGAATCTATGAACCATAGGAGCCTCATCCCATATAATCAATTTTGTGCAAATGATCAAATTAGCCAAAGGAGAACCCTGACTAATAGCACAGACAGAATCCTCGGTTACTTGGATCGGAATCGCAAACCTCGAATGTGCCGTCCTACCAGAGGGCAACAAAGTAGCAGCAATCCCACTTGACGCTACGGTAAGCACAATGTCACCCTTTGCCCTTAAGGTTGCAGCAAGTGCATTCCATAGAAAAGTCTTGCCTGTACCACCATAACCATATACGGGTGGTTGGTCGACAGGTGGAACCAAGTTACCTATCCTATGATAATTCGTGCCAGAAAGAACAAAAGTATATGGCCCGTGACCAGCATTCAGCCCATGATCAATTTTACCCCCCCTGGAGGTAAATGAAAACATGTTGTTGTATGATCTTATGTTCTCACGAAAATTCTTGTAGCTTTCATTCTTCTTGTCAAAGTACATGGACCAGAGTGGTTCAGGAGGAGATGACAACTTCGGCAGTTGTATTTTGCCTTTCATGCAACAAATGGAGAACAACGGCTGTCCTAGCAGTGTCTCATTAGCGACTTTTTCTCCTTCCCAAAGACGTGCGTTACAAAAAAGACATTTGTAAGACGGAGAGCCCTCATGATCATAATCTGCTACAAATAGCAGCTACGATATATCCCTTGTAAAAAATGAAACAAACTTGATGAGCACATTGGAAACACACCTAATGCAGACGCATATGGGTTTACTGTGCTCACTGGTTGATTACCGAATACAGCATCCTCGTCCACATCACAGCCTGCATCACACAAGGATTTGACTCATCGGACAAATGAACCATAAATCACTGCAACCTTAAACAACATTACATACTTCTAAATCCATGATCAGATTTAAATCTACAAATCTAAATGCATATGCATTACTACATCATGCACATTAATTTATACACACTTAACCACAAGAATGACAACGATAACAACGCTGGCCTATTGCAGTGCGAGACATGTAAAATCTTTAAAGAATTGAATTTCATTCACAAGAGTAATGTAGACAACCCTCCGGCTCCTCCACACCGGCCAAGCTACTGTCATCATCTGAATATGTCTCCTTATTAAACTCAAACCGAATTTGCTTGTATAGCTCTTGCTTTCCTGTTACAATAAAAAGGCTTCAACACCAGCTACTTCAATTACCAAAACAAAAGAGGAAGTGTTTTCTAAATACCAGAATAGGCAGACAACTGATTGGGTTGCGTCTCACCAGATCCCAGCATCACAGCATCAATTGAACCTTCAAAATAAAAACATTTACAAATGCCTCTCAAAATTACAACACTATAACATAAGAGCAAATATCATGATAATTAGCAGCCCACTACATTTAGCACGTTGACACCCTTTATCTTCTAAATATTAAGATGCCACCTCACCACTTGTGTTGGTAATGGAACCTTGATTCTGCATTCTAGCCAACCTGTAACTACTTCTCCGCAATACCCTCCCTTCTGGAAGACAGGAAAAGAAACAGCAAACCAATCACAAAGCTGACTAATTTGTAAATGCATTTTAAACATACACCAATGAGGAAATATACCACTTGTTGCTGCCACATCACACTTGGATTGCAAATTAACAGCAACATTTGTGATATCTTGCAGCATCCTGCAACCAGACTTTCCCCTATTTCTACCCCCTAAGTGGCTAGACAAAACTTCGTCCCCGCCAATAAAACACATGTTTTCTTTGTAACCATCACATGTAGCTCTATCTTCACTATAATTCATAGTGTTTGAAGCAGCAATATTATTGTGAATGGTGGCATCACCTAAAAAAGGAAAATATAAATTCCAACATAGCCATTATCCCTCAGCAGCCAAGAAACAATAGCACCAAAACTATGTCCCATAAAAGACACTTTCCACCGAACTAACCGTAATTTCCATGGCTGGCCACTGATGAATTCTGCTCAGGTGACCTACACATTCCCATATTCTCTATGCAGGCCTGTCTATAACTGGACCTAGTCCTCACAAAACCTTATAAAACCAGCATAACAAAAAAACCAGAAAAAATTTTAGAACTTAAGAAAAAAGAGAGAAATCTAGAACACATAATCTGTTGATCTAACCAAGGAGACTGTAAACATTGCTATTTTCATTCATGTCATAATAATGCTGGTTTAGGGTTTGCCTAAGACTCGGCAATACAATTGAATTAATTAAAATAATAATAATAAATCCCTAAACTAAAACAGAAACAACATTCAATACTTTAGCAAAGTAGGGACACAAAATCAGTCCTCTAAATCAGCAGCAACATGTGATATTTTTTTCTTCCACATGTACACGTGGCCAAATATTCTAACAAAAAACAATAAGCATTCTCTTGTTACAAGGCTACTTTCACACCTCAGATGAAGAGGTGCGATTTTTTTTCCTGCCCTTTCTCTTTTTCATGACATCATTATATGTGAAGTTAATATTTATAAAAAGAAATAACCAATTCTAAACCATATACTAATTCACCTAACTCAGGATTGAACCAAATCATCAAGAACTTCCTACATTGAACATGTCCCACTATAACATGTCAATAAATTAGCAGGAGACATATATTAATCGCAGCCACCATAAATTTAATTAAATAAGTCTATTTATCTTTACTACTAAGTAAGATTTAGCAGGGCATAAAATGAAAACCAACACATAAGCTTACCACTAAAGCCTTGAGTGTCAACATTGGATTCAATATTAGAGCCATTCTTTGATGCACCAGGCAAGTCTGTGTTCCAAGACTCATTAAAGTTCCTATTTCTTCTGCGCTTGCCCTTGGTATTCACATGCATAGTATCCCTCTTCATGACAACTCTTTCAATCTATATCAGCTCCACCAACACAGCTTAGTGTTCATAAACAAACTACAATCACTAAATTCCAACCACCAAAGACAACTCACAAAATATTAAATGCCAAAACTGACCATTGCATGCCATATATAACCTTTCTAAAATTTAAAAGTAAATGGGGGAAGCAATTGAATAACCAATGAACTACAATCCCCCATCAACATATAAATAGATCAGTGGATTGATAGAGTAGCATACACACCTAATCAGCAATTTTTTTATGAATCAAATAAGAAGGGAAGGTGCCAACTGGATAATTGAATGAGTTGTCCATATATTAATTGAACTTACTCATTGTTACTTCTTATTCTTCACAAATTATGCTGAGACAAATCCTACCACAACAACCAAAAATAAATCTGAAAAAGACAAATCCTAACAAATTCTAAACATATTCATTGCTAAATTATCAAATTTGCATATGCCCTCCAATCTATAAATGCCAAATCATAATTGGAAACAGAGGATATCCACTTCCACCACTCATATGCCCCCTTCTCTTCCAGAACAATCGGCAAGTCAACTTCAAAGTAAGCAATTCACGCAGCTTAAAAGAATAAAATAGGAAACAAAATTTCACATTTGAACTATCAAGTTACAGACTTCAATATCATAAAACCATGAAAATCAAATAAACTCATGACCCTACCATTCACTCCCAAACATGCCAATTGAAAACGTAAGACAAGGAATGATGAAGCCACAAACTTTAAAGCATAAAACAAAGAAAAGCTCATAAATTGATGACCTCATGATTCATTCCATACCATACGAATTGAAAACATGAGACAGTAAATGATCAAGTTACAAACTTTAAAGCACAAAAATATGAAAAGCTCATAAATTTAAAAACATAAGATGTAATATAGCTGGACACACATAAATTGAGAAAGCAAAGGAATGATTAATAGAATAAAAGAGTGGGGGATTGAAATATTTACATTGAAGAAGCGAAGACAAAAATTGAAGGAATGGAAACCCTAACGAAGCTGACTCCTTAAATCTTCTTCAGTTTTCTCTGTTTTGCTTTTTCTGCCATTTGGATCAATTTGTGTGCATTCTTTTGAATTTTAATCTAATATCTGAGAGAGGGGGAGCAAAAGTGACTCAAGGGATGATTGGTTTTTGAAGAAGAAGAGAGAGCTAATGATGATGTATGGGTTAAGGAAGATACAAATATAGAGTATCTTTGTTGATGCGCTTGAAGGAGGGACGAATAGGAGGAACGACGGCGAAGGGATGAGACTGAACGGCGACGACATCGGCGAGGTCTGCCAGAGCCGGAGAGATGAGATGTGATGTGATGTGAGGTATGAGTTGGCTTGGGAAGAGAGATGAGAGGAAAAGAGAGAGCTGATCAACAAAGAGAAAAGCCGAAAAATGAAACGGCTCTGTGAACAGTAACACCAAGAGAGAAGCCGATTAAAAAGCGGCTCAATGAACAGGAAATGTGGAAAAAAAAAAGATTTTTAATATATATAGATTCAATAAATAATAGTTACAGACTAACTTATTCATTGGAAATTTTATGGAAAATATTTAGAAGTCTTAACACCATTTTGGTGAAAGAAAATAAATAAAATTATTTGGAAGGATTCAGTTTTATCATTCACCTTTTATTAAGCATAAAATAAGGAAGTAAATAAATTATGATGTGAGGGCAAAATGGTCTTTTCGTAGGGCTGACTACTAAACTCCATACTCTCCTTTCTCATCATCATTTCCTCATCGTCATTTTCAGTCTTCTCTGTTTTTATAGGAACAGTCTTCTCTTCTCTAAAAATCGAAGTTCATTTTCTCCTCAACCCAGCCACATACAACGTTGATTTCTGATGAATTAGAGCCTCCAATGTTACATGCAACTTCATATTTGAACTTATATGAGTTTTATCTTCCATTTCATACCCATTTTCTTCATTTTGGGCTAGTTTTGAGGGTAGGACGAAATGAATTTTTTGAATTGGGATTTTTTAAACAAGTTAAGATGAAGCTTAAGCTTCAATTCTTGATGTGTGAGAGACGATTTTAGCGATTAATTAAGGTTTAGGTGAGTTTGTTCAAAAAACCCAGATTTTCGGGTATTACGAATCCAACAAGTTCTGGGCTGTTAGGAGTTGAAATTTCTAATTGATCAATGTATGAACCCATTAGATTTTGATTCTAGCTCTGCATGTTTAATTGATTTAAAGTTTTGTTGATGTACAAGGTTTTGTATTTTCCCTTTTATATGGCTGAACCTATTTTTGATATGGGTGTTGGAAGTTGATGTTATTACTTGATTAAATGGAGTTTTGAAATTGTTGGGAAAGAATGTTGACAATTGGGAAGTTAAAAATAAATGTTTGAATATCATTGCACTCAAGGTATTTGTTAAAATGCCTAGAAGAAATTCTTAGTAAGTAGTGGAAGTTTTTCTTTCATTTGGGTCTGATTCTACATGGTCTATGATTTGGGAAAGTGAAATTAACCTTATGTTGATTATGTTGATTATTTTGTAGATATTGTGTGTAGTTCATAAATTTGTTTATGGTGATTTGTTTGTTGCATGTGTAGTTGGATTTAAATGTATTGTTGCATGCGCTATTTATGGATTTTACCATGTGCTATTAAACTCCTCCTAAAACCTAATAAAACCTGTCAGCGGAAGAAGGACAACCTAATGTGACACCTCCTTATTAAATTCGTTCTTTTAATGAGAGAAGCCATAGTTCATGATTGAGCTCTATGCCTTTGGGCGGGTATATCTCAAGTATTGGTGAGCTTGGAACAATCTAATTATTTGGATATGTATTTGTTTGGACTATGTGTTAGGCTATGACTCTTGTCAGCGGTATAAGGGTGAAATATAAGGGAGGTTGCATAACACATTCATTCATGAGGAAATCATTTCTATATAAATGTTTGATTGTAAGTAATATTTGTGTGTGAGGTACCAAAGAGTACCATGTGAAGTATAATTGTTTATAATGTAATTGCATATGGTTTGTTAGTGTATGTTAGATACTTTCAGTAGTTACTGAGATGTCCATCTCATTATAATATTAACGATTTCAAGAGTAGGATCAAAGTAGGAAAACAAGAGGAAGGTACAAAGAAGGAGTTTAAAAGTCTCTATTGTGCTTATTGAGCACATTTATATCGTTTTATATTAAATTGTCGTGACATTAGGGAATTTGTTTTTAAATTTATACCATATTTTTGTAGGTAAATAATGTACAGAACTATCCTCTTTTCTTGTAGATCTTAATATATTATTTTTAGTATTTTCGATTTTGAAACACTTCCAAATAATCTATTATTTTAGAAATATTTTAAGGTAATAAATCATTTTATACTATGTCAATCTATCAAAAGTTTTGAAGGAAATAAGTATTTTCTAAATAATCATGGTAGACATTTTAGAAGTCGTTTTGTTCCTTTCTACCATGATTATTTAGTAAGCAAAAAATAAGATTTATTCTTTTCTACTATGGTAGAGTTTAAAATTGGGTCCATTCTTTTTCTTCCATAGTAGGATATAATGATATGATCAATCTCTCTATATAGTATTATATTTACCTTACCATGGTAAATTTTATTATCGAAGCTTTTTTCTTTTACCATGTGGGGTAGCTTTGGTGCAACACATGAAAATTTGGTATTCTAAATGCTCTTTGCGACAAAGTTTAGTATCAAATTTACACCTTCGCCCATTTTAGTATCTGATATTAAATACCAATATTCAACCAATGATATAATATTCACCATTGACACCTATATATATAAAACAAGTTTCCCTACTAACCACAAACAAAATGGCATCATTTTCTTCTTCAAAGGCCTATCTCCTCTCTTCCACAATCTTTATCATCTTTTTCATATCCCTCAATGAAAATGGTGCAACAAACCAATTAGGTTTCACTGTTGAAATCATACACAGAGATTCTCAAAATTCTCCATTTTATGATAATTCCACAACACCTTACAAAAAATCACTCAATGCTTTTCGTCGATCAGCAAAGCGCGCGACTCATTTTTTCCCTGAAAGTAAAGCTTTCTTTGATGATCCTGAGACTGAAATAACTCCTCACTTTAGTGATTATCTCATACCCTATTCCATAGGAATAGGTCCTTCATTTGAAGCTATTGGTACTCTTGACACAGGAAGTAACCTTATTTGGTTAAAGTGTGATCCTTGCAAGGAATGTTTTGATTCAACTGCTCCTGATTATAAATCCTATGATTCCATAACTCATGAAACCTATTACTGCTATTCTCTTAAATGCAAAACAACAACTCAATCAATGGTAACAAGTTGTGGTTATACTTCAAGCTGCAAGTATGAAGCAAGGTATGCAGGTGGTGGTGGTTCATATGGTCTTATAGCCAAAGACACTTTGATTCTTGGCTCTATAAGCGGTAGCAAAATGGCTCCCTAACACTTTGATTGGTTGTGCTCATGAAACTTTTGACAATTTTCGTTCTCTTACTTCATGCATTGTTGGGTTAGGAAGAGGTTCAATCTCTTTAATCTCACAAATAAGTTCTTCTGTTCAAGGAAAATTCTCATACTGTCTCACTCCATTTCTTTCTCTTATTAATAGTGTGTTGCATTTCGGTGAAAACACAATTGTTTCTGTAGATGGGGCTATCTCTACTCCTCTTGTGTCAAGACCTCCATATACTTATTATCTCGTTTCTTTGGAAGCAATCAGTGTGGAAGACAAAAGAATAGTGTTTTCAAAAGGTGTGTTTTATTCAATCTTTTTTGCTTTCATGTTTATTCAATCAATAAAAAAATATGAGAAGGTTACTAAAAAACCCCTCATGTTAAAATTTTGCTAACACATTGTATCTTAATTTTTGTTTGAGATATTCGTACAACTTATTTCATCACATTCTTCAATTGCATGAGATCATATTTTTTTTTTAACTTTATGCAAACTGAAAGACGTTTGCAAATAACCATATGGTGCACGTTTAATAAAAAGAAAGTCACGTACACCTAGTCAAAGTCGTGGGCCCTTGAATACCATTGTCAATGAGTTTCCTATGACAAAGGTGCATGCGCGTGTGTTCATAATGATTGGCGAATCTGCAATTTTCGTCATTTTTAGACATTGTGATTGTGTGTCTTGAATTTATATATATCAAAAATAATATGTGCATTATACCGAAAAGAAAGCAGTAACAAAATAATATCGATATGCATTTATTTCATTAGGGCATTAATAGTCATTCATCTCCCACTCGTGCACCTATTTTTTTTCCATTTGCGCTAACTTAAATAGTGAACCGATATGTATTCCTTATGCTTCTTACTTTACAAGAGTGCCTAACTAATCAGATAGACAACTAAGGGAATGATATTAATCAATTGTTCATTACAAAGTCCAAATTTGATTTGATGTCCCTAAAACACTTATTTTTAACATCGAATTATAATTTATCAATTTATAAGTTTAGTAAATTAAATTTAAGAAAAATAATAGATATCCTAGATATGAGGATACTATATTTCTGACAAATCCATGTATTTGTATGTTTTTAATGTGCTAATTTGAAGTTATTAACATTTCAAAGATGCAATATTGAATTAAAATGCATTGATTATAATTTAATTGGATTAAAAATGTTTTTGAGTAAAAAGGGTCAAATAAGGGCATAATCGTCACATTTAATTGTTTATCTTAAGTGGTTAATTTTTGAGATGAAAGGAATTATGTTGTTGTAATTTTTCCCTTGCAGAAAATGACAAAAATGAGCTGAAATTCCTATTCTGAGTATTTGGAGAAAATTACAGAATCAGCCCAGAATCCTGAAAATGCTTCAAAACAGTCCTGCGAAAATTACAGAAGCTGACCCAAAACTTTCAGAAGTTGCAAACAGGTCCCTGTCGCGAACAGCAGCTTCCAGGCTTGGTTTTTACTGGTTTTTTGGGTATTTTGACCCCAATTTGGACCCAAACTCAAACCCAATGATCAAGCCCATGTTCCTATTGATATTAAGTGAAAAACTAGGCATAGAAACACAAGTTTTGGGGGTTGGGTGCTCCCCAAAACCCTAGTTCCCTCCATTCCCTTCATCCTCTTCTCTTCACTTCTCATCCAATTTCTTCAATCTTCCACCTTCCTTCCTCCATTCATGCCTCAATAAAATTTCACCTTACTCTTGGAGTTGATTTGAAGATGGCTTGAGCTATGGTTCTTCAAAGGGGAGTCCCAATTCCTTTTCTTTCTCTTTATATTTTTGATTGCCTAGGTTTAGGTTAGCATTTATGTTTTGAGATTGGAATGGACTTGGTTGTTATTATGGGTATTTGTGATTTTGACTTGTAATGAGGGATTTGAACTCAACAATATGTATGGTCATACATATGTTCTTTATAATTCATTAGATATTTCTATTTACTCATGGTATTGGTAGATAGTTTATTGAATTGAATTGTAATTGAACCATGCATTACAAATCACTAATCACACTCTAGGGTAATTAATAATGCCTAATTTAATGGGTCCATGAGATTAGGTGTTAGACTTGCCGGTTGGTGAGGTTTGGTATTTTAGGAAACCTAGAGAAACTCAAAGTGAACCTATTAACTGCTTGAGTAACATTGGACTTCAATCCTTAGATTTTATTTTATTATGTGGGGTTCCAATAGTGAATTAAAATCATAGGATCAATTAAGTGGCGATTCGGGGTCCCGGTCGTAGGATTAATAGTTCCTTGCAAGTAATAGGTCCACAAGCACTAAAGAGCTTAACAATGCCTAATTGGATGAGGTCTCAACATTTAGGTATTGGACTCATGGGTTCATGAGGTTTGGTAAATTAGGAAATTAGTGCATTAAACTCCCCAAAAATATTTAGAAAGCTATGATAGTCATTGAAAATCATTTCCAAAAGCACTTCACTTCCACTACACCCTTTTATTAAAATACCAAAAATATTTATTTATTTTGTGTAACATCCTAAAAATTTAATACAGGATCAAGGAGTGTTTTGGGAAATAATAAATGGAGAAATTGGGAATTTTGGGAATTTTTAGAAATTTTTGGTGATTTTTGGGGACATTTTGAAAATTTTGAGCAGCAAATGTGCATATAATTAATTAAGAAATGAAGAGTTTGAAATATGAGGGAATGGTAAAGCTAAAAATATTTTGAAGTTTAAGGAGATTGGAGGCTGGTTTAAGTGGTTTTAAATCAAAATGAGTACACTATGGCAAGTTTAGGCTTTAATTATCAAAAACCACCCTTATTTCTCCCTAACCAAACACGCCCTCCCTCCTTCCTTATCAATAAAAATCGACTCCCTCTTCCCTCTCACCCGAAAAAACCTCCCTCCTCCCACCGCCTTCTTCGTTCCTCTTCTTCCAGGCGACGGGCGGCGGCCTAAGGCGCGGCGGCGCCAGCCCCTTCCTTCTTCAACCATCCGATTTCCCTCCATCCTTCTGCTTCTTCATTTTCAAACTCCTTCCGCCCCTCCAAACCTCTCGATGCCCTCCCCCTACCCTTCATTATCCGCCGCTCAGGACGGCCAAGATGGCGGAGCAAGCAGTCACCAGCGGGACCCCCCACCGCCTCTCACGTTCTCACCTTCCCCATAGCCCATTCCTCGTCGTTCTCCACTTCATCTTCGTCCTTTTTCATTTTTCCGGCGAGTTCGGTGTTCGACGGCGAAGAGAGGTAAAGCTCCGATCTTTCTAGCATATCTCGAGCTATGCTTTTATTTCAATGTCCATTTCCTCATATTTTCCTTCTCTTTGGGTTCTCTTGAATCGGCCAGCCCTATAATGGCCGATTTCCGGCCATTTTCCGGCGACGGTGAGGCGGTTGACGCAGGAAACTCGACTGCAACTCAGGTGAAGCTTGTTGCTCCATTTCTACCTTTTCTTTACTGTGATTTTAGGCGAAATGTGGGGGGGTCCGAGTTGGGTTTTATGTTTTAAGATTTCTAATTAACCAAACAGGATCTTTATTTAGTGTTGTTAGACAAGGGATTGAAATTATTGATTGAGGAATTGTTTAGTTTGATTCGGTCTTTTCCCGGCTCTGTATGTGTGTGTGTGAAGCTGTATATGCGTGTGTGTGTGTGTGTGCTTTGTTGGGTTGATGGATTTATGAATGTCTCTTTTTGTGTCCAATGGCTGAACAATTTTGAACAAAGAAAATTGTTGAGGCTGAACTTTTGTGTGTTATTTCTTTGCTTTTGTGTTAGCAGTTTCGAATGGGTTTTGGGACAAGCATGATTTATCCTGTTTGTTGGATTTTCTGCCTTCTTGAATAAAGAAGGAAGACTGTTGAAAGTGTATGATTTCTTATCATGTAGACTTTAAAGTATGTTGTGAATGGTAGTTAGCTTCCTTTGGTTTGGTTGTATGATGCAATTTCAATAATTAACTTAAGTACTTGTTTTCTGTTTTGTTTTCTATTGCACATGGCTCACATTTAAGTTATTTCAAATGAAGTATTAGAAGACACTAGAAAATGAAACATAAAGTTGAGTGACATAATAGTTATCCCCTGTGGATTTCTACTAATTGTAGTATGGATTGTAAGGGGAAGTGTAATTACAGTAATAGGAATAAAAAAAAAAGGAATGTCTTTTATGAACTTTATTTGATAAAATGGAAACAATAATGGACGTAAAAGAAGTTCATGATGTCACATATGCTAGTTTGTAGGAATTTGTGTCAGTTTGTTGTTATTGATGATTTCATATATGTATGACTAATTTTGAGAGTCCTTGCCAATGATGAGAGGTTAAAGGATTTTAGTTGCTAGATCGTTTGGTTAATGGATGAATCTACTTGTTTTTGTTTGATTGTTTTTAATTGAAATCCTATTATAAAAGTGAATTGTTTTCAGTTTAGTGAATTTTTGTTGATTATTCTGCCTCATGTTGATATAATGACCCTCTGAAATTTTCTAGAATGTGGGATTCTAATGCTTGAGTGAAGTTTGTATGAATAGATTGTTAAAACAGAATTTTGGTTCTGATATTGTGGGAAGCATGAAAATCTGATTTCTTATTTCATTAATTTAATCAAAAGGGGATGTAATCAATGAGTGAGTTAACATGGTGTTACAAATCGATTGATTGTAAGAAGTATGTTTGATTAGTCTGATTTCTTTTTATTAGAATCGATGTTCTTAATGAGGAGAAAGATTTAAAATGGTGATGAGCTTGTCTTGTTTGTTTGATTTGGTGACATTGTTGGATATGGCAGTAACATTTAGACAAGTGCATGATTCTAAGCCTTGCCACTCTTCCTCTTTCATATGCTGATTTCATTGTTTTAAAAGAAGGTGTAGAAGGTTGTGTTTATGCTTTCTAAGTGAAATATTGATAATGATTATATGCTTGTATGAGAATCTATTCGAGCTTAATAGTTTTGTAGTGTTAGAGTAGGTCATCAGAGCATATTCAAGTGAAATTTGTCTAAGCTATATGAATCTGTACAAAAAATTCTGATTGGTATTTCATGTTAATAAACATCAACTTTACTCAAATAATTAGTGGTTAGTGAGGTACAAATGATGAGTTACTTGTTAAACGAAGTTAGTATTTATTGACTGAAACTACCTATGTCATTCTTTCAATATTTTGACTATGTTGGGTTGAAATAACTATGTGAATATAATTGGAGTGTGGTAGGGATTGTTTGAAGTGATACATGTGATACAATTGGAATGTTTGAAGTTTATTAAGAATATTTGATCTTGCTTTAAGTTATTGATTAGTCAAACCTTGAGAATCATAAAAGATTAAAGTTAAAGGGCTTAATCAAAGAGTTAAGAAATAACCAAGAATGAGGATTGGGTAGTAATACGGAGAGAGAGACGTTAAACATTGTGAAGTAGAAATGATACTAAATGATTATTCTATATTACATCATTATAGGATTGATTGTGATGTGGTTGTGAGGCATCGGGAAAGGATGGGGAAAATGCGCAGTTGCTAAGGGCGACAAGTAATCACACTTAACCTTGCTATAACATTGAGGGTGACGTTAGTTAGGGATTTTGTAAAATCCCTTCTCACCCTCTATATATATTATCTTTAAAAGATTATTTTTATACAAAATAGGCTATCGGGTGCCTTTCAAACACGATTATTTTTATATAAATGATTGATTTACATTATATATATATTATCCTGGTGGTGGTGGTAGTTCTTGAATAGTATGACATACAGGTACCATATTCTGATTAAAGAGGATTGTGGTTTGAAAGGGCGTGAATTGTTGAGTTTGAGATTGTGAGGGATTTATGTAGTACTTGGTTAGGGATAATGATAGTTAGGTGGAGGGAAGGAATTGAATGGTTGTGAATGGGATGGTGATATTGAAAGGAAATGGTGATTGAGATGTTGAATACTGTGAGATATTGAAAAAGATATTGTGGACATTGCATGACACTGAGACATATGTACCATCGCGCGATGATAACCGTTCGATAGGCCAATCAACGGTTATTTGTACGGGTTAACAGATTGGAGACTGTGACCAATGGTTAACAGATTGGAGACTGTGACCAGCAGTCTTCTGATTGGAGACAGGGACTGCTCCCTTTCTGATTGGAGACAGATTGGGGTTTCCCTCTCATGGGGTTACCAGAGAGGGAAATTGCCCCCTCATTGTGAGAGGGGCACAGTGTCAACTCATTTGGAACATATATAGGGCTCGAGCGTAGTGCCTCCGGGATGGCACGAGTAGAGCACCAGGGATTGTACATGAATGTGAGCCGAGAAATTGGATTTGAGAAAGGTATGAATGAGAAATTCAGTAAGGAATGCATGGATTTGAATTGGACGTGACAGGGGGATTGAAGTGTTAAATGGAAGAAGATTTGGGTTATATACATATTACTGAATTTAAATTGTGGTACCCTTTAGTCGCCTTAACTACCGCACATCTCACTGTTATAGTGAGTTAAGCGGTGATTACTGGGACAAATTGTCTCATCCCACGATTACTGACATTTTTGCAGGTATTCATGCACGGGCGCAAGCATCAGGAAAGGGAATTAGGTTGTGGAGGTTATTTAATTTGTTTAGAAATGTATATTGCCAATTTATAGGTCTGCATTCGCTTCCGCATGTATATATATCTACTTATTGTTTAATATCAACTAGTTTTGTTTATTAACCATGTTAGACAATTCCTTTCTAACATGGTTAGCAATAAATTATCCATGATAGCAGCTGTATTGTATTAGTTTATTCTTTTCTATCATGGATAATAATTTAGTCATTAGGATATTCTTTTTTTAACTATGATAGAGATATTGATATTATTGAAATTCCTTTTTCTATCATAGTTAGCAAAGATATTATTGAACTAAAAGAGATGTCACAGGTTAATTAGGGGAATTAGTAACAGTATGTTACAACTTGTTACATTTTGCATCCTTCAATCCTTCATTAAAAAATCAACAAAATATATTTTCTTCACCCAAATCCATCTTACATTGCATTTAATTTACTAGGATAGTTAGATTAAACAAGGCTCCTTGAGAACGATACCCAGGGTAGCTTCCGCTTACCTTGAGGTTCTAAAATTTCTTGAAGGATTAGACCCAAGACACACTACACCGACCGTTAATTCGGTGTCCTTCAAGTGGCGCCGTTGCCGGGGAGTCATTAATTTGACTCCCTAGTAAATTTGTGTCAATCTTCAAGATTGAATTGGGTTAAAGTGAGCCATTAGGTTGCATTTAGTTTAGGTGCATTTAGGATAGTTCACTTTGCATTTAATCTTTGTTTTAATTTTTTTAGTTACTTGCATTTGCATATTGAGATTATTTGGTTGCAATTGTCATGTCTAGGCATTTTAATTGTGAACAATTTTTTTTCTTTTCAAGTGTTGATAAGCATGATGATTTGAGCTTCTTTGAATCTATTCAACATGATGAAGAATTCATTTCACCTTCCTCCCCCTTCATTACCACATGTGATTGTGATGAGTCTTGTGCTATTTGTATGGAAATTGATAATTGGCTTTCCACTTCACATGATGTTACATCTTCATCTAGTTCAATTGATAACATGACACATGCTATACTTGAAAATGGACATGAAAATTGCATATCTTTTGATCTCAATTCTTTTTCATCTTTGG
The DNA here is from genome assembly GCA_029929735.1 of Mimosa pudica. NCBI lineage: Eukaryota > Viridiplantae > Streptophyta > Magnoliopsida > Fabales > Fabaceae > Mimosa > Mimosa pudica. The sequence continues at coordinate 10,808,083 of JAKELP010000018.1, read as the reverse complement.
ATGGGTCAATAAGGGAAGATTCTCATGTTTTGAATGATAAAATTGTGAAAAAGGATGAATCTTTCCATTTGATTTTATCTTGTGACCTACCGCCCGATTTAGGATTGCATTCATCTTCCATATTGCATAAATTCTCTTCTTCTTCCACTCTTATACCTCCCACCTCTTGTGATTGCAAATTCGATGTGGTGTGTGATGACTCCCCATATTTAGTGGTTTTAGGAAATATTTTGTTATATTTGGGGAGTCATTAATTAAGTAATTAAGTGATTTTGTTGTGAATTGGAAAGAAAGTAATTTGATGATTATTATATGAATGATTCTTTTGGAAATTTGAAATTTAACTGAAATAGGAAACTTAATATATTAAAAGAAATATTTTGATGGGAAGTTTCCTATTAATGAGATTATGTGATTGAGTTATTGTGATTATTTCCTATTTCATTCTCTTCATGAATGCAGATTTAATGAAAAAGGAAATAAAGAGAAGGAGATTATTTGATTATGTGCAAGAAAAGGAAAGAAAAGAAACTTAACATGCAAGACAAAGACAATATGGTGTTGGACTATTTTATTATAAATATACACATGCAATTGAGGAGAAGAGGAGGCTGGTTTGAATACTTCCAATTTTCCTAGAGCCTAGAGGAATTCACACGAGTTGAAGAAAAGGAAGCAAGTGGCACACTGTTGAAGGGAACTTTGGAGTCTTGGTTTTAACACACCATACACGCAGAGAGACTAAAGGTTGGAGGCTGTAGCTTTTTGTCTTTTCCTAATTGAACCATACACACGCAGAGGCAATAGCATTTGGGGGAGTGGAGCAGTACATGAACGCTTGAAAGCAACAAGGCACTTCTATTTTGAACTTCCTTGTTTTATTTATCACTATAAATTCAGTTTCAATATTTATTGGGATTGATTTGAACCTCATGTGTAGCTAGTTTCCTTTTACAACCTAGGGTACTATGAACTTGTTTATAACTTAGTATTTTATTTCCCACTATTTAGTCATGGTTAATTTAATTTAGTTTATTTAATCTTGTTGTTATTGATTAACTTGTTTAGTGCTTGATCACCATTAGACATATTTAGGGAATTTAGAATTGGACTCGAAAGAGGGAATTTTAAATAGACCATGAGATTAAATAGTGTAGGATTGGATTGTTAATCTGATTTGCGACTAGGATAGACATATACCTAGAAGCCCTACATAGTCACATTAGAGCGGTACCGGTATTAATTGGCTTAGTAAATTAGTGCAAGACATTGTGTAATTAAGTTAGGCAAGGATATAGGTGGAAACCGAAAGGCATTTATAGACACTAGTACTCTAGATTAGCTAGTTGAATTAATTCATAATTAATTTAGTGGGGAATAAAATCTAAGAAGCAGATTAGGGATTAGTGGCTCTAGGTTGTTCTTTTGACTCGTGAATTTCTTTTGTGTGAATATTTGTTTTATTTTATTTTCTTAGATATTAGGTAATTGAAATCAATTTTCTTTTGTTTACTCAACTTGAATGAAAATAGGAGATCTAATGCCTAGTTATTAATTGTCTGAGTCTCTGTGGGATCGACCTTGATTTACCACTTTACTAAAATACGATCCGTACACTTGCAGAATTTTTATCAAAATTTTGGTAGCATCAGTACCCCAACACCAACTTGGGTTCCTCACCTTTCCGGTTGCAAACACAAGAGGATTTAAAAAACATAAATGTGTCTTTTACTCCTACAAAAGGGAGTAATGTTGATTTTCTTGGTTGTGATTCATACTTGGAGAGTTTTGATCCTAAATTGCTTAAATTCTACTCTAACCCTCTCCAAGTTTGTTCCTTTGGATTTGATATTTCTCTTGACTTGTTTTCTTTGCATGAACATCTTTGTAGGAGCCATATGAGATATCGACTTCAAACACCACCAAGAAAGATCAACAAAGGAGAAGTTGGAGCTCTAAAGTCCAACATGATCATCATCAAGGATGAGAACTTCTCCTTCAAGCATTTGAAGATACCATAACCAAGGTTGTCTCTTTCCTCACTCATTTTCCTTCTTGTTCTTCATGTAATTGGCTTAATTGTTGATTGAGGAATATAAGTGTGGGGGAGAGACACAAACTAGTAGTAAAAGGTAGCTTTAGTTGTTTATCTCATTTCTAGTATTAAAATAAAGTGCTTAGTGCTAACACCACCACCACACTTGATTTCCACATGCTTTGAAATTTAATTGGAATTTTCCATGATTTTGCTACATTGAGGACAATGTAGGAATTAAGTGTGGGGGAGGGGTTGTAGTTGGGTTAAGTTTTGGGTTATTTCATCTTGGATATGTTTCTAGCTTCAAATTGGCAAAATTTTTGAAAATTTTTGAACTTTCCCTCACTTTTACATTTGTTAACCTTGGACATGACATATTTTTAGACTTTTGGCAATTTTGAGAATTTGTTTTTATGCTTTTCATTTGCAATCTTGTGAATGGAATTGATGCCCTATGGTTAATCTTGATTGTCTTGAATATTTGTTTATGAGTTTAGAAGAATTAGCCATATATTGTGAGGTTTATTTGAGCCTAATTATTCATTCTTGAGGGAAATCCACTTGGTTATCATTCTCTAGAACTTGTTTGCATTCTTGGTCAAAGCTTGTTGCATATAGTGTAATGTAGGATGATAAAGGCGTTCATTTCATAGCCCTTAACCCCAAACACCAACCCTAAACACTCTACCCTTTTGCTACCCATTTGAGCCATTCACTTGATGTTATTGCATTGTTTTGCCAATATGAGAAAAGTTGCATAATTGCTTTGTTCAAAATGAAAAAAAATGTCATTGTTATGTTTCAAAGAAGCATGTTATGTATAGAAAAAAAAATACAAAAAGAAGGGAATTGGTGAAAAGAAAAAGAAAAAAAAATGGAGAAAAAAAATGAGAAAAAGTCAAAAAGTGAAAATAAGGCATGCATAGTAGTTTAGCAATGTGCAATTGGTAATTCAAGTTGTAAATGAATGGCTAAACATGCATAACATCATTTCTTTTCATTTTCATTCTCATTCCATCACTTAGCCTATTCCATCACTATAACCCTCAAAAGCCCTTTTGATGCATTGCACTTTATGTTTTAGTAGAGACCTTAGAATTCCTACAAGCATATGGTAGGATGTGTACCAAAGTGGATATTGAGAGTATAAATGAACCCAAAATGGTGAGATGTGTGTAAACACTTATCCTTGAGTGATTTTCTTCTCTACTCATACTCTTCACATTCATTACAATCATTATTAATCATTGATAGCATTATTCCATTCCATTTTTTTTATCCTATATGTTGGAATTCTCATAATTGTCTTGTCATTGTACTTCAAAGCTTTTTAAAATTTGTCTTTGTCCGGGAGTACAAAGGTTTAAGTGTGGGGGAGTTGACAAATCCATGTATTTGTATGTTTTTAATGTGCTAATTTGAAGTTATTAACATTTCAAAGATGCAATATTGAATTAAAATGCACTGATTATAATTTAATTGGATTAAAAATAATTTTGAGTAAAAAGGGTCAAATAAGGGCAGAATCGTCACATTTAATTGTTTATCTTAAGTGGTTAATTTTTGAGATGAAAGGAATTATGTTGTTGTAATTTTTCCCTTGCAGAAAATGACAAAAATGAGCTGAAATTGCTATTCTGAGTATTTGGAGAAAATTACAGAATCAGCCCAGAATCCTGAAAATGCTTCAAAACAGTCCTGCGAAAATTACAGAAGCTGACCCAAAACTTTCAGAAGTTGCAAACAGGTCCCTGTCGCGAACAGCAGCTTCCAGGCTTGGTTTTTACTGGTTTTTTGGGTATTTTGACCCCAATTTGGACCCAAACTCAAACCCAATGATCAAGCCCATGTTCCTATTGATATTAAGTGAAAAACTAGGCATAGAAACACAAGTTTTGGGGGTTGGGTGCTCCCCAAAACCCTAGTTCCCTCCATTCCCTTCATCCTCTTCTCTTCACTTCTCATCCAATTTCTTCAATCTTCCACCTTCCTTCCTCCATTCATGCCTCAATAAAATTTCACCTTACTCTTGGAGTTGATTTGAAGATGGCTTGAGCTATGGTTCTTCAAAGGGGAGTCCCAATTCCTTTTCTTTCTCTTTATATTTTTGATTGCCTAGGTTTAGGTTAGCATTTATATTTTGAGATTGGACTGGACTTGGTTGTTATTATGGGTATTTGTGATTTTGACTTGTAATGAGGGATTTGAACTCAACAATATGTATGGTCATACATATGTTCTTTATAATTCATTAGATATTTCTATTTACTCATGGTATTGATAGATAGTTTATTGAATTGAATTGTAATTGAACCATGTATTACAAATCACTAATCACACTCTAGGGTAATTAATAATGCCTAATTTAATGGGTCCATGAGATTAGGTGTTAGACTTGCCGGTTGGTGAGGTTTGGTATTTTAGGAAACCTAGAGAAACTCAAAGTGAACCTATTAATTGCTTGAGTAACATTGGACTTCAATCCTTAGATTTTATTTTATTATGTGGGGTTCCAATAGTGAATTAAAATCATAGGATCAATTAAGTGGCGATTCGGGGTCCCGGTAGTAGGATTAATAGTTCCTTGCAAGTAATAGGTCCACAAGCACTAAAGAGCTTAACAATGCCTAATTGGATGAGGTCTCAACATTTAGGTATTGGACTCATGGGTTCATGAGGTTTGGTAAATTAGGAAATTAGTGCATTAAACTCCCCAAAAATATTTAGAAAGCTATGATAGTCATTGAAAATCATTTCCAAGAGCACTTCACTTCCACTACACCCTTTTATTAAAATACCAAAAATATTTATTTATTTTGCATCCTTCAATCCTTCATTAAAAAATCAACAAAATATATTTTCTTCACCCAAATCCATCTTACATTGCATTTAATTTACTAGGATAGTTAGATTAAACAAGGCTCCTTGAGAACGATACCCAGGGTAGCTTCCGCTTACCTTGAGGTTCTAAAATTTCTTGAAGGATTAGACCCAAGACACACTACACCGACCGTTAATTCGGTGTCCTTCAATTTCTCGATTGAATTCAACTGTCAACTAATTCTTATATTGGTTAGGTATTATAGGTAATTTCATTTTTCTGACATGCATTTCCGTCCATTTAGCATTAAGCAATATAATATAATGTATGTACGCACATTCTACATAAGTTAAACTGGAGTTATTATTGCAGAGGAGGGAAACACAATTGTTGATTGTGGGACAACATTCTCATCTTTTCCCAAAGATCTTTACAACAAAGTGGAAGCAGAAGTTGCAACACTTATTGAAGTAGAAAGAACTCCTTCTCCATTAAGATACAATTCAAGCCTTTGTTATATGTCAGAAAGTATTGAAAGCTTAGGTATTCGCTTAATTACTTTTCATTTTAAGGGTGACAAAGTAGATGTGGAGTTGAGTCGAACAAATATCTTCTTTGAAGCTGATGTGCATGTACTATGCTTTGCATTTGATTCCATACCAAGTGGTAGAGCCCTTATAGGCAACATACAGCAAACCAACTTCTTGATTGGCTATGACCTTCATAATAATTTCATTTCCTTCAAGCCAAAGGATTGCTCTAACCAATAAATACTTATTACGTTTTTTCTGATGAATTTTGTTGGAGATAAATTGGAACATAGGTTTGGGCTCCATTCATGTGAGAACATTATTATTTGTTTCAAGTATGTGATATATATACTTCAAAAGATCTTACATCCTTCTTCAATATGCATGGATTCATTTTTTTCCAAAAATATCAAATATAGTTATTTACAATTATTTTATTTTTGTTTTTATTGCGTGAATATTTATTAATTCAATCTATCAATTTCAAGCCATGGTAAAATCCTGTGTCAAATTGTCGCGTGTGTTGTAAATATTGTATGGTTTTGTCAAATTTAAAGAGGAGGTTTTATATTGTTTATGTAACACCCCAAAATTTAAATTAGAGATAATAAAGAGGTAAGTAAAATCTTAGAATGTCATTAGTAAAATTAAAAATAATTGTACAAATAAATAAATAGGGTAAACATAACTTTTGGTCCTCATAGTTTCCCTTCATTTGGGTTTTGGTCCCTCAAGTTTAAAAAGAGTGTTTTTGGTCCCTCAAATTTACTCAGTTTGTGGTGGTTAGTCCCTGGTGCATTGAGTTTGCTTATGTGTCACTAACAGTGTTAAATTTGCCCATGTGTCACTAACGGTGTTAAGTTGGTGCTGATTGGGTGAGCTTATGTGGCAACTTGTGCTTATTTGGACATTGACAATAATAATTAAACATAAAAAAAATTCCCACAAATTTTTAAACCCCTCCTTCCCTTCCACAAGGCTGACGCTGGGCGCTGGCCCCACTGAGAAGACAACCCAGATCTGCACTACTGTGCCAACACCGACGACATTAACTCCGGCGACAATTTTCCGGCGATGGACAATGAGCTACAGCAACCACTGCAGAGTTTAAAACAACAAAAATAGTATGAACATGAGCAGCAGCCATCCATATCTGTAATAATGTATCATTTGCGTCAATGTCCATATAATCCTTCTTCTTCAATATTGAACCTCTGAACCTCTTTTACATTAATGGACATATAATCCTTCTTTTTCCCTTCCCTTCCAGATCTGCAATAATTTCAACAACCCAGATCTTCCACACATCTCTCACGCCTCCTTCCTCTTCCAACTACGCCAATTCCTCTCAACGTACCTCCGTCGCTCCTCCTTAGCTTTCTCACTCTCTTCGTTCCTGAACCTTCTTTCATTCATCTGAAAATCAATTAGAGGGAAGATAACAAAAGGCAAGCTTGGCTAAAAATTATCTAAACAAAGGGATGCATTTCTTGAACATTATTGAACCTCTTCTCTATATCCAGCGTCGGCCGTTGGCGTTGTGGAAGGGAAGAAGGGGTTTAAAACTTTGTGGGAATTTTTTTTATGTTCAATTATTATTGTCAATGTCTAAATAAGCACAAGTTGCCACGTAAGCTCACCCAATCAGCACCAACTTAACACCGTTAGTGACATATGGACAAATTTTAACACATGGGCAAATTTAACACTGTTAGTGACACATAAGCAAACTCAATGCACCAGGGACTAACCACCACAAACTGAGTAAACTTGAGGGACCAAAAACACTCTTTTTTAACTTGAGGGACCAAAACCCAAATGAAGGAAAACTATGAGGACCAAAAGTTATGTTTACCCAAATAAATAAATAAAGGAAGGAAGAAGGGTAATATGGTCATTGGCATACCATGAATATCATTTTCCTTCTTCCTTCCTTTTCCTTGGACAAAGCTCGTACTCCTTCTCTCAACTTCATATGAGAGTGTATTGTTTGTTTTTTTGTATGTACTGTGGTTCTAGCTTTCTGTTTTTTTGGATGGCCTTATCTTTTTCATGTTGCTGGCTTAATGGGCTGTTGGAGACTTGGAGTGGAATTGTTTAATTTAGTAAGAATGTGTAAATGTTGACTTTTTGAAAGTAACTGTATTTTGTTTTAGTAATTAATTAATTAATTGATTGATTCTTGTTTATTTTGTCTTGAAGATTTAGTGGCTCTACTTTGCAAATTATATGGAGGATTTTGGATATTAGTTTGAACGTGCATGAAGAAGCTTGTATATGTCTATTGATGCATGCTAGATTTATAAGGGAGTAATGCATATGAATGGGTATTTTGAATGCGATATTGTTACTCTATTTCATAATGAACTGAGTATGCTATAAATGTGAACTGAAACTTTGGAATATTGGCAAGAGAGTGGCAGGGAAAAAGATTAATAATATCATTTGATTTTGGAACGCACTTAAGGTGTTTGATAAATGTCTAAGAGAAGGAATTATTTGAAAATTATGGTTTTTGCTAGGTGACTTAAGGTGTTGCAAATGTATTTGAGATATTAATGGTTTTTGGACTAATTTAATTGAAAATTACTTGATTCTTCTTACTATTCATGGTGAAGTATAAGTATTGTTTTGACTTTATGGTTGGTCATTGGTGATACTTGATTCCTCTTTGATGAATGTAGAGATATGGTGTATTAAATTTGCTACTTTACTTTTCTCTGTGAATGATAGAGACACTTAAATTAAATAATCATTGTTTTTTGCCCTATAATGACACATGTATAATGATGAAAGAGAAGTATTGGTGTTGAATTAACTATATAGGAACATGATATGCTAAGATAGTAAGTTAAAGCTATGAATTCCCAAAAGACTCTTAGGAGTTTTATTTGACAAAGGCAAATTCTATTATGATAGTAACCCCTTTGAATTATTGTTATTTCTGTTTTTCTGGTGCTTCATATGTTTTTATTCAATTCTGAATATTTCTCTTCTACTTTGCTGATTTGGCTATAGGTCGGGATTCATGAAATCTATGCGTAAAGTCTTAAATTTAAGAGTCTTGTTGATGTCAAGCATGTAGGGTGAAAATTGTGATGCTGAATAGTAATTTTGAACATAAATCTCCCTCTGTTCAAATCAGATTATAGGTTAGGTATTAGGAATTGTGATTTAGGAAATTTTGAACATAAAGACTGCAACTATTCATGTATATTGAGTTTGTATGAGTTGTGTAAGTTAGGAAATTTTTGTTTTGTTTCTAATTTGGATATCAATGATTGATGGTTGATTGGAGTTCTTATTAGGATGTCACACACGTCTATATATATATATATATATATATGTGTGTGTGTGTGTGTGTGTAGAATTCTGGGTGTTGGAGATTTTCTATACACTCTCTGATTAACCAGATTTCTAATGGATAAAAAGGAATTTTGTTGTAAAGTCTAGAAAATGGGTTAAGCCTACTTTGACATTTTATTTGGGTGTGATTCTTCTTAGATTTGTTTCCTCTTGACATGGGTGGTGGGATATGGGTGTCAATCTTTTTGCATTTTCTTTATTGTATGACTAAAAAATTTCTTTTGTTTCATTATTCTAAATTATATTTGTTAAAAGTATATTTTATAGTTATGCATTAAAATGATTTGAAAGTTTTAAGGATATTGCTGTGAAATTTCATGCTGGGGTATTTTATTATAATTATAAAATATTTGATAAGGAGTTTTTGTTTTCCCAGAAAAATTATTACTGTTTTTGGTATATTGGCCTAAGGCATGCTTCAAAACATTTTGAAGTCCTATAGATGATGAGATTTGATATCTGTTTTCAAATTGATTTATTTATTACTATACATATATATATATATATATACTTTTATTAGAGGAACTAGACACAAACCGCCTGTTTCTGTGGGTCTTGTACCTGCGCCTGTATTCGTGGCTTTTAGTCACGCCTGTATTCGTGCCCTTTGGGCTGCAGCTGTTTTCGTAGACTCGAGCTACGCCTGTTCACCTGTTTTCGTAGTCTCGAGCTACGTCTGATCGTCTGTTTTCTTAGACTCGAGCTTCGCCTGTTCACATGTTTTCGTAGTCTCAAGTTCGTAGACTTGAGCTACGCCTCTTCACTTATTTTTTGTAGACTCGAGTTACGCCTGTTTTCGTGACTTTGTGTCACGCCTATTTCGTGGTTTTACCACGCCTGTTTTCGTGACTTCGTGTCACGCCTGATTATTTACCCTCGTAGACTGTTTGTCCATGCTTGTTTTCATGACTTCGTTGCACGCCTGGTATTTCGCTTTGTGGCTGCTTCTCTATAGAAAACAAGTTTTTCATAATAATGAGTTTTCATATTTATTTTGTAATACTTAAAAGAAATCATTTTATTAAATATTATGCTAATCTTGCCCTTTGGTATTTATTCTTCTCAAATACAAATATTGTAACATTAAGTTGAAGTTTCTAAAATTTAATCTTTACTTTGTATTGTCATATTAAGTATTCTTTACAAATACATGTATTTATTTTGTATTGTCATATTAGTGTTGAATGACTATGATTAGGCTGAATCACATTGTTTTATCTGTTGGTTTGGTTTTCTCATATTGAAGGGGGATTTATGAGGATGGGTAGAAAATCCGTTGTTCTATTCTGTCTAACACTTATGTGTTAATTGTCCATTGACGACTGGAACAGAGATATTGGTTTGCTTTCTGCACTGATTTTGGAGGTGTCTGTGGTAAGGGAGAAAGAACAGTTGTTTGAAGTTGGTCAATTCTTAAAGAGTGATTATGTAATCAATTATTATTGGAGAGTGGGCTATTGCATTGCTGAGGGTTAATTTGATTTACACGAGCAACGATTCTCTATGAGAAAATGAGTTGTGAAGGATTAAGATGATTGTGAATCTTAGAAAAAGGTGAAGTTAATTAGGTGAAATTATCAAATAGAAATTAAGATGGCTGGGATGGTTTTGAGGAGATTAGGTCTTGTATGGCTGAAGTATAAAATTTAGATTTCTATGAATTGACATAGGCAATGCTTGAAATGGTAAATGATTGGAAATACTATGTATGACAAAATGTATGCTTAGTTTGTCTATATTTAATCTTAAATGACTTACGAAGTTTAAGGTAAACTTCTTGCCGGTCACGTTTAAAATTTTTGGGCGTGACAGTTTAGGATTGGGTTCACACTAGTATATAATTGTTGGAAATATCGTGTGGGTGTGTCATAAGAAAAGGTCCCGAATTCTTAGTGATTGAGGGGTCCAAAATATAAGTGAATTTGGATTGTTATATGGTAAAGAGAAAGAGTTGACTCATACAACAATGGGTTACAAGAGGTTCAATCCGGCTATTTACCCCACTATTTGTGTGTGAGTTAATATGTGAATCAAGCACCTTTTATTAGGCTAGGGTAATGGACCTAATCTGCCCCCCAAGTAACCACCAAGGAGCGCTGAGCACCCTGATCTATCAACAGGCCCATATCTGGACTCCAAGTAACCAAGGTGTTTAAAAACTACCCCGTTACTATGCCTATGTGGCTGCCACGCGAACACTTGCTTTATCACCTCTGCTTGTCACGTGTGTATTTTAATGGGGCCATGCACATTACAGGCCGAAACAAAAAGATAAGGAGCAAAGTGGGCTTGAATGGATTGGACAAAAGCATTTGTTAGCAAGAAAGAAATTGGACTGTTTGGTAAAAACTAATTGAGGGGACCTAGACAGTGGAACGTGAAGGGCAGAGGCGGAGTCTTTTGGGGGCTCTTGGCTGATATAGACACACACACGCCAGAGGGGCGTCACTGTGCACATTGAATAATCTTTTGAGTGCCTCTCTTCACTGTAATTGGACGTCCTGCAAAACGAAAATCAAAGGGAGAGCAAGATCATTGAAGGCAAGAGTTGGGGTTTGGAGAGGAAACAAATGCTTAGATATTTCAAAATTACATTGTGGTCTTCTCTTTTCCCTTCTCAATTTTCTTTATTTCCTCTTGTATGAACTTTTTAATTTCTGGATTGTGGTGTTAATATTAGTTATGAGTAGTTAGTTTATTTTTAGGTTTATTTTGAAGTTTTCTATGGATTAATGTTTTTTATAACAAAAAGTTTATATGAGTTGAGTCCTGGGCTCACCTGGGCCAGGGCAGACCTTCGGGCTCAAAGAGCACTTACAGAGGTACTTACAAATCGCCCACCAATAAGGTCTTCATATCGGCGAGATTCGAACACACAACCATATAGTCATGAGGCGAGCCCCTTTACCAATTGAACCAACCTTTGTTGGTAATGTAACTTGTGTTAGAATCTTAAGTTTTGATGAAGACTAAAATATGAAAGAACAAGTTAAACACTTAGAAAAATTAGGTTAATATAGAACCACAAGTAAGAGTACAACCGGATGTGGATTGACTTCCGGATGGATGAGGACTAGCGCTCACGGATGAATGACACATCCCCCAGCGGAAGCAAGTAATTCATTAAGTCAGAAAAGCAAGAGAGCACTTAATACATTGAGAGTTTTATTCATTACTCATCTTGTACTCTTTGTAGTTAAGTCTCTCCATTTATTGAGAGCATTCATTGTACTTAAGTGTGTAACATTATTCGTTCTTAGAGAGAACTAAGTTTAGAAAATCCTTTGTTTGAAAGGTTGAACCCTTACACGTAGTAAGGGGGAGCGAGTCTGTAAGGTTGCAAGTGAACTTGGTGTAAAACTTGTGGTTGTAAGGTTGCAAGTGATCCCGTGCTAAAACTTGCGGTCGTAAAGGTTCCAGGTGAACCCGTTGTAAAACCTGGGGATTAGTGGAACTCAATCTGGGTGATTGAGAACTGGACGTAGGTCAAGAGTTGGACCGAACCAGTATAAAAATCTTGTGTGTTTTTATTGTTTGTTTTATTTGGTAGAACAATTCACCCCCCTCTTGTGCATCCTCACTTTCATTTGGTATCAGAGCAAGGTCTTTCTGACTTGATTCCAGCGAATCTAGAAAGAAAAGATCTAGTGATGGATGCTGAATATCATTCTCTTCCCGATGTAGCTATGCAGCCCAACAAGCCTCCTGGCTTTGATGGGTATAACTATCCCTTCTGGAAGTTCAAGATGGAGACCTTCATCAAGACCAGTGGTCTTCGTATCTGGGATGTGATAGAGCATGGTAACAATGTTCCTCTAGATGATGAGGGTTTTGCAAAGCCACGATCCAGATTCACCAATGAAGATTATGCTCTAGTTGAACTGAACCGCAAGGCCGTCCACTATATTTAGTGTGCCCTGAGCCCGAAGGAGTTTCATAGGATAAGCCACCACAAAACAGCAAAAGATATGTGGGAGGCTCTTGAGGCAGCTCATTCTGGAACCAAGGGAGTAAAGGCCAGACGCGTTGAGATGCTGGTTGAGGAGTTTCACAAGTTCACAATGCTTCCAAATGAGCCAATCAGAGAGTTGGAGCTCAGATTCACCCATCTTATAAACAACCTAGCCTCTTTGGGAAAGGACATTCCTGAGGAAGAACAAGTGAGCAAAATCCTAAAGGTGTTAAAGGGTGACTGGATTACCAAGGTGACCATTCTGCAGGAAGTCCAGGGAGAGTCAACCAGCTCGATCACTGCTTTATTTGGATCTCTGGCTGAGTATGAACCAACCCTGTTGGCCCAAAGAGCTCCTCAAGCTGCTGCTAAAACCAAAAATCTTGCTCTTGTTGCTCCCAGAAAGGAAAGGAATGATGATGATGTTGAGGATGATGAGGAAGAGATAGATGATGAAGAAATGGCTATAATGGTGAGAAAATTCAGAAAGTTCTTCCGAAAGAAAGGAGACTTTCAGAAAGGAGAATCTAGCCATAAGAAGGATTATAAGAAGGAAAGGGCTCCTGTGTGCTTTGAATGTAAGAAGTCTGGTCATTTCAAGGCTGAGTGCCCGAGCCTTCAGAGAGTCAAAGGGAAGGACAAGAGGAAAGTCTTCGTGTCCTCGATCTGGGTGAATAGTTCTGATGAGGAAGCTAGTGATGAGGAAGAGGTTGCAAACCTTTGCCTTGTTGCTAGGGAGGATGGAGAAGAGGCATCTTCAGACTTCGAATCCATCCATGGTAATGAGGTAACCCTTACTGAACTCCAAGAAGCTTATAACGATATTCATAGAGAGTTCTTTCGTGTATGTAAGGCTTACAAGGTATTGAGAATGAAAAATGAATCACTTGAGTTCTCGGTGAACTCACTAAGTGAAGAGCTAGCGGAAGCCAAAAAGCTTCCAGTAGCAGATGGCAAGGGAGATCCCCTAGCGGAACCCAAGGCCCCAACACTAGAAAGCTGCATCAACTGCAGCAAAATCTCTGCTGAAAAGAATAGATTATAAAATGCCCTACAAAAATTTACAAATGGTTCTGAAATGCTGAATGTTATTTTGATGAATCAGAGGGCATATAGAGATAAAACTGGATTAGGGTACAAGCATAAAGATAAAAAGTGGGTGGAACCTAAAGTGAAACCATACTTAAAGTTTTTCCACAAAGCCACTAGTCACAGTTCCACACCCTTTAGCTTCTGCAACTATTGCAACAGGAAGGGACACTCCACGTCCACCTGCAATGCAAAGAAGTATGGAGCTAACAGCTCCTATAAGTGGGTTCCAAAAGGAACCAGGGTAAATGAGGATCCTCCAAGGAAAGAAACTAAGGGAGGATAAGGACCTATAACTTGGAAATATATTTCAAGGGAAGTCCGTCAGCCTAGAGCCCACACAAGGCCAGAGGCACAACACAATCACAAACCTAAGGTCAACACTGGACCAAGGGTTAAGGGAACTAATGATAAAGGACCCAATAAAGGTTGGGTACCTAAGCTTGTCTAATCCTTGCAAGAACAGAAAGTGGTACATTGACAGCGGATGCTAGAGACATATGACTGGTGACAGGGACAAGTTCAAATCCTTGGTGATCAAAGATGGAGCCAAAGTGAATTTTGGAGGGAACCAAAGCGGAAAGATCACTGGGGTTGGAGAAGTTGGACCTGTCAAAGATGTCTATCTAGTTGATGGTCTCTGTCACAACCTGCTGAGCGTGAGCCAGAGCACTGACAAAGGAAACTGGGTAATTTTTGATTCACATGAGTGCATGATAGTAGATAAGCATGATCTAGATATAGACAAGGCCAACCTAAAATGCAAACTTAAGGCAAGTAGGAATGAAAATCTATACTCCCTAGATTTATGTCAACAACTAGCTGAAAAATGTTTAATCACTAGTGATGAAAATAGTTGGCTTTGGCATAAACGGCTAGCGCATGTAAACTTTACACAGCTTGATATGCTTATTAAAAAGGAGCTAGCTATAGGGATTCCATCCTTCAAAGTTAAGCATGATTTTATCTGTGAATCCTGCCAACGAGGAAAGCAAACAAAGTCCTCGTTTAAGACCAAGAAGAAAGTCTCCACCAGCAGGCCCTTGGAACTGATCCACATGGATTTGGTTGGGCCAGCGAGAGTGAAGAGCTTAGGTGGAAACCTATATGCTCTAGTGGTGGTGGATGACTATTCAAGGTTCACTTGGACTATGTTTCTTCCCTCCAAGCAAGATGCTTTTGATGCTTTTGTTGTCCTGGCTAAGAAAGTGCAGAATGAGAGAGATCTCAAAATAGCAGCCATAAGGACAGATCATGGAGGAGAGTTTGAGAATCACAACTTCTCGGAGCTGTGTGAGGAGAATGGAATTGATCACAACTTCTCAGCTCCCAGAACCCCTCAACAGAATGGCGTGGTTGAAAGGAAGAACAGGGTTCTGACAGAGATGGCCAGAAGCATGCTCAATGAGAAAGAGGTTTCTCAAGTGTTCTGGGCGGACGCTATGAGCACTGCTTGCTACATCTCCAACAGAGCCTATGTTCGCAAGGGCTTAGACAAGACTCCCTATGAGCTGTACAAAGGTAGAAAGCCCAACATCAGCCACCTCAGAATCTTTGGATCAAAATGTTATGTTCATAACAATGGAAAGGTAAACCTGGGTAAGTTTGATCCAAAAGCTGATATAGGTGTTTTCATAGGATATTCCCTTAGGAGTAAGGCTAATAGAGTATACAATGTGAGAACTAGAACTGTAGAAGAATCTATGCATGTTGTATTTGATGAAAATCCTACATGGGAACAATCCACAGAAGATGATGGGATACTAAATTTTTCAAAACCACCATCATCTTCACCACCAAAAGAAACACCAGGTCACCAGCGAGTGATCCTAAGCAGGAAGATGAACCCAGTGATGAACCTAGAATGCAGACGGTGCCTGATGAGGTGCAGTTGCCAACAGCTAGGAGACATCACAGGGATCATCCTCTTGACCAAGTGCTTGGTGATGTTTCTTCTAGTGTCAGAACCAGAAGACAGGTTCAAAATGAAGTTGAGTTTGGAGCCTTCTTGTCTCAGATTGAACCAACTTCAGTTGAACAAGCTCTTGAGGACTGTGATTGGATTATTGCCATGCAGGAAGAGCTTAATCAGTTTGAAAGAAGCCAAGTATGGGAGCTAGTCCCTAGACCGTCTCACCAATCCATAGTTGGGACCAAATGAGTCTTTAAGAACAAGCTGGATGAGACAGGTCAGATTACTAGGAACAAAGCCAGATTGGTAGCAAAAGGGTATAACCAAGAAGAAGGCATAGACTATGAAGAAACCTTTGCTCCAGTTGCAAGACTTGAAGCAATAAGGATTCTTCTAGCCTTTGCATCCATGAAAGGTTTTAAATTATATGAAATGGATGTAAAGAGTGCTTTTCTTAATGGTTATATTAAAGAAGCGGTTTATGTTGAACAACCTCCTGGCTTTGAAGATCATAAACACCCTAAACATGTGTATAGACTAAAGAAAGCATTGTATGGCCTGAAACAAGCTCCTCGAGCTTGGTATGAGAGACTCAGCAGCTTTTTGCTGGGAAAGGGTTTCTCAAGAGGCAAACTAGATAATACACTGTTTATTTTACATAAGGATAGAAACATGTTAATTGTCCAGATTTATGTTGATGATATTATCTTTGGGGCAACTAACGAGAAACTCTGTGAAGAGTTTTCTAAGACTATGCAGGGAGAA
Source organism: Mimosa pudica (assembly GCA_029929735.1). Taxonomy (NCBI): domain Eukaryota; kingdom Viridiplantae; phylum Streptophyta; class Magnoliopsida; order Fabales; family Fabaceae; genus Mimosa; species Mimosa pudica. Next base: position 10,791,610 of record JAKELP010000018.1, on the reverse strand, counting down.
TTTGAGATGTCAATGATGGGAGAACTAACATTCTTCCTAGGCCTGCAAATCAAGCAAAAGAAGGAAGGGATCTTCATCTCCCAAACCAAGTATTGCCGTGAGCTCCTCAAGAAGTTTGAGATGGATGAGTGCAAGGAGTATGATACTCTCATGAGCACCACTGCCGCACTCGATGCTGATGTAAAGGGAAGTTCGGTCAGCCTGCCTATGTACAGGGGGATGATAGGATCCTTATTGTACTTAACGGCTAGCAGACCTGATATACAATTTAGTGTAGGCATGTGTGCTAGATTTCAAGCCAACCCCAAGGAATCACCTCTAACTTGTGTTGAGCGTATTTTAAGATACCTTGAGGGAACTCAAGAACTTGGTCTCTGGTATCCCAGAGGTAACCAAGAGTTCTTGTGGGCTTATTCTGATGCTGACCATGCAGGTTATAAGACTGATAGAAAGAGCACCAGTGGACAATGTGCCTTCCTTGGTGGTTGTCTGGTGTCTTGGGCTAGCAAGAAGCAAACCTGCGTGTCTTTATCATCCACAGAGGCAGAGTGCATTGCTGCTGCAAGCTGTTGTGCACAAGTGCTGTGACTGAAGAATCAACTGAGGGATCTTGGCCTGGAGTTTCCTGAGGCTCCCATTCTCTGTGATAACACAAGCACCATCAGCCTTGCCAAGAATCCTGTTCAGCACACAAGGACAAAGCACATTGACGTCAGACATCACTTCATCAGAGATCATGTTCAAAAGAAGGATGTCAAGGTGCAGTTTGTTCCCACTCAACATCAGCTTGCGGATATCTTCACCAAGCCTCTGAGGGTAGATCAATTCACCTTTATAAGGGGAGATTTGGGAATGGTAAACCCAAATAAAGTTTAATCTTCAAAATAAACTTGTGCTTAATTGATTAAAACCTGCAACTATACTAACTTAGGCATCGGAGTGCCAATCTTTAGTTTTTGCAGGTCCACCAATGTTAAATCTTAAGTAAGTCCAACCGGAAGCAAATCCTCTACCGGATGCAACTTTGCTGCCGCTTGGTGATGACTCTAAGCAACCGGGAGCGCCAGTGCCTGGGTAGAAGACACGTCACTTCACCAAACGTTCCATCTTCGTCCACAGGAAGTTGTGCCTCCTCTGACAATGCGAGGAGACACGTGTCAAAAAGGTGCACCGTTCCAATTAAAATGTTTACGTTTTCCCATGCACAGCGCTTGTTTTCAATGTAGAGTCATTATGCCATCACATCGGTTACTACATGCATAAATAGGCATCAACACTCATTTTCACATGTTACACAAATTTCTTGCCACCAAATTCTCTGAACGCATTCATCATCTTCATCGCACATTCATTCTGTTCTTCATCCTGTTCTTCATCTTCTTCTCCTTCTTCTTCATTTCTGGGCATTGTGCATTCCATCTTTTACATACCATTCATTTCACTCAACCCTAAACACACAAAATGGACGGCTCTCATGAATCAAACCCCAACACTCAGAAGAAGTCCAAATCTGGGAAATCTGGGCATCACTCCAAATCTGGGAAATCTGGGCAATATGAACAATCTGGGCTTTCTGGGAAAAAGAGTAAGAAGAGCATCCGTTTTAGCGAAGAGCCTTCTTCCAAGCGCCAAAGGATTGAGGATGATCCTTTTGTGTATAAGGATGGGCCGCTAGAAGCTGTTTCTTCTCAGTTTGAAAAGACAAAACCCTACTTCACAAATAGGATTTTTGTGGATATGAAGAAGGTTGAGGAACTGGGCTTTAGCCATTTGAAGGCACATCTCCAGAATTACATGTGTTGGCTGGGGATCAACAGTGAGTACAACGTCAATGTCCTCAGGGTGTTCTACCAGTCTCTCACAGCCAAGCCCAAGTACAAGAAGGTGAATGAGAAAGAGACTATTGGCCGAGTTGACTTCAAGGCCACAGTGAGGGGGAGGAAAATCAAGTTCTCTTGGAGAGATATCAATCGCCTGCTCGGGGTCACTGACGAGGGTATGAACCAGTGGATCTACCCTGAGAAGCTGAGTCAGGAGGAGCTTGAGATAGTGTATGAGACCAAGGGGAAGAAGGTTTCTGCTATGCCTGACTCCAAGCGGGTACTCCAATATGTCTACTCGCGCTTGATGACCAACAAGGGGCGGAACTTCAATGAATTCACCCAGCTAGACAACCCCTGGCTCCCCAGGTTCCTCACCATGCAGCCTATCAACCCCGGGCAACTGATCAGCATGGAGCTTAATAGGTGGTGTGAAGCCAAAGAAAAGAAACCTGGCTATCTTCCCTACCCTCAAGTCATCGCCTTCCTCCTGGAGAAACTCATGATCAAATCCACTGAGGAAGCTGACAATGTCCAGTGCCTGCCCATAGGATCGATGAATTTGGGGAAGATGGGCATCAGGTATGACAAGCCAGCAAAGGCCACTCGATCTGGATCTCAGGCAGGGAGTGCCTCGCATACAACTGCTCCCTCTGCGTCTGGCGTAGGGGATCAAGAAGTGGACTCCCATGTTGGGCCCAGCCGTGCTCCAAGACTGTCTGCTGCACAGAAGTCTATGATTGCTGAGTTGCTCGAAGAGATCCTTCACAGGCTGCCTAAACCCTTGATGGCCCCTCTGAGAGCAGAGTGTGATGCAGCCTTTCAACAGCAAGAGCAGAGAATCCAGGGCTTGGAGGATCGCCTAGGGAGAGTCGAGGCCAAATTAGATCTCCTACTTAGCCAGTTCCAGATCCCTCAACCTCACCCCAACCTACCACCTCCTCCTCCTCCTAATCCACCTCAACCACCCCCACAGAATGAACCTCACAATCCTCCTCCACCTTCGCCACAGAATGACCCCAACACTCACCACTCACCCTCACCTCACACTTCACCTCAAAACTCCCCTCAAAATTCTCCTAGCCACTCTAACTCATCCAACCACCAAAACTCCCCCAACCACTCACATTCACCCAACCAACCTCTCCACACCCTTAGCTCCTTCTCTTCCATTCCCAACCAGGAGACCCTTGGCTTCTACACTTCCATTCACCCCTTCAGTTCTATATACCTGAGAGATATACCTTCACACCTTCAGAGGATACCTGAGAGAAATATCCCTTCCTCACCCCTTCCTGGCCTATTCTCAGAATCAATTCCCTTCTTCTTCCCAAGCCCCACTCCTTCACCTGAAAACTCACCCCCTTCCTCACCTGAAAACTCATCACCCAAAAGATATGGCCCTGAACCTCCACCCTCCACTTCTCCCAATCCTTCCTCCCTGGCCCTCGCCCTTATTGATGATGCCAAAAGGGGGAGAGAAATCCTAACTCAACCCTCCCTATGGCTAGATGAGGATATTGCTGCTGCACTCCGTCGAGCCATGGATCATCAGAGATTGGGTAGAGCAAAAAAACTTATCCGTAGGGAAGCCATCAGGTTCATGCAACAGCAGCGCTCAGACAGCCAAAGGTCAAAATTGGAAATGGTATTGTATAGTCAGCCTGCTGATGCATCTCCACATGAGCCTGAGCCTGAGCCCGAGTCTTCATCATCTGAGCCTCCTCCCTCTGTGCCTGCCCAGAACATACTTGAAGAAATTCTGATGAAATATGGGTTAAAGAGGCAAGTCAATCCACCTATAGTGATTGCCACTCCAATCCCTCCTTCTGAGCCAACCTCAGCTCCTCCTCCTCCTCCAGTAGTCAAGTTCAGCAGATCAAGGAAGAAGTCCTTTGCCAAAAAGGGTGCTGGTACTTCTGAGTCTTCTAAGAGTGAAGAAGAGGAACCACGTGGTCGCTCTGAGGATCATGAGTCAGAAAGGGTATCTCAAGCAGGGGAAGCATCTGAGCCCCAGCCCTCCACCCAAGCGCCTCCAGAAGAAATTCCTCCACTTGTGGAAGTTAAGTTAGAGGTGGAAGACATGACTCCAGAGGAATTTGAGCGGTATGGCTGGACTGATCGGATCACCGTTGAACAGTTTGCTTGCCTCTATGCAGAAAGGGAACTTGCTAAGCCTCCTCAAGAGAAAAGGAAAGGAAAAGGCAAGGGAAAGGTGAAAGCAACGTCAAGTCAGAATGAAGACCCAGACTACCCTGTGTGGAATGTCAAGGTCAGAGCCATCCATTATCTCTTTGGATACATGCCTATCTCTGACTCGCCTTTTGGAGAATTTGCTGGGCTTACTGAAGTCAATGTCCTGAAGAGGGCCATTGAGGAATCCCTTGAGTCAGAGAGACTGAGAAGAGCTAGAGCCGAGGTAGAGTTTCAAGAGATGCTTGCTCAGATTAACCAGAGTGAGAAGGATGCTCAGTTGGCTAAGATGCAAGAGGAGTGTAATCAGAAACAATTAGAGAGGGAAAGGAAAAAGAGACACCAGCTCTGAACCCAAACCCCCATGCATTTAACTTAGAATTTTTCTTTTCATATTTCTCATGCATAGTTATCTGCTCACTTGTAAATCTGACTATTTATTATATTTCTATCTTGTAACTGATTTACTTATTACTAATGAAATTTGCCCTTGAGTTTATCTGTGCATTTTATTTGATTAACTCTCTAATATGAACTTAATTAGATAACTTAGTTTGTCATCATCAAAAAGGGGGAGAATGTTAGAATCTTAAGCTTTGATGAAGACTAAAATATGAAAGAACAAGTTAAACACTTAGAAAAATTAGGTTAATATAGAACCACAAGTAAGAGTACAATCGGATGTGGATTTACTTCCGGATGGATGAGGACTAGCGCTCACGGATGAATGACACATCCCCCAGCGGAAGCAAGTAATTCATTAAGTCAGAACTCAGTCTAGGAATGTTAGAAGTATAAAATCCTTGAGACTAAGTTAGGACACAACCGGATGCAGGAATGCTTCCGGATGCTTAGTGACTAGCGCTGCCTATTGGAATAGGCAACACCGAGCGTCAGTGAATATAACTCTAAGTCATAACTTAAGTCTAGTAGGAGTACTTCCGGATGTGGAATTGCTTCCGGAAGTAAGAGAGCTTCCTTAGACAAAATGAACTCCCACTGCATGTGACTATGTGTTAATATTGCTAGACTAACGTTCAAGTGCAGAACTGAGTGATGTTGCTTCCGGATCTGGAATTGCTTCCGGTAGCAATCAGAATGTCAGAACGTGCAGCAGTGCAGTGTCAGAGTGCTTTTTGGCAGAGCAGAGTTGTCAGAGTTGCTTTTCAGAGATAAAGCAAAGTCAACCCTGCTGAGCATTGATGGAGCATTAATGTTCAACGGTAACAAGGGAATAACAGCTATATTCAAACGGCATTGTTATCTACCAAGAGAGAGAATACTTGAAGACACTATATAAAGAAGCTCATCTTCATTTATGAAGAGAACTTGGAGAAAAAACGCAGAAATCTAGAGAGAGAAACTGAGAGCATTCTTCAAGCATTCAAAGCTGCCCAGAAAAGCAAGAGAGCACTTAATACATTGAGAGTTTTATTCATTACTCATCTTGTACTCTTTGTAGTTAAGTCTCTCCATTTATTGAGAGCATTCATTGTACTTAAGTGTGTAACATTATTCGTTCTTAGAGAGAACTAAGTTTAGAAAATCCTTTGTTTGAAAGGTTGAACCCTTACACGTAGTAAGGGGGAGCGAGTCTGTAAGGTTGCAAGTGAACCTGGTGTAAAACTTGTGGTTGTAAGGTTGCAAGTGATCCCGTGCTAAAACTTGCGGTCGTAAAGGTTCCAGGTGAACCCGTTGTAAAACCTGGGGATTAGTGGAACTCAATCTGGGTGATTGAGAACTGGACGTAGGTCAAGAGTTGGACCGAACCAATATAAAAATCTTGTGTGTTTTTATTGTTTGTTTTATTTGGTAGCACAATTCACCCCCCCTCTTGTGCATCCTCACTTTCAACTTGTACTTTATTTTACTAAGTGGTGCGCAACACTTGGTTTATTTGCTTAGTTGAGGCTTGGAAGATCATAGCTAAACATAGAACTAAGTTATATTCAAACTTGTCTTGGAATTCTAAAGAGAAATGAAGAGTTTGTTAATGAGACAGGAATATATATTAACCAAGTTTTGTAAAATTGGAGTGGGTTGATTATAAAAGTTAGATGGCATAATATGTAACATGGAAATATGCATGTTAATGTTAACTAAGGTTTGAGTAAGCTTGGAAAAGTTATTCAAATACTTGAGACTTCAAACATCAACTTAGTATTCATTAATTGATATTAGAGGAGAGTTAATAAAGTAGTTAAAGATCATATTTGTCCCAGAAGTTTTAGCTAAGAATAAATTTGCTCTCACATCCACATCAACATCCATGTCAAACCTTATGTCATATCATCGTCTTCTTCATCATTCAATCCTCCACTCCCTCCCCCTCCACCACCCCACTCTCCCTCTCTCCCTCAAGCCACGCAAACTCTCACTTCACACACTAAAATCAGCCTTATAACCTCAAAAATAAAGCTTTCCGTTTAAAAAACAAGCCTTATTATAACTTCAAAAATAAATCTTTCTACTCAAAAACTTCAAATCTTAAACAATGTTTAGGATCATTTTGTTTGTTAGTGAGAAGCTGATTCCAAACATCTTGTGGTTCGTCGGCTTCCCACGGCGGAGGTCGTCGTTGTCCATGCAAGGAAGGTCGTTGTGGATTAACGACATGGTGTGGATCATCTCGACGGCGAACGCGGCGGGCATCGCGGAGGGAGTATCTCATGGCCTCGTGGATTTTCTCCGGCTCACAAAGAGAGATTGATTAATCTAATGCCTTATTTACCTTCTCAGCTTTTTCTAACATGTAGGTGTCAAAATTGAAACTGGGTCTCTCGTTTTCGTTGTCTTCGACGGTGTTTTCTTTGATGAGGACTCATTTAACGGAAAAAGAGAGATTTTGAGAGATGGGGTGTTTTTTTAGGCCATTGAAAGAAAAGGATTTGGATATGTTGTTGTCGACTTTAGTGAGCAAAGAAGTGGCTTCACAAGAAGAAGGGTTTTTTTTGGGTTTCATTTGTTTCATTTGAGAAGTGAGCAAAGAAGTGGTTTCATTTGAGAAGAGAGCCTATTTGCCAAATCAAAGAGGACTGAGAGAGATGGACTCAAACAACGAGAGGGAGAGAAGAGGCGGGGGTGGTGGAGGGAGACAGAGTGGAGGATTGAAGGATAAAGAAAATGATGATGTGACATAAGGTTTGACATGGATGGTGATGTGGCAGTGCATGTAGGATGTGAGGACAAATTTGATCTATTTTGTATACTTTGGGGGCAAACTTGATCATAAAAAACTTCCACGGCAAATTTAATTCTTAGCTAAAACTTTCAGGACAAATATGATCTTTAACCCTAATAAAGTATCATGAAGTACAAAGTGGATAAATAAATCTAGGTCTTTTTCATTGTTTAGATTAACATTTAAAAAATATATTCTCTTATTTTTATTGCAATTTTTTGTTAACAAACTTTAAACCTATAATTTGCTTTTTTTTTTCCATTCTGATATTATGATATTCACACAGTTATGTGTAGATATATTTTTCTATTGGAGGAAATCCTATTCATGCATTGTCTAGCGTAAATTTTAGGGGATTTCCTCATATCAAAAGAAGGAAGTGGTTACATCAAATTTATTTTATGAATTTCGTCAAATTCTCTAATTAATTATATGTAATATATGTTTTATTATTGAAATATTTTCATTTACGTGGTTGAAGAATTCTATGTGATTGATATACAAGCAATTTGATGTAAATATGATCCATAACAATTCTCATCTCAAAGTTGTCCAACTCATTAATAATAATAAATGTCTACTCTCATATTATATCAAGCTCAATAAAGGTGATTTCTATTACATTTTTATATAAATTCATCAAATATGATAAATAAAAGCCATTAACATAAAGTTTTGAGCAAGTTCACAAAATTACTTTGTAAGGGACATATGTGAAAATGGTAAACAACTCATTGTAAACTCATGAGTTAAATGGAGTTTACATAGAATATACACTGCTCCAAACATGATCATTCACGAAAAAAAAATGGTTCATCAACAATTAAAAAACTTAAGTCGTTAACAAACATTGAAAGTAGAACTTTTGAACGCCTAAAATTTTTGTCATTGAAAGTTCACTATCAACAACCAAAATTTGGGAAAATCGTAGTCGTTGAAAGTCCCACACTTTCAATTGGTGGGTTTATTTAACGAATTGAGAATTATAGTGGGATTAATAAGAATGTGCATTTAGTTGGAGAAATTAAGAATTAAATGTGGCTTTTAGATATTAAATGTAGCTGAATTGGGAGTAAGAATATGGAAGGCATATAGGTGATAACGCATAGTGGCAGATTCTGTTGGCTTTAATTTCATCGTTTAAGGCTTGTTTGTGAGTTGGTTACTAAAAGTTGTGGGCTGGTTAACAGAGGCGGATGACAAGCACTTGAATTTTTTTGAACACAAAAACCTTTCAACTGTTTTCCCCATATTTCTGAGATAAAGAAGAATTGTGAGATTATTTATGAGTTGTAAAATTCCAGCATTTCAATTCTACACCAATGAGGAAAGCGCAATATGACTCAAGTGCCATTTGACGAATTTTATCCTTTTGAAGAAAGTTTGCATTCCAATTATTCATTGGAAATATGTGACCGGCGATTATCAATCCTTTGTCTCACTCTTGTATGATTTAATGGTTTAATTACCTTTGCATATCATATTTTTCCTTAAAATATGCCAACTTTTTCCTATCTATATAATAATTCCAAAACCCAACAAAGGTGTTGTTAGGAATTAGCAGAAATTTTCTAAGAAATTCGAGAACATAAGATGAATGGGACAATTGGAAAAATAAAAAAATGCCGTTCTATATAAAGCTGTAAGGTGGCAGCGTGTGAGGATTTTTTATTTCATTGAACACCCAAACCAACCAACAAGTTCCCAAGTTAAGATTAATATGGATGTGAAGAACCTCTTAACCATTAACCACTTGCGAACCACAAATGTATATTTGGTGATAGTAATAGAGATGCCCTTCTTATGGAGCTTAGCAAACTAAGACGCTTTTGGGTCTTGAGACTAAGCTCAATTGGAACTGTCATTATATAAGAAGTTCACCAGCAAAATTTTTTTATGCTAAATTTCAAAAAGTGATTTTTCCCCAAAAAAATTATAATTACATAAGGAAAAGCCCCTTCAAAACACTTGAGTATTGCCAAAATTATATTTTGAATAAGCTATTAGACACCATTATTCAACCAATTATACATATACTATGCACAATTGACACCTATATTCAAGGTTGTAAAACTTGTGAGTTTAAATGAACTCGTAAGAAGAATGTAAAGGATTGTAAACTCGTTAGAGTTTACTTTTAGGGTTAAACCAACTTTTGGTCCTGAATTTCACTTCATTTTGCTTTCACTTCATTTTGTTTTTGGTCAGTGAACTTTCAAACACATGGTATATATAATTATTAATAAAAATCAAGTTTTCAATATACAATAATAAAAAATAAAATAATAACAACAACTTGACTTGATTATATTTTGATTATATATAGATCATATCAAATATATCAAAATTCATATTCCTATAAAATTTATATATAAATTCATTGAATATAAGATCAAATAAAAATAATTAAAATATGAAGATCGAGTAAATATAATTTTCCGTTTGGTAGAAACGTAAACACAATTGATTTTACCGAGTTTACATGTAGTAAATATTTGAGTGACTCATAACACATATTAGTCAGGTAGAACCACATTAATGATAAAATTGAAGAGTTAATAACTCGTGAGTTTGACAACAATGACTATATATCAAACAAGTTTCTCTACTAAAGCACAAACAAAATGACATCATCTTTTTCAAAGATCTATCTTCTCTCTTCCACAATCTTTATCATCCTTGTCACATCCCTTAATACAAATGGTGCAACAAACCAAATAGGTTTCACTGTTGAAATGATACACAGAGATTCTCCAAATTCTCCATTTTATGATAACTCCACAACACCTTATCAAAAATCACTCAATGCTCTCCATCGATCTGTGAAGCGCGCAACTCATTTCTTCCCCGAAATCAAATCTTTCTTTGATGATCCTGAGGTTGAACTAATCCCTCAATATGGTGATTACCTCATGCCCTATTCCATAGGAACAAGCCCTTCGTTTAGAACTCTTGGTTCTCTTGACACAGGAAGTGACCTTATTTGGTTAAAGTGTGATCCTTGCAAACAATGTTTTGATCCACATTTACCTACTTATAAACCCTATAATTCCATAACTCATGTAATATATTATTGCTATTATCCAAAGTGTAAAACAGCAAATCACTCTGTGCCAACAAGTTGTGGTACTACTTCATCCTGCAAGTATGAAACAAGGTATGAGGATGGTTCTGGTTCAAATGGTCTTATAGGAGAAGATACTTTGATTCTTGGCTCTATAAGTGGTAACAAAGTTGCATTTCCTAGGCTTTTAGTAGGTTGTGCTCATCAAACTTTCGGAGAAGATTTTCATTATCCTGGTTCAGGCGTTGTTGGGTTAGGAAGAGGTTCAATCTCTCTAATCTCACAAATAAGTTCTTCTATCCAAGCAAGATTCTCATATTGTCTTACTCCATCATTTACAACTTATAAACGTAGTGTGTTGCATTTTGGTGAAAACGCTATCGTTTCTGGACCTGGGACCGTCTCTACTCCTCTTGTGTTACAACTAGAAGAGATTTTCTATTATGTTTCTTTGGAAGCAATCAGTGTGGAAGACGAAAGAATAAACAGGTGTGCAATATTATTCAATTCTTTTCGCTTTTATTATTGTGCAATAAACAAAGAACATTGGAGAAGGTTTCTCAAAACTCCCTCATAACAAATTTAGCGAACAAAAGTATATTTTGTTTGTTTGAGATATTTGTACAAATTATTTTCATCATGTTCTTCAATTGGATTTGGGTGTGAAGATATATGCAAAATGAAATGTGTTTTCATATAACCATATTGTTGTACATAAAATAAAAATGAGAGTCACTGACACCTACTCAAAGTCGTGGGTCCTTAGTTACCCTTATCAATGAATTTCATGACAAATATGTGTGTGTATACGTGTACTGTGCGTGAGAATTCATTACAATCGTGGAATCTGCAAAACTTTTCAGTTTTAGTAGTGAATTTGTGTCATGAATTTATATATAACAAAACAATATGTGGATTATACTCCAAATGAAAGAATCAACACAATGAATATTAATATGTGGGTATTTAATAAGACATCAATAGTCATTCATCTCCCACTCGTGTATATATTCTTCCATTTCAAGCAAAAAACATTACTTCGATTGATTATATGGTTAATGTATCGTTCGATTTATATGCTTAATATATTTAGCATCCCTTTGAACACTATCCTTGGCATTATTTAGCTTCTATATTTTATTATTTCCTTCTTTGTTTCACCATCTTAAACGGTGAACCGATATGCACTCCTTCTTAAATGTTCATGATGGACTTTCCTTCCCTCCTTTCCTGCTCCTGTCTTTTGTTGTCAATTAACTTCATTTTGGGTTAAATTTCTCATATTTGTTTATAGCACTAGATTCTACATAAATAAGTGATATTTAATATGTTATGGGCAAAAACGAGTTTTATTTTCAAATTTATATAATTGTTTTAGAGTTTTAATCACTTAACTCAATAGAAATACTGCATTTTGTAGGGTTAAATCTTTCATAAATTATACAAAATGTCAATGATTATTCACAGCATCTGGGGGAATAAATAGATATGAGAAATTTAATTCAAAAATGAAGTTATTTGTAACATACTGTTACTTAGTCCCTAATTAACTAATGATATCCAATTTTAATCCTATAAACTCTTTACTAACTATGATAGGAAAAGGATTTTCCATAATATTAATATACCTATCATAGTTAGAAAAAGAATATTCCAGTGAATAAAACATTATCCATGATAGAAAAGGATTTCTTGATACAATATAGATGCTATCATGGATAATTAAAAGCTAACCATGTTAGAAAGGATTTGCCTAACATGGTTAATAAATAAAACTGATTGGAAAATTAAACAATAAATAAATATATATACATGCGGAAGCAAATGCAGACTTATATATTGGCAATATACAATTCTAAATAGACTATACAACCTCCACTACCTAATTCCCTTTCCTGATGCTTGCGCCTGTGCATGAATACCTGCAAAAATGTCAGTAATCGTGGGATGAGACAATTTGTCCCAGTAATCACAGCTTAACTCACTATAACAGTGAGATGTGCGGTAGCGAGGACGTCTAAAGGGTACCACATTTTAAATTCAGTAATATATAAACATATCTGTCAAGTCACCTTTCATTCATCACTCAAGTCCCTCTGTCAATTCCACATTAATTAAATATCATCTCCCAATCTCCAATCTAATGATGCTACCATAACTCTCACACTCGCCTATAGATGCATTGTGCCATCACGGGGCATTCAAGCATCTAATCTTCTCTATATGATTTGACACTGTGCCCCTCTCTATGATGAGGGGGCAAATTTCCCTCTCTGGCAATCCCCAGAGAGGGAACCCCTATTCTGTTTTCCATTGCAGAATGGGAACGGTTGAGCTCTCAAATGCCTTAACAACCGTAGGGGCGGTTGGGCTCTAAAATGCCTTAACAACCGTAGGTCACTTCTCTCAATAAGTTGACCTATGATCCCCGATCCAATCAATCCGAAAAGGATCATCAGTACAAATAACTGTCGATTGGCCTATCGACAGTTATCATCGCGCGATGGTACATAAAAAGCAGTGTCATGCAATGTTCACCATATTCCTGTCAATATCACATTCACAATTTTCAACATTTCAATCACAATTCTCTTCCATATCACAATCTCTTTCAATATCAATAACATACACTCTTACCATTCCCTTCAATATCTCATTTTCAACTATGACACTTCTTCCCTTAACCTAACTATCAACATCCCTAACTGAATACTATAAAAACCTCTCACATCATAACCAAAACTAACACCAGCCAGGATAATATATATAATGTTTTTAATTCCTTTTATACAAAAATAATCGTGTTTGAAAGGCACCCGATAGCCTGTTTTGTATAAAAATAACTTTTCAAAGATAATATATATATATAGAGGGTGAGAAAGGATTTTAAGAAAATCCCAGCTAACGTCACCCTCATTGTTATAGCAAGGTTAAGTATGATTACCTGTCGCCCTTAGCACTTTGTTGCTCTTCCTTACCCTTCCTCACTAGATTCACCTATTATTACATCAAAGTAATAATAAAGGTAAACAACTATGCTTATATATGTATAATGAATAACACGTCTCTCTCGGTCCTAATATACTACTCCTTTTCCCCTTTTAAATATATCATCTTAACGAAATTTATGTTGCTTCACAAATTGATACAATAGCATTCACTAATCATGCATGTATGTATATATGTGGGCGCGCGCGTGTGTGTGTATATTAAGTTATCCAAGTCCTAAAACCAATAACTACATTCAAATTAATGAACCAAAAGCCAAAGGAACAACAACATATTTTAATCAAAACACCATATGATACAACTCAACCCAATCACAATCCATATGAACTTCACAATCATCGAATCTCAATCCAGAGAAATCAGATTAATCGAGTATATTTCTTTGAATCATCTAATTAGTAACACCATATCATTTTTCTTAAGAAAATCCAACCAAACCACAACAATGTTTATCATTATCAAATAAATCAAGCAATCGCATTTGCTTTGTAACAAACCACCATTCCAGTACACCTCTTTCTTAATGTAGAACATTTACCAATTCTTTATGTCCATGACCCAAACAATAGAAGAAGGAAGAGTTAAAAACAAGCTATCATTAATCTACATCATGATTTACTAATCAAACAAAACAAACAAACAAAGCTTCTTTACAATTTCAATCTTTGAGATCATCAATTAATTTCAGATTTATGAAGGATATGGCAAAAGTAGGCTTCAACAACAACATCCAAGGTCCAACTTAAAAGCGCACATACTGGGAGCAAAAGGTAGCAGCAACACATGCAAGATATGACATTTAACTTAACGAAATTTCAACATGATGATTTAGTAAAGTGGCAGCCACCAATTTGTCAAACAACATCTATAAAATACTGAACATTCCTTTTTAACTCAAAGGTCAAAAGGAAGGAGAATACAAAACCAACGGAGCCACAGCAGAGGAGAAAAAGAAATGAAGAACATTCACTCATTCCATTTCCAAAACCATTTGGCAACTAAGAACTAAAGGAAAACAGTTTTAAAAATACATGCATTACCATTCACTTAATTTCCTCCCAATAACTATCACTTCTTCACTTATGAACCAATTTAAACCTTGTACAAACTAAGCAAGAAACTTCATTTCCTATAAAATGCCATTCAATCCTTTTTAGTAACCTAAATTTCTTTTATTAAAAGCTGATTCCTGTACTAAAAATCTAGTTTGATTGATTCATGAACCTCACACCGTAAAGCTCGCAACTTTTCGAACAAATCCTTCCTTTTGACATTTTATCAAACACAATGAGTGTGCTCCAAAATCAAATGACATTATTAATCCCTCCTATTGCAAAACATTCAATTTAGAAAAGATGAGTCAAAATCTTGAAATCATTAAGCGAGTATATATGTCCATGTACACAAACAAGTGGACTGTTTTAATCAAGTTGAGACAATACTCTACATTTTAATCTTGTTGAAACATAAACCAAGGCTACCTAGTATCAACAAAGTTTCCAACAAATCCAGCTTCTCTTAGACTTTTTCACAAACACCTTGAATGCACTCAACACCAAATGAAATCATTAACTCTTTAGATTGAAGCATGAATTCCTAACGCACAAAGCAAAGCACTACAAGTACAAATACACATCAAGGTGCATTTAAACAGCAGCAAAGGAAAGAAAAATACAAGATTTATAAATCAAATTAATCTCAATCAAACCTTAGTTTCATTTAAATTTGTTTATGGAACCCAAATCCATAAACCCAAATCGGATTACCCCTCTCAAATCTCGTCCAAATCAGAAAGGAAGGGCAGAAACGGAAGAAAAATATTACCTAAACTTGTTTTGACCTTACATAACTCGCCGGAGCTTCGCCGGAGCTGGAAACCCGCCGGAAATCGGCCATTAAAGCGGCTGACCGAGAATAAACAGCAAGGAAAGGAAAGGAAAGGAAAGGAAAGGTGACAAAAAGAAGTTGAAAATAGATGATCTTGAAGATTTAACAAGAAAATGGCGAAGCTTACCCTCCCCAGTCGCCATCCGCCGCAATGGCAGCCGGAAAAGCTCGCCGGAGACGCCGAAAACGAAGGGAATGAGACGAAGAGCAACAAATCGAACAAACCCCACGCGAAAGAACAGCCTTGGATGGAAAGATGGAGGAGCTTGGGTGTAGAAAAATGGTGAAAGGGAGGTGAGGGAGAAGAGGCCGATTGCATATCAAAAGAGAGAGAGAGCGGAGGAAGAAGATGAAGCAGTAGGGGGGGGGGGGGGGTGCGTGGCTCACCAAGAAGAAGGAGATGGGTGTATCATGTGTGGGTATAGTTAGGGTTTAGGAGAAAGATTACAAAATTGTCCTTCTTTCTTTATTTATTTACTTTTTCAATTTTAATCTCATCTTACAACTAAATTGTAAAACAATCTATTCATCGGCCTACATATTTTCTCCTACCATATTATTATCTATGGCCTAAAGTATTTTCACACAAGTTTTTAATTTAAAACTCAATCTGTAACTATTTTCTTTAATTTCTAAAGAAAATGGCATATTATTTTCTTAGAAATGTATTTCCCTTCATTTACTTATTAAAAATACTCTTTAATTTAATAATGATATCCTAATATCTTAATTAATTCTCAATTATCTCTAATTTAAAATCTGGGATGCTACATTATTTCTTAGCATCAGTTAATGTGGATTTATGTCCCTAAAACGATTATTTCTTACAGTAAATTATTAAAATAAATTTATGATCTAGGAAATTAATTTGAAGAAAAAAATAGATATCGTAGAAAAAATTGATGTTGATTATATTTATGCAAATGAGTCAAACTTTCAACTACCTCTTATATTTAGTAGGTATTAAGGGTGGTATCATTTTTCTTACATGCATTTACATTTAGCATTAAGTAATGTATGTACCATTCTACATGATGAAGAGTACTAACTTGAATGATTATTGCAGAGGAGGGAAACACAGTTGTTGATTCTGGGACAACATTCTCAATGCTTCCGGAACATTTTTACAACAAAGTGGAAGCAGAAGTCGCAACACTTATTGAAGTAGAAACAATGCCTTCTCCATTAATACACAATGCAAGCCTTTGTTATAGATCAAGAAGCATTGAAAGCTTGGGCGCTCCCTTAATTAATCTTCATTTTAAGGGAGACAAAGCAAATGTAGAGTTGAGTCCAACTAATACCTTCTTTGAAGCTGGTCCAAATATACTATGCTTTGCATTTCGTTCCATACCAAGTAGTAGAGCCCTTCTAGGAAACATACAACAAACCAACATGTTGGTTGGTTATGACCTTCGTAACAATCTCATTTCCTTCAAACCAATGGATTGTTCGACCAAGAACATTTAGTGCGTGTTTATTATGTATTTTCTGATGAATAATTTAGTTGGAGAGAAATATGAATATAGGTTTAGGCTCCATTTTGGTGGGAACATTATTATTTCTCTCAAATTTGTGGTACTTCAAAATTCCCTACATTCTTCTTTTATGAGAGACATGTATAATTTGTGTTTAATCTACATGGATTCTTTGAGGGTAAAGGTACAAAGTTACAAGTGTTTATATATAAAATGTGCATTTGACACTATTATAAATTTAATAATGCAAAACTTACCCTTTAAACTTGAAATGGGCCGGGGCAGTGTGAGATTCACGTTAGATAGACCCAATAAGGATTGTTAGCCTTAACTATGTGACCCGCCATTGTAAGCAGTTAGATGTTAGCCACAACATCAAAATATGGTCGGCCTACAATTATCGTATCTAATGGAAATCTCATATTTACCCAATTTTAAGTTACAAATATTATTTATAAATTGTTTTGTTATTTGTTTTGATTTTTTGCATATTAATTAATTCTCTCAGGTCATTTTAAATCGTCTTTGTATTTGTATGGGTTTGTCAAATTTAAGTGGAAGTTTAATATTGCTCAGGATTGATTACAAGCTAGTATATAGTAAAATATGTGTTTTAGCTTACATTAGGATGAGAAAATGAGTCTTCCAACTAACCGTGACAAATAATATGATGTATTTGGTAAGCAATTATTTAATGGTTTTGAATTATTTTAATTGAATTTAAATAAAATGTTTTGTAATTTTCTTTTATATTATTACAAAAGTGTCATTAGACATCTTAATATTGTTCAACGATTATATTTACATCCTTTTCCTAACAAGTTGTGTAGTTACTGAGTCTCCAAGGTTAGGAAACACCTCACTCTATACTCAAGCCCCTCTCCTTTATCTTCTCAATGTTTTTCCAATGGTTAATTTGTTTACTGGTGTATAGTGGCACTCACTAATTTGTTGAGGATTTGCAAATATCTCTCTAGGACAACATCCTAGTCCACTAATCGAATAATATATTTATTGTTTCTTTGTATGTGTATATTCGCAACACAAGTGCATTGGTAGTGTGTAGTAATAAAGTAAGGGAAAAATATCATTCCTATAATGATATGGTTCTAAAATATCACACTTTTAATTTATCTTATTAATACAATAATCAATAGGGAGAGGAAACTATGAAATAAAACTATGGTTCAAACTTAATATATACAAATGATTTTCTAGTTGCAAAGATAAAATTTTAACATGTATCCGCAAATACTCATTTTCTCCCGTAACTTATATAAAGATTTTTTTTCTTTCCAATTTTTAAAACTATATTCTTACCTCCACAACGATATCAAGGTACGTATTCAACAATATCAAGGTATGCATTCATTGTAATTTAATGGTGGCCTTACTTAGTCCTCGGCTCATTGTAAATTAATGATTATCCATCAATGATATCAAGGTTTGTATTAACCAAAGACGACTATGATTATCCATCAACTATATTCTTAGTCCTCAGCTTCCACAACTTCCATGATCATTCTTTCTTTGACATTATTACGTTACATGAAGTTCCTATAGCTTCCCATTTTTTCTTCAATTCCATGTAGTGGTGAAAGGTTTAATTAATCTTTTCTCGTTGGAAATTTTCATATGAAAAATCCCAAATTTTATCATAGTATAGGTACCCAGAGGATGATATATAAGTTTGTTTTCTTATTTAATTTGATTAATGGGTTTGTAATATTTGACTATTACTGTATTATCATTTGAATTACTCATGAATTCTCCAAAGCTTTGCACCAAATTAATTTGATAGTTATGAAGAAGTGTAAGCAAAATTGATAGACTTTAGGAGGAAAAGGTCATTAAAAATGGTTTGCTGGAACATTTAAGTACTCCTGTTTGGGAAGGGAATTGTAAGTATGTGAAATAAAATAAAATCTCCCTTGTTTTCATTGAATTGGTGGATTGGTTGAGTAGTATAGATTTGGAGGGAGGAGTGGAGCTTCGGTGGTGTTTTTAGGGATTACAAAATTGGTTCTTCCTTTGGTTTTAGGCTGATACTAACTTTAGTGTTTGATCATGTTTCAGTACTTATTGTTTCTTTCTCATGTGGATGCAGGCTACAATTCCAGAGTATAGAGCATATCAAAATTTGCATAGATAACTGAGCATTTACAAAGGAGATTATCCTCTTAATATATACGCAGTCATTTCAATAATGATTTATCATTGCTTAGTTGGTGGCTGGTAGTGCTTTATTGTGACACTGAAATCTTAATAATTTTGCAGTCTCTAGCTGAAAGGGTCTTTTGTCATGTTGGTTTGTGTTGTTGTTTCTCTTACTCGATCTAGTGTTGCTTTGAGTTTTGGGTATGACATAATTATTTAACTGCTTTTGATATTGAGGGAATTTGACCTGTCTTCATGTTGTATAGAGGAGACAATAATAGATAGATAGATAGGTATATAGATGCTTGGATACATGATAGAAATGAAATAGAATTGAATCCTCTATGCATAATAGAGCTTTGAATTATTACTATTATAACTATAATGATATTTTGTTCCCATCTGTGTAATGTGTGCCTCTGTGTGAATGAATTCAAAGATTTAAACTACTTGCCAATAGGCTTGTAATTTATTTTGAGTTTGCTTCTATTTTCTGAGCAGGAGCACGATTATCACTTATAAAATGGATCACTAATTACAGTGTTTTACCTGACCATGTGACCTCTTATTGTGGTGCAGAAATCAATGAGGAAAATGAGGCATGACTTGGTGTGGTGGCTTGTGAACCATGATAAGAATGCAACAAAGAAGGAAATATTTACAAAGTTGGAAGCAGTGAAGGGTGGGAGAAAGACTTAACTTAAAATGTATCAAATGAATGTTTCAGTTTTTGTTGGATAAATGACATCATTGGTATTCAAATGAGTCAATGACACTTATGTATAAAGTGTGATTATTATGTAATTATATCAGCTAGAATTTTTTATTTGAGCAGCACTTTGTGTTGCAAATATTTAGTTAGTAAAGAATCCAAAAGACAAAGATGTGTTAGACTGTGAACAAGTGAAAAAGACATTTAAACAGGGAAAAAGGTTATTTGAACAAGTGTCAATTAAAGTGAAATATAAAAATGTGTTAGAACTTAAACAAGGAAGGTCATTTGAACAACACAATACCACATTGAATTGGTAAAATCGCCATTTGAACAATTGACAATTAATTACAATGAATAAGAAAAATTACAAGGCATCATACATGTTTGTGCTTCATATTAATTATCACTTGTTCAAATGACCCTTTTGCTTGTTCAGGCAGGGGCTTGCATTGCTCAAATGACCTTTTTACTTGTTCAAGGTATTTGTAGTTCACATTAATTGTCACTTGTTCAAATGACTTTTTTACGTGTTTAAACGTGGGTTTTCCTTGTTCAATTTACAATTTCTCTGGTCCAATGTCTGATTCAAAATAAACTACTCATAAACATTCATTAACTTGTCTTTTAGATTTAAATGGGACGAACAAATAATTGATCTGATCCTCAAAACAAGCATTATATTCACATGGCTAACTGAAATCTTTTGTTACAACTAATATCCCAACTAAATTAAACAAACTGATGTGAAAAACAAAAAATGAAGTTAAGACTTGTCATCACCAGCAGCACCCTTGAAAGAACACATCTGAGGAAGAAGTAAGATGGAATGTTAGGCATAACACTCTCCATTAGCTATAGTCACATCCCCAAAAGCTTTCCCAATTCTTCGTCATTCCTAACCGCCAAGTGAATGTGACGTGGCCCAATTCGAGTCTTCAAAAACTTGATAAATAAAGTATGTTAATTAACGACCCGTGGTTCTTGCCCGGATATTAATGAAAGATCAAAGATGTATAAGAACAACAAAAATAATGCCTGGAAAAAGAAAAGAACAATAATAATGAAAACAAGCAAGAGAAGGGAGATAGTTAATTGGAATTTTTTTCTACACAAGTCCAACTGAAGAAGTATATGAATACATAGAAGATTATAATCCATAAAAAAAAAGTTTATAGTGTATGCCACCTATGGAGAACGTTGCACTGAGAAAGAGATAGACTAATATGAAGTGATATAGACTATCACCAAACAAGAAGCCAAAGATAAAACTAATATCCGTATAAACATGAATTCAATTCAATTCAAGTGCAAGAACATCAAACAAGAAACAGAGAAAGTAATGAATATTCTTACAGGCACTCGATCTGGATACTTTTCTGTGATACTCTATAACACTTCTTCAGACGTTCCTCTACAATAATGCAAGATAAGTATGTAACTATTCAGTTCATATTAAAGGAAAAACAATAATGAGAACTTGAACTCGCCTGGGTAGGGGGGCTAAGAGGAAGAGTTTCTAGAGAAAATCACCATCTAATCTTGGGAAGAAGATAGAAGAGCAACTCCTTTAAACATGAAAAGTGATTTTTTTAATCAACAATAATTACAAAGCTTCAAATAGTGCTTAGAGGTCTCTAAACATGACAGATGCCTGATTGAATTTAATACATTTAGCTATTCAATCAATACTTATTTACTGTAAAGTTGTGGCTATCTTCAAAACATGCTTTGTAAACGCAAGGACTCCTTGCATGAGTTGGTGAGCCTCAATTCGCTCTCTTGCAAAGATCAGGTCCTGGAGTTTCTAGCTCTCCATTATTTCCAGCACATAACTCTTTAAAGCCTTTTCAAGATACACTATGCTTCATAGAACAAAGTATCACAGTGCTCCTATCCCTTTCTGTTGAACACTAATTACTACTCTCTCCGGTCCCTAATATAAGTGTCAGCCGCCAAAAAAACGCTTCGTAAGAAAACATATGAATGTTACTTGGGTGTTTGAAGTTAATGCTTCTTTTCCAATATTGTCCATATTTATTATGATACTGTGGACAATGGACAGAGAATTTGAGTGAATGAATATTTCTCATTGATAGTAAATGTGTACAAGGAGAAGCTACATATATAGCTTAGAGTAGTAGACAAGAAAATAAATACTAATAAACACCTAATAACAGAAAATATGCACAATAAATACACAATATTCTCACACTCCCCCTCAAGTTGGATCATAGATGCTAATCATGTCCAACTTGCTTATACAACTCTCAAATGCGGGTTTAAACAAAGTCTTTGTCAGTACATCCACAACTTGAAGATGTGTCGGTAGAAAGGTTAAACATATAGTTCCTTCTTCCACCTTGTAACATCACTTTCAATTCCCTCAAGTGCAATATAAGTGGCAGAATTCAATCAGATATAGAACAAAAGAGGAATTTCAACACTTGAAATTAGTTTCATCCAATCATAGAATCATCTCCAATCAATTTTATTTAGTTTTAACATCAAAGAGTGTGATAATAACAGCTAGCATTGCTAATGAATTCACAAAAGTCCAATTTAATTCACTATTAAAACAAACACATGAGCAGAAATTTAATTTTCAACAACTTCATTTACTTTAACTAACCTCACTATCTTTGTTATCCACCAACAAAAATTCACTCAAACTAAAATCAATTCACATTTGTAACTACAATTCACAATTTTACTAACAATTATCAACTATAATTTTCCCATTTACAGAGTATTAACAGTCAAATCCTTCCAATTACATATGATTAACTTGCAAAACCTTTTCAATAATCAATAAAAATTCAATCCATAAACACTTTTAAACAAACAACTTACCGTTCATTCGTTTAGTAAAGGTGGGGATACACTCATAAAGTAGTGAGGGCTACCAACATCTATTAATAAGGGGCTGCTTCCAGTCACTAAATATAGTGAGGAAGCCTCCAGCCGCTTAAAATAAATGGGCAACAACCTCTTACTACCCATGACGATGTGAACTCCAACCATTACTGGGTGATGGATAATCAAAGCACATTCAAAAACAAAAGCATATGTCATGTTGAAACTTATAAAAACAACCAATTTCAAGAGAATTTATTCCAAACAATCAAATAGTACAAGTCAAATCAACAATAAATCAAACAATTTAACAAACAAAACGCAAAACAAGGTCAATAATTTCTTATTCCACATCATATTCATTATTCATTGTTATTTTGGAATTATCTTAATCCCTTAACCCAATAATAAGGTTTCTCATGATGCCTCGACTATGATTATGGTCGACTCATAATTATAATCGAGACCCCAGAGAAACATCCTTATTTCGTCACTCTTCCTAAATTCTTATCAATATCATTACTTATTTCGTTATTCTTTCTATATTCTTCTCAATCTCTCCACACTTCCTATTCCATTGCTCTTATCACTCTCTCCCCACCACGGGAAGAGTGATATTCCTCTCAAAAGACCAGATATTCATGCACATAAGGAAGAGAATACTAAGAATGTATATTGTCAATCTACATGCAATGCAGCACAGTCCTAGGTTATGGTATACCAAATACTGATAACCAGAGTGATACGAGCAATGGAATAGGAAGTGTGGAGATATTGAGAAGAGTATAGAAAGAATAACGAAATAAGTAATGATATTGATAAGAATTTAGGAAGAGTGACGAAATAAGGATGCTTCTCTGGGGTCTCGATTATAATTATGAGTCGACCATAATCATAGTCGAGGCATCATGAGAAACCTTATTATTGGGTTAAGGGATTAAGATAATTCAAAAATAAAAATGAATAATGAATATGATGTGGAATAAGAAATTATTGACCTTGTTTTGCGTTTTGTTTGTTAAATTGTTTGATTTATTGTTGATTTGACTTGTACTATTTGATTGTTTGGAATAAATTCTCTTGAAATTGGTTGTTTTTATAAGTTTCAACATGACATATGCTTTTGTTTTTGAATGTGCTTTGATTATCCATCACCCAGTAATGGTTGGAGTTCACATCGTCATGGGTAGTAAGAGGTTGTTGCCCATTTATTTTAAGCGGCTGGAGGCTTCCTCACTATATTTAGTGACTGGAAGCAGCCCCTTATTAATAGATGTTGGTAGCCCTCACTACTTTATGAGTGTATCCCCACCGTTACTAAACAAATGAACGGTAAGTTGTTTGTTTAAAAGTGTTTATGGATTGAATTTTTATTGATTATTGAAAAGGTTTTGCAAGTTAATCATATGTAATTGGAAGGATTTGACTGTTAATACTCTGTAAATGGGAAAATTATAGTTGATAATTGTTAGTAAAATTGTGAATTGTAGTTACAAATGTGAATTGATTTTAGTTTGAGTGAATTTTTGTTGGTGGATAACAAAGATAGTGAGGTTAGTTAAAGTAAATGAAGTTGTTGAAAATTAAATTTCTGCTCATGTGTTTGTTTTAATAGTGAATTAAATTGGACTTTTGTGAATTCATTAGCAATGCTAGCTGTTATTATCACACTCTTTGATGTTAAAACTAAATAAAATTGATTGGAGATGATTCTATGATTGGATGAAACTAATTTCAAGTGTTGAAATTCCTCTTTTGTTCTATAACTGATTGAATTCTGCCACTTATATTGCACTTGAGGGAATTGAAAGTGATGTTACAATTAGAGTGATAAGAGCAATGGAATAGGAAGTGTGGAGAGATTGAGAAGAATATAAAAAGAATAACGAAATAAGTAATGATATTGATAAGAATTTAGGAAGAGTGACGAAATAAAGATGCTTCTCTGGGGTCTCGATTATAATTATGAGTCGACCATAATCATAGTCGAGGCATCATGAGAAACCTTTTTATTGGGATAAGGGATTAAGATAATTCAAAAATAACAATGAATAATGAATATGATGTGGAATAAGAAATTATTGACCTTGTTTTGCGTTTTGTTTGTTAAATTGTTTGATTTATTGTTGATTGATTGTGGGTACTTTTCTATACCTTGAAATTTGCTAATACATGTGATTCGGCTTGGATGTATAATTGAAGTTTGATGCGGTAACGTGTCTTTGAAATGTTTGGATTGAATTATGTTTGAGTTGAAGAGAATTGTAAATGTTTGTATGGAAGTAAGAAAGGTTACAATCTGACATCTCCATTGTTCTTGTCTGCAGTAAATGAACTAAATTGATAATAATGATTTGAGTTGTATGTCTAGCTTCTCATATAGTAATGGGCTGTTTTGCCTTGAGTGTAAGATAGATGTTCTACCATTTGGTTTTAATATATATAAATGATAATTAAGAAAAATATTTTGGTTATGTAGGGAAACAGTGAAATTTTGTGATAGGTTATTACCAAAACTTTATTGAAAAAGGTTAAGACGATTGAAATTAGTGACAAATTTTGATGTTGCAATCATGATAGGACTAAAGAGATAGTTGTGATGAAGAGTTTAGAGTGAAGCTTTAGTGAATGTTTTTAAATAGATTCATTAGAATTGAATGCAATTGGGAACGATTTTGATAAGGAAGTTGACATAGTTGGGCATGTACTAAATTAGAGTCATGAGATAACTAAGGAACGAAATTCTAGGGAGTTTCCATTTAACAGTTATGATGTGGGACTTAAGGACACGGCGGAGGAAACAATTGAAATTAGAAGAGGAGGACTAGGAAATTTGATTTGATGTAGAATAGTATTTTTGAAGGGTACTTGTTTGGAAAAGCAAATATGAGAATAATTAAGGTATTATTAGTATTAGAGTTACATCAAGGAAAAACAATGGTTTGATAAAATTTGGGGAAAATAATCATATAGGTGTTGTCATTTAGGATATTGGACTTTCATACAAGCAATTTGAGGTTAGGATAGCTAGTAAATGAGGGATAGTTAAGGGAAATCAGATGAGGATTATTAGATTACCCACAAAGTGACGGAGGATACATGGTGAAGGAAGGTGTTAAGTGCATTAAGTTGTGATTGAATGGCTAGAGTGATATGAGGAATGGAAAGGCGAATTGGGTTTCTTTTTGATTTAAGTGTTACGTGTTGTGAATTTTGAGGACAAAATTCCTAAAAGGTGGGGTAAATTGTAACATCCCAAATTTTGATTAAGGATAATGAGAAATTATTGAGGTGTCATTTAGTAAATTTAAAGTTTTAGGAAGGAATTTTAGGATATTTTGCGGAATTTATAAATACTAAATCTTATTTACGTTAGAAATTAAAGAAATACAGGCAAAGAAATTATTTGGAGTTAGAAATTTACATGAAAAGTATTATGAAGCATAGATGATATTATGATGGAATTAAAGAATATATATAAATTTTTGGGTTAAAAATGTAATTAAGAATAAACAATAGGGTTGTCAAGTGTAATTCTCTCTAAATTATATATATAAATACTAAATAGCAAAACCCTACCTCCTCCACCCCTCATTCTTTCCCAACCGTCGACCCCTCTCCCATCTTCTCTGTTTCCTTCGCCGGCCAATAGCATCTCCGGCGGCCCAAGGAGCGGCGGCGCCGACCTCCCCCTCCCATCTCATCAGTTCATCTTCTTCCTTCCTCGTTGTTCATCCCACACTGTTCTCCGCTAGGTACCTTCGTTTTTGTTTATTTTCCGGCGACGAACGGTAGCGGCGGACAACAACTGCGGGAGTGAGCTTCACTTCTTCTATATGTCCTTCAAGTATTATTCTTCCCATTTAATTTCTTATTTTCATTTTTCCTTTTTGGTTTCATTCGGCCTACACTTTGAGAGGTGATTTCCGGCAAGTTTTGGCGGCGAAACACGGCGGAAGTGTCGCTGTTCATACCTGCAAGCTCGGGTATCAACTTAGGTGAGGTTTCTTTTATGATTTATAGCCATTTTAGTTGATATTTTGGGCGGTTAAGTGAGGAAGCCGAGATTGGGTTTAAGTTTTGGGTTTATAATTTATCCAAAGAACCTTTTTAGCTTTGAGTTAGGATGTCCTAAGTGATTATTTGAAACTTGATTAAGGTTTTGTGGAGTTTTTGTAAAACCCTAACTTTTGGGGATTTTTGATTTGTTTTGTGTTTAATTTATTCTTGATGTGTATGTGTGTGCAGTGTTTTATTTTGACTTAAGCAGAATAAATGGAAGTGGATTGAATTGCCCTCTTGATTTGTAGATTGATTATGTGTCCGTGGCTATCACATTTATTTGAAGTTGTGGACTTTTAAATTGCATTTTTGCTAGATGGCCTGATCTGCTTAGTTAACTAGTGCGTAGAGTGTAAATTAGTGAGGAATTATAATGATGATTAGAAATTCTGTTGTTCTCTTCTTTGTGTGTGTAAGCAGTGTTGTAGAAGAAAAGAGTAAAAAGGGATTCATGAATGAGAGTCCATAATATTGAGTATTTGGGGGAGTTGTAGTCTAGAAAGGCTTTTGGGTGATTTAAAATCTGCACTCTTTGGTAAATTACGGGCCATTAGTGAGTTGATTAAACTTAATAGAAGTTGTTAATTGTAGAATGTGGACATTGAGGAATGCCTTGAGTAAATTGGGCATTGGTGACTTCTAAAGATTTATTGGTGCTTGTTTATGATTGGGAAACCATGGGTTGGTTGGAGTATTGATTTAGTAAGATGTTAAGGGTTAGAAGAGAGGTAAATTTGCAATGTTAAACAAAGGATGTTAGATTTGAGGGTTAGGGTTTCAATTGGGTTTTTCTTTGGTTTTGGGCATGATTTTAGGATGTTCAAATGTTTGAAGTTGGTGGATTTTACGTGGTTTTTGCCTTTGTTATATCTCTGATTTTATTAGTTTGATTCCCTGTTCTTCTATTTTGAGCATTGATGCACCTATATGTGTGTGCTGTCTATTTGTGAGGGCATGTGTACATAAATTTAGTCCGTATTATTGCTATAGTTGAATGGAATTAGGAAGGGATTAATGTATTTTTGCTATTTATATGATGGATTTTGGAAATTATTGATGTTATGCTATAGTGACTTGATTGATATAAAGAGGGATTGTTATTCTTATGTTTTGAGATTTTGACATAATTGAATCAAAGATGAATTGATGGTGGAATATGGATAAATTATTTTTGGATGAGAAAATGGCTGTTGTGCTGTGACTATTAATGCTCTCTTGGTTCTGAATTTTAATGTCACTTTTAGCAAGCTTTAAGCAATATAAATTCTGTTTTGTAATCAAGTATTAGAGTTATATGTGAAATATAATCATGAAAGCAAATTGGATCTTCATGAGGTTTGTTAGGTGGGAATCTTTGCAAGAAGTTTTACCTTATTTTTATTGAATCCTAAATCTATTTATGCTGAGATATTACATGTAACAACTATAGTTTTTCTGCATTTCAGTGGTTCCTTGATCTACTGATTGAGGTTTATGTTTTTGGCCTTGTTTGTCAATTGCTTGGGTATAAGTTGTAAATGTGTTCTAAAAGTCAGATTTAAAAAGAGAGAAGAAGAAGAAGATTTGAGTTAAATTAGTGGATTGAAAGTGATTTATGTTGTTGTTACATGATTTCTTTGGTTACTAGTTTGTTAAATCTTAGCCTTTTGGTTATTTGTAGTTTGATTCTAAGATGTTCAAAGGAAATGTGGAATTTTCTATTTGTTTGCTGAAGTTAACAAGTCTTATGGAATTTGAGATGGTTGTAATTCTCTTTTGTTATTATATGGGGTGTTTGATATCATTTAGTATAAGTGTTCTGAATTATTGAGATTGAGAGTTTAACTTGCTATTGCTTGAGTAATGAAATGGTGTTGGACTTCTTTTCCTTTTTTCTAAATTCAATTTTGTTTGGTGGTGGAAGGTGTAGTGGTGGTGTTTTCATGTAAGCATGATGTTTGTTTGATACAAAAATGTGTGCCTATAGAGAGGGTGCGTGAATGTTGATGTTGTGATAGTTTGATGTCACTGGTTATATATTTATGAACTTTAACTAAGATTGAATACAGATTTCAAGGATAAAGAATATAAATAAGGGGTTGGGTAGTAATACGAGAGAGAGACGTCAAAATATTATAAAGTGGAAATGATATTAATTTATTATTTTGTATCATATCATTATAGGGTATATAGTGATGATGATACTAGAAGGAGAATCTACAAGGAAACGGTAAGGAAAGGCAGTGGATTGTTAAAGGGCGACAGGTAATCACACTTAACCTTGCTATAACAATGAGGGTGACGTTAGTTGGGATTTTCTTAAAATCCTTTCTCACCCTCCATACATATATTATCTTTGAAAAGTTATTTTCATATAAAATAGGCTATTGGGTGCCTTTCAAACTGGATTATTTTCGTACAAAGGACTGTGGCACATTTTGTATACATATACATACATTATATTATCCTGGTTGGTTGTGGTGGTAGTTCTTGGTTAGTGTGATAGATATATAGGTACTGAATTATGACTGTGCTTTTGAGAGAATTGAGAATGGAATGAGAACGAGATGTGGAGTTTGATATTGTGGATAGTTAGGTTGAGGGAATGAATTGAATAGTTGTGAATGACATTGTGATATTGAAGAGAATTGTGATGGAAATGTTGAGATTGTGGATGAGATTTGATAGGGATATTGTGAGGATTGCATGACACTGATATAATTATGGGAAATTGGAAAGGATGAAAATGGGAAATTGTTTAGGAAGTGGCTGAAGTGAATAAATATATTAAGGTTCATTTCAAAGGTTAAGTAGACTATTTGACTATCCTGTTTGAGTGCAAGTGAAATGATAGAGATGTAAGGATTTATTACAGTAGATTGATCGGAAAAGAGACTATATCTAGTGATGTTTGAGTGGTTAGTACTATTGGTGGATGGTGTAATTGTGTGAAATGAGATATCATTAGTAGAGAAGTAGCAGATATGGAGAGGTTAACAAATATTTCAGGTTAGTTGACGGAATAAGGATTTCTTCTTGGGGTCTCGAATATAATTATGATCCCGGGCATAATCATAGTCGAGGCATCATTGAAGACCCTATGAGTCAAGGAGAATGGAGAACTTAGAAAGTAATAAGGAATAGTTAGTATAGGTATAGTAGGTTTCTTGTGGCTGTTGGAGAAGGAAGTTAAAGGATTGGAGTGTATATTTAAAATGAGAATGCTTATTTACCTCAGTATATATCAATTGTGTATTTTGTGGAATAGTTGAAATAACAAAGATGAAGTTACAATTATTTAGTTGTATGGAACCAGGTTAAATGTAGTTGAAGAGAGTTGTGATTTTGTGGAAGAAGGATTGTTGAACAAGTAGACTGTTGTTCTTAGCAGCATTTTGCTTTAATATGATATCGATAACTCTTATGGCTTCTTGGAAATTCTCAGTTTCCTACTCACGCAATGTATTGGCAATGACTTGTATCAGAATCTTCGCGGCATAGTTTAGCTCCAATTTAAACGTTTTCGTACGAATTGGGCCAACTTAGAAGAATTTTTGTACTCTATCAAGAACTTTTCTTCCAGCACCCTTACTTTCTACGGGTCGTCCATCTTTATGTAAAGTGCTATGCTGTAATAGAAGAAATGTTGATCTTTGTTCCTGACATCAACTTTGTTGATTTTCTAATATGTTGTCAATTGTTCCCTTACATTTATGCTTGATGTAAGTTGATAAAACGTAATTTCTTATTTGGCATTGGTTAACTTAGTAGTGATACCTCCTTTAGGTAGATTCGATGTGATCTAGTTGAATTTTTGCTCTTAAAATTAAGATGGGTGTACACCATATTAGAGTTTCCTAGGATGTTAGCAAGAGAAATTGGAAATTGGAGGATTGTTGGGCATGAATTGCTCTTTAGGCATGTTGTGGTGACTAAAGTAGCTAGCTATTATATGGGTACACATTTAGGGTATAAGGGCGTCCATAGAGATTTAGTAACAGGATTTTCTTTTGTATTAATTGTGGAACTTTTATTTGGCAAGTGGATTAGTTTTATTATTGTTTTGAAGAGATTCATTGTGATCCTTCTATTACTAATTATTGAAGGTATCCTTGCTAGTTCTTTGATTGATGGTATGATAGGTTTATTGATCATTTTGATGTGATATTGAAGGATTGAAAATGTGATTTGAGATGAAAGTAATGGAAGAGGAATTGAAAGATATGAAATATTGATGATTGATTGGAGAAATTTAGGTTATGGGTTGAAATGGATCAAGGGAATTACTTGAGATTTAACTATTATTTGATGACTTAGAGTCATAGTTTGGTTATGGATTGAGGACTAAGAAGGATAACTTGTTGAAATTGAGGTTTTTAATGTGGTTTGATAATGGATAATGCTTTGTTGATCATGTTTGAGCTTAATGGATTGAGAAACTAGTTAAGTTTAAGGGTTATTGTTAACGCTCTATCTAATATTTCTAATGGATTTATTGGGATTGAAAACAATTAGGAATGATATCGATAATGAAGTTGATCTGTCTGGAAACGATTGAGTTGGAAGGTGAAACTAGGAAATGTAATTCGGTTAAGGGTAGTTTTTGTTGCTTGTTTGGAAAGAGATAAGGGATGATTAAGGTAACTAAAGCGTGGTTAGTTGTGAAGTTATACTGAGAGAAACCGATTTGTTTGAGCAAATGGGGAGGTATTCAATAGTTGATGGAGTGATATTAACATAAGTTTTAAGATTATTCTCATATCTATAGAAATTGGCCTAAGGAAGTAGCAATGTATAAGTATTTAAGGTGAAATATTTGGGTAGGTGACAAAGGAATGACTTTAGTTGTCCTATAAGTCAAGGAAAAATTTGACAATTAATGTATAGCAAAGTCAGAATATGATTGAGGAAAACTATGCGGGTTTGCAGAGGATGTTGTTGTCACTTATGAAGTTGGACTTTAATACAAGTAATTTGAGGTTAGGGTAGTTAGTAAATGAGGATTAGTTAGGAGAAGTGGGATAGGAATGGGTAGAATACTGATAGATTGACTGAGGATGAATGATGAAAGATGGTGTTAACTGTTGAAATAATTAGAGTTGATGTGAGGAATGCAGAGTTGAACTGCATATTTCTTTGTTTTAGGTGATAAATAGTAAATTTTGGGGACAAAATTCCTAAAAGGTGGGGAGAATTGTAACATCCCAACTCTTAAATTAGAGATAATAAATAATTTATTAAGGTCTTGAAGTTTAATTTAGGAAATTTAAAGTTTTAGAAAGGAATTTTAAGATATTATGGGCAATTCATGAATATTAAATCTGATTTAATTTGAAATTTAAAGAAATATAGTTAGAAGAATTAATTAGGGATAGAAACTTCCATGAAAAGTAAATTGGAATTTGGACCATGCTATGATGAAAAGAAGGAGAAATAGTAATATATACAAACTTCTGGGCTAGAAATATAATTACGAATAAACCTTAGGGTAGTTAATTGTAATTTTCCCTAAATTATAAATAAATACATCATCATCTCCTTCCTTCCTTCTCATTTCTCTCTCTCTGTCGAGCGCTCCGCCCCCTTCCCTTCGTTTTGGACCGCTCTCTCTCTCCCTCTCTGGCCGATCGACGGCGGCGGCGGCCAAAGTTGGCTGGACCGTCGTGGCTTCCTCCGTCTTCCCCTCCCCTCACGAGTTCACCATCTCCGATCTCTTCCTCGCTGCCTCTCTGTCTCCATCGTCTTTTTCGTTTTTCCGGCGAGCTAGGCGGCGGACGGCGACCGAGAAGGTGAGCTTCGCTAATTCTTGTTGTTATTCAAGCTACTCTTTCTTCCAACTTCCTTTTCTTACCTTTTCCTTCATTGTTTATATGAATCTCGGCCAGCCACCTAAGTGGCCGACTTCCGGCGAGATTTCCGGTGACCACCACTGGAAAAATAGTGGCTTTTCCTCCTTCTCGTCACTTGGAAACTCCGTAAGCACTTTTTACTTCTCTTTGATTGGATTTCTTGGATTTATGTTGTTGGTAAAGTTAGGGTTTTGGTTCAAATTTGGATTTTTGGACTTTTTAGGATATATAACAATGAATGTTAAGTATTTAATTTGAGGTTTTTGAAAGCAATTTAGTTCTCTTGAAGATTTCTACTTATTTTGGAATTGTTATGTTTTAGGGTTTCTTGAAATTGGGGGTTTTGGTGTCGTGTGAGATTATTGGACAAATTGGTAGTTATTAGATGCTTACTAAGATTATAAAATGACATTGAAATTGTGAGATTGATTGGATTAGTGTTTAAGATAAAGATTAGTGAATAAAGTGTTGAATAAAAGAGAAATTGATTATGTTATTTGGTGATACGTGATTGAATGACTGAATTGATGGTTAGGATGTTTAGATAGGACATGGGAAAGGATAACAAAGTCCTTGTAGGAATTTATTGTGTAATTTATTGTGAATTTTGAGATTTAGCCTAATTCATGGAAATAAGTTCTAGAGTTGGAGATTGATGATAAATTGTGGAATGGAAATTAGAATAAAATGGGAATTGGTTATTGGTATTTGATATGGATGATAGGGGATTAAAGTTCTAAATGATCATATGTGAAATTTTGCTTGTTAAAAGGTTGATTTAGATAGATTTTATTTAGAAATCCTTTGGAGATTGTTAGAATCTTAAGTTTTGATGAAGACTAAAATATGAAAGAATGAATCAAGTACTTAGAAAGCAATAGGTTAACATAGAATCCCAAGTAAGAGTGCAACCGGATGTGGATTTACTTCCGGATAGACTAGAACTAGCGCTCGCGGATGAATGACTCATCCCCCAGCGAGAGCATGTAATTCACTAGGGAAATAACTTAGTCCATAAGCACTAGATATACAAAACCTCAAGACTAAGCTAGGATTCAACCGGAAGTGATTTTGCTTCCTGTTGTATTTAGACTGGCGCTGGCTGTTAGAATAGATGACACTAAGCGTCAGTAAACATAAGCCACGTCCAGTAGAATTGCTTCCGATAACTTAGTGACTAGCGCTGACTGTTGGATTGAAGGACACTGAGCGAGAGTGAGTAAAAGTGATTATAACCCTTCATCCAGTGGTAGTGCTTCCGGATGTAGAAGTGCTTCCGGATCCAAGGAAGTCATCTTAGACTAAGTAAACACCCACTGCATGTGACTATGTGCTTATATTGTTAAAACTAACATTCAAAGTGCAGCACACTAAGTAGAGTTGCTTCCGGATGTGAACCTGCTTCCGCAAGCAATCAGAATGTCAGAATGTTCAGAAGTGCAGTGTCAGAATGCTTTTGTCAGAGCAGAGTTGTCAGGACTACTTTTCAGAGATAAAGCAAGTCAACCCTGCTATGCATTGATGAAGCATTAATTGGGCAAACGGTAACAAGGGAAAAACGGCCATATTCAAACGGCTAACCCACCTACCAAGAGTCAGAATGTTTGAAGACTATATAAAGGAGCTCAACTTCATTTATGAGGCTAATGAATTATCTTTGACATTCTTGAGAGAAGTTAGAGCGAGAAACTAAGAGAATCTTCAAGTATTCAAAGCTGCCCAGAAAAGAGAAAGAGCATTTAACTCATTGAGTGATCTTTTCATCTACATATCTTGTACTCTTTGTAGTTTAGTCTCTTCGTGTTATAAGAGCATTGATTGTACTTAAGTGTGTAACACTATCTGTTCTTAAAGAGAACTTAGTTAGAAAAATCCTTTATTTGTAAAGGTTGAACCCTTGCTAGGTGTAAGGGGGAGCTAGTTAGAAAGGTTACAAGTGAGCCTTGTGTAAAACTTGTGGTTGTAAGGTTGCAAGTGATCCCGTTCAAAACTTGCGGTTGTAAAGGTTCCAGGTGAACCCGTTCTAAAACCTGGAAATATAGTGGAACTCGGCCTGGGTGGTTGAGAATTGGACGTAGGTCAGGAAGACCGAACCAGTATAACTCTTGTGTTATTTTATTTGAGCATTTATTTTTGAAGCACAATTCACCCCCCCTCTTGTGCATCCATTACTTTCATTTGGTATCAGAGCGGGTCTTTCTCACTCGATTCCAACGAATCCAGAAAGCAAAGATCCAGTAATGGATACAGATTACTCTCTACCAGATGTCTCTATTCAACCCAACAAGCCCCCAGGCTTTGATGGGTATAACTATCCATTCTGGAAGTTTAGAATGGAGACTTACATCAAGTCAAGTGACCTAAGACTCTGGGATGTAATCGAACGTGGGGATCACACTCCCCTAGATGAGGATGGCTTTGCTAAGGTGAAAGCCAGGTACACCAATGAGGACTATGCTCTAGTCCAACTGAATTTTAGGGCTATGCATTACATTCAGTGTGCTCTCAGCCCCAAGGAGTTTCACAGGATCAGCCACCACAAAAATGCTAAAGATATGTGGGAGGCTCTTGAGGCTGCTCACTCTGGAACCAGGGGAGTGAAAGCAAGACGAGTTGAGATGCTGGTGGAGGAGTTTCACAAGTTCGCCATGTTGAGTCCAACTGAGCCAATCAGAGAGCTGGAGCTCAGATTCACTCACCTCATCAACAATTTGGCCTCGCTGGGTAAGGACATTCCTGAAAGAGAGCAAGTTAGCAAGATCCTAAAGATCTTGAAAGGTGACTGGATCACCAAAGTAACCATCTTGCAGGAAGTCCAAGGAGAATCAACGAGCTCTATCACTGCACTATTTGGCTCTCTGGCTGAATATGAACCTACCCTGCTGGCTCAGAGAGCTCCTCAAGCCTCATCCAAGGCCAAAAATCTTGCCCTTATTGCTCCCAGCAAGGAGGTTGATGATGATGATGAGGATGATGAGGAGGAAATGGACGATGAGGAGATGGCTATGATGGTGAGAAAGTTCAGAAAGTTCTTCAGAAAGAAAGGAGGCTTTCAAAAAGGTGACTCCAGCCAGAGGAAGGGATACAAGAAGGAAAAGGCCCCTGTGTGCTTTGAATGTAAGAAGCCTGGCCACTTCAAGGCTGAGTGTCCCAGCCTGCAGAAGTCAAAAGGCAAAGACAAAAGAAAGGCCTTTGTTTCCTCTATCTGGGTGAATAGCTCAGATGACGAAGCAAGTGATGAGGAAGAAGTTGCCAACCTCTACCTGGTAGCCAGAGAAGATGATGAGGAAGCATCTTCAGAACTTGACCTCACCCACGAAGACAATGAGGTAACTTTCTCTGAACTGCAAGAGGCTTACAATGAGGTTCATGAAGAATTCTCTCGATTGTGTAAAGCCTATAAAGTGTTAAAAACCAAAAAGGAATCACTTGAGTCCAAGGTGGACTCACTGAGTGAAGAGCTAGCGGAAGCTAGAAAGCTTCCGGTAGTGGATGGCCAGGGTTCTCCCCAAACAGAACCCAATGCCCCAACACTTGAGAGCTGCCCCAATTGCAGCAAAATCTCAGCTGAGAAAGACAAGCTGCAAAATGCCCTGCAGAAATTTACAAATGGATCAGAAATGTTAAATATAATTTTAATGAATCAAAGGGCATATAGGGATAGAACTGGCTTAGGATATACTCCTAGAGGGAAAAAGTGGGTGGAACCAAAAGTAAAGCCCTACTTAAAATTCTTCCACAAAGCCACTAGTCACAGCTCCTCACCTTTCAGCTTCTGTAACTATTGCAACAGGAAAGGACACTCCACGTCCACCTGTAATGCCAAGAAGCATGGAGCAAGTGGCTCTTACAAATGGGTCCCTAAAGGAACCCAGGCTACAAAGGATCCTCCCCCTGTAAAGGAAACCAAGGGAGGACAAGGATCCCGAGTCTGGAAACAACCCACAGGGAAAACCCAAGAGCCTAGATCCAGCACTAGGCCAAAGGCACTGAATGATCCTAAGCCCAAGGTCAACACTAGACCAAAGGCACAGAAAACTAATGACAGAGGACCCAAGAAAGGTTGGGTACCTAAGTCTACTTGATTCTTTCAGGTGTGTCTCAAAGCATCCAGGAACAGAAAATGATATATCGATAGCGGATGCTCGAGACATATGACTGGAGACAGAGACAAGTTCAAATCTCTGGTGATCAAAGACGGAGCCACAGTAACCTTTGGAGGAAATCAAAGTGGAAAGATCACTGGAGTTGGAGAAGTTGGACCAGTAAAAGACGTCTATCTGGTGGACGGTCTCTGTCACAACCTGCTAAGCGTGAGCCAGAGCACAGACAAAGGAAATTGGGTAATCTTTGATTCACATGAGTGCATAATAGTTGATAAGCAGGATCTAAATTTAGATAAGGCCAACTTAAAATGCAAACTTAAGGCAAATAGAAATGGAAACCTATATACTCTAGACTTGTGTCAACATCTGGAAGAAAAATGTCTAATATCTAGTGATGAGAACAGTTGGCTTTGGCATAAGAGGTTAGCTCATGTTAATTTTACTCAACTTGATATGCTAATTAAAAAGGAGCTAGCTATAGGTATTCCATCCTTTAAAGTAAAGCATGATTTTATTTGTGAATCCTGCCAACGAGGGAAGCAAACAAAGTCCTCGTTTAAAACCAAGAAGAAAGTCTCCACCAGCAGGCCCTTGGAACTAATCCACATGGATTTGGTTGGGCCAGCAAGAGTGAAGAGCTTGGGTGGAAACCTGTATGCTCTAGTGGTGGTGGATGACTATTCGAGGTTCACTTGGACTATGTTTCTTGCCTCTAAGCAAGATGCTTTTGATGCTTTTGTTGTCCTGGCTAAGAAAGTGCAGAATGAGAGAGAGCTCAAAATCACAGCCATAAGGACAGACCATGGAGGAGAGTTTGAGAACCATAGCTTCTCTGAGCTATGTGAGCAAAATGGTATTGAACACAACTTCTCAGCTCCTAGAACTCCTCAGCAAAACGGAGTGGTCGAGAGAAAGAACAGGGTTCTGACTGAGATGGCTAGAAGCATGCTCAACGAGAAAGAGGTTTCTCAAGTGTTCTGGGCGGACGCTATGAGCACTGCTTGCTATATCTCTAACAGAGCCTATGTTCGCAAAGGACTGGATAAGACTCCCTACGAGCTGTACAAAGGGAGGAAGCCCAACATCAGCCACCTCAGAATCTTTGGATCCAAATGCTATGTGCATAACAATGGAAAGGTAAATCTGGGTAAGTTTGATCCAAAAGCTGATGTAGGTATATTCATAGGATATTCCCTTAGGAGTAAAGCATATAGAATATACAACATGAGAACTAGAATTGTAGAAGAATCAATGCATGTTGTATTCGATGAAACTCCTACATGGGGACAATCCACAGAAGATGATGAAATACTTAATCTTCCAAAACCACCATCATCTTCTTCACCACCAAAAGAAACACCAGCAAGCAATCTCAAAGAAGAAGATGAACCCAGTGATGAACCTAGAGTGCAGACCGTGCCTGATGAGGCACAGTTGCCAACAGCTAGGAGACATCACAGGGATCATCCTCTTGATCAAGTGCTTGGTGATGTTTCTTCTGGTGTCAGAACCAGAAGGCAAGTTCAAAATGAAGTTGAGTTTGGAGCATTTCTATCTCAAATCGAACCAACTTCAGTTGAACAAGCTCTTGAGGACTGCGACTGGATTATTGCCATGCAGGAAGAGCTAAATCAATTTGAGAGAAGCCAAGTCTGGGAACTTGTCCCAAGGCCGTCTCATCAATCCATAGTGGGGACCAAGTGGGTCTTCAAAAACAAACTGGATGAGACAGGTCAAATTACAAGAAACAAAGCCAGATTAGTAGCCAAAGGATATAACCAAGAAGAAGGCATTGACTATGAAGAAACTTTTGCTCCAGTCGCTAGACTTGAAGCAATAAGGATTCTTCTAGCCTTTGCATCTATTAAAGGCTTTAGATTATATCAAATGGATGTAAAGAGTGCTTTTCTTAATGGTTATATTAAAGAAGAGGTATATGTAGAACAACCTCCTGGCTTTGAGGATCACAAGCATCCCAAACATGTGTATAGACTAAAGAAAGCTTTATATGGCCTGAAACAAGCTCCTAGAGCTTGGTATGAGAGACTCAGCAGTTTCCTCCTGGGCAAAGGTTTCTCAAGGGGCAAATTAGATAATACACTGTTTATCCTTCACAAAGATAGAGATATGTTAATTGTCCAAATTTATGTTGATGATATTATTTTTGGGGCAACTAATGAAAAGCTTTGTGAAGATTTCTCTAAGACTATGCAGGGTGAGTTTGAAATGTCAATGATGGGAGAACTAATGTTCTTCCTAGGCCTGCAAATTAAGCAAAAGAAGAATGGAATCTTCATCTCCCAAGCTAAGTACTGCAGAGAGCTACTCAAAAAGTTTGGGATGGATGAATGTAAGGAGTATGACACTCCCATGAGCACCTCTGCCGCACTCGATGCTGACGCAAAGGGTAAATCTGTCAGCCTGCCCATGTACAGGGGAATGATAGGTTCCCTCCTATACTTAACGGCAAGTAGGCCTGACATTCAATTTAGTGTAGGCATGTGTGCTAGGTTTCAAGCCAATCCCAAGGAGTCACACTTAACATGTGTTAAACGTATTCTTAGATACCTTGAGGGAACACAAGAGCTTGGTCTTTGGCATCCCAGAGGTAACCAAGAGTTCTTGTGGGCTTATTCTGACTCTGACCATGCAGGTTATAAAACAGATAGGAAGAGCACCAGTGGACAATGCGCCTTTCTTAGTGGTTGTCTGGTGTCTTGGGCTAGCAAGAAGCAAACCTGCGTGTCATTGTCATCCACTGAGGCAGAATACATTGCTGCTGCAAGCTGTTGTGCTCAAGTGCTGTGGCTGAAGAACCAACTGAGAGACCTTGGTTTGGAGTTCCCTGAGGCACCCATCCTCTGTGACAACACAAGTACAATCTGCCTCGCCAAGAATCCGGTTCAGCACACAAGGACAAAGCACATCGATGTCAGGCATCACTTCATCAGAGACCATGTTCAAAAGAAGGATGTCAAAGT
This sequence comes from Mimosa pudica, assembly GCA_029929735.1. Lineage (NCBI taxonomy): Eukaryota > Viridiplantae > Streptophyta > Magnoliopsida > Fabales > Fabaceae > Mimosa > Mimosa pudica. The sequence goes on along the minus strand of JAKELP010000018.1, from coordinate 10,752,276 downwards.
GCAATTTGTTCCCACTCAACAACAGCTTGCTGACATCTTTACCAAGCCTCTGGGGGTTGACCAATTTACTTTCATAAGAGGTGATTTGGGAATGGTAAACCCAAATGAGGTGTAACCTTTTATTTATTATACTCGATTGTTTAAAACCTACAACAATACTAACTTAGGCATCGGAGTGCCAATACGTGTTTTTGCAGGTCCTCAATGTTAAATCTTAAGATGTTGCAACCAGAAGCAAAACCACTTCCGGATGATCACTCGCTGACACTAGATGTTGAAATCAAGAGAGCGCCAGTGCCAGACCAAAGGACACGTCACTTCAGAAAACGCTTCATCTCCCTCCATGAGAAGTTGTGCCTTCTCTGACAAGATGAAGCGACACATGTCATAAGGTGCGCCGTTTCAATTAAAATGTTTACGTTACCCAATGTGCAAACATGCGTTTTCATCTGAAGAGTCATGCCCATTTTACCCTTAGTAACTTTGCATATAAATAGGGTGTCATTTTCACTTTCACTTTTTACTTGCACAAATTTCTTACCCACATATTCTCTGCATACATTCATCCATTTCTTCATCTTGTTCTTCATCATCTTCATCTTCTTCTTCGCATTTCACCACAAACCAACCTTAAACCCACAATAAAATGGCCGGCTCACATGAAACAAACCCCAACACAAAGAGATCAACCTCTTCCAAGAAATCGAAGTCCAAAAGTGGGAAATCTGGGATTAAGCATTCTGGAAAATCTGGGCAACGCGATGAACATCATGAAGATCGCCATGATCCTTCTGGGCAGACACAAGGGGTGAATGAACAAGTCCAGGAACAGCCTGGACATTCTGGAAGAGTGGAAGAACAGCCAGAAGTGACTGGGCATGAGGAAGCACAGCAAGCCAATAGGAAAGGGAAGAAGAAGGTTCAGTTCGTTGAGGAGCCTTCTTCCAAAAGACAGAGGGTTGAAGAGGATGACCCTTCAATTTACAGAGATGGGGCTTTGGAGGCTGTTTCCTCCAAGTTTGAGACGATCAAGCCCTACTTCAACAACGGCTTGTTCATCGATCTTGTTAAGATAGATGAACTAGGGTTTCCTCATTTGCGTCCATATTTGGAAAAATACATGCCGTGGCTAGGGATCAAACAGGACTACAACATCAACGTCCTGCGAGTCTTCTGTCAATCCCTCTTTGAGAAAGTTAAGTACAAGAAGGTGGATGGGAAGGAGCAGATCCGCAGAATCACCTTCACTGCCACAGTCAGGGGGAGAACCTTCAGTTTCACCTGGAGGGACTTAAATGACTTAATGGGGATCACAGAAGAGGGAATGACTGAGTGGCTGTACCCTGAGTCACTCAAATACAGCACGGAGGAACTCGGGAAGATTTATGACACCCAAGGGAAGAAGGTGTCCAAGATGTCTGACTCCAACAGACTCTTATACTATGTTTACTCCCGCATGATGACACACAAGGGAGGAAACTTCAACGAGTTCACTCTGCTGGACAACCCGTGGTTTCCCAGACTTCTCACCCATCAGCCAATCAACCCCGGGCAGTTGATCAGCCTTGAACTTCACAGATGGATAGTCAACCACAAGGCTGGATTTCTTCCCTATCCCACCATCCTTGCCTTCCTCCTTGAGAAGAATTTGATCAAGGCTACATCTGACGTGGAGGAAGAGAATGTTAAGTGTGCTCCAGTGGGGGCAACTAACATCAGCAAGATGGGCATCAAGTACCTGAAGCCTGCTAAGCCCACTCGCTCAGGATCACAGGCAGGCAGTGCCTCTCAGACTTCAGCCCCTTCCACATCTGGTGCAGGGGATCAAGAGGTTGACTCCCATCCTGGCCCAAGCAGAGTTGCGAGGGTACCAGCTACAGTCAAAGCCTTTGCTGAGGAAGTAAAGGAGGAGATCCTGTTTAGGCTGACTGACTCCCTGGTGGCTCCTCTCAGGAACGAATGTGATGCTGGGTTCCAGCAGCAAGGGGAGCGCATCCAAAGACTTGAGGACAGAGTAGGTCAGGTTGAGACTCAGCTGGCCAGGGTGGATGCCAAGCTAGATCTCATTCTCCAACACCTACAGATTCCCCAACCACAACAAGGTAATCTACCACCACCTCCTCCTCCTCCCCAAAACCCACCTCCTCCTCCTTCTAATCACCCTCAACTCCCTCCTCCTCCTCCCAACACTCAACAACCACAACCACCTCCACAAAATGACCAACAACCACACACATCACCAAACAATGACCAACCATCCCAGCCTTCACCCAACCATGAACAACAACCCCAAGACACACCCCAACAATCTCCTCGCCAATCACCCCTTCACTCCAACAACTCCCCATCTCCACATAACTCCCCTACTCGCACACCACCCAACACCCCTACTCGTTCACCACTCAACCTCTCTGCCGGACCATCCCATCCTAACCCTACCAACCCCAACTCTGGACCAAGATCCAACCCATTGGCCGAGCACCTTGGCTTCAAAACTGCCATTCACCCCCTCAGCCACATCTATCTGCGAGATTACCCCCGCCTTCAGCAAATTCCTGAGGATCACTTACCATTTACCCCATTTACCCCACACTCTTCCACTACTTTCACTGAATATTCCTCCACCTATCCATTCGAAGGTCTATTCGTAGATCCTACATGGTTCCCCAACCCTCCCGAATCCCCTGAAACTACCTTACCTACATCCTCCCCAGAACCCTCACCCCCAAAAAGATTTGGCCCTGAACCTCCACCCTCCTCTTCATCCACTTCATCCCTGGCACTCACCCTTGTTGATGATGACAAAAGGGGGAGAGATGCTATGTCCACCCTTCGCCAGAGCATGGACACAAGGGATGTTCTCAGCCAGCCATCTCTCTGGCTTGATGAAGATATTACGGACGCCCTGCGCTGTGCCTTGGAGTCCCAGAGATTAAGTGGTGCTGAGAACCTAATCAGAGGAGAAGCTATCCGGTTCATGCAGCAGCAGAGGACGGAAGAGCAAGGATCTAAATGAGATATGGTGATGTTTGAGAAGAATGATCAATCCTCACAGCCTGAATCATCTTCATCAGAGCCTCCTCCAACTGAGAAAAGTAAAAATATTGTTGAGGAGATAATGATGAAGTGGGGTCTGAAGAAGATCGACCATCCTCCCATTGTGATCGCCAAGCCAATCCCTTCACCCTCTGGGCAGTCATCTGAGACCCCTACTTCTGAGTAAACCTCTGCCCCTCCTCCTTCATCTGAGCCAGCAGTTACATTCAGTGAGTCAAGGAAGAATGCCGTTGCTAGGAAGCGTTCCAAAAAGGTTATTGCCTCCACTGAACCTGCTGAGAGTGAGGAAGAGACTCCATCTGACCAACCTGAGCAAGAAACTCCTCTGACCAGTTTGAGCAAGAGATCCCAGTAGTACAAGCAGTTCCAATTCTGAAGGAAGTCAAGTTGGAAATAGAATACATGACTCCTAAGGAATTCGAAAAATATGGGTACACGGACAGACTATCCTTTGGTCAGATGGCTTGTCTGGATGCTGAGAGAGCATGTGCCAAGCCCACTCCATCAATACCCAAGGGTAAAGGGAAAGGGAAGAGGAAAGCCCAGGAAGTTGAGGAGGATCTCAACTTCCCTGTATGGAATGTAAAGATTCGGGCTGTCCACTTTCCTGATGGCGAGGTCACCCACTTCTCAGATGCAACAGGATTCCCAGGCTATGAGGAAGTAGAAAATATGAAGAGAGCCTTAGAGGAGTCTGTTGAGTCTGAGAGACTCAGAAGGGAAGGGGATGAAGAAGAGCTTCAATGGATCATTGCTCAGATTGACCGGAATGTGCATGAAGCCGAATTAGTCAAACTCCAGAAAGAAAATGAGGAGAGACAAAAGGAGAGGGAGAGGAAAAAGAGACACCAAATCTGAACCCCCATTCCAACCCCTTTAACTTAGAAAGTTTTCTTTATTTTTCATGCATATTTTATTCCTGCTTAGTATAGATTACTTGTATATGTTATTTGCTTGTATACTCTAACTTGTAATCCTTGTTTATCAATGAATTATTTCTAAGTTACTTGTGCTTTATCTATTGCTTTTATTCCTTTACTAATCCTTTCATATGAACTTAATCGATAAAACTAAGTTTGTCATCATCAAAAAGGGGGAGAATGTTAGAATCTTAAGTTTTGATGAAGACTAAAATATGAAAGAATGAATCAAGTACTTAGAAAGCAATAGGTTAACATAGAATCCCAAGTAAGAGTGCAAATTCACTAGGGAAATAACTTAGTCCATAAGCACTAGATATACAAAACCTCAAGACTAAGTTAGGATTCAACCGGAAGTGATTTTGCTTCCTGTTGTATTTAGACTGGCGCTGGCTGTTAGAATAGATGACACTAAGCGTCAGTAAACATAAGCCACGTCCAGTAGAATTGCTTCCGATAGCTTAGTGACTAGCGCTGACTGTTGGATTGAAGGACACTGAACGAGAGTGAGTAAAAGTGATTATAACCCTTCATCCAGTGGTAGTGCTTCCGGATGTAGAAGTGCTTCCGGATCCAAGGATGTGACTATGCTGAGTAAACACTAACTGCATGTGACTATGTGCTTATATTGTTAAAACTAACATTCAAAGTGTAGCACACTAAGTAGAGTTGCTTCCGGATGTGAACCTGCTTCCGCAAGCAATCAGAATGTCAGAATGTTCAGAAGTGCAGTGTCAGAATGCTTTTGTCAGAGCAGAGTTGTCAGGACTACTTTTCAGAGATAAAGCAAGTCAACCCTGCTATGCATTGATGAAGCATTAATTGGGCAAACGGTAACAAGGGAAAAACGGCCATATTCAAACGGCTAACCCACCTACCAAGAGTCAGAATGTTTGAAGACTATATAAAGGAGCTCAACTTCATTTATGAGGCTAATGAATTATCTTTGACATTCTTGAGAGAAGTTAGAGCGAGAAACTAAGAGAATCTTCAAGTATTCAAAGCTGCCCAGAAAAGAGAAAGAGCATTTAACTCATTGAGTGATCTTTTCATCTACATATCTTGTACTCTTTGTAGTTTAGTCTCTTCGTGTTATAAGAGCATTGATTGTACTTAAGTGTGTAACACTATCTGTTCTTAAAGAGAACTTAGTTAGAAAAATCCTTTATTTGTAAAGGTTGAACCCTTGCTAGGTGTAAGGGGGAGCTAGTTAGAAAGGTTACAAGTGAGCCTTGTGTAAAACTTGTGGTTGTAAGGTTGCAAGTGATCCCGTTCAAAACTTGCGGTTGTAAAGGTTCCAGGTGAACCCGTTCTAAAACCTGGAAATATAGTGGAACTCGGCCTGAGTGGTTGAGAACTGGACGTAGGTCAGGAAGACCGAACCAGTATAACTCTTGTGTTATTTTATTTGAGCATTTATTTTTGAAGCACAATTCACCCCCCTCTTGTGCATCCATTACTTTCAGAGATGAGTGGTAAAACTTGGATTATGATTTCTAGAGGATTACTGGAGTTCAAAGATGATGTTGGGTGAGTTTATTTAGTTAGATTTGGCATAAGGTGAAACTGGAAGTTTTGGGAGTCTTAGAAAAGAGCTAAGATTTATTGAGAGGTATTATGGAGAGAATGATTTAATGGTTTAGATAAATGACACAAAATCAAGGATAGGAATTCTGACCTATAGTGACTATATTTTTGTGAATTGGAAAGGTAAGGAAGCAAGTATTTATGTAATTTGAGTAAAATGAAAGTGATTGTTTATCCAAGTGCACCATGTTTGGGCTAAATGACTAGGTTGCAGAGGAATATATTGAAGTGCTGATGGAGTGCTTAAAGTTCATGAATATTTGGAATAAACTATAGAAGTTGAGTGAATGATGATTTGAGATAAAGTGAGACTGTTTAGAGATTTGGTTAATGTTAGCAAATGAATTGTTAGATGTATATTGTTGAGAAGTTGATGATTTTAAAAGGGTTATTGGTGCTAGGTATAATTGTTAAAGCATGGAATATTTTAATGGAGTTAAATATTAGTTGTTAAGGAAAGGGAAATTGCATGTTAAACATAGGGATGTTGAATTGGATAATGAATAAGGATTTACTCATCCTCAATAGTCATTGTAATATTGTGGAGAAAATAGGAATGATTAGATTGTGAATGATTGAAAAGTATCAATGATATGATGTAAATGAATTATAAATAGTTTTTGTTTTGTAATGGGAATAACTGAGGATTGATGGATATTGGGAAGGAATAAGGGTAGTTGAAGATGTGTTAGTTAGCATGGGCATTAGATGAATTTAAATTACCTTAGTCAAGTCATATGAACCCGAACTATGTATTGACACTGTGTTGCGTATTTTCTAGTGATTGTGGATATCAATAGGCGAGCTACGAGCAAGAACTTCATTGAAATTGTATTGTCTTGATGTGGAGCAGGTTCAGGTAATCACACTTACTATACTATAACATTGAGGGTGACGTTAGTTGGGGATTTTGAAAATCCTTTCTCACCCTCATTATCTATATATTATCTTTGAAAGTTATTTTTCTACAAAATAGGCTATCGGGTGTCTTTCAAACACAATTACTTTCATATAAAGAATTTGACTTACTATATGTAGTATCCTGGCTGGTGGTATTGCTGGATTATGTATGTGTGAGTGTATATACATTGAGATTTGGTACCTTGACAGGGATATTGAGAGATGTATCATAGATTATGAGAATAGGAATAAGATGTTGAATTGGAGATTGTGGGAAGAATTATTAGGGGAAACATTGAATGTTGTGGATGATATATTGACAGGGAATTGTAAGAGTGCATTGCACTGATATGGACATTGAGGTCTTGAATAAGGTTGAGGTTGATAAATATGGTGAGTATTGCATGACACTGTTACTTATGTACCATCGCGCGATGATAACTGTCGATAGGCCAATCGACAGTTATTTGTACTGAGGATCCTTTTCAGATTGATTGGATCGGGGATCATAGGTCAACTTATTGAGAGAAGTGACCTATGGTTGTTTTGGCATTGAAGAGCCCAACCGCCCCTACGGTTGTTTGGCATTGAAGAGTCCAACCGTTCCCGTTCTGTAATGGAAACAGAATTGGGGTTCCCTCTCTGGAGATTGCCAGAGAGGGAAATTGTCCCCTCATTATGGAGAGGGACACAGTGTCAAATCATATAGTGAAGAATAGATGCTTGAATGCACCGTGGTGGCACAATGCATCTATAGGTGAGTGTGAGAGTTGGGGTAGTAATACGCATGGATTGGAGATAGAGATGATGAGATTATTGTTGAGAAGTGACAGAGATTTGAATGACATTTGGGAGAAAACTTGATATATATATATATATATATATATATATATATATATATATATATATATATATATATATATGTATTATTAATTTTAAAACTGTGGTACCCTTTAGACGCCCTTACTACCGCACATCTTTCTGTTATAGTGAGTTAAGCGGTGATTACTGGGACAATTTTGTCTCATCCCACGATTACTCACATTTTTGCAGGTGATCATGCACAGGCACGAGAAACAGGAAGGGAATTAAATTTCAAAGGTTATTTAGACTATGAAAACATGTATATTGCCAAAAATGTATAGGTCTGCATTCGCTTCCGCATATTTTTATTTGTATTGATATTAATGGTTAATTGGAGAATTGTAATAGGTCGCTTCTTTTTCTAACCATGTTAGGTGATCCTTTTCTAACATGGTTAGCTATTAATTATCCATGATAGTGTTCAGGTTATATTAGAAAATTCTTTTCTATCATGGATAGTGATTATTATTAGGAAATTCTTTTTCTAACTATGATAGATTTATTGATATTATGGAAATCATTTTTCTATCATAGTTAGTGAAGGTATTATTGAATTAATCAGGGAATTAGTAACACTATGTTACAAGTTAAGCGGTGATTACTGGGACAAATTGTCTCATTCCACGATTACTGACATTTTTGCAGGTATTCATGCATAGGCGCAAGCATCAGGAAAGGGAATTAGGCTGTAGAGGTTATTTAATTTGTTTAGAAATGTATATTGCCAATTTTTAGGGCTGCATTCGCTTCCGTATGTATATATATATTTATTTATTGTTTGATATCTATTAGTTTTTTTTATTAACCATGTTAGGCAAATCCTTTCTAACATGGTTAGTTTTTAATTATCCATGATATGATTCATATTTTATTAGGCAATTCTTTTCTATCATGGATAATGTATAAAATTATTAGAAAGTTCTTTTTCTAACTATGATAGAGATATTGTGGATATGAATATTTCTTTTTCTATCATAGTTAGTGAAGAGATTGTTGAAATAAAATAGACATCTTAGTTTAATTAGGGAATTAGTAACAGTATGTTACACACCTTTTCTCTGGTGAAATATCTATCTATCTCAACATGATTTGATCTTTCATGCTGAACAGGATTTAAGGCCATGCTTATGCTGCCTTATTGTCACAATAGAGCTTGAATGGCAATTTCACCTCGACATGTATCTCACAAAGGACACTTTTCAGCCACAACTCCTCCATTATTCCTTGAGTCATTGCCTTTAATTTAGCTTCAACACTGCTTTTAGGCACAACTCTTTGTTTTTGACTTTTCCAAGTTACTAGATTACCCCATACAAAAGAGCAATAACCAGAGGTAAATCTTTGGTTAGGATGTACTCCTCCCCAACTTGCATCTGTATAAACTTCAATAGTTCTTCGTTCTTGTTTCTAGAAGAACAACCCTGTCCCAGGAGTACCCTTTAGATACCTCAAAATCCTGTAGGCAGCATCCATATGCTTTTTTCTTGGATTACTCACGTATTGACTAGCAACACTAACTGCAAACGCTATATCGGGTCTTGTATGGGAAAGGTAGATTAACTTACTGACAATTCTCTAATATCTTTCTTTATCTACAACTTCTTCTTGCTATTCATCTTTTTTTCGTCTTCTAACTCCCCCTCTTCTTTAGACTTCTTATTCTTAGGAGGTATGATAGGAGTTGGTTTAGGACTACACCCTAACATGTCTGTCTCCTCAATAAGATCCACTATGTACTTTCTTTGAGACACATAGATCCCTTTCTTTGACCTTATTGTAACTTCCATTCCAAGAAAGTATTTCAGATCTCCCAGATCCTTTACTTCAAATTCCTTGCCAAGTGCAAGCTTTATCCTTGACATTTCATCATTATGATCTCTTGTAAGGATGATATCATCAACATACACAATGAGGATGCATCTTCTATTGCCCTCTGTTTTGACATAGTATGATCTGACAAAGATTGTTTGTAGCCTTCAATTTTTAAAACCTTTGAAAACCTATCAAACCAAGCCCTGGGAGACTGTTTAAGGCCATAGAGAGATTTCTTCAACTTACATACCTTATCACTCTTTCCCTTTTCAAAACTAGGAGGAAGAATCATGTAAACCTCTTCTTTGAGCTCATTGTTCAGAAAAGCATTTTTAACATCTAGTTGATGCAATGACCATTCTAGATTAGCTGCTACAGACAATAAGACACGAATAGTGTTCAATTTTGCTACCAGTGCAAATTTCTCCAGATAATCTAGACCGTAAGTCTGAGTAAAACCTCTCGCCACAAGTCGTGCTTTCAACTTGTCAAGAGTACCATCAGCTATATACTTGGGTGTAAATACCCATTTGCAACTAACAAGCTCCTTGCCTCTTGGCCTTTCAACAAGAAAATCATGTTCCATTCTTTTCTAGAGCTCTCATCTCCTCTATATCTGTAGCTCTCCATTCAAGTATTTTCCAGTGCCTCCTGAATGTTCTTAGGAATCTGCACTCGATCCAGACTGGTAACAAATGCTCGATAGTTAGAGAAAATGGCATTATAAGACATATACTTCTAAATTGGATGTAAAGTGCATGATAGGCAGATCAAGGTCATTATATTCATTAATATTAATAGGAATTTCCTGATGTACCTCTAAATCAATCTCCTCAGGGACTACCACCATTTCAGCATCTTTTTTCCCTTATTCAAACATTCATTTGTGATTGGCACAAGAGATGGTTGGGTTAAGGGATGTTTGATTGTGGTGGAGGTGATGACTCTGTCTGTGGTATAGGTGGAGGTAATGACTCTGTTTGTGGTAAAGGTGAAGGTGATGGCTCTATCTGTGGTAGGGTTATCCATTGTTCAAGGGTGTTATATTTTTGTATAGGTTTAGGCACCCAAGTCTGAGATTCACTCGTTCTCTCCCCCTGAATTGAAGATTTGGGATAGAAAGGAGTATCTTCATAAAAAGTAACATCAAAGCTTACAAATATGTGTTTAGAGAGAGGATCAAAACATTTGTACGCTTTTTGAGTTGGAGAATACCCAAGAAAAATACATTTCACTGCACGAGGATCAAATTTGTTATTTGGATGAGCATGAACAAAGACAGTACTACCAAAGACACAAAATGGAAGATTTGATTCAAAGTGAGTGGTAGGAAAGAAACTTTGTAATATTTCCTTCAATTTGTTATTTTGAGTAGAAGATATCACCTTATTGGGAGTTCATTTGATGAAGTGGGTGGTATTTAAAATGACATCTCCCCAATAAAACTTTGGTACATTAAAAGTGATCATAAGAGCCCTAGTGACTTCCAAGATGTGTCTATTTTTCCTTCCAAGTATGAATGGTAATAAATGGTTTGGTAGGAATATATGGAGCTCTAGGATATGATGATCGGTGGTGTTTGACCAATTCATAGACTTCACATTTCATATCAAGATTTGATGGTGGACAAATAGTTGGGAACATACGGGATAAATACTAGAAATTAGGGTGACTTATTCTCTTGTGCCACAACATAGTATCTTCATTTTTAGAGATTGTGTTACATACCCTTGTTATAGGTTGGTGACTCACTCTGACGTCGTTAAGGAAGTAAAGTCCCTCACATTCTTTAGCATAACCAAACACCATCCCCGATGATAGATCCTGAAAGACACAATGAGTAGGCAAAAATTAGCAGAACAATTCGATCGCTTTGTCAACTGACTAACAGATAGTAAGCTGCATACCAATTTTGGCACATGTAAAACAGATTCCAGAGTGATACTCTCTCAAATTTTAATACTCCCTTTCCCAGCAATAGAAGTGAGTGAACCATCAGCAATTTTCACTTTCATGTTGCCGGCACACGAGATGTAAGTAGTGAACAACTTGTGAGCATGAGTCATGTTATCAGAGGCACCATAATCAACAATCCACACATGCCGATCCTGAGAAGTTTTTAAGGTTTGGAGAAAGTTACCCCGTTTTGCCACAAACGTTAACGATACAGTCTCCACTGCAACACTTGTTTCGATCGATGAACAAATTCCCCTCCTTACTACCAAACTTTGGAAACACATGGCAACATTGACTAAGAGTTTTGCCATCACCATCTTCATCGTTTCTGAAACTCCAATTGCAAATATGCCTCCGAGGTAGGTACTAATCAAGAACCGCAATACACGAATAAATAGTGTGCAAATGACACTGTCCAATCTGAAAAAACACTTGAACGGCCTCAGATCTGATGCACATGACCGGAGTCTAGCCGGAAATGAAGCGGCGACCACAACAGGTGGAATCTCTGCTAGAACCGCCACCGCACTTGCCACCACGCGCCGGTGGGAAGTTTCTGCCGCCATTAAGTCTGTGAAGGACACCGATTTAGCGGTCGGTGTAGTGTGTCTTGTACCTAGTCCTTCAAGAAATTTTAGGACCTCAAGGTAAGTGAAAGTTACCCCTGGTATCGTTCTCAAGGAGCCTTGTTTAATTCAACTATTCTAGTAAATTAAATGCAATGTAAGATTAAATTTGGATAAAGAAAATATATTTTTATTGACTTTTAAATATGAGAATGAAGGGTGCAAAACAAATAAATATTTTTGGTAATTTTAGTAAAATGGATGAAGCGACAGTGAGTTGCTCTTGGAAATGAATTTCAATGGCTATCATAGCTTTCTAAATATTTTGGGGATTTAATTAGGATGTTAATTTTCTAATTTACCAAACCTCATGAACCCATGAGTCCAATTAACTGATTAGTGGAACCCCAACTAACTAGAAATTGTTAAGTCCTTTATCACCTTTGAGTTTTCTCTAGGTTTCCTAAAGTACCAAACCTCACCACCGGTAAGTCTAATGCCTAGTCTCATGAACCCATTCAAATAGGCATTATTAATTACCCTAGAGTGTGATTAGTGCTTTGTAATGTATTAGGTTCAATTATTATTTAATTGAATCAAACTATCTATTAATACCATGAATAAATAGAATGATATCAAATAAACTATAAAGAACATATACATAACCATGTATATTGATGAGTTCAAATCCCTCATTACAAACCAAAATCACAAATACCCACAATAACAACCAAATCTAGTCAAATCTCAAAACATAAATGGTAACCTAAACCTAGGCAATAAAAAATATAAAGAGAAAGGAAAGGAATTGGGACTCCCCTTTGTAGAACCAAGGCTCAAGCCACTTCCCATCAACTCCAAGAGCAAGGAGAAACTTTATTGAGGCATGGATGGAGGAAGGAAGGTGGAAAATTGAAGAAATGGGATGAGAAGTGAAGAGAAGAGGATGAAGGGAATGAGGGGAACTAGAGTTTTGGGGAGCACCCAACCCCCAAAACTTGTGTTTCTAAACCTAATTCTTCAATTAATATCAAATGGAAGTTGTGTCAATGATTAGGTTTCAATTTGGGTCCAAATTGGGGTCAAAACCGTGCAAAAATCAGTAAAATCGGGTCTGTTGTGTATCAGTTCGCAGGAGGGACCCGAGTGAAGTTTCTGAAATTCGAGGACTGAACTGTATTTATGTTACTGGGACTAAACTGAGATTTCTGAAATTCGAGGTCCTTTTCAGTAATATTTCAAATTCGTCCAGCAACTTCATTTTCCAGCTTTTTCACCATTTTTTCTTGTTTTTTTTCCATCTAGACTCCTCCATATTTGGTCCTTGAACGACCCTAAAAGTGAAATAAGGGAAGGAAATAGGTCAACTAACTCTCTAAAATCAATTAACACATTAAATTCATAAGTTATGCCAATTAATTCACTTCCTAAACTAATTTCTACTTAAAGGTCTAGATATTCAATTAGGCATAAATGAACCAATAATTCATCATTGAAATGTTAATAACCTCAATTTAACACACTAAAAACATACAAATCTTGAGATTTGTCAATCTGCCGGTGCGTGGAGGCCACCCACGCCGCTGGAGACGGCGAAAATTTGGGGTTTTGCCGATCGGGACCCTTTTTTCGCATGGGGCCGGCTGTGAGATCAAGAAACACTCTGATCATCGAACATAGATTCAGAACGTTCTTATAATAAATTACCCAATTCCTATAAGGATTGTGTAACATTCTGTTACTAATTCCCTAATTAACATGTGACATCTCTTTTAGTTCAATAATATCTTTACTAACTATGATAGAAAAAGGAATTTCAATAATATCAATATCTCTATCATAGTTAGAAAAAGAATATCCTAATGATTAAAATATTATCCATGACAGAAAAGAATAAACTAATACAACACAGCTGCTATCATGGATAATTTATTGCTAACCATGTTAGAAAGGATTTGTCTAACATGGTTAATAAACAAAACTAGTTGATATTAAACAATAAATAAATATATATACATGCGGAAGCAGATGCAGGCCTATACAAATTGGCAATATACCATTCCAAATAAACTATATAACTTCTACCTAATTCCCTTTCCTAATGCTCGCGCCTGTGCATGAATACCTGCAAAAATGTCAGTAATCGTGGGATGAGACAATTTGTCCCAGTAATCACCGCTTAACTCACTATAACAGTGAGATGTGCGGTAGCGAGGGCGTCTAAAGGGTACCACAGTTTTAAAATCAATAATAGGGTAAAGGGGCAAAAATAGCCACCGTAATTGCCAAAATGGACAACTTTGTCACCCGTAATTTCGAGGGTGCAAAACCGTACACCATAAACCAAAATGGGGCAAATCTAGCCACGCCGTTAAGTTCTTGTTAACAGACGTGTATTTTGGTGTGGGGCCCACATTCATTAAACGACTTGGCAGGACAGTCAGCACCTGAAGTGATTACACGTGGAAACCCCTGCCACATCACCCATCATCACCAAATTCCCAACCCCAGCCGCCTCCTCCCCTGCCCCCCACCCCCAGCCACACCCCTCCGCCCTCCTCGGCCCACCCCCTCCCCCCTCCCCCCTCGGCCCCCCACCCCCACCCCCTCCCTCCTCCTCCCCTGCCCCCCCACCCCCAACCCCACCCCTTCTCCCTCCTCGGCCCATCCCCTCCCCCTCCCCCTCGGCCCCCCACCCCCACCCCCTCCCTCCCCCTCCACCCTTGGCCCCCCACCCCCACCCCCTCCCTCCCCCTCCACCCTCGGCCCCCCACCCCCACCCCCCACCCCCTCCCTCCTCGGCCCCCACCCCCACCCACTCCCCCCTCCCTCCTCGGCCCCCACCCCCACCCACTCCCCCCTCCCTCCTCGGCCCCCACCCCCACCCCCTCAGCCTCCCTCCTAGGCCGAGGAGGGAGGGGGGAGGGGGGTGGGGGTGGGGGCCGAGGCGGGAGGGAGGGTGAGGGTGGGGGTGGGGGGCCGAGGGTGGAGGGGGGAGGGTGGGGGCCGAGGAGGGAGGCTGAGGGTAGGGGGGCCGAGGAGGGGTGAGGGAGGAGGGGTGGGGGTGGGGGCCGAGGAGGGAGGAGGGAGGGGGTGGGGTGGGGGGCCGAGGGTGGAGGGGGAGGGTGGGGGCCGAGGAGGGAGGCTGAGGGTGGGGGGGCCGAGGAGGGGTGAGGGAGGAGGGGTGGGGGAGGGGGTGGGGGTGGGGGCCGAGGAGGGAGGGGGTGGGGGTGGGGGGCCGAGGGAGAGGGGGGAGGGTGGGGGCCGAGGAGGGAGGCTGAGGGTGGGGGGTCGAGGAGGGGTGAGGGAGGAGGGGTGGGGGAGAGGGCCGAGGAGGGAGGAGGGAGGGGGTGGGGGTGGGGGGCCGAGGGGGAGGGGGAGGGTGGGGGCCGAGGAGGGAGGCTGAGGGTGGGGGGGGCAGGGGAGGAGGCTGGGGGTGGGGGGGCCACGTCATAGACAAATCAGCATTGGGGTGCCACGTCATGTCTCACAGTGCCACGTCATTTGCCATATCAGCATTCCAATTCACTTAACGGTCAAACTTAACTCCAATTTTTAAGATGACTAAATTTGCCCCATTTTGGTTTATGGTGTACGGTTTTGCACCCTCGAAATTACGGGTGCCAAAGTTGTCCATTTTGGCAATTACGGTGGCTATTTTTGCCCCTTTGCCCATCAATAATATATATATATATATTTCACATTTTCTTTCATCCATCACTTAAATCCCTCTGTCACGTCTCAATCAACTCAAATTCATCATCTCTACTCCCCATGTATCACTCAACATCCCTCAGTCAATTCCACATTAACTAAATTTCATCTTCCCATACACCAATCAAATCATACTACCACCACAGCTCTCACACTCGCCTATAGATGCATTGTGCCAGCACGGTGCATTCATGCATCTAATCTTCACTATATGATTTGACACTGTGCCTCTCTCTACAAGGAGGAGGCAAATTTCCCTCTCTGGCAATCCCCAGAGAGGGAACCCCAATTCTGTTTTCCATTGCAGAATGGGAACGGTTGGTGAAACATACCAAGTTGAAACCAAGTTGAAACATACCTCCTAATAACATCTTATCAACCTACTTACTTCCACCTAATAAAACACATACTCAAAATAATCCAACCAAATGGTGTCTAACCATGTTAGCAAAAGTACATCTAACATGGTTAGAAAAAGAAAACGATATCAATCAAAATTAGATGTCTTAACCATGTTAGTAAAGGATTCACCTAACATGGTTAGCAAAAGAAATCAAGCAAGCTACATAAAAGTTAACCATATCAGAGCGGGGCCCATCTAACATGGTTATATAAAGAAATCACGTCGTCAATATTTTATATAACCATGTTAGGAAAAGGATTTCCTGAACATGGTTACCACAAAACACCTGTACAAATAATTATATCAAAAACAAACATTTGATTTAAACATGTCATCATCGCAAGGCACAATCAAATATTCTTAGCCATAATCATCTGCTACATATGTATCAGGAAAACAAGTATTGCCTTTCCATTAACAGGCAGTTGAAATAGGAATTGCCTTTCCATTATCAGGCAAATCTCTTGTACCAATAATTCAGTACGAACATTTCTGCATCATAACCTTATTCATCAAATAAATGTCTCATTTTCTCCATAAACAATTATTACACCAAACAGAATACGTAGCATAGCTACAACTATGACATCTGTCATAGTTACACCTTAACTATCAGTGACCAAACAACAAACCAGCAAAAACAGCTAATACAATCATCCAACGAATCAATCATTCAAAATAACTACAAACAGATGCGGAAGCGAATGTAACCTAATTAATGGCAATATATATTCATAATAGATCACCTCCGGCCTACTCACTATCTCAGTGTGGGCCGGCACATCCCTTTCCCTTCCCTTCTATCTCCCTCTGGGCATGATCACCTGCAAAAATAAAGGGAATGGGGTGAGACAAAATAATGTCTCAGTAATCACAACTTAACTCACTGTGACACTCAGAAGTGGGGTAGTGGAGTGTCTACAGGGTACCACGGTTTTCAAAACCTGCATAAACCACGCAATACATACATATATATACAAAACAAATGCATCCATCTCTCAATAGGCAGAAATAAACGTGTGTGACACTGTGCCCGGTCTACAATCCGAAAAGCATAACAAGGGACCACTCTAATCAATGTGAAAATCCCTGGTTCCTTTACAATCCGAGGAACCCGTACAATTAACCTATCGATTTGCGCAAATCGATAGGTTACATCGGCCGACGGTACTAATAATCAGTGTCATGCAACATACAAAAGATATATATATATATATATATATATATATATATATATATATATATATATATATATATAAAGTACAGTTTATTTAGAAAGGTACCCTATAGCCCACGTTTAAATATAAAGTAATCAGAACACATTTCATTTATATATAAAGTAGAAGAGGATTTTAGAAATCCTCAACTACCGTCACCCTCAGTATCACAGTCAGTTAAGCGTGATTACCTGCACAGCTTAGTAGCACTAGATATACACAGCTAACGTCGTCCTCAAGCTCCACTCGAGTCTCTGCCATCTACAATCAGATAATGACCTACTGTTGGTCAAGACACAACATCAATGACTTATACCTACCATTCAAACTAATTCTAAACCAATTATGGAAGAAACAAATTACTTCTAAAATCCACAATTCCTTCTCAAACACCATTTCAAACAATTTCACCACTCCAACACCTTCACATTACTTACACTAACATTTCTTAAGCTCCAATTTAATCCATATAGCCTACATAAACAAATCTCAACATTAAAGAAACACAAATGTCCATAAAACTGCAAGACAATCATTATCCACCAAACAACCATATTAATATTAAATTTACAACTCAAAGTAACTTCCTAACTTCACAAACTTTCCATCAACTCCCAACATATCTTTAATTAGTCAAATCCTCTTACATCCAACACTTTAAGCACCAACTTCTTACCAAACACCAATTCAACCAAAACCAACTTTCCAACATCCTAAAATAACCTTAACAAACATTTATTAACCACCATTTCATTCAAATCATTATTCATTAACAAAATCCCTAAAAATTGTTCCATTTATTATGTTTCTTTGGCATTCCTATCAAAAATTATGTCACACTTCCAAAACTTACCAAACTAACCTTATTAATATTAATTGGACACTAAGGAGGTCTCTTGGCCTCAAAGACTTTCTTTACATTCCATGATTTCCTTTATCCATTTGCTTTTGACTACAAAAGAATTAACTTTAAAAGTTTCCCTAACTTTTGCCAAATCACCAAAACTGGTACAACTTACTTAAACCACTTCATTTACAATCATTTGGCATTAAAAACAGCTCTCTAACCTCCTAAATGCTCCACCACCTTTCAAACACACCTTTATCTTATCAAAATCCATTTTAACCAAAACTTTAACTTCCAACTTTCCTTGCAACCACCAATTCATCATAAGCCAATATTCTAATATCCTAAACTACCCTTAACAAGCATTTATAAATCACTACTTCATTCAAAACATTTCCCATTAACTCAAACCCCAACTCAAAGAGCCATAACATGCTCCAAAAATCCCACAATGATTCTCAATTCCAAAAATCTTCAATTAACCACCTACATATCCACAAATTCTTGTTTAAAGTTCCAAAGAGTCAATTATGAGCAAACCCTAACTTCAAAGAATGCCTAAAATATTCCCCAAAAATTCCATGATACTTTTCAACTCCAACAAACAACAAATACCATAACATAACTCTCATTAACCACTTAATAATATCCTTAGGAAGCTTGCAAATCCTAAAGTCCCAATCTTTCAACAAAACCCTAACTTAAAGAGAGAACTTTTATCTCAAAAATCAACATCACAACATAATAGGAAAGCTTACCGAGTTCAAGAATGAGGAGGGAGGTGTCTCCGCCGCCGGCCGCCGCCGGAATCGCCGGAAATCGACACCTCAAGGTGGCTGGCCGAGTTTTACAAATAAAAGAAGAGAAAACTATAAGAAAACAAGGTTGGAACAAGAAAGTGGCATGAGAAACAAAAGAAAATGGACCACCAACCACTCACCGCCGTGTCGCCGCCGTCCGCCGCCCCTGTCGCCGGAAAACGTGAAAAAAACGAAGAGGGGAGTGTGGGGACGAGAAGATCGGCCGAGTTTCCTTGGTCAATGAGTAACCCACACGATTTTACACTGAAGAATGGGAGCATGGAGGTGAAGAATTGAAGAAAAATGGTGAGGAGGAGGAGAGGAAGGATAGGCCGAAGAAAGAAAAAAAAATGGGTTGAAGGAGGAGAGGGGTGGTCGGGTTTTATGAAGAAAGGAAGGGAAGGGTGTGTTTGGCTCATGCTTTCTTGTTCAGAAATGGATAATTTTGTATCGGAAGTTACCATAATGTCCTCTTTTAATTTAAAACTACTTAAACCAGCCTCCAATCTTCTTAACCTTCAAAATATTTTTAGCTTTACCATTCCCTCATATTTCAAACTCTTCAATTTCTTAATTAATTATATGCATATTAATTACTCAAAAATTCCAAAATATCGCCAAAAATCCCCAAAAATTCCTAAAAATCCCAAAATTCCTAATTTCTCCATTTATCATTTCCCAAAACACTCTTTAACCCTGTATTAAATTTTTCAGGATGTTACAGTTGGGCTCTCAAATGCCTTAACAACCGTAGGGGCGGTTGGGCTCTAAAATGCCTTAACAATCATAGGTCACTTCTCTCAATAAGTTAACCTATGATCCCCGATCCAATCAATCCAAAAAGGATCATCAGTACAAATAACTGTTGATTGGCCAATCGACAGTTATCATCGCGCGATGGTACATAAATAGCAGTGTCATGCAATGTTCACCATATCCCTATATATCTCATCCACCATATTCAACTTCTCAACTAAAGTTCCATTCAATATCACGATATCAACATCATGCATTTTTGCAATTCCCTACAATACCTCAACACTTCAACCTCTCAGATTTTCCACAACATAACTCTCCCTTTTCTATCATCATAAACTCTCAAATCACTACAAATGCTATACCAATATACATTTCACGCCATTCCAGATCAATGGCCATCACCAAACAGGATAATATATATATATTTTCAAATTTCTTTATATGAAAATAATCGTGTTTGAAAGGCACCCGATAGCCTATTTTGTATAAAAATAAGTTTTCCAAAAACAATGTGTATATAAAGGGTGAAAAAGGATTTTGAAAATCTCAGCTAACGTCACCCTCAATGTTATAGTAAGGTTAAGTGTGATTACCTGTCGCCCTTAGCATTCTGTTATTCTTCCTTACCGATTCCTTGTGAATTCTCTTCCAAGTGTCTCCTATTATTACATAAGGTAATAATAGTTGTAAAACAATCATTCTTATGAATAAATATTTAGCGTCTCTCTGTCCTATATAACTACCCCCTTTTTCCCCTTTCCATATATATCATTCTAAAGAAAGTTATGTTGTTTCACAAATTGGTACAATAGTATTAACCAATCCTGAACATATTAAGTTATCAAAGTCCTAAAACCAATAACTACATTTAAATTAATGAAACAAAAGCCAAGGGAACAACAAACATATATTTAATCGAAACACCATATGAGTTAACACAACCCAATCGCAATCCATATGAACTTCATAGTTATCAAATCTCAATCCAGAGAAATCATCAAATGAGATTAAGCTCACTACTATAAAATTTTAGTATGACATTACAACCTAAGGGAATCATTTTTGAACAGTAACTTTAAGACTAAGTAACTAACTCCTATATATGACTTAACACCACTTGAAATTACCTTCCAACTTTAATTTATCTATTTCATTAGAAGAAACACTATAATCCGCCTTTTTAAAACTAAATTAAACTATACATTACATTTCCTTTCAAAGCTCCAGTCCAAGAGAAAAACAACTAGAAACCAAGTAGCAATTGCTTGCAATTCCATATTGCAACATCCATAATAAATTGACTCATTAGACTAGAATCTAAAGTAAGCAAATGTTAATGTTAGAAATTTCTCTTCATTACTTCAGCAACAACCAAACAACCATGCAACAGTCCAATAAGTGTGTTCCAAACCACAACATGATCAGCCCCACAAAACTCACACATGCACTTAATAAAGAATAGAGCAACACAAACAATCAACTATTAGTGACATATGTCTCAATTCCTCCATACAAAACATTGTATATTTTATAAATTCCAAGTAAGCAAGTCCTATTTAGATGCAATCACATGCATTGCATCCACATCATATTATACTATACTAGGCCACCTTAATGAGAAGGAAAGCAAATTCCTTTCCTATGTTCCAAAATCATCTTCAATTCATGCAGTAATTGAGAACTCTATTTGTAATCAGCCATTATATACATTAATTGTGACACCAGTAAAACATACAACTCAAGTCCCCATTTCATAATTGTCATGGTTTCTCAAATACATTTTACTTTCAGTTATAGCATTCTCATTTCAGACCATCATCATTCACATTAATATTGAGTTATCCTCACATCATGGCAAGTAGAACCATAACACTAAAATTTAGTGCGTGAACAAAACTAATCATAACCAAGAAACCTCCAATTAGTCCAAACAAAATCATTCATTTACTAGACAAGCACTAGTCTGACAAAGAATAAATTGCTTGCAAGATAATAAATTTACTACAAGTAATTACAGCTCTGTCAAAACAGTACTTACCAATGACATGTCAAACCAAAGCATGCTGAACAATTATTTTCATTACAACCTAAATCCACTCAGCCATAACAAGAAGAAATCTCAATAGCAACAATTCCATACAAAAGAAATAGACAATCTAGAAAGAACCAATTCAGCCCACAATCCTAAATATATGCACATACACACGCAACCAAAGAGAAGAAATTTTGGAGAATCAACATACAACTTTGAAAACATTATTCATGCTCAAATTGCTTTAGGAAACTTAAAATCCAAGACTAAGTTTTGATTTTTGATGATTATTGAATCAAATCTTTAAACCCCTTTCAAACCCTAAACACCCTCTCATTGCAAACTCGCAGGGAAGTGAGAAATTGAAGGAGAAAGAGCTTACCTAGACTTGAACGTGGAGTTGTTAGCTTGAATTGAGTTAGCCGTCGCCGGAAAGTGGCCGGAAATCAGCCACTAAGGTGGCTGGCCGAGCTGAATAGCACAAAAGGAAGGAGAAATAAGGTTGGGAAGGAGTATAAGCTTGGATAACCAAAGGAATGTCTTCACTCACCTCTCGCCGCCGCTTACCGTCGGAGAAGAAGCCGCCGACGCCGGAAAACCGAAGAAACGACAGGGGGAGTAAACGCGAGGGAGAGAAAAGGAGTTGTTTGATGATGATGCTCATGATGAGAGCGAGTGCCGGCGCCGCCGCGCCTTGGGTTACCGGAGATTGAAGCAGAAACGGTGGAGGAGAGGTGAGGTGAAGTGAGAAATCGTGAGAGGGAGGGGTAGTGGCCGTCGGCCTTAGGGTTTGAGGAGGTGAAGGAGATAAGAGTATATATAGACAATTGAGGGAAAATTACCATTAACTACCCTATTATTTATCCTTAATTATATTTTTAGCCCAAAAGTTGTATATATATTATTACACTCCTTTCTTTCCATCATAATATTACCTAAATTCTCCCAGTACTTTTCATGAAAGTTTCAAATTCCAAATGACTCATTTAATTACATTTCTTTTAAATTCTAAAGTAAATAAGATTTAATACGCATAAATCATCTAAAATATCATAAATTTATTCCTAAGGCTTTAAATTTCCTAAATAACACCTCAAGACCTTAATAAATTCTTTATTATCTCTAATTTAAAAATTCGGGATGTTACAGATTGTCATCCGCTTTCTATCATTTTACCAAGATCAAAAGTTAACCAAGATGAATGTCACATGATATATTAAACATTCAAGACTAGTGATAATTTTGTATATGTATGTTAAAAGTGCTCCCTTTTACAAATTTATGTGCATTTATAGTTCTTGAAGTACTTTATTTTGTCAAACGTTTTTGGCAAAATACTTCGTTGTTAAATGTGATCCTATATACATTTTGAAAGTATATAGCTTCAAACATTGATTTTTCTATGTAATTATGTAGAGTATTTGAGAATTCACGATCAAATTGAAAATGAATAAGAACCGTTAGATATAAATGGATGGAAATTGAGAGAGACCTTGAATGGAGATTCCTTTTACTACCAATATAAAATTCTTTTATGCTAAAAATTCAGAAAGTGATTATTTTCCAAAAAAAAGCATAATAACAAAAGGAAAACTCTCATCAACACACCTGAATATATTGCCAAAATTATATTTGGAATTAGCTATTAGACACCATTATTCAACCAATGATATACTATGCACAATTGACACTAATATACAGGATATAAAACTCGTGAGTTTAAATAAACTCGTAAGAAGAATGTAAAGTCGGAAGTGAGCTCGAACTGTAAACTTGTTAGAGTTTACTTTTTATTAATAAAAGACATGTTTTTATTATACAATCAAATAAAATATACAAAAGATAACTACGACTTAACATGATTATATTTCAATTATATATAGTTTATATCAAATATACCAAAATTGATACTTTATCAACCTCAATAAAGAAATTCCTATGATATTTATATATCAATTCCTTGAATATGATCAAACAAAAATAATTAAAATAAGTTTAAGATCAAGTTAATATAATTTTCCATTTGGTAGAAATGTAAAAACAATAAATTTAGCATATTGACTCGTGAGTTTTTACCGAATTTACATGTAATAAAAATTTAAGTGACTCGTGACACATTTTTTAGGTAAAGCTGTAAAAACGATAAAATCGAAGAGTTAACTCGTGAGTTTGACAACAATGCAGTTATATATATCAAACAAGTTTCTCTGCAAAGAACAAACAAAATGGCAAAATCTTTTTCAAAGATCTATCTTCTCTCTCCCACAATCTTTATCATCCTTGTCACATCCCTTAACACAAATGGTGCAACAAATAATCTAGGTTTCACAGTTGAAATCATACACGTAGATTCTCCAAATTCTCCATTCCATGATAACTCCACAACACCTTATCAAAAATCACTCAATGCTCTCCGTCGATCTGTCAAGCGTGCAACTGATTTCTTCCCCGAAATCAAATCTTTCTTTGATGATCCTGAGGTTGAACTAATCCCTCAATATGGTGATTACCTCATGCCTTATTCCATAGGAACAAGCCCTTCTTTTAAAACTCTTGGTTCTCTTGATACATCAAGTGATCTTATTTGGTTAAAGTGTAATCCTTGCCAATAATGTTTTGACCCAACATTCCCTTCTTACGATCCCTTTGGTTCCATAACTCGTGTATTCTATTATTGCTATTATCCAAAGTGTAAAACAGCAAATCACTCAGTGCCAACAAGTTGTGGTACTTTTTCAACCTGCAATTATGAAGCAAGGTATGAGGATGGTTCTGGTTCAAATGGTGAAATATTACAAGAGACTTTGATTCTTGGCTCTATAAATGGTAATAAAGTGGCATTTCCTAGGCTTTTGATAGGTTGTGCTCATGAAACTTTCGGACAAACTTTTCAGTATCCTAGTTCAGGCATTGTTGGGTTAGGAAGAGGTTCAATATCTCTAATCTCACAAATAAGTTCCAATGTTGAAGCAAAATTCTCATACTGCCTTTCTCCATTTACTACTGATAGAATGAGTGTGTTGCATTTTGGGGAAAACGCTGTCATTTCAGGACCTGGGACCGTCTCTACTCCTCTTGTGTTACAACAAGAAGAGAATTTCTATTATGTTTCTTTGGAAGCAATCAGTGTGCTAGAAGAAAGAATAGAGTTTTCAACAGGTGTGAATTTTTATTCAATACTTGATGCTTTTATTATTGTGCAATCAACAAAGAATATTGGAGAAGGTTTCTCAAAACCCTCGCTTACAAAATTTAGCGAAAAAAGTGTATTTTGTTTCATTGAGATATTAGTACAACTGATTTTCATCACATTCACATACTTTAATTGAATGTGATCATATATGAAAAATCAAAAGTGTTTTCATATAACCATAAAATAAAAATGAGAGTCACTGACACCTACTGAAAGTCACGGGTCCTTAGATACCCTTATCAATGAATTTCATATGACAAATATGTGTGTGCATGTGTGTGTTGAGCGTGAGTATTCATTATAATTGGGGAATCTGCAAAAGTTTTCATTTTTAGTAGTGAATTTGTGTCATGAATTCTTATATATCAAAATAATATGTGGATTATACTCGAAATGATAGAATTAACAAAATGAATATTATTATGTGTGTGTTTAATAGGGCATCAATAGTCATTCATCTACCACTATTGTATCTATTTTTCCCTTTCAAGCAAACAATGTCCCTTCATTTGATTATATCTTTAATATATACTTCCATTAATATGCTTAATATATTTATCATCCCTGTGAATAGTATCCTTGGCATTCTTTGGCTTCTATGTTTCATTATTTCCTTGTTGCACCAACTCAAACAGTGAACCGATATGCACTTCTTACTACTTGTTCATGATAGACTTTCCTTCCCTCCTTTACTGCTCCTGTCATTTAATTTATTGTCAATTTACTTCATTTTAAGGTTAAATTTCTCATATTTGTTTGGATTTAAGTGCAAAAATAGTCATGCAATTGTTACGAAGTTGCAAAAATGACCATGTAAAAATTTTTGGTGCAAATCTGCCCATTAAATTTCAAAAATGGGGCAAAAATGGTTAGCACAGTGAATTGTTTTGACTTTTTTAAACATAATCTTCTGCTGATTCGTCTCTCACTAAAATATATGTTTTATAGCGGTAAATTCTACATAAATAAGTGGTATTTAATATATTATGGCAAAATGAGTTTTGTTTTCAAATTTATATCATTTTTCAGAGATTTAATCATTTTAACTCAATAGAAATACTGCATTTTCTAGGTTTAAATCTTTCATAAATCATAAAAAATAAAAAACAAAACCTATTTTTGTGCATAAGATATCAAAATGTCATTATTATTATTCATAGCATCCGGTGGTATAAATAGATTGAGAAATTTAATTCAAAAATGAAGTTATTTAACTGTAAAAGGCTCAAGCCAATGGGAGCAACAAGTGAGGGAAGTCAAGTCCATTCACGGGAAAGTCTTAATGTGGTTTGATGTCCCTAAAACAATTATTTTTTACATTAAATTATTAAAATAAATTTATGAGTCCAGGAAATTAATTTGAAGAAAAATAATAGATATCATATCGTAGAAAAAATATATGTGGACTATATTTATGTGAATGAGTCAAACTTTCAACTACCTCTTATATTCCTTTTATATTTAGTAGGCATTAGGGGTAATATCCTTTTTTTGACATGCATTTACATTTAGCATTAAGTAATGTATGTACTCTTCTACATGACGAAGATTACTAACTTGAGTTATAATTGCAGTGGAGGGAAACACAATTGTTGATTCTGGGACAACATTCTCAATGCTTCCGAAAGATTTATACAACAAAGTGGAAGCAGAAGTCGCAAGAATTATTGAAATAAAAAGAGTTCTTTCTCCGTTAGAATACAATTTAAGCCTTTGTTATAGATCAAGAAGCATTGAAAGCTTGGGTGCTCCCTTGATTACTCTTCATTTTAAGGGAGACAAAGCTAATGTGGAGTTGAGTCCAACTCATACCTTCTTTGAAGCTGATTCAGATGTACTATGCTTTGCATTTGAATCCATACCAAGTGGTAGAGCCCTTATAGGAAACACACAGCAAACCGATATCTTGGTTGGCTATGACCTTCGTAACAATCTCATTTCCTTCAAGCCAATGGATTGCTCGACCAAGAACATTTAGTGTGTGTTATGTATTTTCGGATGAATTTAGTCGGACAGAAATTGGAACATAGATTTAGGCCTCATTTTTGTGGGAACATTATTATTCTCTCAAATATGTGATACTTCAAAAGTTCCTACGCATTCTTCTTCTATGAGAGACACAGATATAATTTGTGTTCAATATGCATGGATTCTTTAAGGATAATGGTACAAAGCTACACGTGTTTATATATAAAAGGGTTAAGGGTCAAATCTAACATTTTACTATTGACAAAAGTTCACCCAACATAAACAAGAATTTCATGGCTCAAATGTAGCACCCATCTATTCAAAAATGGCTCAAATATAGCATTCTCGTCAAGTTTAACGGGTTTGACCATTAAGTTTGACCTGATCATGCCACGGTACCTGCCATGTCACCCAGTTAGGCCGTCACATGTAACATTTTGTTACTAATTTCCTGATTAACCAATATCATTAACTCTACATGTATTTGATTGCTTTGCTAACTATGATAAAATGATTTTCCTAATATTATAACCTTATCATAGTTAGAAAAAGAGTTTTGTAACAATTTAAGTATTATCCATGATAGAAAAAGAGTCACGTAATATCATATGAGTACTATCATGGATAATTAAATGCTAACCATGTTAGAAAGGATTAATCTAACATGGTTAATAAAAACAAACTCTTAATTGAATGTAATAATAGTGCGGAAGCAAATGCAAGCCTAAAATTCATTGGCAATATACATCCTATTAACATCTATAACCTATACCCTTTTCCTAATCCTCATGCTTGTGCATGATCACCTGCAAAAATATAGGGAATGAGGTGAGACAAACAATGTCTGAGTAACCAACATTTAACTCACTATAACAGTGAGAAGTGCGTTTAGCAGAACGTTTAAAGGACACCACAGTTTTGAAAATAATTCACCTTTATGTAAATAGTATACATGCACACGCATAACAAATATATATCCACAACCAAACCATCCATCTCCAAATATAAAAAATAAACATGATTGACACTGTGCCCCTGTCTCTACTCAGAAAGGCATACCCCTATCATGGTTAGGAAGACTTTCCCCCTGTCTCTAATCAGAAAGGAATCCCTAATCTCTTTATCAGAAAGGGAACGACCCCTTGTCTCTACTCAGAAAGGTCGTCGAACACTGTCTCTAATCAGTGGATTAATGATCCCCTGTCTCTATGTAACATATTGTTAATAATCCCCTAATTAATCTAAGATCTCCATTTTAATTCAATAATCTCTTTACTAACTATGATAGAAGAAGGAATATTCGTATCAACAATATCTCTATCATAGTTAGAAAAGAAATTTTCTAATCATTTTATACATTATCCATGATAGAAAAGAATTGACTAATACAATAAGAACACTATCATGGATAATTAAAAACTAACCATGTTAGAAAGGATTTGTCTAACATGGTTAATAAACACAACTAATTGGTATTAAACAATAAATATATATACATGCGGAAGCGAATGCAGACCTATAAATTGACAATATACAACTCTAAATAATATAAACAACCTCTAAAACCTAATTCCCTTTCATGCTGCTTGCGCCTGTGCATGAATACCTGCAAAAATGTGAGTAATCGTGGGATGAGACAATTTGTCCCAGTAATCACCGCTTAACACACTATAACAGTGAGATGTGCGGTAGCGAGGGCGTCTAAATGGTACCACAGTTTTAAAATCAGTAATACATATATATATTTCAAACCTTCCCAAGTATCACGTCAATCTTTCTGTCATTTCTAAATCAATGCACTTCACCATCTCTACCTCCAATACAATCATACCACCCCACAACTCTCACACTCACCTATAGATACATTGTGCCATCACGGAGGCATTCATTCCAGCATCCAACTTCACTATATGATTTGACACTGTGCCCCTCTCTACGATGAGGGGGCAAATTTCTCTCTCTGGCAATCTCCAGAGAGAGAACCCCAATTCTGTTTCCATTGCAGAACGGGAATGGTTGGACTCTTCAATGCCAAACAACCGTAGGTCACTTTCTCTCAATAAGTCGACCTATGATCCCCGGTCTAATCAATCTGAAAAGGATCAGTACAAATAACTGTCGATCGGCCAATCGACAGTTATCATCGCGCGATGGTACATCAATTTCAGTGTCATGCAATGCTCACCATATCCCTATCAATATCTCATCCACAATAATCAACATCAACATGATACACTCTCACATCACCTTTCAATTTATTATCCACAATATCTTCCCTTAACACAACTCTCCAAAATCTCAACTCACATCTTAATTCATTTTCTATACTCACAACCTCTCAATATCCAGCACCTGCAAATATGTCACACAATTCCAAAATATCCAGCACCACCAGACAGGATATTACATATATAATGTGTCAAAATCTTTTATATGAAAATAATCGTGTTTGAAAGGCACCCAATAGCATGTTTTGTATAAAAATACCTTTTCAAAGATAATATATATATAGAGGGTGAGAAAGGACTTAAAATATCTCAACTAACATCACCCTCAATGTTATAGTAAGGTTAAGTGTGATTACCTGTCGCCCTTTAGCATTCTGTTGCCTTTTCCCTTACCATTTCCTTGTAGATTTTTCCTCTGTGCATCATCACCACTATAGGCTCCTATAATGATATGATACACAATGATAAATTAATATCATTTCCACCTTATAATACTTCGACGTCTCTCATATCCCATATCACTACATAAGCCCCCTTTCTACAACCCATATTTTAAGTTGATATTCTTAACTTTATTAATCAAGTCCACCTTAAGTATTTCTTCACATATTTGAGGTTCTTCCATTTCAAAGGAAACAAAAGAACAACTACTTTAATACAAGCATGAGGATGAAATTCAATTAAGTTAGAGCATCATACACACAATTATTACTCAAAACCTAAATAAAGCAATCAGCTTTTATTTACACAAAGATTTATCTAATAATATCATAACCTGAAAATATCTTAGATTCAATTCTACATTAAAGGGGCAGCCATGACTCTCATGTTAAATTTAAAGTCCAAGCAATCATTTAGCCAACTATGCAAACATTAACATATTATTGTACATTATTTAAACTCCTTAATTATCCGAATATGGTTCATATTAGCATACCCTTGATTTAAAACAAAGTACATTCAGCAAACCAGAGGCAAATACCCAATTTCCAAAATAGGTTTTATGCATATACACGTATCTTAAACATTTGGCAGCTACCATCCCCACATCAACATCCACAAAAATCAGAATTGAACATTAGATTACAATTGAATTTAAGTTGCTAGAAAATCTTACAAAACACATAGTAATACTCCAAATCAAAGAGAACACCTTTGCAGAAGATCTACCTCTTTTATGTACATTAAAACAAAAATTTAGTCAATTTAGCTCCTATTAAAACGAAATGGACAAAACCTGAGCTTCATACACATGCATATAAGACCTCTAAATCACCACAAAAATTACTCAATCATGTATTTAATCTTAATATAAAGAATTAAATTTCAGCGTCAAAGAAAACAGCTACATCTATGTTTTGCTTTCACATTCCATCACTCAAGGTCATCATGATCATTCATACAACCATTTCTTTAAGACACCATCTAATTGGTTCCAACAAACCTAATTTTAAATAATCCTAGCACACATTCAGCAAGATCCCTTCAGCCAAACAATATTAATTGCAGAAAAATTATAACTACACATGCAAACACAACGTTCCAGCCACATGCATGCTAAAAAAAAACACACTCACAAAGAATTAGCCGCTTTATTTCTTCCCAAAAATGATTAGCCTTGAAAGGAAAATTATACAGAAAATTTGTAATTATACATGCCATAATTTAATTCCAGCCACAACACCATTTAACATTCTTACAACACCATTAATTCCAATTCTTCATTAAGGGATTGCATATCAAGACAGGGAAGCAAGAAAAGAAGATTAAATTCTCATATTCCAAGCATAAACTGAACATTTCCACATAAAATTGATCAAGCAAGATCCAAGACATTCATAGCATCAATTTCAACAACAGACCAAGCAAAATACCCGGATACAAGAATGATTCACATTCAATCATGAAACCCACAAGTTAGGGTGTAACACTCTGTTACTAATTCCCTAATTAACCATCATTATAAGTTTTAGTTAAACAATTACTTTGCTAACTATGATAGAAAATAAATCTATCATAGTTAGAAAATGAACTTTCTAATAGTTTATGTAATATCCATGATAGAAAAGAATTTCCTAATACAATACGAATACTATCATGGATAATCAGCAGCTAACCATGTTAGAAAAGATTAACCTAACATGGTTAGAAAAAGGAGGCAACCTAATGATAAAGTATAATAACCTGTCACTATTACTGATTAACCAATATTATAAAATCTAATTATTATTACCTCCTAACTATGATAGAAAAGACTTTCCTTATTAATAGAAACCTATCATAGTTAGAAAAGTACTTTACTTATATTACAATCCATAATCAATATCTCTAGTTCTAATATCCAGTTTGATAGAAAAATATGCGGAAGCAGATGCAGGCCTATACAAATTGGCAATATACAATTCAAAATAGTCTATATAGCTTCTAATACCTAATTCCCTTTCCTGAGGTCTGCGTATGTGCATGAATACCTGCAAAAATGTCAGTAATCGTGGAATGAGACAATTTGTCCCAGTAATCACCGCTTAACTCACTATAACAGTGAGATGTGCGGTAGCGAGGGCGTCTAAAGGGTACCACATTTAAAACCAATAATATATGTATATACGTCAAGTCTTTTATTCATCATTCCAGTCCCTCCGTCTATATCAAATCAAATTCACCATCTCTACTTCCCACATATCACTCAAATCCCTCAGTCAATTCCAAGTCAACTCAACAGACAAAAATAAACGTGATTGACACTGTGCCCAGTCTCAAATCTGCAAGCATGAAAAAGGGAGCACTATAAATAGTGAAAACGTCCCTGAAAAGGGAGCACTATAAATAGTGAAAACATCCCTGGTTCCTTTACAATCTGAGGAACCTGTATAATTAACCTATCGATTGCGCAAATCGATAGGTTACATCGGCCGACGGTACTAATAATCAGTGTCATGCAATACTCACAATCCCTATTCTATATTCCATCAACATAACTCTCAACTATCTCAACTCAGCATGTAACCCTCTTTTCTATCCTCATTACCTCTTAAACCACTACCCAACACTATCCCTATATACATTTCACGCCATTCCAGATCAATGGCCACCACCAGGCAGGATAATAGATATACAGAGTTTCAAATTTCTTATATGAAAATAATCGTGTTTGAAAGGCACCCGATAGCCTGTTTTATATAAAAATACCTTTTTCAAAAACAATAAGTATATGGAGGGTGAAAAGGGATTTTGAAAATCCCAGCTAACGTCACCCTCAATGTTATAGCAAGGTTAAGTGTGATTACCTATCGCCCTTAGCAATTTACGCAATTTTTTTTTTCAACGTTCCTTTCTTGATGCCACAAAAGCCTACTTGCATCCACTCCTATAATAATATGGAGCAAAATGATAAATCAATATCATTTCCCTTTATCATAATTAAACGTCTCTCGTATCCGCATTACTACCCAATCCCTTATTACTTATATTAAATCAATTTAGTTTATTAGAAAACATTATCCCATTTTAGCTTTACTTTAATAAACAAGTTGATTAGCAATTAAGCAAAGAAGACACATCAACTTCAAATTACAAGGTAGGTAAAGTGCCCTTCAAGAATAACACTTCACATGCCAACATAAATCATACATACAAAACTATCAACTTCATCATATTTTTAGTATCCTCAAAATTACCTTCTAACTAAATCGCAAAAAGACAAGAATAATATAATTATTATTTCATATCCATTCAACATCACTTATTAGTATTTGGATGATGAGAAAATCATACTATCACATGTTTTCTCAAGTACAACCACACCTTCACATAGCACAAACTATTAACAATTTTAATTTGCTAAGCATCAAATTCAAACACCCATATCAGAAATATATTTAGCCAATATAAGAGGTGGACACAAAACATCCCAAATCAAAATACAAGCACCAAAACGTACATTAATACACTCCAATAACACACCAAGATTATAATTACTCTTTTACAATTCTTGAATTCTAGATAACCTTTTATATAATTAATCTGGACCTCCCATTATTATTTGAACTCAGATTTAATCATAAAGTTGAAGAGAGTTTGTAAACAACATCACAGCCAAGACAGATTATTCCAAGACATAGCAAACAGTAATGCTTCTCAAGAAAAACTACTTTCAATTCAAAATTTTAAAAGCATACTTCAAAACAGATTTCATCTTGTCCCTCTTTTTAAATATGTTTATTCAATGAAGAATAGAATTTCTCAAGCACACATACAAGAACAACTTCAACGCCCCTTTATTTCATACAAATACATTCGCATCCGTTATTTTCATTCATTGCCACCACACAACAATGATGACAGAATAGAAAATGAAGAACTTCCATTAAATAAGTTTGGTCAATATAAAAACAATAATATAAGTTTTAATACCATTTCGCTGCACAAATGCCCCTAAAACAGCACCAAGTCCAATTAAACCATAACTTTTAATGAACTCATGTTAAACCAAGATTTCACATTTGTATCTCACATAAAAGTGATTTCAGAATAGAAAATGATGAATTGTTTACAATTTCAAGCCCCAAAATCACCACCAAACAAACCAAACCATAATGCAAGAGAAGGTAACCATCATCAGTTCAAAACAAAATTTTCTTCATTTCTCTATACCCAACAACAATTCCAAAGAAAAGAAATAGAAAATCTAGAAAGAACCAGTTCAGCCCATACTCATAGATATGCACATACATATGCCGCCCACTTACCACTCTAATTGACTCTTCGTTTAGCACCACATAGGCCAACACAGAAAAGAAAACCCAAATTTTCACAACAATCACATACATACAGAACCTAGCAGGCCAAACCAAGAATAGATACATATATTTACCATGAATCTCGTCGTCACCCTTAAGCAACCCAAAAATTAGGGTTTTGCACAAACTTCACATAACTTCAATCAACATTCAATCTAACATTTAGGACACAAAAACATGAAGCTTTAACTTAGTTTTACTACATTTCCATGACTAAAACCTAAAACCCCAAATCAGCCTCTCATTCTCACACGGCCTAAAACAAAAAATCAAAGGCAATAAGGGTGCAGAAATTACTTACAAAGTTCCAAAATGAGAGAAAGAAGGAAATCCGTCGCCGGACGCCGACTATCTCGCCGGAAATCGGCCAAAGGAAAGGTAATTTAGCATTGAGCAGTCAAGGAAGAAAAGGAAAAATGAGAGATGGGCCATGAGAGGAAGCAAGAACTTGGAAAACAAAAGAAATTCATCACCTACCTCCTTTGTAATCGTCCCTTGGCCGGAACGAACTCGCCGGCGCCGGAAAACCTCTCAACACGTCGGAGAAGGAAGAGAACAGAGGGAGGTCTTGAGATACAGATCAAGCTCGATCTACACGGTTTTGAGAAGAAGAGAATAGAAGAAAATGAAATTGGTGAGCTTTTGGAGGGTGGGAGGCCGAATGTGTATGTGTGGAATGATGAAGAAAAAAAAAAATGAAATGGTGAAGAGAAGGGGAAGGGGTGTCGGCTGAAAGTGAAGAAGAAAATGAGGAAGGGGCTGTTTGGTTTTGAAGTTTTATTTTTAATGGGTTATTGTAACTTGTAGTGAAAATTATCATATTGCTCTCTTTTAATTTTTCTCTCACTAAGTCAAGCATCCACCCTCCTTATCTTCCAAATATTTTACATTTCACCATTCCCTCATATTTCCATTTCTCCAATTGTTTAATTAATTATAAGCACATTTATTACTCAAAATATCCAAAATGTCCTCAAAAATCACCAAAAATTCCTAAAAATTCCAGAATTCCCACTTTCTCCATTTATTATTTCCCAAAACACTCCTTGATCCTGAATTAAATTTTTAGGATGTTACATAGGGTTTTGCACAAACTTCACAAAACTTCAATTAACATTCAATTTAACAATTAGGACACTCAAAGATGAAGTTTTGGCTTAGTTTTAACTCATTTTCGTGGCTACAACTTAAAACCCTAATCAGACCCACCCTCTCAAAAGGCCAAAAACGAAAAATCAAATGAGAGAAGGGTGTACAAATTGCTTACGAAGTTCCAAGAATGGGGATAAAACTCAACTCGCCGCCGGCCGCCGCTCATCTCGCCGGAAATCGTCCTCAAATGTGTAGCCCGAACAAAAGAACCAAAGGAGAAGGAACATGTGAGGAAACCAACATGAAAATGAAAGCATAGCTCGAGATAGGTTAGAAAGGTCGAATCTTTACCATATTCCCGTCGTAAACTGCCGTGAGTTCGCCGG
Organism: Mimosa pudica; assembly: GCA_029929735.1. Lineage (NCBI taxonomy): Eukaryota > Viridiplantae > Streptophyta > Magnoliopsida > Fabales > Fabaceae > Mimosa > Mimosa pudica. Next base: position 10,717,176 of record JAKELP010000018.1, on the reverse strand, counting down.
AAAACGCAAGACACGATGGAAAAGAGAGAATGAGAGAGAGATGGGCTAGGGTGAGGGAAGTAGAATGCGAATAGCGAGTGTGGGGAAGGAGGTCACGCCGACGACGGCTCCCACCGCCGTCCTCACCGTTCCCAGCGGCGGATGAAGGAGTGAGGAAGAAGAGAAATCGAAGGGGGGGCGAAGAGGTGTCGGCCGTGAATGAGAAGGGAAGGAGAAGAGGAAGTGTATGTAATTAGGGTTTTAGGGAGAAAATTACAATTAACTACCCTATCATCTATTCTCAATTATATTTTTAGCCCAAAGGTTTGTATATATATTATTGAACCAATTTCTTTCCTTCATAACATTACCTAGGTGTCCCAATACTTTTCATGAAAGTTGCAAATTCTAAATGACTCATTTAATTATATTTCTTTAAATTCTAAAGTAGAATAGATTTAATATACATAAATTATCTAAAATATCATAAATTTATTCAAATTTCCTAAATTACACTACTAAACCTTAATAAATTCTTTATTATCTCTAATTTAAAATTCGGGATGTTACACTCTACTCAAAAAGATCAGTACAACTAATCGTCGATTGCTCTATCGAACGATTACATCGCGTGATGGTACATATATATAATCAGTGTCATGCAGCAACCAATTCACTTTCCAATTCCATCAGCAGGATACTACATATATATATATATATATATATATCAAAACCATTGTATGAAAATAGTTGTGGTTGAAAGGCACCCAATAGTCTATTTTAATATCAAACTAACTTTTAAAGCTTCATACACACATAAGTAAAAAAGAGATTTGAAAATCTCGACTAACATCAATCTTAATGTTATAATCGGGTAAGAGTGGTTACCTGCAGCCCTTAGCACTTTGTTGTTTGTCCCCTTTTCTTTACCATATCTTGAAAAGTAGTTCTAAATCACAATCATTTCCTATTATTACAACATGTAATATAGTAAGTTAACAACCATTCTATAATATAGTAAGTTAACAATCATTCTAAGTTATAGATTAAATAATATCTCTCTCTCGGATCCTATGTTACTATCTATGACTCCCATACTTATCATTCCTCTTGTTAAATTCACTTATTATCTAATCACCTCCTTTCAAGATTAATTCCTAACTTGGAACCTCAAACTCTCAATTACTTGCAACCGCCATACATTCAACATTCCCCTTTTCCAATCATAATTAAAGCTAAGCCACATCTAAACTTAGACATAAATTTCCATTTCTTAATAACTCCATTTGACTACTGCAGCGAAGTAACAGAAAATCCCCAAGTAAGACATGCAATATCACCATCACAACCACTTTACTACATTGTTAAACAAGTATTGTCATCCACTTCATTCTATACCTATACACACACCAAACTTACATTGAACAAACATAGAAACACCAAGTTCTCATTACTAAGAAATGCATTTCAATCCTATGTATAAAAAATTCTTCACATAAGAGTTTGGTGTCCATTTATTTTCCTCCTTCATGACTTTAAATCGGCATTCAAAAACTTCCATTCATTAGAACATTAAACCTAAGATTTTATACATATAATCAGATATCAAAACTTACTTCTGGTTTGTAACTTAGAAATTTAACAAATGTACTATTTATCTTGTGAAATATTTTCCTAAACTTATAAGTATCAACACAACAGTACAATTATTAATTCTAGCTTTATGTTTTTGATCATGAAATACACATTCGTTTTACTTCACACTTGGTCCTAGTTGTTCTCATAATGTCAATAATTCTTTTGTCATAACTATAAATACACTTCTATTGTCCTAACAAAACAGAAAACCAAACTACCACAACGAAAGGACAAAAATCCCCAATTTCTACAAATATTACAGTAAACTCACAGGCACAGTCATATGATAAAATTCCCAAACTGAATCTTACTCTCCTTTAATGTAGTACTTAGCAATCATTAAATTCCAAAATTTAACATGAATCAGACCTTCAAGAACCAATTTCAACAACTCTCAAATGTGACAGGCAAGTTGGGAATAACACATACAAAATCAATGGCCATTTACAATCACTTGAAAATTCACTTGCAACTTCAAAACAAACATAATCTTAAACTCATTTCTCTAAATTTTCAAACACCTAAGCAATGCACAATCAATTCAAAGGAAGCAAGGCAGAATTTAAAATCTGTAAAATAACAAAAACATAACCAAGTCAAATCTTTAGGTAAGGCTCTAATCGTTTCCAACATATCACTATTGGAACTTTATCTTCATTTTAATAAATTATCTCATGCCCTATTCCATAGGAATAGGCCCTTTATTTGAAGCTATTTGTAACATCCCAAATTTTAATTAAGGATAATGAGGAATTATTGATGTTTCATTTAGGAAAATTTAGAGTCTTACGGAGAAATTTTAGGATATTCTGGACAATTTATGAATATTAAATCTTAGTTAGTTTAGAATTTGAAGAAATATAGTCAAAAGGATTTATTGGAGTTATAAACTTTCATGAACAAGTATTTTTGAAACCTAGAAAATAGTATGAAAGAAAGAGAGGGGTAAAATAATAAATACAAACTTTTGGGCTAAAAATATAATTAAGAATAACCATTAGGGTAGTCAAGTATAATTTTCCCAAAAGTATATATATATTCACCTTCTTCCTCTTCCTCTTCATTTTCCCAGCCCTAGCCGCCGCATGTCACCCCCTCCACCTTCGATTTCTCTCTTCTCCTCCCCTATCCTCCTGCTTCTCTTCTGTAACATCCTGAAAAATTTAATACAGGATTAAAGAGTGTTTTGGGAAATAATAAATGGAGAAATTAGGAATTTTGGAATTTTTAGGAATTTTTGGAGATTCTTGGAAATTTTGAGTAATTAATGTGCACAAAATGAACTAAGAAATGAAGAGTTTGAAATATGAGGGAATGGGAAAGTTAAAAATATTTTAAAGTTTAAGAAGATTGGAGGCTGGTTTAAGTGGTTTTAAATCAAAATGAGTACACTATAGCAAGTTTAGGTTTTAAATAACCAAAATCACCCTTATTTCCCTTTAAACAAACACGCCCCTCCCTTTATCTTTATCAAAAACTCGGACTCCCTCCTCCCTCTGATCACCGCCGCTCTCTCCCTCCCTTCACCATTTTTCCATTTCTCTTCTCATCAACATATACCAAACCGGCCCCCTACATCCATAAAAGCTTACTCATTTAGTTTCATTTCTCACTCCTCTTCACATATCTGCGAAGCTCGAGTCGATCCGGGGGGTGTGTGGGCTGTTCGGAGTTTCTCATTTTCCGGCGGTGGATTGAGTTTTCCGGCGACATGAACGGAGGGTAAAGGAAAGGTGTGATTTTTCTTGCGATTTCTCATATTGTCCTTCCTTCTTCAACTTCACAACACAAATTTTCTTAGTTTCTCTTCCCTTCCAGCTCGGCCGACGGCTTGGGGACAGTTTTCCGGCGAGTTTCTTTGTTTTTCCGGCGACCGACGGTGGTAAAGGGTAAGAAGATATTTTCTTTGGATTTCTACAAGTTAGGTCTTCCCTTTCAACTCCACCTCTTCATTCCTTCATACTCTTTGTCTCCCAGTTTTCCGGCGGCCTGAGGTGGTTTTTCCGGCGGCTGTAGGCGGCGGCCGGAGGCAGTGATTCCTCTTTTCTCATCTTTGAACTCCGTAAGCTTCTTACTACTTTGTGATGATAATTTCTGATTGAAGTTGCCTCTGTTGAGTTTAGGGTTTGGCCATAAATAGATTTTTGGGACTTTAAATAATGATTTGTACCATGTACAAGTGGTAAATTGGAGATGCTTGAAAGTACTTAAGTTGTTGAAGTTGGAAACTGATTTTTGAATTTTTGGTTTGGTTCTTTAAGTAAGGGTTTTGCTAAAGGATATGGCTTTGGACTAAATTGGTGATTGTGTAATGATAGTTGAAGTTGGTTATTGATGTTGAAATGTTAATGTTAGTTGGATTAGTATTTGGGAGGAAGTTGGATAATTAAAGTGTTGATTTGAAGTGACTTTGGTAGATTAAAGGGTGTTTGAGTTTGGAAGAGCATTTTGGTTATTATGGAGGTCCTTGTGGGTGATTTATTTAATGTGAATACGGTGTTATAAAGGATGTTTTAATAGGTGGCTTAATTTTCAAGGATTTCAAGTAATGGTGAAAGTTAATGATCTGGAAACTATAAAAGGATGGTTAATAGAAATTGGTAGTTTAAAAGACGTATTTGTAATGGAAGTAAATTATTACTTCAATATTGTTTTAATATTGGTGAAAAGTATTGATTGAAAGTGATTTACATGTTTTAAAGGATGTTTTGGTTATGGGGGATAATGTTATAAATTCTTCAAGAGATGATTAAAGTTGAAAGTATTGATGTTGTAAAGATTTGGTAAAGAGAAGTTGGAAAAGGAAAGGATATGGATGTAGTTTTGGTATTGAAGTATTTTTATACTTTTAGCATTAATGAAAGTTAATTAAAAGGTTGAGTTAAGTCACTTACAAAGTGTCTTGACCCATTTTTAAATTGTGGCATTATTGTAGACGGTGATCTTTCAAGCGGACTTTGAAGATAACTGTTATCTGCGTATATCTGCTGCAGTGAAGTTTAGCAGGTAATCACGCTTAACTGACTGTGATACTGAGGGTGATGGTAGTTGAGGATTTCCTAACATCCTCTTCTACTTATTTATACATATAAAAATAAAATGAATTCAGATTATGTTATACTTAAACGTGGGCTATAGGGTACCTTTCAATTGAACTGTACTTTATATAAATTCATATTTACATATAGTCTTTTGTATGTTGCATGACACTGGTTATTAGTACCGTCGGCCGATGTAACCTATCGATTTGCGCAAATCGATAGGTTAATAGTACAGGTTCCTTGAATTGTAAAGGAACCAGGGATGTGTACACTTTTTATAGTGCTCTTTTTTTAGGGACGTTTTCACTATTTAAAGTGCTCCCTTTTTCATGCTATCAGACTTGAGACTGGGCACAGTGTCAATCACGTTTATTTTTGTCTATTGAGAGATGAATGCATCTATTCTGGATATATATATCTATATATTTGTAAATGTTATGTGCTGTATGTAGGTTTTGAACTGTGGTACCCTGTAGACACTCCACTACCCCACTTCTGAGTGTCACAGTGAGTTATGTTGTGATTACTGAGACATTGTTTTGTCTCACCCCATTCCCTTTATTTTTACAGGTGATCATGCCCAGGGGGAGGCGCAGAGGAAGGGGAAGGGGCCGTCTGGCCCATACTGATATAGTAAGTAGGCCAGAGGTGACCTTTTAGGGACATATATCGCCGTTTCATTAGGCTGCACCAGCTTCTGCATATATGAATTGTTGTTTTGAGTGAATTTTATTGTATATGTGAACTGTATGACTTGTAATGTAACTTAATGTAATGTTTTGGTTGTTATATAACATTGTTCCTGCTACTGTGATAGTTCAGGAACTACTTTGACTAATATGTCAAGCTTGGTTGATGTATATTCTGTTATACAGGTGATGAGAACCTGAATGGATGTATATAGGAAACTCGGTTTTCCTAATATGTTGATGTGGTAGATGGAGGATGTATTTGAGTGTTTTATGTTTTCCTGTGTGTGTAATCATATTAGATGGGCCCCGCTCTAATATGGTTTATTTTTAGATAGATTGGTTAGTTCCTTTTCTAACCATGTTAGATGATTCTTTTCTAACATGGTTAGATTTAGGTTATGATATTGATTGTGTGATTCATCAGGTGATTCTTTTGCTAACTATGTTAGAGGATTCTCTTTTCTAACATAGTTAGATGTGTAATCTCTTAATTATAGAGAAATTCTTTTGCTAACCATGTTAGGTGAATCTTTTACTAACATGGTTAGATTCCATTGTTTGGATTAAATTTGATTATTAGTTGAGATAGGTTAAGGTTAATTTTATTTAAGTAGGAGGTACGTTGTACGTTACATCTTCCTTCTGGCGGCCTCTTCTGACGGGTATCACGGCGGAGCCCTCCACCACTTCTTTCTTCATCTCTTTACTCTCCCAAACTGAGACCTCACCTCTTCCCTCACCTTCAATTCGTGTTTCTGTTTCCCTGCGGCGAAGATGGCCGATTTCCGGCGGGTTCCTTGGCTCCGGCGACCCAGGCAATGTCAGACCCGAGATAAGGTAAGCCTTGCCATTTCTTTGATCCATGCTCTTCTTTCCAACTTCGATTTTCCTCTTCTTCGTTCCTTACTCTCTGCTCCCTTCGTTCTCCGCCGTTCTTTTCTAGTTCCGGCGAGCATCACGGCGGCTTCGACGCTGCAGCAACACCTAACCCAGGTGAGACTTGTTTCTCCATTTTGTTTCCATTTCTTTCCGGAGTTTCAGGCGAGTTAAGGGTGAATTAGAATTGGGTTAGGTTTGAGTCATGAAAATGAATTAACAATTTAAGTCAAAGCTTGATCGTTTGGTGTTATAACTGTTGCAATTGGATGTCTTATGAAGTTTGGAGCAAAACCCTAATTTTGGGGATATCAAATTAAATGACCACCTTGTGATTCTGTGTTCATAACTCTAATTTAACTAGGTTTTCTTTTTAAAAAGCTTAAAGGAGCTATAGAATGATTTTCTCAGGTCTGATTGTGGTGGAAGTAGGTGGTCTTACTATGTATGATTCTTACTTGATTATGTATGTTCATTGAAGTGTGTATGTGATGTGATGTTCATTTATTTAACCTACTTCTATGTGGACTGAACTGATTTAAATTGAGGATATTTATTGCTCTGTTGTGGACAGTGTAGGTTAGGAATTCTGACTTGTGATCTCTAATTAATTGGATAGGAATATCTTAGAATTGTATCTTATGGTACATCTTTGATTTTGTTTGAGATTTGTGTTTTATTTGCTATTGGCCGTACAGGTTAAGCAAAGAAAAATGCTTTAAGTTTGATTTAAATTTTAGGAAGTACGATAGTAACTAGTTATGTACATGACATGTTAAGTTTCAAAGTTAAAACTATGATTCCTTGGGTTTTCTTTGAGCTGTACCATGTGATTGAATATCATGTCTTGGGGCAGTGATGTAATCCTAATGAATAAATGAGGAAGTAAAATGTTAACTAATATTTAATTACTATGATAGTGAATTGGAATTCGATATGCTTGGAATCTGATATTCTTTGTGTTAGCATTTTTCTGTTTTGGGAGATGTGAAATCAAGTGGATAGTTGCTTTATGGCTTAGTAGTTTACTGTCATTCAATATCTGCTCTCTACAGTTTTGTGACCTATTGGAGTTGGATTCAATTGAGGTATTCTTTTGTAATGTAGCCATCATGTGTACCTTATTTAAGTGCTTAAAACCATTGTGGAAGAATGTAATTTGAGTTGCTACAGGCATGATTGAGTTATGTTGGAATTTAGCTGAGTCATAATTGGAATTTGAGTGGAAAAAAAAAGGGCTAAGGCTAATGGATGTTATTAAGTGTTGTGGTGATAAACTCAAAGATGTGATATGATAGAGTTAGTTTTATTATGGTTGTCTCAATTGTGTGCTTTTGACTTGGAATGTATTATGTTAAGTCATGTTTATGAACTTGTAATGTGTTTGAAATGCATGTCTAAGACAAAGTAAAGAAGGGATTGGGTAGTAAAGTGAATACGAGAGACGTTAAATATTATGAAGTAGAAATGATATTGATTTATCATTTTGTACTATATTATTATAGGAGCAACTTGTGGTGATGGTGTTTGGAAGGAAAAATCTATAAGAAACGGTAAGAAAGGCAGTAGAATGCTAAGGGCGACAGGTAATCACACTTAACCTTGCTATAATATTGAGGGTGACGTTAGTTGGGGATTTTTAAAATCTTTTCTCACCCTCTATATACATATATTATCTTGAAAAGGTATTTTTATACAAAATAGGCTATCAGGTGCCTTTCATATAAAAGATTTTGACACATTATATATGTAGTATCCTGTCTGGTGGTGCTGAATATTTTGGAATGGTATGACATGGTTGCAGGTGTAGTGTGATAGTGGTTATTTGAGAGGTTGTGAGTATAGAAAAGAATGTTAGATATTGAGTTTGAGATTATGGGGAGCTATGTTGTTGAAAACATGAAATGTGAGATTGAAATATTGAATGAGGTTGAGGTTGATGGATATTGTGAGCATTGCATGACACTGATTTATTTATGTACCATCGCGCGATGATAACTGTCGATTGGCCAATCGACAGTTATTTGTACTGATGATCTTTTTCGGATTGATTAGACCGGGGATCATAGGTCGACTTATTGAGAGAAAGTGACCTACGGTTGTTTGGCATTGAAGAGTCCAACCGTTCCCGTTCTGCAATGGAAACAGAATTGGAGTTCTCTCTCTGGAGATTGCCAGAGAGGGAAATTTGCCCCCTCATTGTAGAGAGGGGCACAGTGTCAAATCATATAGTGAAGTTGGATGCTGGAATTAATGCCTCCGTGATGGCACGATGTATCTATAGGTGAGTGTGAGAGTTGTGGGGTGGTATGGTTGTATTGGAAGTAGAATTGGTGAAGTGTATTGATTTGGAAATGACGGAGAGACTGAAGTGATACATGGGAAGGTTTGAATTATATATATGTATTACTGATTTTACAATTGTGGTACCCTTTAGACGCCCTCGCTACCGCACATCTCACTGTTATAGTGAGTTAAGCGGTGATTACTGGGACAAATTGTCTCATCCCACGATTACTCACATTTTTGCAGGTATTCATGCACAGGCGCAAGCATCAGGAAAGGGAATTAGGCTGTAGAGGTTATTTAATTTGTTTAGAAATGTATATTGCCAATTTATAGGGCTGCATTCGCTTCCGCATGTATATATATATTTAGGTATTGTTAAATTACATTTGGTTTTGTTTATTAACCATGTTAGGCAAATTCTTTTCTAACATGGTTAGCTATTAATTATCCATGATAGTTTTCAGGTTGTATTAGGAAATTCTTTTCTATCATGGATAGTACTTATCCTTTAGTAAATTCTTTTTCTAACTATGATAGGACGTTGTTATTATGGAAAATCCTTTTTCTATCATAGTTAGTAAAGAAATAATTGAATTAAAAGGGGTATCTTGTGTTAATTAGGGAATTAGTAACAGAATGTTTCATTATTGGTACTCTTGACACAAGAAGTAACCTTATTTGGTTAAAGTGTGATCGTTGCAAGGAATGTTTTGATTCAACGGCTTCTGCTTATAAATCGTACGATTCCACACCTAATTTTTATTTTGCGTATTGGTTAAAAATTTGTTTATTTTAATTCATTATAGTGATTTACCTCAAATATAACCTTTAAAAAATTTGAAAGTTTATAAATAGGTGCTCGAAAACATGACAAAAATTAAATTTTATTATTGAAACGACCCATTTAAAATAATACTTTCTAAAACAACTTGAAAAGAACCCTACTAAAGTTCAAAAGTGATTTAAAATAGAAGATGCTATTTATATTTATATTAACTAAAGATGGGTACTAATATATATATATATATATATATATATATATATATATATATATATATATATATATATATATATATATAACTTTAACTTTAGTTATTATATGTCAGTAAAAATCCATAAGAAGAAGGATAAATAGAAGTATTAGAACTTCAGGGAATCAACATGCATTGTAATAAGTCTACCCAAATCTCCCTCTTTAACTAAAAGGAAAATGTAAATAATAAAATCAATAGAATGAGGAATATTTAAGTCAAGGTATAGTTTCAACAAAAGAGATTAAAAAGGAATGGTATTCACAAATGAATTTTTGTTAAGGAAAATAACTAGGAAGAAAAATGAAAGATGGTATAAAGGGGTAAGATTGATATTTATTATATAAAGTATATAAAGTTTTCGACAACTACAATCAGATTCGTCAGAAACTCTTCATGCAATAAAGAAAAAATTATAAAACCTGCGTTTTCCACATACAAGAATAACAGAATAGAAATCGGTATTAGCTTCTCAGAATCGGAATTGGCCCTTCATCCACACTAGCCCACCCATCTTCTTCATTCTCCAATTTCTCATATTTATTTATAGCACTCGAATACATAAATTAGTCATATCTGATTTATTACGGGAAAACTGGTTTTGTTTTCAATCATATATGATTTTCAAATATGTATCAGTTTAACTTGAAAAATACTTCAATTTCTAGGATTAAATATTTCAAAAACCTTATAAAATTGAAAACAAAAATGATTTTGACCCATATGATATTAAAAGGTCATTGATAATTCGTAGAATCTGGTAATTGATTTTAACCCATATGATATTAAAAAGTCATTGATAATTCGTAGAATATGGTGGTGTAAACATATATGAGATTTAATTCAAAAATGAAGTTATTTAAAGGTAAAAAAGGCTCGGGCCAACGAGAGCAGCAATGGAGGGAAGCCAAGTCCATTCATGACAAAGGCCAAATGATGTCCCAAACTTATTTTTTATGTTAAATTCTTGTATATTAATTTTTGAGTTCAGTAAATAAATTTGAAGAAGAATAAACGATATCGTAGATAAAATAAATGTGGATTATATTTAAGCGATTAATCAAGTTTTCAACTAGTTCTTATATGCTAGGCATTAAGGATGGTAACATTTTTGTGACATGCACGTTTAGCATTAAGAAATGTATGTACTCATTCTACATAATTAAGAATACTAACTTGAGTTATGACTCATTTTTAGAGGAGGGAAATACAATTGTTGATTCTGGGACAACATTCTCATTTCTTCCGAAAGATATTTACAACAAAGTGGAAGCAGAAGTTGCACAATTATTGAATTAGATCGAACTCCTTCTCCATTCGTCAATTACAACTTAAGCCTTTGTTATATGTCAGAAAACATGGAAAGCTTGGGTGTTCCCATTATTACTCTTCATTTTAAGGGAGACAAAGCAGATTTGGAGTTGAGTCCAACTAATACCTTCTTTAGCGCTAGTTCAAGTGTAGGATGTTTTGCATTCTATCCCATACCAAGTGGTAAAGCCATTTTAGGGAACAAACAGCAAACCAACATGTTGGTTGGCTATGACCTTCATAATAATCTCATTTCCTTCAAGCCAATGGATTGCTCCGACCAATAACAGTTAGTTAAAGAGAAATAGCTAGGAACATAGGTTTGGGCCCCATTCTTGTGGAAACACTATTGTTTCTCTCAAATATGTGATACTTTGGAAGTTCTACATTCTTCTTCTATGAGACACATATAATTTGGGTTCAATATGCATGGAATCTTTGAGAGTAAAGTTCTTACATTCATCTTTATAATGTTCAGCGATTATGTTAACATCCCTTGCCTACTAGTTATGTAGTTACTAAGCCACCAATGTCAGGAAACACCTCACTCAATACTCAAGCCCTTCTCCTTTATCTTCCCAATGTTTTTACAATGGTTTATTTAATAGTGGAGAGTGTGCCTCTCACTAATTTGTTGAGGATTTGCAAACATCCTAGTTCACAAATCGAACCATATATCTATTGTTTCTTTGTATGTGTATACTCATGTGAAAAGTAGTTGAAACATGTTTATTAAAGTAATCTGGGTGCTCATAAAAGCATTACAAAATATTCAAATTTGTAGACACAACATTCTCCTTCATCAAAATACAAAAGAATATTAGTCAGCATTTTGTGTATATAAACGAAAATGCAATCAAGATGTAACTCAATGCCTATAATCATAAGAAAAACAAGAATTCAATACCTAAGGGTTACTTTATACATACACAAAATTTCGGCACTTTTATAGATCTGTCGAGAAATAGCCATATAAAGTCAACTTTTGACTGACATATAAATACAATCAGACATTATAATTAAGAAAAATGACAGGATATTTACTGAAGTCAAGAATATGAGGTGTTTCTGCATGATAGTTGGCAGCCAACTCACATAAATGATTTGCTTTGTCATATGCAATGTAACATCCTGATTTTTTATTATAAAATTATAAAACAAATTAATAAATAAATACCTGAAATTTAACCTTACAATTAGTTTAGAAAGTTTAGTTTACATTTAGGTAATTTGCTAAGACTTTATTTTCATTATGTGACTGTAATGTACCACCTACTAATATAAAATTAACCTTAACCTAACTCTACTGCCAATCAAATCAATCCAAACAATAGAGTCTAACCGTGTTAATAAAAGATTCACCTAACATGGTTAGCAAAAGAATTTCTCTAATAATAAGAGATTCCATATCTAACTATGTTAGAAAAGAGAATCTTCTAACATAGTTAGCAAAAGAACCACCATCACCTAAATAAATCACACATTCAATACCATAACCTAAATCTAACCATGTTAGAAAAGAATCAGCTAACATGGTTAGAAAAGGAACTAACCAAACTACATAAAAGTTAACCATATTAGAGCGGGGCTCATCTAATATGATTATACACACAGGAAAACATAAAACCACTCAATACATCCTCCATCTACCACATCAACATATTAGGAAAATCGAGTTTCCTATTTACATCTATTCCAGTTCTCATCACCTGGAAACAGAATATACACCAACCAAACTTGACATATTAGTCAAGGTAGTTCCTGAACTATCACCGTAGCAGGAACAACATTACATAACATCCAAAACTTTACATTAAGTCACAGTACAAGTAATACAGTTCACATATAATAAAATTCACTCAAAACAACATTCATATGTGCAGAAGCTGGTGCAGCCTAGTGAAATGACGATATATGTTCCTAAAAAGGTCACCTCTGGCCTACTTACTATATCAGTATGGGCCAGACGGCCCCTTCCCCTTCCTCTGCGCCTCCCCCTGGGCATGATCACCTGTAAAAATAAAGGGAATGGGGTGAGACAAAACAATGTCTCAGTAATCACTACTTAACTCATTGTGACACTCAGAAGTGGGGTAGTGGAGTGTCTACAGGGTACCACAGTTTTCAAAACCTGCATAACCACATAATATATACACATATATACAGTACAGATACATACATCTCTCAATAGACAAAAATAAACGTGTGTGACACTGTGCCCGGTCTACAATCCGAAAAGCATAAAAAGGGACCACTCTAATCAATGTGAAAATCCCTGGTTCCTTTACAATCCGAGGAACCCGTACAATTAACCTATCGATTTGAGCCAATCGATAGGTTACATCGGCCGACGGTACTAATAATCAGTGTCATGCAACATACAAAAGATTTATATAGATATATATATATATATATATATATATATATATATATATATATATATATATATATATATATAAAGTACAGTTTATTTAGAAAGGTACCCTATAGCCCACGTTTAAATATAAAGTAATCAGAACACATTTCATTTATATATAAAGTAGAAGAGGATTTTAGAAATCCTCAACTACCGTCACCCTCAGTATCACAGTCAGTTAAGCGTGATTACCTGCTAAACTTCACTGCAGCAAATATACGCAGATAACAGTTATCTTCAAACTCCGCTTGAAAGATCACCGTCTACAATAATGCCACAATTTAAAAATGGGTCAAGACACTTTGCAAGTGACTTAACTCAACCTTTTAAATAACTTTCATTAACAATAAAAGTATAAAAATACTTCAATATCAAAACCACATCCATATCCTTTCCTCCTCCAACTTCTCTTTACCAAATCTTTACAATACCAACACTTTCAACCTTCATCATCTCGTGAAGAATTTATAACATTATCCACCATAACCAAACCATCCTTTAAAACACCTAAATCACTTTCAATCAATACTTTAACTATCCAACTTCCTTTCAAACCCCAATCTAGTCAAAGCCACTTCAAATCAACACTTTAACTAACAAAATTCCTTACAAACACCAATCCCTCTACAACCAACCTTCCAACATCACCAAACAACTTCAACTAACACTACATAAATACCAATTTGTTCCAGAACATCATCCACTAACATAGCCCTAACTTAAAGAGTCCAAAAATGCCTTATTAACTTCCAAACTCCTTCCTAAACATTCCTTTACAACTTCATATGTAATAACCTACAACCATCATTATAACTCTTGTAGAAATTATCACATCAAGCATTTCCCTACCAAAACACCAATTCAATCAAAATCAACTTTCCCACATCTTAATATAACCTTAACAAGCATTTATTAACAACTAATTCATTCAAATCATCTTTCATTAACAAAACCCAAGTTCAAAGAGCCATAAAAAGCTTCCAAAAGTCCCCAAAATCTTTTCCAACTTCAATAAACCTCAATACTCCCCAAACATCTTCAATTTAACAGTGAATAATCATTATAATAACTTGTCAATCCTAAAGTTCTAGTTTTTCACAACATCCTAACATCAAAGAGACCAAATTTCACAAGATTAACTTCACAAGAGGCAAAGATCAAGCTTACGGAGTTCAAGAACGCAGGAAGGAGCTTCACTACTGCCGGCCGCCGTCCAGAACTCGCCGGAATCGGCCCTCACGTGGCTGGCCGAGCTTGAGCAAGAGAAAGGAAAGGAAATAAGAAAAATGAAGTTGAAACAAGAAGAAAACACATGAAAATGATAGAACAAGGGTCCACCTTGCCACCCACCGCCGTCGTTCGCCGGAAATAGGACCACCGTCGCCGGAAAACGTCCCCTTGGTGGTCGGCCAAACTAAAAAGGGAAGAGGAGCTAAGGAAAAGGTGTTGTGAAGTTGAAGAAGGAAGAACGACATGAAAGACCACAAGAAAAATCAAACCTTTCCTCACCAGCCGCCGTTCACGTCGCCGAAACGCCAAGGCCGCTGCCGGAACTCCGCCGGCAATACTGATCGAGCTCGGCTTCAAACTATCCGAGGAGAAGAGAAGAGAAGAAAACGAAAATGATTGAAGATCTTGGAGAGGGAGGGAGAAAGCCGAAGTGGTGAGTTGGGGAAGAAGAGAAAAAGGAATTGGGAATGGAGGGAGGGGAGTCCGACGCGATTTGGAAGAAGGGAGGGGAGGTGTCGGTTTTGTTGATAAGGAAGGAGGGAGGGTGTGTTTGGTTGGGGAGAAATAAGGGTGGTTTTTGATAATTAAAGCCTAAACTTGCCATAGTGTACTCATTTTGATTTAAAACCACTTAAACCAGCCTCCAATCTTCTTAAACTCCAAAATATTTTTAGCTTTACCATTCCCTCATATTTCAAACTCTTCATTTCTTAATTAATTATATGCACATTAATTACTCAAAATTTCCAAAATATCCCAAAAATTCCTAAAAATTCTAAAATTCCTAATTTCTCCATTTATCATTTCCCAAAACACTCTTTAATCCTGTATTAAATTTTCAGGATGTTACAGTGACCGAAAATAATTAAGTATTTGATTTTAATTTCGAATAATTATAAAGTTTCTATAAAAATGACAATATTTTAGGAATTTTTTTAAGATTGTAATAGAGAATGGAAGTGAATGAATCTACATGGGTATAATATTTGGGAAAGGAGTGTTTTTGAATTTCCCAAAACATTATAGTGTCTTGTGAAAAATATAAGGGTGTCATAATTAAATTTACTAATTAAGAAAGTTTATCTAGAAATGAGAAGTTTAGAGTTTAAATTGAATGAGTATACTTCAATGTCCAATTAAAGAAAAATAAATTGATATATACTCTTCAGTAGAAAACTTCGTAGGGTATTCTTGTAATTTTTTTCTTGGGCCATAAACCCTAAATTTCCTTTTACTATATAACATTCACTTCTCCTTCTTCCTCCCTTTCATGCGCAGCCGCAGACACACACATTTTTCTCTTCTTCATCGCCAATATCTCTCTTTCTCTCCTTATCACCATTGACTTAGCTTCTTCCTACCCTCACCATTACCTACTCTATTACTTCCTCCTTTCTATCCAACTCGAGTACTCTGAGCTTCTTCATTGTCGTACGGACCGCCGTCATCCACCGTCCACCGCCATGGCAGACTATGTTTCTGGCGTGATGAGCTTTTCATCCTTGTTGCTTATTATACCCTTCCTTCCTTTCTGTAACATCCAAAAAATTGAAAATTATTAGCAAGTTTTTAATGTCTTGGGAAGTAACTTAGGAATTAAAAAGCTTTGAAAATAAAATAAACGAGGATGAATATATTTTAAGGAATTTAATTATTTGATAAAAAAACTCTTACAAAAGAAATTAAGGGGAAGTAAAAAAATAACTTAATCTTGTTGAGGGGGGGGGTTTGGAAAATAAATAGGAATTTGCAATGGGTTAAAGGGGCATTTTATATATACTTATTGAATAGTAGAAAAATCATCATCATCATCATCAACGTAAACCTTATCCCATTCAAATGGGGTCGGCTACATGGATCACACTACGCCATTTAGCTCTGTCCCTAGTCATTCCTACAGATAAATTTTTCACAATCATATCTCTTCGAATAACTTCATCAAGAGTTCTTTTTGGTCTTCCTCTATTTCTTATATACGGCTCCCTTTCCGTCTGTTCCACTATTCTCACTGGCTCATCCAATTCTCTTCTTTGAACATGCCCATACCACCTTAAGCGATATTCTCTCATTTTCTCTGAAATTGGTGCCACCCCAATTCTTTCACGAATGTGATCATTACGAATCCTATCTTTTAATGTATACCCACTAGACCATCTCAACATTTTCATCTCTGACACATCCATCTTATGTTCTTGCTGTTTTTTAATTGCCCAGCATTCACTACCACATGACAATACTGGTCTAATAGCTGTTCGATATAATTCTCCTTTTACTTTAGTTTGAACCCTTCGATCACAAATAATCCCAGAAGCTTTTCTCCATTTGCACCAACCAGCTTGAATTCTATTATTGATATCTCCATCTACCTCACAATCCTCTTGTAAAACTGATCCCAAATATTTAAACTTATCCACTTGACGTATAACATCTTCTCCTAATACAGTTTCTATGTCCTCATGAGTTTGCCTATTGCCAAAACTACAGCACATATATTCCGTTTTACTCCTACTTATTCTAAAGCCTTTCGACTCTAAAGTCGTCCTCCATAACTCTAATTTCCAATTAATTTCATCTTTCGAATCCCCTAAAAGTACTATATCATCTGCAAAAAGCATGCACTTAGGAATTTCTTCTTGTATACTTTCAGTCACAACATCCATAACAAGATTAAACAAATACGGACTCAACGCCGAACCTTGATGTAAACCAATTTTTATTGGGAAATCAATTGTATCACCTACCGGTGTTCTAACTCTAGTCATTACACCTTCAGACATATCTTGAATAGCTCTAATATACTCAACTTGTACCTCTTTCTTTTCTAAAATTTTCCAAAGTAAATCTCTTGGCACCCTATCATATGCTTTTTCCAAATCAATAAAAATTATATGTAAGTCTTTTCTAATATTTCTATATCTTTCCATTAAGCCTCTAATTAGATATATTGCTTCTGTGGTTGACCTTCCTGGCATAAAACCAAATTGATTTTTTGATATTCTAGTCTCATTACGTAACCTACGCTCAATTACTTTTTCCCACAACTTCATTGTATGACTCATAAGTTTTATTCCTCTATAATTTACACAATTTTGAATATCTCCTTTAACTTTATAAATAGGTACTAATGTACTCTTTCTCCAATCATCTGGCATTTTCTTAGACCTTAAAATTTCATTAAATAATTTAGTAAGCCACCACACACCATCTTCTCCTAAACATTTCCATACTTCAATAGGAATACCATCCGGACCAACAGCTTTTCCCTTAGTCATTCTCTTAAGAGCATCCTCAACTTCACTAATACTAATCTTAATATTATCTGTAAAACTGCTATTCCTATCAATATTCCCTAAATCATCTATAGTATAATTCAAAGTTTCCACTCTATCATTAAACAAATTATAAAAATATTTCTTCCATCTATCCCTAATACTCTCATCTTTAACTAATACATTACCTTCTTCATCCTTAACACACATTACCTGATCTAAATCTCTTGATTTCTGCTCTTTTATCTTTGTTATTCTATACATTTTTTGTATCCCCTCTTTTGTCCCTAATTCTTTATAAAACTCCTCAAAGAAATTAGCTCGAGTTATACTAACTACTCTTTTCGCCTCTTTCTTTGCTAATCTATATTTTACCCAATTTTCCTCACTATCACATATTTTCAAATCCTTAAAACATTGTTTTTTAAATTTAATTTTCTCTTGAACATTATTATTCCACCACCAGGTCTCCTTTTGACGCCTAATATAACCCTTTGATTCACCTAAAACTTCTTTTGCTATTTTTCTCATCATCATACTTAAATCTATCCATAAATCATTAGCACATCCTTGTTTGTCCCAAATACATTCATTCATCAACCTATTCTTAAAAATTTTGATTTTTTCCCCTCTCAATTGCCACCATCTAATTATTGGTTGAAACATTTCTCTCTTCTTCTTTCTATTAAACTTCACACGAACATCTAAAACTAAAGGCCTATGTTGTGTAGTCACACCATCACCTGGAATCACCTTACAGTTTATACACATTCTTCTATCCGAATTTCTTACTAAAAAGAAATCAATCTGTGATCTATTGCCTCCACTCTTATATGTGATTAAATGTTCTTCCTGTTTCTCAAAACAAGTGTTAACAATTTTAAGATTATTAGCCATACAAAATTCAATAATAGAATGTCCTTCATTATTCATTGTGCCAAAACCAAAACCACCATGAACTTGTGTGTACTGTCCTGCATCTTTACCAACATGTCCATTAAGATCGCCACCAATAAAAATCTTTTCAGTGTTAGAAATTCTTTTAATCATCTTCTCCAATTCATCCCAAAATTGTTCCTTTATGACCAATTCTTCCCCTATCTGAGGGGCATATGCACTGATTATATTAATTGTATCATCCTCAACTACCATTTTTATCAATAATATTCTATCTCCACTTCTATAAACTTCAACCACCTTCTTCTTCCACACTTCATCCGCAATTATACCTACACCATTCCTATGATTCACTTTACCAGTATACCAAATTTTATAACCATCAATATCCTTAGACTTTTCACCTACTCATTTAGTCTCTTGTAGACATAGAATATTTATCTTTCTATCCCTCATCACTCCTATTACCTCCCAAGCTTTGCCCCTCAAGGTTCTAATATTCCACGTACTAAATCTCATCCTACACTCATTCACTTTCTTTTTTATATATTTCTTCTTCTGTCCACTGTCCATCGATGACATAATGCTAAAATGGTTGTGTGTGTCCATGCTTTAAGATTAGACAAATTTTTACGTTGGCTGCCTAAGCCTAACACAACCTACTCTTTTTATCCGGGCTTAGGACCGGCTAAATAAATAGGCAGAGAATTGCTCACAACAATTATAATAACACATAAAATAGCATAAATATTAAAACTAATACAAATAAATCTAACACTAATAAGAATAAATCTAGAACAAATAATAACAATAGATAAAGAGATAAAACAAATCACAATATACTAAAATAGTAAAACAATATAATATAAATAACAATATAATAAAACCGCAATACTGAAATAAATAAATAATATATAAATAAATAAATAAATGAAATAACAATATATAATAAAACCACAATACTGAACAATAGAATAAAACAATAAATTAATAAATATTCTCTAAAAAACCAAATAACAACTAATGCTCAACAACAATATTCAAAGATTAAAATATCTATAATAAAACAAAAGATTATAATCAAATTTCAAGAAGACTATGTATGTAGAACAAAATATTTTAAAAGAATATGAAATTTCAATGAAATGATTTAAAGAAAATCAAACTTCAAACCAGGAATTTCTGCTATGTAAACTGTTACAATAGTAAAACTGCTATATTACTTAACGCAGTGGATTTCACCAAAAGATGATGAGGAAAGTTGTAAAAATGAGAGATTGAAGATAAATATATATTTCAACAATGAAATAAAACAATAAATTAATAATAAATATTATAACAAACACAACAACAATAATGTTCAATATCAATAATAATTAATCAAACCAGAGATTGTTGTTGATGGTGTAGACCGTGCTTGCATAAAAATGATTGTGATGAACTTAATGAACATTCCACGAAAAATTTTGAGAATGAGAAAGATTATAAAAATTAGAAGATTGAGGAGGGAACGATTATAAGAATGAAAATATTGAGAAGAAGATGAGATGAAGAATGGAAAAGATTAAATTGTATAAAAGAAAATAGAATATGTATAAGCATAAAACATTAACAGTAACTGCTATTTTTGGTGTCATACTCATGATTTTCGCAATATTTTTTTTTTAAAAAAAAAAAAAAAAAAAAGTTAACATCAAACAGTTACAAGAAAAAAAAAATACGTTAACATCAAAAAGTTAAGTACGTTAACATCAAAAAGTTACAAAAAAAAAAAAAAAACCGCAAACTTTTTGGGTCGTACTCGTTATTTTCGCCATTTTCTGGCTAAAAAAAAAAGTTAACATAAAAAAAAATAAAATAAAAATAAATTTAAAAAAAAAAAAAAACCTCAAACTTTTTGGGTCGTGCTCGTTATTTTCGCCATTTTCTGGCTTAAAAAAAAGTAGCCATTTTCTGGCTTTAAAAAAAAAAGTACGTTAACATCAAAAAGTTACACGAAAAAAACAAAAAAAAAAGTACGTTAACATCAAAAAAAAAAAAAAAAGTTCATGCAACTCCAACATGATCACCATTGACAGTAAAAATTTAACTGAAACACCTAAAATCTTGCCACTATCTCACAAACTCCCTAAAACCTTGGAGGCTAAACCTATCCAAACTTGACCGTCTCCATCCTCCTCAACCACATCACAACGCCGGCGCCGCCAGTCAACTCCAACCTCCGATCCCTCACCCACACACCTCAACACAAAACTCTAACTGAAAACACCTCACAAATCCCTCACTCCACCACCTACACCCTCCTAAAACTCCAACCTCTCCCTCTCTCCTTCTTCTTCTCAAACCCCACCATCACCGGTTCCTCCTCCATCCACCCCAACTTCTCACAGCTCGTAAGAAACATCGACAATAATAACAAAATCCTATCTCCCAACAAATGATGTATCCTAAAAATCTCACATCTATGTAGCACTAAAAGGTGCTCTTCCCATAAGGGCTTGTCCCTACTGAGATTCTCTATTTATATGACAGCTAATTAGTCTATGATATCTAATTCATCTTCAGAGGTTTCTAAATAAATTAATCTAACCATATGGGAAAAACTTATTAAAGCTCAGAAAAACAGAAAAACATATGGGAATATATACAACCCATAACTTGAAAATCACTCACAACCAAATAAATAGAAATTAAACAACAGATGGGGAACGGAGGAATTCGTACCTTAATAGTCTGTGGCCTTGCAATTGAATAAATGACGAAAGTAAACTGACCTGAGGGAAGCATAATTATCTATAAATACTTCTCTGAAAAGATTTAATGACGACGCTGTATTCAACGTTCTTAAGCGCAATCATGAATCACACAAGTGGCCTTCATTGTCAATCACTCCCATTAATCAACGAATTGGCGTCAAATGCTTTGAGGGGCGCTCTTGACGGTGCGGCGCATGGTGAAGCGGCCGTTGCCGGAGGGGCCGGCCTTGCGGAGGAGCTCATTGGCCTGCTTGGATGCAGCCTGGCCGATGAAGGCAGATTGTTGAATGGCAGATGTGGCCATGCTTGCGATGTATGTTTTGTTATAAATTGAAAGAGTCTCTGATAAAAAAAAAATTGAAAGGAATCGTTCTAACAATGACTGTCGATTCCGTGGAAAGAGTCTCTGATGTATTTTTTTAAAAGGGCATTTGACTATAATACCCCTCTCTTCATATCATAAAACGCATACACGCATACACATTTGCCTAGGATCTTCTAGAAAATTCTGCTTCTCCTCCTTTCTTTCTTTTCTCTCGTTTAGGAGCTGTCTCCCTCAAGTTCCAGCATCATTTTCATCCAAAAATCTTGGTGGATCATGATCCAATATCTTGTGTGAGTGCCGTGTGAGCTTCAGGTGAACATTCCTTACTTTCACATAGGATTATTTTCGACTTGGGGAGGATTTGGGGAGAAGAACAGTGGAGAGTTGGGACTGAATTTTCTGGGTTTAATATTAAGCATATACTTTCTTTAAGTTTTAATTTGTAGTGTGGGTTTCCTGGATTTGTAAAGGTTGAAGTTTTCTTTGCTTCTTCATTATCAGTTAGCCGAATGGGTTTTCTGGTTTGGGGGTTGATGTGTTAAATGAATTGAAGACATTCCTCTGTTTTTGTTTGCTACTGATATGAGGAGAGAAATGAGCTTCTATTGTGATGCATGTATATATATTTTTCTGAAATAGCTGTGTGAAAGCCGAATGAATTTGGGAAGGGGCTGAAGGCTTTTATTTATTATGGGTAAGGTTTTACTTGATTTAGGATTTATGAGGTGAGATTATATATTTTGGATGTTGTAGTTGTAGTTACAATTTTTTTTATTGACCGAACTGAATATGATGTGTATATTTCATTTCTTTGATTCAAGCATTTGTTGATTTGTGTCAATTAGTTGAGGGGGACCTATGAATTGAATTGTTAATAAGTAAAGCTTGCTAAAGTCATGATTTGGATATGTTACTTGAAAATTCATGTCAATTATGAGTGAATTGGTTATTTAAAACATGTTAATTGGAGTTAGTAAATAGTTATATGATGATGAAATTTGCAAAGATTGCTGAACTTGAGGCTCGATACAATTTTGTTTGTGAAGAATCCAGTAGTGAAGTAGAGCTAGGAAATTTCTTGTTTTGAGGTGTAAGAG
The DNA here is from genome assembly GCA_029929735.1 of Mimosa pudica. Classification (NCBI taxonomy): domain Eukaryota; kingdom Viridiplantae; phylum Streptophyta; class Magnoliopsida; order Fabales; family Fabaceae; genus Mimosa; species Mimosa pudica. Next base: position 10,694,329 of record JAKELP010000018.1, on the reverse strand, counting down.
TTAAGAGACTTTTTAGTGTAGAAAATTTAAAGAGCTGACAATAAGGGAAATCAAATTGGTATGTGATGTTTTGACTGACTATTCTAGGCTTGGTACCCTGGTTATTGTTTTGAATAGAATTTGAATTCATAGGAACTGAAATATGATGAAGATAATGATGTATAAATCTGGGTTGGTATGTTAGAAAGGAAAGAACGTATAAGAATTCATAAGTTGAAATGGTGACAATGGATCTTTGGGTGCTTGGACCCATGACATGGTGAGAGAGCCTAAAAATTTATTAATTAGAGATATATGATACTGCAAGTTTGATCTTTAATGTATATGTGTATTTGGTAGTTGTTTGGGTTTGACAATGGCAAAGTTCAGGTGGTAAGCATATAAGAGATTTCGGTACTGATATGTCATTGTTCTGTTTATGCGTTGAAATTCAGCTTTGAAGATAATAAAATGGAGTAATGATATATGTTAGATCATGGATAATTGATCAGAGCTAGAAAAGTTTCATGGGTGTGAAAGGAAAGGAAGGTAAATAATTTTGTTTATTTTGATTTGTGAATGAATGAAAGTGGTTGCTGCAAAAGAGGCATTTCTCTTGCTGATTTTGACAATTTTAAGAATTGGATAATTGGAGTCAAGCTTTATTTTTTTTATGGCAAGTGTGAGCATTAGGTTTTGGTTTCAAATTCAATTTTTTGTTGAAGACTTATCTTGGCAGTGCATATGTGCATTTATAAATTTTTCTGCAGTTTTATTGTTTCAGCTGGATATAGTGTGGAAAAAAATTAAGGAAGGTGATTTATGAAATGAGATTAGGTGTTTTGATGTTTGTATGATGAATTTGGAATAAAGGAAATGAATTCTCTTTCTTTCTCCTTAGTATGGCCGAATGTAGAATGAGATGTGAGTGCAATGTTTGTGACCTTAAGCTAAATAGGACATGCATATCTTGATTTTCTTTTGAGGGAATTGGCGAAGTTGTGATGTGATTACTAAGTTATAAATTGCTAAGTTTTGAAGTTTACTAGAAAGTAGTGGTTCTCACTTTAGTTTTAGTTTGGATTTATCCTTGTGATTGATAGAGTGTGTTATTTTTTTTTTATTTTAGATGATGTTGATGTTAAAATTGAACTTGAAGGAAAGACATGAATTATTGTTTGTGGATTTGAAGTTGGGAATTACTTGTTTGTTAATGCTTAAGTAGCAAATTTGGAATTGGAAAGGATTGTGACAGAGGCATAGATTTCTTTTGGCATGGGTGGTGAGATATGGGTTTGCCAATCAATTTATATTTTCTTTATTGTATGACTTAAGAATTTGTTTTGTTCTTTTATCCTCACTTATATTTTTTTAAAGTATATTTTATACTTATGTATAAAAATGATTTGAAAATTTTAGAGATATTTTTGTGGAATTTCATGTTGGGTTATTTTATTATAAACTATTTGATAAGGAGTTATTGTTTTCCTAGAACATTTGTTATTGGTTTTGGTATATTGGCATCAAGCATGCTTCAAAACATTTTGAAGTCCTACGGATGATGACATTTGATATCTGATTTCAAATTGATTTATTTATTACTATACAAACTTTTATTAGAGGAACTAGACACAAAACGCCTGTTTTCGTGACTTCGTGTCACGCCTGTTTCGTGGCTTGGCACGCCTGTTTCGTGGTTTTACCACGCCTGTTTTCGTGACTTCGTGTCACGGCTGGTTCGTGGCTTGCCACGCCTGTTTCGTGGTTTTACCACGCCTGTTTTCGTGACTTCGTGTCACGCCTGTTTCGTGGCTTGCCACGCCTGTTTCGTGGTTTTACCACGCCTGTTTTCGTGACTTCGTGTCACGCCTGGTTATTTTACCCTCGTGGACTGTGTGTCCACGCCTGTTTTCGTGACTTCGTGTCACGCTTGGTTATTTTACCCTCGTGGACTGTGTCCACGCCTGTTTTCATGACTTCGTGTCACGCCTGGTTAGTTACCCTCGTGGACTGTGTGTCCATGCCTGTTATCGTGACTTCGTGTCACGCCTGTTATTCGCTTGTGTCAGTTCCTCTATAGAAAACAAGTTTTTCATAAATATGAGCTTTCATATTTACTTTGTAAACCATGAAAGGGATTACTTTTATGTTATGTTGATTTTGCCTTTTGGGTTTTACTCCCAAATATAAGTATGGTTATAAACTACTGAGGTTTTTATATTCTAAATCTTTATATATTTATTTATCTGTTTTTGGGAATTTAAATACGAAATCAGTGTATCGAAAGTGCAAATATTTATATAGTATTTTGTATTTCAGATTGAAAAATGTAGAACAACACTTCGTGCTTTAAGACAAATGAAGGTATAATTAACTTTATAAAGAAAACTGATTCTCATTATTATTGTTGTAAATAATAATACTTACCTATACATTCAATTACTTTGTGTATATATCTTTGTATGCATTAACACGAAAATGATATATTTGAATGTGTGACACGATAAATGTTTAGAAGTATTGGTTAATGGAAATGGCTTACGAAGTTTAAATACCTTAAACTTCGTGCCGGTCACGTTTAAAATTTCGGGCGTGACACTTTCTCTCCATTAAGCCATTGTTTCCCTAGTTTGGTTCTCTACCCTTTGTTCCTCGGTTCATTTTTCTGGACGTGAAGGAGAGGTCGACGCTACCATCTTCTACCGTCATCATTCACCACCACTACTCACTACCTCTTAATCCATGTTTCCCTTCTTCACACTCAAACTATGATGTTTTCACCTCACTCCTCTAGTCATCCATTCAGTACGCAAGTTTACAACTTTAATCGTTTTTTTAGATTTTGTAATGCTTTTGTTGACACACTAGAACTGCTCTGGGATGATAACTATAGAGATAAAATAGTATAGGTATGTTGTTGTAAGTTATAGAATTTAGTACACTTATCAAGATAAAATGGTATTGAGCAATTTGAGGAATTAAAAGAGTAGGAATAATATTGCGAAAAATAAAATAATAATAATAATAGTAATAATAATAATGATTATAATTATAACACAAATATTTATAACAATTAAGTTGAAAATAGGAAGGGTAGAGGTAAATAATTAGTAACGCTGAGATTGCTAGCTAGGAATTAATTGTAAATTGTTTTCTTGTATTGATTAGTGATTGTGACATGTAATATATGTAGTATCCGAGTGTGCGGAGTTGCCTCGAGTGTAGGCTGCATTGTTTTGGAATTGGTGCGAAATTACCGTACTAGGTAACTACTTAAACTTGTTTGCGTGCGTGTGTATGTAGGTAAGCATATATGTTAGTTTATGAAATTGTGTTGATTATTATATGCCTCGTGAGAATGTATGATTTGTTTGGTACACACCGGTTAATATGATTATAATTATGTCATTCCGGAATGAGGTTCCTGTAACGCCCCATTTTCTAAATAATGGATAGAAAGGAATTAATTATGGTCTTAGGATGTCATTAGTAAATTAAAAATCTTTGCTAATTAATAAATGTGAATAAATACCTGAAATCATGGAAAGATTCAATTTTGTTATTTATGTTTAATTAAGTAGAAAATAAGAAAGTGTATAAAAGGGTAAAAGGAGGGGCAAAATGGTCAAATGCATTAGGCAAACCATTTAAATTACTTCATTTCTCTTCTTATTGGAGAATCATCTCCTTGCCTAGTCATGAAACACGACACAATGAAACACGACACACATGCATAAACCAAAGGGGGGACCATCCATTTTACACACATTCTCTTCCACCCTTCTCCATTTCCGGCGCCGCCGCGCCGTGCCACTCCGCCGGTGACTTCGACGACGGCAGTGAGGGGAGCTACCTTGGCTCCTCCTTCTTTAATAGTCTTTTTCCATACTCTTTTCTTGTATGTTTGTGTATGATATAAAAGAAGGAAGAAAGAACTCAAGTGAGAGTTTTTATCCGGCGATTTGGGGCGTTTCCCGACGAGTCTCCGACAACATATAGAGTATGTAAGCTCCCTTAATCTTTTTCTATCATATGGTTAATTTCTAGGGTTTTCATTTGGAAAATTTGGGGATTTTGATGTAAATCAATTCCTGTGCCGTTTAGGTTGAAATTCGCTGTCCCAAATTCAAATTGAAGTAGTTACTAACTAGTCTATGGGTTAGGGTTGTTTGATAGGAGGTTAGAATGAAGTTTGAGCAAATTAAAGTATTAATAAGTTAGGGTTTGAAGGGGATTTCGAAAATACAATAAGGTTTCTAGGTATTGGTGGTTCTGACTTGTTTAATCATGTTATATGATAATGATAATTCAATTAAGTTGGTTAGGGATAATCCTATATGAGATTCTACTTGCTTAATGTGCCTTACGATCAATTGGGGAAATTAGATCCTTTAAATATGAGCTTTTTAACTTGTTTGATGGTTTCTCTGAGGTAAATAATGTTCAATGATAATGTTTTTAGGTTTTGATCGATTAGATTTGCACTTTTAGCGATTTCGTTTTGTTTTATGGCGTAGCTTTGGGCATGAAGTGGAGCTGTTTGATTTGATTAAGGATAATAAAGATTATGGATAAGATTTATATCAAGAAACATTTGAGGGACCGAGTTTAGTTGGTAGTTTACCCTAAATTTCAATATCATGTTGCAAGATTACATAAAATGGATTGGTTTGGTTGGAATTGTATTCGTGAGAAATCTTGATCTTAATGTTTGGGATGTGACAAGGAGCCTCTTAGAGTTGTTTGAATGATACTTCAAGAAATTATGATTTTTTTACATGTGGGTGGGAGTGGTGGTATTAGTTTAAATCTTTTCTTTATTGTTACTGTGATGAAATGTGATTATGCTACATTTGAATGGAATTTTCAGTCTATCATGGATGTGTGTTTTAAAGTTTTCTTGTTTATTCCTTTCATAATGGATGAATGAGTCTTGGGTATATATGTTGAAAATCATAGTTGAAATTGAAATTCTATTAGTATCATGGTTAAGTCACCTTGTAGTGAATGTAATTGAGCTTTGTGGTTGTTGGAAACTCTGATTTCCTCTACTTTATTACTTCTGGACGATAGTCGTTGTGGAGAGAAATAAGATGAATATCAAATGTAAATGAGTTAAATTATATGGTTTTATTTCTAACTGCTTGTTATTGGTTATTGATGATTTTGAACATAAGTTATTTCTAATATGATTTGTGGTTGGGGCTGATTTGGAAAACTTAAAGGGATTTTTGGTTTTGGTGCAGTTTTATTTGACTTGGCTGATTGGGAAGCTATTTTAGGAAGTTGGGAATAGGTTGCTTTGTATGGGTATTGGTTTATTGAAATAAAAAAAAACTTGGAGTATTATGCAGTTGATTCTATGTTAATTGATTAAAGGATAAATTCAGTTCAGATTTGCATCAAGTGAGTAGTATTGCTAAAAGGAAATGATTGATTTGATATTGAAATGGGTGTTGCTTGCTATAAGTAGCTAAAATTCTGATATGGCTGAACTAGTGGAGGAAGAGTTTGATTAGTATATCTGATTCCATTATGAGTATGCGTATGTAATTTAGTAGGAATTGTTTGTTGGTAATGATTATTGGGTCGATTGCATTTCTGCTTTTATCTAAGACAGAAAATGTGAGACAAAAGGTAATACATGGACATTTAAATTAGGTAGCTGTTATAATACATACATTGTCTGTACTATTGTGATTTTCCTAAAGCTGAAACTAATATGGCCGCACCGTTCTAGGACAACCAGGGGAGTGATGCTTTGCATATACATTGTTTTATTGAACTTAAATACTTTGTGGTGTTATGAGGTTGATCATGGTGAATTAATGTAAGGTCAAATTCTGTTTTCTATTGTATTGAATGGATTGGTTGAGGGTTATTTCTCTGCTAGGTTGTCAAAGTTGTTTACATTCTGTGGAATGTATCTTAGATGTAAAGGAGTGTTTATAGACAAAATTTTTGGCATGGGTGGTGGGATATGGGTTGCCAATCAATTTGTTTTCTTTATTGTATGACTAAAGAATTCATTTTGTTTTATTATTCTTAATTATATTTGTTAAAAGTATATTTTATACTTATGCATTAAAATGATTTGAAAGTTTCAAAGATACTGCTGTGAAATCCCATAAAGGGGATTTTATTATAAAATATTTGATAAGGAGATATTGTTTTCCAAGAATATGTTATTGTTTGGTATATTGGCATCAAGAATGCTTCAAAACATTTTGAAGTCATACGGACGATGAGAATTGAAAATATAACAAATTGATTTATTTATTAGTATATAAACGTTTATTTTTGAGGAACTAGACACAAAGCGCTTGTTTCGTGACTTCGTGTCACGCTTGTTTCGTGGCTTTGCCACGCTTGTTTCGTGACTTCGTGTCACGCTTGTTTCGTGGTTTTGCCACGCTTGGTTATTTACCCTCGTGTGACTGTGTGTCCACGCTTGTTTCGTGGTCTCGAGCTACGCTGGTTTTTCGTGGCCTTCGGGCTGTGTTTGACTTGTAGATCTCGAGTTACGCTTGTTTCGTGGTTTTGCCACGCTTGGTTATTTACCCTCGTGTGACTGTGTGTCCATGCTTGTTTCGTAGTCTCGAGCTACGCTGGTTTTTCGTGGCCTTCGGGCTGCGTTTGACTTGTAGATCTCGAGCTACGCTTGTTTCGTGACTTCGTGTCACGCTTGTTTTGTGGTTTTGCCACGCTTGGTTATTTACCCTCGTGTGACTGTGTGTCCACGCTTGTTTCGTAGTCTCGAGCTACGCTGGTTTTTCGTGACCTTCGGGCTGTGTTTGACATGTAGATTTCGAGTTGCGCTTGTTTCGTGGCCTCTGTGCTGCGCTTGTTATTCGCTGCGTGTCAGTTCCTCTATAGAAAACAAGTTTTTCATAAGAATGATTAAAATGTTATGCTTTTATATTTACTTTACATTATTCGGAATAAGTTGCTTATTATGTTATGTTAATGGTAAAGTTGTGAATCATATTTTCTATATTTTGACATTTTTATTCTTAGATATTAAAAGTAGTTTACTCATTTGAAAACGATTATGAACTTTTGAGAAATGTGACAGTGATACCATCCTATTTGGTTGATTTATTTTATGATCTTTATCAATAAATTGTACAATATTTATAATTCTAACACATGTTCTTTTTCTTTTGGTAGATATAGAAGTGAGGATCACCTGGTTGTTGAGTTTTCTAATTAAATGGTAACATTATTTCTTTTTGCAATGTATAATTGAACATCATTACAAATTTGTATATTTGATGTCTATTCTCTTTAAAATGTCTACATGCGTGTGTTAATTTATATATATGGTCTCATAATCTAAAAGAATAAATATTTGATAGAGAAATAATTAATTTAAAGGGCTTACGAAGTTTAGATTCCCTAAATTTCGTGCCGGTCATGCTTAAAATTTCAGGGCGTGACAGTTTCCTTGCCCGTACAGCAAGGACTAAAATAAATATAAAGAAAAACATTATTGGGGAGAGTGCCCCCGATTCAAGTGAGGGTTGTTAGTCCCTATTGAACTGTTCTATTTCCGGTGTGTTGTGTTTGATTTGTCATGATTATTAATGTTTGAGTATGTGATGAGATATTATGTTTAATCGTGGAATGAATGTAGCTGTTGTGTTTTTGAGAAATGTTTCATTCTGTTATCTGATGTGTTTGCAAATATGTATATGTGTAGTTAATAAATATTTGAGATTAAAAGTTAATAACATGTTCATGCAACACCGTATGCAGCACACACCACTATACACAACATTAGCACACACCACCTTACGACATGCACATGCACGTAGTGCAAAAATGTACGTAAGCGAGTGGTAGTAGTTGCGATTGCTGGGTCTATCTCAATCGTTGTCATTTCAGGTACAGGTAGCGTTGTAGGAAATCAGGGACGGATTCGGGATATACTCACTAAAGTGAGGGGCTACAAAATGTTATTGCTACATTAGGAGCCAAATTTTTTTAATTTTATTCATGAATGCTTGTCTTTATTGTTTCAAAGATATAAGACCATTTAAGCTAAACTCATATTTTGCTGAGTAGTTTAAATTTTACTGAATTTTGTTGCCAGATATTGGATTTTATATTGAATGAATTTCATAGGTCGATTTGCTTTAAGAATTTAGGTTTATCTTTTTCTAACCATGATAGTCATATACATTCTAGGCATTTAATTTTTCTATCATGGTAAGTCATCTAATATTATTTAGGAAATCAGTAATAATCTTTTCTAACCATGATAGGTAGATATATACAATTTTGGTATTTAATTTCTCTATCATGATTAGTCGTCAGCAATCATTTTTGAATATAATATTAATCCTTTCTAACTATGTTAGTTTTCTTTATATTTAGTGAATTAAGTTAATTCTTTTTCTAACTATGTTAGTATTATTAACAAGTAAATTTATTTTCTAACATAGTTAGTGTATTTATATAAACAAAGTGATAAAAATGGTGTAAAATAGGTCATAGAATTGTGGTTGTTACATGCAACAAGAATAGTAACTTGCATATTCATAATCCTATTACATAAGGACAAACATTAGAATTATGAAGAAAAGCTTCTATCACTTATCAATCTCTCAACACAAGCAATTTTGCATATGGAAAACTCAGTAAATATTAATGAAACACACAAATGAAAAGTTAGTAACAAAATATTCTGGGAGTGCAAAAGTAGGAAAACCTTTTAAAATATGGCACAAATAATAAAGACGTAACCTGTGGTGAAAGCATATATGACTAGTGCATAAACCAAAACATCTTAAAAAATTTGCAACAGTACCCAGTTATACTAAAATAAAGGGCAATAGCTCAATTTTGCCCTTCAAGTAACCACCCTGTACCACTGAGTACTCTAAACTAATTACAGGTACAATTTTACCCTTGAAGTAACCAAAATGGTCTAATTTTACCCTTTGATGAATTTAATGTTGACACGTGGATGACACATGTTAACATTACATTCGCCAGAGGGTAAAATTGGACCACTTTGGTTACTTCAACGGTAAAATTGTACCCGGTGTTAGTTTAGAGTGCCCAGTGGTCCAGAATGGTTACTTAAAGGGCAAAATAGGGTCATTGCCCTAAAATAAAATGTTAAAGTATAATTTGGACAATTCACAATTGTAGACTACCGGAAATGCAAAAACAAATTATGATTTATAGCATATTAAATATCGATGTATGATTGTTTGATCCAATGGTGGTGATGATGGGATGAGGAGAACAAAAGGAGAGTAAGGGAAAAGGAGGGGATCCAAATCATGTTACTTGACATGCCTACAATGAAAGTAGCTAGAACTAATTATTTCTTTAGAGCAGGATCAACGAGAAGAATTCAAGTAATTTATATCCACAGTTCCACACCTTGCTGATAGCAACCATAAATTGACCAGTTAATTAAAAGAATAACTCACAATTTGTAACATCCCAAAAATCTTAATGACTAATATTACAAAAGAAATTAAAGGGCATCTTATATGCTTAGTCAAGGGCAGAAAAAAAATTATTCAATTAAAAAGGGCATTTGACTATAATACCCCTCGTTTGCTCACTGTCCAGCGATTTGGAAGTTGGAGACTTTAGGTGAGATTTGTTTCCTTCCCTACCTCATATTTATTTGGGAGTGATTACAGAATCACCATTAAACTTTTATATTTGTATGACCTACTTGGGTTTTTCATTTGAGTTTTATTTCAATTACTCTGTTTCTGCTTATTTGGAAAAGTTTGTATGCAAAACATTGCCATTCTTCTTCTACCTCTTCATGCTGCAGAAAGAAATTAAGTGGGATATATGATAGTTCAAATACCTTCTACATAAGATGAGTTTAGTGATTGAAAGAGATGATAGTAATTGCAATACAAAATGGTTAAGAAGGAATATTTACATTCTAAACAGCTAGGATTTAAACTGTAGTATACCTTAATAGATTGGGCTGAAACTTTGGAGTATTGGTAAAGTGAGTGGCAGTGGGAGGGATTAATAATATCATTTGATTTTGGAATGCACTTAAGGTGTTTGATAAAATGTGTAAGAAAAGAAATTGTCTGAAAATTTTGGGTTTTGTTAGATGACTTTAAGTGTTGCAAATGTATTTGAGATACTAATGGTTTTTGGACTAAATTGAAAATGACTTGACTTTTTACCATTAATGGTGAAGTAAAATGTATTGTTGATTTTATGGTTGGTCATTGGTTTTACCTGGTTCCTCTTTGATGAATGGGGAATTAGGTATTGAATTGTTAAGGTTAAATCTGACTTTTTGGTTGTGATTAAGATTAGAAATCTGTTTTCATATAGATATTTAGTTCATGTTCAAATCTTGATGAAGGTTATGTTGATCTTAGTTTCCATTGCTCCATGGCTGAAAGGATTTGAAAGGATAATTAATTGAACTGTAATCAAGGTATAGGTCGATGATCTAACCAATGAATGTATAACGTGTGCTCATTAGAATTATTGAGAAAAGAAGTTTAAGGATTTGATTGATTGAGCGATGTTTAAAGGTTAAATGTGATAACTCTATGATGATCACGAGTTTGGTAGTTAAGGGGCTTTTCTTTCCAAATGAGTTATTCAAATTTATAGGAGTCAGGTGTAAAAGAAATGACAATGGTTTTGGATGCTTTAGTTTGTGGTTGTGGGCTTTGGTTGGTTTTCTGTTATTGTAGAAGTGATTTCTCTCTTTGCTAATTGGTTCATAGTGTGTGGCTGCGATTGATTCAACGATGGTGTATTAAATTTGCTGCTCTTTCTCTGTGTGAACGATAGAGATACTTTGGGGTGTTAAGTAGTATCAAAATGCTGTTTGAGAATTATTTAGGGTGTTGTGATAGTTTTAATGTTGAATCTTGCTGGTTTTGGGGATTTTCAGAACTTAATGGGCTGTTTGATTTATGAATTGATTCATGTTTTTAGTAAATGGTGTTTTAGAATACTTCAAATCTGGAAGTAGAGTGTTAAATTGAATATTCACTGTTTTTGCCCTGAAATGGCACAAGTATAATGATGAAAGAGAAGTATTGGTGTTGAGTTAACTAAATAGGAACATGATATGCTAAGACAGTAAGTTAAAGCTATGAATTCTCAAATGACTCATTGGAGTTTCATTTGACAAAAGGCAAATTCTGTTATGATAGTAACCCCTTGATTTTTGTTATTCGATTTTTCAGGTGTTCAATTATGAATATTTCTCTTCTACTTTGCTGATTTGGCTATAGGTTTGGACTTATGTATATTGAGTTTGTATGAGTTGCGTAAGTTAGGAAATTTTTGTTTTGTTTCTATCAATGATTGATGATTGATTGGAGTTCTTAATAGGATGGAGATTTTCTTTACACTCTCATTGACTAGATTTTTCTAATGGATAAAAAGGGATTTTGATTAGCAGTATAGAATTCAAGTTGTAAAGTCTATGAAATGGGTTAAGCCTACTTTGACATTTTATTTGGGTGTGGTTCTCCTTAAATTTGCTTCCTCTTGGTATGGGTGGTGGGATATGGGTTGCCAACTAATTTATATTTTCTTTGTTGTATGATGAAAGATTTTATTTTGTTCTTTTATTTTCTACTATATTTGTTCAAAGTATATTATATGCTTATGGATAAAACTGATTTGAAAGTTTTAAAGGTATTGATGTGGAATTTCATAGTGAAGTATTTTATTATAAACTATTTGATAAAGAGTTATCGTTTTCCCAGAATATTTGTTATTGTTATTGGTATATTAGCATCAAACATGCTTCAAAACATTTTGAAGTCTCACGGATGATGAGATTTCATATCTGATTTCGAATTGATTTATTTATTACTAGTAACATATATATTTTTGCCACGCCTATTTCGTGGTTTTGCCACGCCTGATTTCGTGACTTCGTGTCACGCCTGGTTATTTACCCTTGTGGAATGTGTGTCCACGCCTATTTTCGTGACTTCGTGTCATGCCTGGTGATTTACCCTCATGGACTGTGTGTCCACCTCTGTTATTTCGCTTGTGTCAGTTCCTCTATAGAAAACAAGTTTTTCATAATTATTAGTTTTCATATTTACTTTGTAAACCTCGAAAAGTGTGGGAATAAAGGAGAATGGGTAAAAGTCTGATACATTGATCTGATTATAAGCTCCCATTATATAGTACAAGAGACTCTCAATCTATCCCATGATTGTAGGGATTTGAATGATACATAAAATAAAAAAGATTCTACCCTAATTTATTTTCCTAATCAAATCATATCATTTCCTTATTCTTATAATCCATAATTATGACTTAGATTCTACTAATAACATAATTCTATCATTCCCCCTCAAGTTGGACTATGATAGTCCAACTTGGTTACAAAACTTTATTCTTCAACTAGAGACTTTTTTTTTCGATTACGTGGGAATGACCGTCCCATCATAAGCAACATGTGAGGAATGACCATCTCACTAACAAAACACTTATGCGTGGGGAATGACCATCCCATTGCAATTCACATACGCATGTACGTGGGGAATGACCATCCCATCGTACTATGCTCTTCAACAATGCCTGGGTCGTACTCCTTCTTCCGAGTTAGTCCTTCAAGTCTGCCTGGGTCGTACTCCTTGTTGGGTCGATCCTTCAAGTCTGCCTGGACCATACTCCTATTAGGGGATCCTTTTAGGGTTTTAACTACAAAGGTAACTTGAATGGAGTTACCTAGGGATCAGACTAACCCTAAATACCTAGCTCTGATACCATGTGGGAATAAAGGAGAATGGGTAAAAGTCTGATACATTGATCTGATTATAAGCTCCCATTATATAGTACAAGAGACTCCCAATCTATCCCATGATTGTAGGGATTTGAATGATACATAAAATAAAAAAGATTCTACCCTAATTTATTTTCCTAATCAAATCATATCATTTCCTTATTCTTATAATCCATAATTATGACTTAGATTCTACTAATAACATAATTCTAACAAAAAGAATTTCGTGTATGTTATGCTGATTTCACCATTTTTTGTTTCTATTATCAAATACAAGTATGGTTATAATAAGTTGAAGTTTCTATATTCTAAATCTTCATTTATTTATTTATTTATGTATTATGTTTGGAATTTAAATATGAAGTCATTATAACGAGATTGCACATATTTATATAATACTTTGTATTTCAGATTGAAGAATGTGAGACTACATTTTGTACTTTAGGACAATGGAAGTAAAAAGTAATTTAAGAAAACAAATTCACATTTTTATTTTAAATGATAGGTTCTTATATATTTATTTCCTTGTATATTTATCTTTCTATGCATTAAGATTCAAATGTAATAGACAGATGCTTGAAATGGTAAATGTTTGGAAATACTAGGTTTCAAGAATTTATGTTTAACAGGACTACAAGAACCTATTGATTGCTAAAAAAAAGATTTACAGAATTGAAGGAGGAACAGTTATTTGAAATGGCTTACGAAGTGAGATTAGTCAATACTTCGTGCCGGTCACGCTATAGAATTTTTGGGCGTGACACAATTATGGTCAAAGAATTGGTCTTTCATCAATCATTATGTTACCATAGTGTAAATCATTGTGACTAAACCATATCCATTGATGAGCCTTGAAAGCTCCTTTTCCAACATAGAGATTTCCTTTTCAATTGTATCTAAATAAAAGGCTTCAACCTCTTTAGGGAAATATAGGCACTTGGCCTCAGCAAGCCAATTCCTAAAGAATCAAGATAATTTTGTTTAGGAAACTGTACTTAAAAATGGAAGCAAGAGTGTGTCTATTTTGAAACGGACATGTAACTAAATCTTAAAATGATTTTTATGTCTTATTTGGTTTGGACAAGGAGTTGAGATAAGTGTTTAAAAGTACATACCATAATCTGACCAAAAGGTTGCCTTTTTTGGGAGCAGGCATATCAAGATCATGAAACTCGTTCATTTTGGCCACTATAAGAGAAGAGATATTGGAATCATGCTGATAATGTTTGACAAATTCACATAGAAGTAAACAGATTATTCTCATTTGATAATCGATATGAGTGAAGTAAACAATTGTGTTGAATTCAAGTAAGATAATAATTAACATAATAGGCTTACAAAGTGACAATATGAAGCATCAGAGCGTGACAATGTTGAAGGCCATGGCTTCTTCAAAACTACTTTTGGTGAGAAGAATTTCAAAGTCTATGAAGCTGCCACTATCATTCCCATCTTCAAATTCTGCATCTGTCCTTAATGGGTGTCGCCTGATTCCATTAAACGCCTTGCAAATCATTCATCTGCCTCCTTCAACTCCTTCTAGAAGCTTCTGCTCTCCTAGTTTCAATTTTGAACGCCCCACTACTATTGATTAAAGGTATGCACTCTCCTTTTTGTTAATCCCTTTTATAGTTTCTCATGCAACGTTATTTTGATGCTCAAACCCAAAGAGAAGGGAAAAATTAGTGTCACAAGATTTCAATTTTATCACAATTATCTCTTGGTTTGGTTCATTTGTAGTTCCATTACATATTGACTTATAAGCTAACATGTAATTTTATTAATAAACAAAATCTTTATGTTTGAGTGGCTGATTTAACCTCCTTGATATCTTTAAAAAAAGTGATTTAGTCTTATATATTTAGGAACGGGAAAGTGGTTGCTATTGAATTGGTTTATGTTATGCAAGAAAGTTGTATGATTTAACATTATGGCTTTGGTGGTGCTGTTCTAATTAGAAAAAGGAATGAATGATTTGGTAATGATTGATGTGAATGCAGTTCTTCACTGCAGGAGGATGAATTCCATAGACTGGCAGAGACTACAATACATGACCTGCAGGAGAAACTTGAGGTATCTTTTGGTATTTTTTAATTAGAGTACTGATATTCATTACAGATTTTTTTAGTTGATTAATCCTAACATCTTGAATGATATTTTTTTAATTAGAATTACATCTCTTTTATCGAGTGTGTTTTTGTGTTTTAACGTGTCATAGCATTTGGCAAAATGATGTGTTAACTGTAAAGCTCCGGGACCTGGGCACCTATGTATTAAACAAACAAACACCAAATAGGCAAATATGGCTGTCTTCTCCCATCAGGCATTTATTTGTGTATTTGTCATCCATATAGAATGTTCTGTGCATGGCTTCTCTTTTGTCTTGTAATCACAGGAATATTTGCACTATAGATTGCATGCAAATTAGCTTATTTTGTCAAAAAAAACCATGCTAGCTGTTTGTGCTTTACATTTGTTCTGTCATGCCTGAATACCGACATTTCCTAAATAATTGCCAGAGTTCATTAAGTCGTTAGAAGGTTCACATTAGTTACCTGATGATGACAGATTTTGTAGGATACATAGCTGTGTAAAATACTCTGAAGAGATATTGACTTTGAAGTTAAAGGCCTTTGACTTATTATTGGTCTTACTTAGTCAGTTTTGATAAGAAAAAAGTGGCAGAGAGGGGATTGCAAAACTCTTCCAAGTAATCATAAACGTTGATATGATAATTAACTATGTCAATTGGCAAAAATAATAAATGATTATTTTGCAGTGCATAAACAATAACTAACTTTGTGACTCAGTGTAAAACTGATAAAACTAGTATTAAATGTTAGTTTGTAGTTTTGCGTAATTTTGCTGATATTATTTTCTAAAGTAAAAATATCGTTTTACCCTCTCACAATGAAAACTCAACCCTTCTTCCTTCTCCCCTTTTGCTTCCCATGCTAACTAGTATCATCAAGATTTTAATTGGGAGGGGCAAAAACGTAGTTTTTTACTTTGAAAATAATATCAGAAAGATTTCATATAACTACAACTTAACATCCAGCACCAGTTTTATTATTTTACACTGGGTCACAAAGTTGGATATTATTCTGCACCGCGAAATAGTAATTTATTATGTTTTCCCAAACTGAAATAGTTATTTACTAGATCAATGCTTTTGCCCAAATTAATTGGTTCAAAATCTTCTCTCTGCTGTTTTCGAAATTCCTGACTTAGGATTTGGAATGAGAAAATATTGTTGTGCAACTTTTGTGTAAGAACTTATTTACTCACGTTGGTTTTTTTTTTTTACTTCAGGAAAAAATTGTAACTTCATGTGATAACTATAAGAATGGGGTAGATTTGATGCTTATAGTGTGTCTTATAATTTTAATGAAATGCATATGGTTTTTGTACCCTGTAGTTAGAGGTTTTAATGTTTAATCCTTCCAAGAACATACATAAGCAAACCTATTCATGCACTTTCGATAGAGTATCTTACAAGTATCATGTATCCTTTTTTTCGAGGATTACCTATTTTAGTGAAAACCGTATTCTATCAACTCAGAAAAGGAGAGTTACATAGCTGTACATAATCTGAGAGAACAACAAAATAAACAAAAGAAAGCCCCCTTCATCAGCCACCACCTAGGGCAAATCTAGCTAGTTGGTGGTTGTGCAAGGATACAAAATTTTCCAATAATTGTGAGAGCAAATAGCTAGCCTAATTGCATGGGCGTTGTGGTTCTATGGTACATGATGCATTGTCGTGTGCCAATCCCTTTGAATTATTAACCTTGCTTCTTGACTATGACCACTAAACAATTAATACTCCTCACATCCTATAGTTATCATATTCAAGAGCTCCACACTTAAGTTGTAATGCCAATTTTTTAACTCCCTTCGACCAACAGGTATATTAAACATGTATTATACCCTATCAATTTTTCTATAATAGAAAGAACTCTTTGCTGCAAAATCCCCAATCCCAGCCTTCCTCCATGTTGTATACAACTCCTCCGCAGTCACTTCTGTTAAGGGACTCCCACTTTGATTGTTCAGTGATGTCTGCCATCTTTCTTTCTCCACTTGACAGTCCCTTGATATGTGCATGGAAGTTTCTTGATGTGCACATCCAATGGGACATGCCGCTGACTCCGCGGTTCCTCTTTGTGCAGCACTAATTTAGCTCTCACTGACAGTTTGATTGATTATTGTTATTTTAGTTATCTAGTTGCTTTGGAGGCCTCTACTATTCTGAATTCTTCAGGTTTATTTTTATTTTTCTGAAGGGGAATTGTATGGAGAGTACTGACTCTCTTTAGGCTGAGATTTGTCATCGTTGCCTCCAAATGTATGAATTAAATGTAGAATCTTGAGATGCATTTAGGCTCGAGAGAATGCAAAACTATGGCCCTTATAAGGTTTTTCCCTTTTTCTAAGTGAAGGCATTTTGTTCATCTACCCAATTATCAGGTGCAAGAAATTTTATTCTTAACATGCATATATCTCTGCTTAATTTAGCTAACGTTGGGATGGTTGCACGCTGAAAAACATGTTTTTTGTCTGCATCAATTGTGCAATGAATCAATATATGTTTACCATTTTATCTTTTTGTGTACATGTTTCTCTATCTTGGATCCTTGTCTAATAGATTTTATCTTGTTTGCAGTGGTCCATCTAGGTTTGATTGGGATGAAGGAGCTGAAGCATGGATTTATAGACGGAACAAAGCAAATTTGTACAAACTTTTAGAAGATGAATTGAAGCAATTATGTGGCAAACCCGTAGTTCTCTCCTAAGCTGTGGGGAAGTTCCCTATGATGTTTGAGTTTAATTTATAAGAGAAAAATCGCTAATGATAAATTTTGATGTTTGTGTTCTTTTGGCTCACTTTTGGCCTTTACACCTTTCTATTTCATTGTATCAATACTTATATGTAGAAGTGGATTGTACTATCAAAATAATGATCTTTACAAGAAATTTATTAGCAATTATTTTGTCATCAATTAGAATGTGTTGTACTGATAAAAAAAAATTAGAATGTGTTGAAGAAGTGTAACTTTGCACCATTCACATGTCTTTGCAAAAAATTTAATCATGTAATAATGGCATTTACTTCTGCATTTTGCTGCAGAATATGGATGAGGTATGTCCTATGTTGCTAAACACCATCTCCTCTTGTTCTTGCGGTAATAGTCGCAATGCCATGGTTAAAAAGGTTTTGTTTTATTTCCTCCTCTTTGCTTCTCTGGGTATATATGGGTGGTACTGGTGGGTTGGGTTCCTTTAAGTTTATAATCTTATTCTTCTCCTTGATTTTTATCATCCTTCTTCAAACCCAATAAAATAAAACTTCCCTTGAAGATTTATTGTTGATCTTGATGAGGTGTTTTGGGGCTTGTTAATACATAAAAGTTTTTTGGTCAAATATTTTAAAACTAAAGAGGTTTCCTATCTTTGTTATTTCTATGCACCACCTACTTGATAAAATGTGTGAATTGCCACGACAGAGAAACAATACAAAACCCAGCTAAAACTAAACAAATTACTACTCCCTCCATTCCTTAATATAAGATCACTTTGAGAATGTGGATAAGTTCCTAAATATAAGATCACTTTCTATTTTATCTCAACTTTTACCCAAATTACCCCTATTCTCCTTTTACAACCAAATTACTCCCCCCCAAAAAAGAAAAACACGGGCATCTGAGTGAAATTTCCCAAGAAAAACGGCGTGTTGAAGGTTCTCTTCTTTGACCTGAAGTTTTGACTGCAATAGACGAAGTTTGTTTGCTGAATGTACTGAAACCTCCAGAAGCTTCAGCTCATCATCCATCATGAGCCATTTCGCAGTACTTTTCTCCTTCGTTGTAGTTTCCTATATGCCCGCTGTTTTTCTTTCAGAGACACAAGTAAAAGAAAGAAGAACTTGAAATTGAATTGGTGAAGTCGCAGGCTGAGTTCAATAGGGATACGAAAGCACCGTCTGATATGTCTCTTTCTGTCTTTTAAATATAAGTTAGGGGTATTTTAGGAAGATCATGTAATTTAAATGTTTTCCTTAATCTCTCCAAATTAGCTGAAGTGATCTTATATTTAGGAACGGAGGTAGTACTACATATGATGAGAATGATGAAATATTGGAAGTGAGCAAGAATGGGTCTGAGGAAGTGAAGAATGCTCTAAAGATGAAGGTTTTGGGTTCCAACGAAGAGAATGAAATATAAGGAGGGAATTGATGAGAGAATGGTGTGGAAAAAACGAAATATATCTTTAAATTAGAAATAAATATTAATTAACTTTCTTAAGTAGGAATATTATATTTTATTATACATTTTAAAAAAGGAGCATTTAAATGGCCGTAATGAATTAATAACCTTCCTTCTTGACTATGACCACTAAACATGTGATACTCAAACAAACTCGTGAGAAAAATATAAATATGGATCATAAACTTGAATTGTAAATTCGAAAGCGTACTTTTATTATTAAAATACATGTTTTCAATATACAATTAAATAAAAATAACAAAAATAACAAGCTAACATGAATATATTTTGAATATATAGTTGATATTAAATATAACAACATTCATACTTAGCTTTATCGACCTCATTAAAAAATACCTATGAAATTTACATATAAATTCATTGAATATGGTCAAATAAATAATTAAAATAAGATTCAGAGCAAGTTAATAAGATTTTCCATTTGATAGAAACATAAAAGTTGTAAATTTAGCATGTAAACTCGTACATTTTTATGAAGGTTACATGTAGTAAAAATTTAAGTGAATCGTTACATGTTTTGATTAGGTTGAACCATGAAAACGGTAAAAAAGTTAACTCTCGAGTTTGACAATAATAACGACATACATACATACATGCATATATATATATATATATATATATATATATATATATATATATATAACAAACAAGTTTCCCTATTAATTAAGCACAAACAAAATGGCATCATCTTCTTCAAAGTTATATCTTATCTTTTCCACAATTGTTATCGTCCTTGTCCCATCCCTCAGTACAAATGATGCAACCAACCAACTAGGTTTCACTGTTAAAATCATACATAGAGATTCTCCAGATTCTCCATTCTATGATAACTCCACAACACTTTATCGAAAATCACTAAACGCTCTCCATCGATCTGCGAAGCGCACGACTTATTTTCTCCCTGAAATTAAATCTTTCTTTGATGAACCTGAGGTTGAAGTAATCCCTCACTCTGGTGAGTACCTCATGGTCTATTCCATCGGAACAAGCCCTTCTTTTGAAACTGTTGGTATTCTTGACACAGGAAGTGATCTTATTTGGTTAAAGTGTGATCCTTGCAAAAATTGTTTTGATTCAACGGTTCCTCTTTTGAAATCATATGATTCCATCACTTATCACAACTGTTATTGCAATTCTCAAAAGTGTAAATCAGTGAGTCACACAGTGATAACAAGTTGTGATAATACTTTAGCCTGCAAGTATGAAACAAAATATATGGATGGTTCCGGTGCAAATGGTCTTATAGCACAAGACACATTGATTCTTGGCTCTATAAGTGGTAACAAAGTGACATTTCCTCGGACTTTGATTGGTTGTGCTCATGAAACTTTTGGTAATTTTCGTTCTCCTAGTTCAGGCATTGTTGGGTTAGGAAGAGGTGCAAACTCTTTAATCTCACAAATAAGTTCTTCCATTCAAGCAAAATTCTCATACTGCCTTACTTTATTTACTCCTAGTATTTATAGTGTGTTGCATTTTGGAGAAAACGCTATCGTTTCTGGAGCTGGGACTGTCTCAACTCCTCTTGTGTTACAACGACCTGAGGGTTATTATTACGTTTCTTTAGAAGCAATCAGTGTGGAAGATGAAAGAATAGAGTTTTCAACAGGTGTGTTTTATTATTCAATTTTTCTTTACTTCAATTATTTTCCAACAAAGAGAGAGCATTGGAGAAGGTTGCTGAAAATCACCTTATTATAACATTTAGTGAATTTAGTGAATATAACTCCTAATTTTTATTTTGTGTATTGGTTAAAAATTTGTTTATTTTAATTCATTATAGTGATTTACCTCAAATATAACCTTTAAAAAATTTGAAAGTTTATAAATAGGTGCTCGAAAACATGACAAAATTAAATTGTTTTTTTGAAATGACCCTTTTAAATAATACTACTACTTTCTAAAACAACTTGAAAAGGAACTTTACTAAAGTTCATAAGTGATTTAAAATAGAAGATGCTATTTATATTAACTAAAGAAGGCTACCAATATATATATATATATAGATATTTAACTTAAGCTTTCAAAATATAAATCTACTATTATATGTCAATAAGCATCCTTACATATAGTTTAATTTGTCAAAAACGAATCTGCCTTCCATGTGCACAAATTAAACAATAATTCAAGAGGTTTAGGTCTTTTCTATCTAAAATCCAACATGCCCACTTATAACAACTAATTCTTGTACTTTGGTGGTGGTATTAAGCTAAATAGAAAATAAGGGAAAATAGAAGAATCAGAACTTCAGGGAACCAACACGCACTGTATTAGGTCTACCCAAATCCCCCTCTTTAACTAAATTTGTTCTTGATTTCACATAGAAATCTCATTTGAATCAGATATTACCCAAATTCCTCATCCAAACTACTAAAACTTTTTATGGGAATGTAAGATATTCTCACCTAAACTCAATTCCTTCGTTGCATGACGAGTTTCTGCCGAATCTAATTGTAGTTGTCAAAAACTTTTTATATTAAATATCAATCCTACCCCTTTATGCGATCTTTCATTTTTCTTCCTAGTTATTTTCCTTAACAAAAATTAATTTGTGAATACCATACCTTTTTAATCTCTTTTGTTGAAACTAAACCTTGACTTAAATATTCCTCAGTCCTATTGATTTTATTTTTTGCATTTTCCTTAAATTGGAGAACAAAAGTATGTTTTTTTGAGATATCAATGCAACTTATTTTCATCATGTTCTTCAATTGCATGCAATATATGCAAACTGAAAGGCGTTTGCATGTAACCATATGTTGTACATAAAAATAAAAAAGAAAGTTACTAACAGCAATTCAAAGTCGTGTGGATCCTTAGATAGATACCTTTGTCAATGAATTTCCTATAACAAATATGTGTGTGCATACGGGCGATGTAGTTGAGTATTCATAATAATTGGTGAATCTACAATTTTCTTTTCATTTTTAGTAGTGAATATGTGTGAAGAATTTATACATATCAAAATAATGTGTGCATTTTACTCGAAGAGAAAGAAATAACAATGATTATTAATATGCATGTATTTTATTAGGGCATTAATAGTCATTCATCTCCCATTCGTGAATCTGTTTTTTCCTTGCAAGCAAACAATATTCCTTTTATTGATGTTATGCTTAATGCATGTATCCTTTGATTGGTATGCTTAAGGTATTTATCATCCCTGTGTATACTATTCTTGGCTTTATTTGACATTTACATTTTATTATTACCTTGTTGCGCCAACTCAAACAAACCGACATGTATTCCTTACTAGTTGTTCACGACGAACTTGTCTTCCTTCCTTTGTTGCTCCCGCCCTTTGATGTCTTCATTTTGGGGTTAAATTTCTCATATTTATTTATAGCACCTGAATCTACATAAATTAGTGATATCCGATGTATCATGGGAAGAATTGGTTTTGTTTTCAATTCTTCATGATTTTTCAAATATTTAATTAGTTTAACTTGAAAAAGTACTTCATTTAACTTGAAAAATGTCATTGATAATTCATAGAATCTAGTGGTGTAAATATATGAGATTTAATTCAAAAATGAAGTTATTTAATGGTAAAAGGCTCGAGCCAACGAGAGCAGCAATGGAGGCAACTTATTAATATTAATCAGCATTTTGTGTATAGAAATGAAAATGCAATAAAAAATGCAACTTATTAATGCCAATAATCATAAGAAAAGCGAGAATTCAATACTTGATGAATACAAATATACATACACAAAATTTCGGCGCTTTTATTGATCTGTCGAGAAATAGCCATATAAAAGTCAACTTTTGACTGACGTATAAGTACAATCTGAAATTATAATTAAAAAATACCAGGATATTTACTGAAGTCAAGAATATGAGGTGTTTCTATATGATAGTTGGCATCCATCTTACGTAAGTGATTTGCCTTGTCATATGCAACAGGATTATAATTTGCATATTCATAATCCTAATGCATAAGGACAGACATCAGAATTATGAACGACTTTTATCACTTATCAATCTCTCATCACAAGAAATTTTGCAGATGGAAAACTCAGTAAATATTAATGAACCACACAAATGAAATTTTGTAGCAAAATATTTTGTTATGAGCACCAATCATAGTACTTCATATCTACATGTAACTGATAGCAACCATAAATTGACCAGTTAATTCAGATAATAACTCACAATTATGGTCAAATAATTGGTCTCTTCATCAATCATTATGTTACCATATTGTAAATCATTGTGGAAAAACCCTATCCATTGCTGAGCACTTGAAAGCTCCTTTTCTAACATATTCCTTTCCAATTTTATCCAAATAAAGGCTTCAATATCTTCAGGGAAATACACGCACTTGGCCTTAGCTAGCCAATTCCCGAAGAATCGAGATAATTTTGTTTAGGAAGTTGTACTTAAAAATGGAAGCAGAGTATGCCTAATTTGGAGGACATGTAACTAAATCTTAAAATGATTGTTTTGTCTTATTTGGTCAAGGAGTTGAGATAGGTGTTCTAATGTACATATCGTAATCTGACCGAGAGGTTGGCTTTTTTGGGACCAGGCATATCAAGATCATGAAACTCCTTCATTTTGGCCGCTGTAAGAGAAGAGATATTGGAATCATGCAAATCAAGTGCTTATAAAGTCTGACAAATTCACATAGAAGTAAACAGGTTATTCTCATTTGATAATGGATATGTCATATGACTGTAAGGCGTTCAAAATCGTGGCAATGCTAGATGGGTTAGGCAGAACCTATGCTATACTAGTGGTCCTTTTTTTTATACTAGTGTTTCACAATGCAGCATGCAGCTTTCGTTCTATAGTTACCATTCATAAACCTTCACATGCCAATTTTCTCGAGTGTTACATAAAGTATAAAACAATATTGACATTAAAATACTAAAGAAGAAAGTTATATTACAGGTGCATGAATGAATAAACTCTTCAACACGACCATTAGCAAACCGTCCTAGCAGACGTGGCCCCTGCCCAAAAGATAAAGGAAAATAAATCCTTGCTACAATAAGAAAGGAGCCTAAAATCCATAATTGGTATGTACAAATTAAGCCAATTTTTCACAATTGATATATTCAAATTTCACATGGAAATTGGTATATATGTACAAATCCTTGCTACAATCAAATTCATTATCTGAGCGAATTTCACATGAATATTCAATCAACAATTGCGTTTTCCATATATATAATTACAGATGATAAGATGCAAGCCATCTTTACTACTGTTAAAATAGAGAGTACATGATTGTTTTCTCACCAAAAATTACACCATTTATAGACTATATGTATATGAATATCATAAAATATATAATTTCTCTGCCCAATAAAATAAAATATATAATTTCATTCCGTATGAATCAGAAAATGAAGAAGACAAATCCAAATGGTGTCTCAGACTTCATATTCATTTACTAGAGAGAGCTCTTCAGTTCTCTACCCTATACACAGAACCAAACACATTTTTCATCATCCATTTTATTCGTTGGCAACTAAAATCAGAAAAATCCACTTCAGAAATACTAAAATTAGAATGTAGATTCAATAAACAAAAGCAAGAAAAACTCAGAGCAATGAAACTAACTCACTGAATTCTTAAGATTTGGGTGTGAGGAAGTGAGGAACCTTCGTTTGATGGAGAAACATTAATATTGGAAGTGAGAAAGAATGTTTTTCAATCAGAGAGTGAAGAATGGTCTGAAGATGAAGGTTTTGGGTTCTAAGGAAGAGTGAGTTATATAGTGAAATGAAATATAGGGAGGGAATTGATGAGAGAAGATCATAAGAGTATGGAAAAAAGAAGAGTGAAGACCCAAAAATGATACATAATTATTGCCCAAGTAACAAAAATAATACAAAACTATTTCAAGGTACACAAATGATTCTCAACTATTGAGTATGAGATCAAAATGATATTTTCACTAATATGAAAATAAGATTATACATGAAAAGTCAAAATGTCCTTATAAATTGGGTATCACTTTTGTACTTTGGAATAATTTATAAGGGTATTTTAGACTTTTCATGCCTAATCTTATTATCATATTAATGAAAATATCATTCTTGATCACATTGTAAAAGTTGTGTATCATTTATGTACCTTGGAATAATTTTGTATTATTTTTGTTCATTGGCCAATAGTTATGTATCATTTTTGGGTCTTCGCCCAAAAAACAAATATCTCTTTAAATTACAAATAAATATTTAATTAACTTCCTTGAGTATATAGTATTAAATGTGTATGAATTTTTGAGTTGTTTTTTAGTAGTATACATTTCTCAAAAGGCTTAAGCCGCTTAACATTCTAATTTTTTATTTTAAATATGTATGAATTTATGAAATAAATTTTCATTAGTTTATCTCATAATATTTAAATCTTACAAATATTATCTTGTATCAAGTAAAAAAAATAATAATAGAAGTGATAATGAATTTTGAGGAAAAAGAAGCAAAACACACCAACTAGTATCATAATGTATTAAATTCAAACATATGAGTATGAATTTAGTTTTAACCTTAGGAATTCATTTTGTGCATGAATTCATGCCTTTACATGCGCTAATGTATAGGCTTATAATTCTTTTTTTATATATTTTAAATATGCTGTGATATAGAAGGTTAAAGGAATAGAAAGGGTGTATGAGAAATAGAGAGGCATAATAAGAAGAGTGAGAGAAGAGAATTTAGAAGGAAGAGAGCAAGAGAGAAATACAACAATTCAACATCACATTATTCAAACCATAATAAGAGTCTACAAAGAATATAGTGGAGGGACTATATAGGCCTCAAACTAACCCTAAAATGTATTGATAGTATACTCTAAAATATAAATCATACTTGATTTTAATTGATAACAATGAAATTCAAAATTAAAATAGAATACTCTACAAATACTAATTGATAACAATCAAATGTTAATATGCTAATATTCAAATCTCTTTAGAAACTTTATAATTCTTTTGTGTTTCCCATCGTGTTGGAACCTAAAAGCATGTATAGGTCCTTTATAATTCTTTTATTTTTAATATGTTGGAGACTAAACATGCACTTAAAGTGCATGTATAGGCCCAAGATTCTTTTTTTATTTAGCTTTATATATGTGTGAACTTATGAATTAAGTTTTTGTACTTGTTTATCTCAAAATATTTAAATCTTACAATTAATATCTTGTATTAAATAAAAAAATATTAATGAAAACTTTATATAAGAAATAATAATGAGACGTGATAAAGATTGTGAGGAAAAAGAAGCAAAATACAAACAAGGAGTATCATAATGTATTAAAATCAAACTTATGACTATGAATTAAATTTTAACATTAGGAATTCATTTTGTGCATTATTTTAGGACTATACATGCTCTTTTATGCACATGTATAGGCCTAAGATTTTTTTAAAAAAAATTTATATGTTAGTGAACTTATGATTAAGATTTTGTACTCGTTTAATTCAAAATATTTAAATCTCACAATTATCTTGTAGTAAGTAAAAACAATATTAATGAAAATTTAGTATAAGAAATAATAATGTGAAGTGAGAATGAATTGTGAGGGAAAAGAAGCAAAGCACACACAATTATTTATTAAATTCAAATATATGAGTGTGAATTAAGTTTTAAATTAGGAGTTCATCATTTCGTGCATGAATTTTCGACTAAGCGCGCATGTATAAGCCCAAAATGTTTTTTTATTTTTATATATGTGTGAACTTATGAATTAAATTTTTATACTAGTTTATCTCAAAATATTTGAATCTTACAATTATTATCTTGAATTAAGTAAGAAAATCTTAATGAAAACTTAATACAAGAAATAATAGTCAGAAGTGAGAATGTAGTGTGAGGTAAAATAAGCATGATACACCACAAGGATTATCATAGTGTATCAAATTCCAACATATGAATATTTATGAATTAAGTTTTTACAATTTAGGAATTAATAATTTTTTATGAAATTATGTATTAGAATAAATTTTTTGAATTAGCTGCCTAAATGCATGTATAGGCCTATGATGTACATGTCCATTAAGCGCGCATACAGGTTCTAGCCTATACAAGCAATTAAAGCGCATGCATATGTCCTTACCAAGGCTCTATACATATCATTTTTGAATGCATGTAAAGGTGTGTTGATATATGGTGTAATCTAAGGTAATAATTAAAGAATAAATGTCTCATAAAATTAAGGGGCAAGGGGTTTCTCTATTTCGGGACTCCTTCCATTTCGATTATTCACCATCTTTTTTATCTAACAATTTTCATAAAAGATACGAAATATCATTAAATACATATTTTTATAACATCATCGGATCATAATTGAGAATGAATAAAACCTGTTAGATCTAAATGAAGGAAAATGGAGAGAGATTATCAATGAAGATGTCCCTCACTACCAAAATAATATTGTTCAAGCCAAATTTAAAAAAATAACTTTTTTACAAAATAAAATTATTATTACAAAAGGAAAAACCCCATAAAGTTGACTGATGCTTGAATATAATATTGCAAATTATATTCGGAATCAGCTATTAAACACCATCATTCAACCAAAGATATATACTATGCACAATTGACACCTATATATATATGTGTGTGTGCATTTAAAAAAACTCATGAGAAAAACGTAAACCCATATCGTAAACTTAAATCATAAATTCATAAGAGTTTACTTTTATTGTTAAAATACATGTTTTAAGTACACAATTAAATAAAATATACCAAAAGTAACAACAACTTGACTTGAATATATATAGTTGATATTAAATATAACAACATTCATACTTATCAACCTCAAAAAAGAAACTACTATAATTCATTGAATATGGTCAAATAAAATGATTGAAATGAGTTGCATAGCAAGTTGATATGATTTTCCATTTGGCAGAATCGTAAAAGCCATAAATTTAGCATATAACTCGTATGTTTTTATGGACTTTTCAGGAAGTAAAAATTTAAATGACTCGTGACTCATTTTAATTAGGTAGAGCTATAAAAATGGTAAAATTATACTCACGAGTTTGACATTATATATATATATATATATATATATATATATATATATATATATATATATATATATAACAAGTTTTCCTACTAATAAGCACAAACAAAATGGCATCATCTTCTCCAAAGTCCTATCTTCTCTCTTCCACAATCGTTATTGTCCTTGTCACATCCCTCAACACAAATGATGCAACCAACCAACTAGGTTTCACTGTTAAAATCATACACAGAGATTCTCCAAATTCTCTATTCTATGATAACTCCACAACACCTTATGAAAAATCACTCAATGCTTTCCGTCGATCTACGAAGCGTGCGACTCATTTCTTCCCTGAAATCAAATCTTTCTTTGAAGATCCTGAGGCTGAAGTAATCCCTCACTCTGGTGATTACCTCATGGCTTATTTCATAGGAACAAGCCCTTCTTATGAAACTGTTGGCACTCTTGACACAGGAAGTAACCTTATTTGGTTAAAGTGTGATCCTTGCAAAAATTGTTTTGATCCAACGGTTCCATCTTTTAAATCCTCTGATTCCATAACTCATGAAGCCCTTTATTGCCATTCTCTAAAGTGTATAAGAGGGAGTTTCTCAGTGATGACAAGTTGTGGTAATAATTTAACCTGCAAGTATGAAACAAACTATGTGGATGGTTCTGGTGCATATGGTCTTTTAGCACAAGATACATTGATTCTTGGCTCTATCAGTGGTAACAAAGTGGCATTTCCTAGAACTTTGATTGGTTGTGCTCATGAAACTTATGGTCGAACCTTGCATTCTCCTAGTTCAGGGGTTGTTGGGTTAGGAAGAGGTTCAATCTCTTTGATCACACAAATAAGTTCTTCCATTCAGGCAAAATTCTCATACTGCCTTACTTTACTTACTCCTAGTATTTATAGTGTGTTGCATTTCGGCGAAAATGCTATCGTTTCTGGAGATGGGACCGTCTCTACTCCTCTTGTGTTACAACCACCTAACACTTTTTATTACGTCTCTTTAGAAGCAATCAGTGTCGAAGATGAAAGATTAGAATTTTCAACAGGTGTGTATTATTATTATTATTATTATTATTATTATTATTATTATTCATTTCTTCTATATAGACTTTTTATATGC
Source organism: Mimosa pudica (assembly GCA_029929735.1). Classification (NCBI taxonomy): domain Eukaryota; kingdom Viridiplantae; phylum Streptophyta; class Magnoliopsida; order Fabales; family Fabaceae; genus Mimosa; species Mimosa pudica. The sequence continues at coordinate 10,665,194 of JAKELP010000018.1, read as the reverse complement.
TTTCTTTATTTTGCAATCAACAAAGAACATTGGAGAAGGTTGCTGAAAACCCCATTATTATAAAATTTTGTGAATGTAGCACCTAATTTTTATTTTTCTTATTTGTTACAAATTTATGTTTACATTGATTCTTTATAGTGATTTACCTCAAATATAACCTTTAATAATTTTAAAAATTTACAATTAAGTGCTCGAAAACTTGACAAAATTAATTTTATTCTTGAAATTTCCCTTTTAAAATAATACTTTATAAAAGAACTTGAAAAGGAACGTACCTTACTAAAGTTCAAAAGCGATTTAAAATAGAAAATGCTATTTATATCAACTAAAGAAGGCTACGAAGATATAACTTTTAACATTCAAAATATAAAGGGTTAAACATACTTTTGGTCCCTATAGTTTACCCCAATTTGGGTTTTAGTCCCTGCAGTTTAAAATTGATGGTTTTGGTCCTTATAGTTTACTCCAATTTTGGTTTTAGTCCCTGTAATTTAAAACTGATGGTTTTGGTCCCTTAAGTTTGCTTTGCCTATAAGAGTTAGTCCCTAGAGTTTAAAATGGACCTAAATTTGATTTTTAAGAGAGTTAAATGTGCTGATGTGTCATGTATTAGGTTAATTTTCTGGAGATGGGAAGGAGGAGGGAGGGAGGGAGGGAGGGGTCGAGACGTTTCTTGCGCTGAGATTTGTGGTTGTTTGGGATGGCGGAGATGGGAAGGAGGAGGGGGGAGGGATGATTTTTTATTTTTTTATTAATAAAATCATATATCCAACTCAATTTGCCTAGTCATCATGTCATCTCAGCAAAATTAACCTAATACATGACACATCAGCACATTTAACTCTCTTAAAAATCAAATTTAGGTCCATTTTAAACTCTAGGGACTAACTCTTATAGGCAAGGCAAACTTAAGGGACCAAAACCATCAGTTTTAAATTACAGGGACTAAAACCCAAATTGGAGTAAACTATAAGGACCAAAACCATCAATTTTAAACTGCAGGGACTAAAACCCAAATTGGGGTAAACTATAGGGATTAAAAGTATGTTTAACCCAAATATAAATCTACGAACTATTTACTATGTGTTGTAATCATCCATATATTATTAATTTGCACCACCTACCTTGGTCGTTCATACACTCAAAATACATATGACTACATATGAACACAAAATATTTGACATGTATTACATCTTTGGGTTAAAGTACAAAAATGTCCATGTAATTGTCGTTAAGGTGCAAAAATAGCAATGTGAAATTTTTTGGAGCAAAACTACCCATCAAATTTCAAAACTTGGCAGAAGTGCCCATTACCATTAATTTTTTGACTTTTTCACTCATCATCTTTTGTCACATTATCATCACACGAGGGCAAATAAATACATAAGTTTGTCATGTGTTTTGGTGAGTGATGACGTGAAAAAAGATGATGGGTAAAAATGTCAAAACATATTGATTTATGACATCAAACATTTCAATAAGATTAACTAAATACATTTGAGAATGAACAAGGACTAAAAAGTCCTTAACCATGTTACTGATCTTGAAGGGATGATTTCACTGCCCATTACAACATATTTACATGTATGTTAAACATGTATATCATCTTACTATTAGACAAATGTTTGAACTAGGAAATTTTCCTATTGCTCCCTTAAAACAGAATTATGCAACTATGCCAACAAAATCAGAGGTCTAACAAGTCAAATATCAAATAGAAATTACATCTAAAGTTAACTTCTGAATGTTAACATGGTAGACAGTAGGAAAGCAAATTGTACTCTCTTATCTAAGCTATATTCTGGTTCAAATAATCTTATTCCATTGCAGATAATTATTATACATAAAGTTTAAGAAATTTATAGTTTCAACTGTAATTTCAGCACCTGGGTTCATCATTAATTGATCCATGCTTAAACACCTGCATTCTCAAAATACTTAAGAGATTAAAGCAATCACAATTCAGATTCAATTCAGCCGTGACAGTGAAAGGGAAAAAATTTACTAATCACACTCATTAATTTGCATTGTCAAAACCGAATTTCCCTTGCATGTGCAAAAATTAAACAAGAATTCAAGAGGTTTAGACCTTTTCTATCTAAAATCCAACAAGCCCACTTATAACAACTAAATTCTTGTACTTCAGCAGTTGCTTACTGAACATTTGAGCATATCTTTATTCATAATCTAAAGAAATCACATACTTTAAAGGAGATTGTAGTAGTCATTTCATAGTTTACCATGCATACTTAAATTTATTTCCTTCTTTTCTTAAAATTTTAGTCAAGCTTGAGGTGTTTTCTTAACTTGCTTCTATTCGGCCTTGTTAGAGAAAAGAAGACAAAATTCATGTACTCATCATATGCATAACTAAATTTATCAATATACAATCACATTACACACTTAAGTAATCTCATTTACCCCTATATTAATTCAGCCACTGGCTAAGAAATAATAAGAGTCTTCAAAATCATCATTTCACTGCACTCATAATAAAAATACAAACAAAAATCCTGCTATCAAAATGATTTTTCAAATATATGATTTTTCAAAAATTATTTTTAGGACTTATTTTGATGTATTATATAGGAAAAACTTATTTTGTATTCAATTTTATAGATGATTTTTTAAATATTTCATCAGTTCAACTTTTAAAAATACTGCATTTTGTAGGACTAAATCTATCAAAAATCATATAAAATTGAAATCAAAATCGATTTTTACACATAAGATATCAAAATGTCATTAATAATTCATAGAATATTGTGATAATCATATATGAGATTTAATTCAAAAATAAAGTTATTTAATAGTAAAAGGCTCGAGCACTACATCGGCAATGGAGGGAAGCCAAGTCCGTTCATGACAAAGGCCAAATGTGATTTGATGTCCCTAAACTTATTTTTCATGCTAAATTATTGTATAACAATTTATTAGTTCAGTAAATGAATTTGAAGAAAAATAATAAATATCGTAGATAAAATAAATACGGATTATATTTAAGTCATTGAATCAAACTTTCAAATAATTCTTATGAGCTAGGAATTAAGGGTAATTTGTTTTGTGACAGGCATTTCCATTTAATTAGCATTAAACACTGTATGTACTCATTCTACATAATTAATAATACTAACTTGAGTTATTATTTCAGAGGAGGGAAATACAATTCTTGATTCTGGGGCAACATTCACATTTCTTCCGAAAGATATTTACAATAAAGTGGAAGCAGAAGTTGCAACAATTATTGAATTAGATAGAACTCCTTCTCCATTAAAATACAATTTAAGCCTTTGTTATATATCAAAAGACATTGAAAGCTTGGGTGCTCCCATTATTACTCTTCATTTTAAGGGAGATAAAGCCGATGTGGAGTTGAGTCCAACTAATACCTTCTTTAGAGCTAGTCCAGAAGTAGTATGTTTTGCATTACGTTCCATACCAACACATAAAGCCATTATAGGGACACTACTACAGAATAACCCTTTTACATGCGCTCATTTTGGCCTTTACATGCGCTTAAAAAACGCTGGCAATGGCCTCGCCGGGAAAGGATTTACATGCGCTTGTAAAAAGCGCATCTATATCTATACTTATACATGCGTTTTATCGTCAGAAAAGCGCATGTAAATATATATATATACACGCGCTTTTGTAATAAAAGCGCGTGTAAATATATATATATACACGCGCTTTTGTAATAAAAGCGCATGTAAATATATATATATACACGCGCTTTTGTATTAAAAGCGCATGTAAATATGTATATATACACGCGCTTTTGTATTAAAAGCGCATGTAAATATGTATTTATTACATGCGCTTATGAGCGCTGCGCCATAAGCGCATGTATAAGTTATTTTTTTTTTTTCATTTGTCATAATTCGTTTTCCTGCTTTTTGGCAATTAAATTGCTACCTGCACAATATAATATATCCAACCAGCCAGAATAACCAAAATCCTTTATATATCAAGAACTACTTTACATGTAATATAAAAGTCATCCACATATCCCAATCAGAATTTACATCTAATTTGTAGCACCAAAAGTCATCTAATTTGTACCAGCCAAAATACACATCAAAGTTGTACCAACAAAAGACATTTAGATTAAATAACCAACTAGTTCATCTATCAAAAGTGTCATACTCCCACTTCCTCCTTAGATGTATGAAACTCTAAGAAGGATGTAAATTTTGAATAATAGGATGAGCAATAGGGAAAACATACTTGCACCACTCTTCAATGAGATCATCCACCTCCTCCATAGATAACTTTGATGATCGACAATCTTCATAATACTGAGTTAATGGACATAATAAACATATTTATGTGACAATTCACTTTAAATAACAAGTCAACAACAATTTTGTAAGTTAAGACTATATATGTCATGTGCAATAATAAACTTACAAATTCAGGCACCTCCAATTGGTCATGTGTTACTATGTCCTTAATAAATTTCATCACATAGTAACCACAATCATTGTCGTTGGGCTGGAAAGGGCACTGCAACAAGAAAAAACACAAACACGTTAGTCAAAAGACTTTTATACACTTTAAAAATTCATGATTTCAATTGCTTATAAAACAAGTACAACCTGAATTTTCAACCATGGATAGGATTGTGTTTGATCAGTTGATTTTGAGTAGGCCAAATTTTTATTACTCATTGATATGAAGCTGCTATACCAGTACGGAAACAAATTACGCTAGTCTTAAAAGACTAGTCATTCAACCACTAAAGTACAAAACCACTAAATTTTAACGAATTTCATCAATTTAGTTACTTGAACCAAGCAACTTTGTTATTATGATATTACAATAAGGGACATAGGAAATAACACTTGGTCCCTTCAATACAAAAACAATCCACAATGTAAATGTTAGCATATTCATGAACCAAAAATCAGTCAAAGTTTGAAAGCATTGCTTTTACTACTATCTCATGTTCTAACTATATGAGTTAAACAGGGGATTTAATCTGGCCTAATTAACTATAAGACATATAGTGACAATTATATGTTAGCTTGGTCAAGGCACAAGTCAATAAACAGTTTTGTGGGGTTTATATCCCAACAAGCTTTTGCCTTATCTTTAACCATTATTATGCTATACAACAAAACAACAATCAGGTTGATTAATATATTACAAAATAAGGCAGCATATAAAAGGGCTACATTCATATCCAAACTAAAAATGGTGAGCCTCCTAGTGATTTAATGGTAAACAATCAAAGTGAAACTGCACCATAATGCACAACAACATATATACATGCGCAATAATGAAACAGCACCATAATGCTTTATGCAGAAGCATGAAACAGATTAGCCCAAAATCAAAACAGATTAGCATCAAACAGTTTCATTTATTAGCATCCAATCACATGAATGAATATAATCAACAAAAACCTAACTAATAGGCTCTATTCCAGAGAAATCCACAAAAAGCCTGTTAACATAAATAGTACAATTTAAAGTTACAGAGGAATCCATAAAAGCTATCATGGACGGCTTCCTATTGAAAAAGCTAACTAAAAATAAACAACACACAAAAACACATGCCACTTACAATTAGAAAACAAGACATCTCTCACACCACCAATGTATGGACAAAAACTTTGGATTGCCACGTCAAATAATTTACATTTGAAAACTATTACAGGGAAGTGATATGGAGAATGAATATGAGATTTTGTGTAAAATACTTCCAAGAGCCATTACACAAACTTCAAGGTCACTTCAGCCAAAGTTAGTTCAAAACATCCAATCTAAGAATTAGACCACTTGAAAAAGCAAAAATCCATATCTCCATTGCAAAATCTAACTGCTGCCAAACACATAATCCATGCAGAAAAATGAAACTCTTTTTTTTTTCTTGTAGGTTGGTTACTTGGTTACAATAACACATTAAGGCATCACCTTAAATTGGTACTTCCAAATCTGTTTAAGCGGGTGGAAGCTGGATAGGCTCTATTCCTTATAATGGGTTAGGCTTCTAATAATTTTCTTGTTGCCTTTTCTCATGAGGTACCATATATAATGAAAAATCTGTAATACGATTATTTGATAATATCTTGTTACTAGTTACTATTTGTGCAACAACAAGGGAGGATGACCCCAATCATGCAAATAGAAGAGATGATACCTATAGAAAAAACCAAAACAAGATGATTACGGTCTTCTCAAGTATAGATATATTTATAAGGGCAGAATTACTAGCAAGCTTTAGGTAAGGAAACTTTTACTGATGATAGCTAAAGATGAGCTCTTGCTAGAAGAAAATAAACTAAGCTTACACGCGAAAAATTTAAACTTCAGAAAAAATATACTGGTTTAATATAAAACAGCATCTTCCTATCTTGCAGCTCTCTTGAAGGGAGAATAGTTTGCCATTACCAACCTACATCAAAGTATAGGTTCACATATAATGCATATTTCTGGCCATTTTGGGCCTTTGTAAGAACTCAGATTTGTTGCCACTTGCCATAAATGAAATTATTTTTTTATTTCCTAAGTGGATATAACAAATGCAAATATGTTAATAAAAAACTAAACAACCAATGGAATAGGGAAAGGCAAATAAAGGTCATAACTAATTTGATAAACAAAAGCAGAGTAAATATAACCCCATTTACAAGCTTGACACTTCATATGTATCTCATGATTAAGCATAAGAAACCCTTCTTTGCTTACTCTCATGATTAAGCAACCCAACAAGCACATGAACAAACGAATCAAAAGCACAGGATAATGTATCTCTCATTCCAATACAAAGCAAAAGCACAATAAAGATAAAAAACGCATAGCTTTCTCCAAAATCTCATCTTTAAATCTTAACATCCAAAAGCTCATAACTTTAAGCAAAAAGCACAAACATTTGCCCCCAAAATCTCATAATCTCATACTTTTAAGCAAAAAGCACAAACCTTTGCCCCCAAAAACTCATAATCTCATACTTTTAAACTAAAAGCACAAACCTTTTGAAGGGATGAAGCTTCGCTGTGTTGAGCCGAGAACAAAGACGAGGGAGCCGAGAACAAAGGCAAAGTTTCAGATGCTGTAGAGAAAGCGAAATGAAGCAGAGAAAACGAAGGAAACTGGTGAGTATTGCGAGCTATATAGGGTCAAAAGAGACCATAGATAACATGATGAGTATTGCGAATTTGGTGGGATTTGCAAATGCTTATGGGTTGTGAGAAATCGTTTGAGAGGGAGGAGGGCTTCGCTCTGTTTTCGTTCGCTTGAGGGAGGAGGACTTCGCTGGGAGTGTAAGGGTGAGTACGTGTATGTGAGTGTATGCACGAGGGACTTGGAAAAAAGAAGAGGGAAGACATAAGGGCGCGGGAAAAATGAAATTTTTTAATAAATATTTTAGTGCATAAAAGTTTATTTGGCTATATATACTGTATAAGGCTAGAAGTTCATTATTTTAAGATCTATGTGAACTTAATAATTAAATTTTCAATATATTAATTATTTGATATCAATTTACAAAATTATTCAAACTATAAGACTTAGTTTTCAGTACAAAAATTTTGATATACTATGAAATCGGAGCTGCAAAAAAATTATAAAATCAGAGAAAAGATTAAACAAATCAAATGTGTTGAGTCAATTAATGCATTGACATAAATTATTTGCAATGAGTCAAGTTTTAAACATCTAGAAAATTTTTTTTTCAAACATTTAAGTAATTTCACAATTGTAATAATATATATGTTATACATGCGCTTTATACTTACAAGCGCATGTATAGGTAAAAAAGCATTTATATTATATATATTTATGATGGTTTCACTTAATGTATATGAGTATGAGACATGTTATAACATATAAATTCATCCTATGCATGGATATATTGTTCAAAAATATAGATATTTTATGTAAAACTTATACATGCGCTCTCTGAGATAAAGCGCATGTAAATAGCGCCATATACATGCGCTTTAAGCGCATGTAAAAGTTATAATCATATACATGCGCTTTTCTTCTCGAAGCGCATGCAAAGAGGCACTATATACATGCGTATAAAGCGCATGTATATCGTTGAGTCATATACATGCGCTCTTTTTTATAAAGCGCATGTAATAATATATTATATACATGCGCTTTGTTCCGTTCTTCTCGAAAGCGCATGTATAAGTGTACATTACCAACGCTTTTCTTGAAGCGCATGTAAAGGTGCGATGGTATAGGGTTATTCTGTAGTAGTGAACAAACTGCAAACCAACATGTTGGTTGGCTATGACCTTCATAATAATCTCATTTCCTTCAAGCCAATGGATTGCTCCGACCAATAACAGTCAGTTGAAGAGAAATGGGAACATATGTTTCAGCCCCATTCTTCTGGGAACATTATTATTTCTCTCAAATGTTATACATAGAAAGTTCTTACATTTATCTTTTGTGAGAGACATATATAATTTGTGTTCAATATGCATGGATTCTTTGAGACTAAAGGTACAAAGCTACATGTGGTAATATATAAAATGTGTATCTGACACCATTGTAAATTTGACAGTGTAAAACTTACACTTGTAATTTAAATGGGGGCAATGTGAGATTCATGTTAGATAGACCTAACTCATGTTATCCTTATATGTGGGTTCCACCATTTTAAGTAGTGAGATGTCAGCCTCATCATCAAAAAATGGCAGGCTCACAATTAAGGCTAATGGACGTTAGGCCTATCAAATAGAAATCTCACATTTTAAGGTACAAATGTATTTATAAATTGTTTACTTATCAATTTTTTTATATTTGTTTTAATTTTGTACAAATTGATTAATTCTCTTTGTTCATTTTAAATCGTACTTGTATCTGTATGGGTCTATGAAAGTCAAAGAGGAATTCTCCCAAATTTTATGTTCTCTCCTTCTTTTTGTAATAATGTTCCCAAGCAATCTTTTTATAATCAACAATTAATGCATCCACTTCTGAACTTGTAGGTAAATCATATGGCCGAGAATTTGTTGTAGAGTTTCTAATGAGGCAAATTTGTACTGTTTCGTGCTTGTTTTTCTTCAAAATATCAGCAGTCATTCTATATTTTTTTGACCAATATATTGTGTCTATCAAGGCAATCTTTGAATTTTTTTGACAATCTATTCGTCTATTCCTTCAGTCCTGAATAATTTAGATAAATTAGAACCGCAATGTTATTGTTGATAAAAAATCAATTCGTTTTGAACATAAGGGGAGGATATTACCTTGATACAGATATACGATTTTGTATTTCATTGTCAGTATCATGAATATACAATTGAGAATAGACTGAATGTGATCCTTCATTTGGAAATAAACTACCTAGATAATGGAGTTATGTCATCCCATGATAAATACTTATAATGATGGTTAATTAGAGAATTAGTAACAGTATGTTACAACTTATATGGTCTTTTGCCTTTTTTGTTGATTGCGGTGTCAATTTTCCCACCAATGGATGTTAAAGAGAACATGTTATTGTATGCTTGTATATTTGAGAGAAAATTTATTAAATTGTCTGTGTTTTTGAAGAAAAAAAGTGATTTGAACAAAGGAGGTGGTGTTTTGAAGTAAGGGACTTTGACTTTTCCATTGGAACAACAGATGACAAATTTTAGGCTTTCTTCATCTTTGTATCATTGTATTTGATAGTTCGTATCTCTCATTATCTTTTTGTAATCTCTCATTATGAGGTGAGAGACTTGAGATAATAATTGAGCTTTCTAGGATGCATTACATTTACTAATAGCATTAAGAACTTTAGAGTAAACCTTAGATGTTTGCCTCCCTAGGTCAATCCAAGAGCCCAAGTACTTACCCAATTTGGGTGAATAAGAGATATGAAATAAATCTACTAGGCCAGTTTTATCTTCATGAGTGGTACTAGGGCTAAAGACTAAGACTGATTTGGTTTTATTGATTTTCCGTCCTAACCATCTGCAGTAACAATCTAGAAGTTATTTGATAAAATAAATCTTTGTCATTTGATAGGGATCGGAAATCCATTCTTTGAAGATAGACAATAATAAATTGCCAAGGCAATCTAAAATTGCTTTGGAAAGCCCAACCTAAAGTGCAGCAAGTTTCTTTCATCTTTTGCTAGAAGAATGAATCTGGTGGAGGCAATATAACACAAGCATAATCAAATGACCCTTGAGAAAGCACTCTGGTGAAGGGCAATGAGCTTATTAAGAATATTTTGAGTCTATTACAAAGCACCTTGGAGAATATTTGTATGCTACATTACACAAACTAATAGGACGGAAATCTTTGAAGCTCTAAAGATGATCTAATTTGGAAATTAGGGTAATATTGGTCTTGTTCATGAATTTCAATAGAAATTCAATGTTCCATGAGTTGATTACCATATTATATACATATTTATAAATAGGGTTCCATGTTCTCTAAATCAATTCAGCGTGAAACACATCCAGTCTCAGAGCATTATTTTTTGTAAGACTAAATACCGCTTCTCGGACTTCTTGAAGAGATATGTTTCCCATGATTCATCCAAAAATGAGACAGACAGATCATTTATATGATCAGAGATAGTGTGAAGAGGCAAAGAATCAATACTATCTATGAAGATGTCCAAGAAATATGAAAGCTCTAAATTTTGAATCTCAATCTGATCAGAAGTCTAGTCACCATGTATGTTTTGAGTCCCACAATGGAGTTCCTGACACGCCTCATATTCACAAAAGAGTGGAAGAATTTTGTATTTCACCCGTCAAAAGCTTGTCAATTGAGTTTTGCTTTCTGTGACCAAAAACTCGTTTCAAAATTATAAATAAACTCAAGTTCATGCTTAAGGTTGGACAACTCAGTTCCAATTTGCCAGTATTTTGGATCATCTAAGAAGACAAATGATGAGATGGTTCGATTCTTTCCTCAAGGTCTTTGATTCACCTCAAGGTCTTTGATTCAGTGAGGAAAATTACTGACTTTCTCCTTACTCCAAGAATGTAATGTAGAAAGCATAGAGGTGACGCATAGTGGCAGATTGAGCTGACTATAATTTCATTGTTTAAGACTTGTTTGTGAGTTGGTTAGTAAGTTGTCGGCTGGTTAAAAGAGGCAGATGACAAGCACTTGAATTTTTTTGGGAAAATGACAAAAACATGACACTTAGCTTAAATTTGAGTTGGACAAAATGGGGTTTCAAATTCCATCTTGGACAACTAAGGGATAGTCCCCAATTTGTCCTAAATAAAGTTTGTGACTTTGTGCCAAAAGAGTAGTTAATAGCGATAGAAGGTTAGTAACTGTGATACATGAGTAATTATTGAGAAGGGTAGTTAATAGCGATACAAAATTAGTTAATTGTGATACATGAGTAGTTACTGAGAAGGGTAGTTAATAGCAATACAAGGGTAGTTAATTGTGATACGTGAGTAGTTACCGAGTAACTACTCATGTTTTGCAGTTAACTACTTTTTGTATCGCTATTAACTACTCTTTTGGCACAAAGTCACAAACTTCATTTTGGACAAATAGGGGACTATGCCTTTTTTTTCCAATTGGAGACCCCATTTTGTCCAAGTCAAATTCAAATATAATTTTTGTCATTTTCCCAATTTTTGGAACCCAAAAACCTTTCAACGGTTTTCCCCATATTTCTGAACCACGAGAGAAAGAAGAATTGTGGGATTATTTATTAGTTGTAAAATTCCAGCATTTCAATTCTACACCAATGAAAGCGCAATACGACTCAAGTGCCACGTGAAGAATTTCATCCTTTTGAATAAAGTCTGCATTACAATTATTCATTTGAAATATGTGACGGAAATTATCAATCCTTTGACTCATTCTTGTGTGATTTAATGGCTTCTTTTTCATATAATATTTGTGCTTAAAAGATGTCAACTTTTTTTGTTAATCACCGCTCGGTTTAATCCGGACTCGAGGGGTGGGAGTGTTGCCCACACAGGCAAGGTTGTCCCCTCTCCCAATGAGAGTGTTCCCAGGATTCGAATGTACATTCTCATCCACACGGGAAAAGTTGTCCCGTCTCCCAATGGTGTTGTTGGAATTTAGCAAATTTTTAAGAAACTCGAGAACATAAGATGAATGGGACAATTGGAAAATTAGAAAATGTCGTACTATACAAAGCTGTAAGGTGGCAACATGTGAAGATTTTTTATTCCATTGAACACCCAAACCAACCAACAAGTTCCCAAGATAAGATAAATAGAGATGTGAAGAACCTCTTAATTCCACTTGTCAACCACAAATGTATGTTTGGTGACAGTAATAAAGATGTCCATCTTATGGTGCTTAGAATAAAGAAGACGATGCTTTTGGGTCTTGAGATTAAGCTCAATTCATTGAACTGTCATTGTATACAAAGTCCACCAACAAAAATGCTATATTCGAGTGTTGAGTGAGAAGAGAAAAGAAACTGCAAATCTCAAAATAATCCAGTTCAGGTGATGTGATGATGATTAATCCACTCTTTAGAGCATCATAAAGTGAGATAGCATATCATAACACAAAATGATAACTAGTCAAAGTATGATACCAGAAGAATATTACTTATCAACAAGAGAGTTTAACCTGCTTAAAGAAATTGTTGTTCACCAAAAACTCAGAAAAACCCACAATAGTTTATCATCAATTTTCATAGTTTAGAAAAAAGCTCATTGAGACCAAACATGCAGAGTAACTATAAGATAGAGAAAGCTAAAATAAAATTAGAAAAACAAAACCTATTAAAGAAAATTTCTGCATATGAAACATCTACAGCTTCCATTGAAATTCCAGAGACAGTCACAAATGTTACTTGTCAGTTTACTCAAATTATCAGTGCAAAACTTGGTGATAATGTAGATGAAATACATCTTGAGAATGATAGAAATCGCATTTAGAATGTGGTGGCGGTATGTGGTGGCATATCTCCTTCAAAATCTCCTTCACTCAACCATAGCAAATGAATCCGGGCAAAGCAAGAGAAATTCAACCATGAAAAGGATCCCGAATTTTCTAATCCACATTTTTCCAAATGACACTCTTTTTGAACTGTGTAATGAAATTACACAATGTGGGGGTGGCTTTCAGTATGTGTGTGTATTTCATTCTTGTAATGAATTACCCAATTCCTATAAGGATTACCAGCATGTCTCTGTCATTTTACCAATATCACAAGTTTACCAAAATAAATGTCACATGATATATTAAACATTCAAAATTGGTAGTAATTTTGTGTTTGTATGTTAAAACTGCTCCCCTTTTAAATGTTTATGTTCATTTATGGTTCTTCAAATGCTTTATTTTGTCAAATGCTTTTGGCAAAATACTTCGTTGTTAAATGTGATCCTATATTCATTTTGAAAGTGTATAGCTTCAAACATTGATTTTTCTATGTAATTATGGAGATTATTTTAGACTTCACGATAAAATTGAAAATGAATCAAATGTAATAAAAAAATGAAAATGAATAAAAACTGTTAGATCTAAATGAATGGAAATGGAGAGAAACCCTCAATGGAGAGTCCCTTTGCTACCAAAATAAAATTATTTTGTGCTAAATTTCAAAAAGTGATTTTTTTCCAGAAATTAATTATAATTATAAAAGGAAAATCCCATCAACACACCTGAATATTGCCGAACTCAAGACACCATTATTCAACCAATGATATACTATGCACAATTGACACCTACATACAAGGTTGTAGAACTCGTGAATTTAAATGAATTTGTAAGAATAATGTAAAGTCATATTGTAAACTCGTAAAAGTTTACTTTTATTAGTGAAATACATGTTTTTAGTACAAAATTAAATACAAAAAAACAACAACTTGACTTGATTATCTATAGTCGATATCAAATATAGCGACAGTCATACTTTATCAACATCAATAAAGAAATTCCTACGAAATTTATATATAAATTCATTGAATATGATCAAATAAAAATAATTAAAATAAGTTTAAGATCAAGTTAATATAATTTTCCATTTGGTAAAAACATAAAAAAAATAAATTTAGCATGTTAACTCGTGAGTATTTACCGAGTATACATGTAGTAAAAATTTGAGTGACTCGTGACAAGTTTTGATTAGGTAGAGTCGTAACAATGGTAAAATCGAAAAGTTAACTCGTGAGTTTAACAATGCCTATATATGAAACAAGTTTCTCTACTAAGCACAAACAAAATGACATCATATACTTTAAAGATATATTTTCTCTCTTCCACAATCTTTATTATCCTTGTCACATCCCTTAATACAAATGGTGCAACAAACCAACTAGGTTTCACTATTGAAATCATACACAAAGATACTCCAAATTCTCCATTCTATAATAACTACTACACGACACCATATAAAACTTCAATGCTTATCGTTGATATATGAAGCGCGCGGCTCATTTCTTCCCCGAGATCAAATCTTTCTCTTATGATCCTCAGGTTGAAATAATCCCTCAACATGGTGACTATCCCATGCCCTATTCCATAGGAACAAGCTCTCCTTTTAAAACTCTTGGTTCTCTTGACACAGGAAGTGACTTTAATTGGTTAAAGTTTGAGCCTCAAACTGTTGGTTAAAGTGATGACCGTATTTACTTCATGTGTCAAGAGAAACAAGAGTTTGAAAAGCCTATAGAGTTTTCAATTAAAGAACACAAACTGTTGAGGAATATGTGCATGTTGTTTTTGATGGAAATCCTCACACTAATAAAATTATTTCAAATGAAGATGATGATGATTCCTTAAATGTTTTCAAACCCTCATCATTATCAACCACTTCTGTTGAAATTGAAGAAGTTGTTGAGGAATATAATACTACTAAGGATCCCAAATTACCAAAGGGAATTTGAAACCAAGTGTCTCATCCTCCTGATGTATGTTTTTATTGTAAAATCTGTTAAACATAAATGCATGTACAAATTTGTTTATTAATCTCTCTGCTTATGTGTTTTTGTATTACGTATGTTTTTTCACTATCATAAAGGGGGAGAATGTTAGAATCTTAAGTTTTGATGATGTTAATGACTAATTGGACTAATCAATATAAGAAACATAAGTAATGAGATGCTACTGTGATAAGAGATAGAGAAGATAACTTAAATGAACTAGGGGCAGACTCCGTGCGATGCACGGGGACGCCTTTGTTTTGATTAAATCAAATTCCTTGTACTAATGTGAAGCTATGTAAATGTTCCAATTTAGTAGGAATGTTAAGAGTGATGATGGAGTTATTTAGGTAACAAACTATATAGTCATTGTGAACTGAAAGTTAGCACATCCATTATCAGTAACATCTGCTAGAGTTTTAAAAGTTGAAAGATCAAATGTTCATCTAGCCTAGGGTGAGCAAATGCTTCCTGTTAAGGACCATCAATAGAAAATCAGTAGAAGCGCTAACATTTAATTAAGGGAACAAATGACTTGCATGTATGCTTGAGAAAAACAAACAGAAATGAACTTAGCATTCTAAGTGTCTCCTTCACTATGGCCCTCACGTAGGAGAGATGAGCGAGGTCTTGGTCCCTCACGCAACGCCCCGTGGTGCCCACCGCCAAATCTATTTCATGTTGAGCCTTACGTTGCACCTCTGGGTGCACCACCATTGTAGCCATGATCCATTCTAACAAAATAGCCACCGTGTTTGTCCCTCTCAATATCATCTCCTGTATGTACAAAATTACACATTACATTATTATTAATCAATTATAATGTTAAAATATTCAATTATTTGCTATAATTGTCATAAGCAAGTTAGACTATTCGATTATTTGCTTGAAAATATGTCAAACTCTCAGCATATCTCCCTACAAGCCAAATCGCTTCAACCGAGAAATAGATAAAACTAAAAAAAGTTGCATGTCATTTTTCTGTAGATGTAACTTATCAATGTCATAACCAAAGTTAAAGGAGGAAAAAAATGAAATTCTAATCACAAAAGTTCATGATACCTTTATACGTCACAACATGACATTTAGAAGTATCTAAAAATTGTTTAAAGTGATGGTAACCATCCTACAAAATAATGCTTCCACATTATTACCCCATGCATTACAGGATCTCCTGCTCAATTTTTTTTTTTTTTGATAAAAATGTCCTGCTCATTCTATAAAGCGGAAATAATGCAGTTTATGATAAGATGAGCTTTGATTTATACAATATATGCATACATCTGTAATATGGTTCAAAGAATTATAGAAAGTAAGGGAAAATTGTGTATAGTATACAA
The DNA here is from genome assembly GCA_029929735.1 of Mimosa pudica. Lineage (NCBI taxonomy): Eukaryota > Viridiplantae > Streptophyta > Magnoliopsida > Fabales > Fabaceae > Mimosa > Mimosa pudica. The sequence goes on along the minus strand of JAKELP010000018.1, from coordinate 10,649,018 downwards.
ACTCGTGAGTATAAAAGAATTACAGAATAAATGATCTTTTATGTTGTATATGTTTTATCATTGATTCATAGATTCCCTTTGCATCAAGCATATATTTTAGCAATAACTCATATTTGTACACCTGAAGAGATTGACATGCTTCACAAACAAACAATGGTTGAACCCAATGAAAGCCCGATAGATCAGACATCTTGCATATGAAAATTGTTGGATCTGCCGAAATTAGACTTGATTTGCTTCATGTCAAGGCTCTTTTCGCATACTGATAAGCATACATTTTTCCCATAGTAATAAACTTTGTATTAGATTATAAGTGAGATTGCTAGCTTGACACATGCATTCAGGAAGTGATAACTTACTGACTTCATTCCGAGGATTTCAGAACTCCGACTGCCCTAAGGACTCGTGATGAAGCTCTTTGATTATCCTATTAAACTCTGTTTCTGGTAAGGAAGAGTTCAAAAAATGAGGCAGCATCTGTCTCTTAATTGGGCTGACAAATTTCTTGTGCTTTGGGTATGCCCTGTGACCCTGTAAAATCACAAATAGCAATCACCAATTAGGGATTTAAAGTTTCATACCACTGGACCAATAACTGACTTTAATTAATTTATTGATTAAGATATATGTAATAGCTTACGTTACTTTGATAGGACTTGCCTCAAGGCTATATATCATTAATTTGAAAGTAGGAGCAATAATAACCTGAAGCATATGGCCCATGTTTCCTCCATGGGATGGCAAGAAGACATCACTCTTTATCATTATTATTGTCAGAATAAATTCATAAGAACTACTTTTTCCTATTCCTACTTTCTTTATCATTAAAGAGCAATAAAAAGGTAGAACCCAGTAAAATTTCTACAAACCTTTGAATGAAGAATATTTAAGCTTTCCTGAAAACCATTTTGATGAGTCTGAAGCTTTGAATCTGTGTTAAATCCTAGCAAAGATAAAAAACCATTTATAATTAAAAAAAATACATGCACCATCAACCAAAACTAAAGCTTTGATTTTACCCAAATCCTAAATTCACCCCCTCTCAAAAATCGCACTTGAATCGAGCAAAGAAGAGGGAAAATGGAAGAAAGGAGACCTACCTATGGCTAATCGGACATTACATGTGTTTTGGATCCTTCTTCGCCATAGACCACCGTCTTCACCGTCTTCGTCGATGGCTACAAGAAGAAGAGAAAATAGAGAAATTGAGGAGGGGCGACGGTAAGGAAGAGAGAGTGGTGAAGGTGAAAGTGATGGAGAGAGGCTGTTGACATATGAGATTCATTGCATTTGAGATTATGGAAATTAATCGGAATCATTAAAACACACTGTTTAGAGTATTGTGAAGGGCCAGAAAATAAATAGTCATTAAAACACACTTCCACGTTTTAATACACATCCTAACACTTGAAACACTTCAGTACATCAAATATACAAGCGTGCTCTATAACAAAATAAGTGTAGGTTTCCTACAGGTAACTAATATATATTCCCCCGTCCTAAGTATAAGACCTAATTGAATTTTTTGGAAAATCCTAAAAAAGCAAAATAAGTTAACTATAAATTGATGATTTACCTAATTTTTCCCTTAGACTAATATATTTTACCTATAAACTAATGGATAATCTAAAAATATATCAAATATATCATAATTTAATAACCTATTTCGCAACATTGATCTCTCCAAAAAAAGTCATCTAGGTCTTATATTTAGGACCGGAGGTAGTGTGTGTGTGTGTATATATATATATATATATATATATATTATATATATATTTGATTGATGATTGACTCATCTTAACCATTACAACACTTTTGGGTGACATAAATAACGATGGGAAATACATTGCCTAGTTTCATATTAGCAAAAACATTGTCATTTTTTTATAAACAAAAACATTCTCATCTAACTATTTTGCAAAATGTAATAACCAATGTAATTTGTAAAACATAAAAAAGGTCACATTTAATGACAACTGAAAAACTAAAAATTTTATTTTCATTAAAATATAAATAGTAACGTTACTCCAAATGGGTGTAAAGTTTTCCGAAATCAATAAATTTATTGAAGCATCTAACACTAAAACTTGTAAGGGGAAATGACAAAAAAATTATCCTTAAATTTGTTTTGGACAAAATGGGATCTTCAATTCCAACTTGAATAAATAAGAGATAGTTCCCAACCTGTCCTAAATGAAATTTGTAACTTTGTGGGAAAAAAATAGTGAATGACGATTCTAGAGTAGTTATCAGTGATATTTGACTCCAGTCAATTTTTTTTTTGGTTAACCACCGCCCGGTTTAATCCGGACTCGAGCTATAGGAGTGTTGCCCACATAGACAAGGCCCTCTCCCAGTCATTTTTCTTAACACAGTTAGTTTTACTTAAATTTAAATGATTATTTTATAGTTAAATTACTGCCAAAAATAATAAATTTTGAAACTATAAAAATAACTACACTAAAATAATTTACTTTAAGCACTTTTTAAGTATGTAATAACCATTTACAATTGTTAAATTAACATTTTTTGTTAAGTGAAACTAACGGTGTTAATAGAAAAAGATTAATGTGCATTTTCTTAATATAAAGGACTAAACTAAAACTTGATGCAAACATAAGACATTAAAACAAATGTGAATATGGAAGACCAAAATAAAAGATTGAAATACTCCCTCCGGTCCTATTTATAAGTCGCCAACCGCCTCTAAATTTTGGTCCTTAATATAAGTCACCAACTACCACTAAATAACTCATTTATTAAAATTTTCCTAATATACCCTTACATTGGAAAATGAACATTGGAAGATGAGAAGAGAGAGAAGATGAAAAAAATACTTTTATAGATAGATGATTAATGAAGAGAGAGAAAATATAGTGGGTCATAGTGATAAAGGTGGGAGGGGCAAAAATGGAAAAGACAACAAAATGAGACCAATTTAATGATTCAACTTCCATTAACCTCTATTCCTTGGGTTGTACAATTTAGGCGGTTGGCGACTTATAAATAGGACCGGAGGGAGTACAAATTTTGGAGAAAAAACACCAAAAATATAAAAAGAAAAGAAACCAAACGAAACACTTACGAGAAAACCAAAGAAGTAGCGTGGAAAGACTGATGTGATGTGCAATAAATGTGAAGTTACTTGCCTGACCCTTCAACAGCCCCTTGTGGTTACACGCAACAAATACACACGCACTGCACACTGATAGCCTATAGTAACAATGAATATAATATAAAATTTCAATTTTAACTTAGGTCAAACCCGATGGGAACCAGTTTGTAGTGTGAAAGCAAGCAAGATTCTCCACGCGAAATTACTATATATATTTAATTGATAAAGTAGACCTAGTCAAAAATTCTATTAACAATATTTAGAGGAAGACTAAGTAAATGAGTCTAAGTTAGAATACGTTAGATCAAACTTATATCTTAAGGTTAAATGATAAGAACGTAGTCTGAGAAGTTAAATGAAATACTCAAGAAAGGCTACGTGTTAATCATATAGGATCTGAACAAATCTAGTAGAATATTCGATCACAACATAGTGATGATCAAACACCTGGATTTAGCATTCTCAAGAAAGTGAACTTGTGTTTGAATACATATATTAAACATATGAATTACTCTTTATGTTATACATGAAACTATGTTCTGTGTAAAATTGATTACATGATCGATGACACTAACCCATAATTGAGCACTCGATACATATTTCTAAATATTTGCAGGTTAGTGTTCGAATACATGATCCGTGATATGAGTGTGTGAAGATCAGCTGAATATGGAAAGAAATCATTTTTAACAAAAGTGTCTGTGAGACAAAATCAAGCCGTTAGCTGATTGATTCTGAACAAATCTCATCGCAACAGATTAGGCAACTCAGAAAGAGGATCAAACTGTTGATAAAGCTCTTCGTCAATTTTTGTCACAACGTTCGAATATTAAATGAAGATTAATTTGAAAAGATTATGCGTAATGGTCAACTGAACAAAGATAACAAAGCGCAAAGCATCTGAGGACGATAGATCTAAGAAAATCTATCAAAATATACTTGATATATATCTCTTTATCTTTTACTCTTTGTACTAAAATTGTTATTGTAATTCTAGTGAGTGAGTCATCAATTCTTTGTACTTCAGTGATTATCAAAATCTGTTCTTTTGAGTGAAATTGAAAGATAGTTCTTAAGTTTTGGGACATGAGAGTTGGGATTATATTTCTTACTTTTGTAAGGGTGGTGAGCTGAGGGTTACTCTATAAGGTTGCAAGTAAGTTTGAAAAAACTTGCGGTTGTAAAGGTTCTAAATAAACCCGTTGTAAAACCTGGGGATTTAGTAAAACCCAATGAGGAGTTGGAGAACTGAAAGTAGGCAAATGTTTTGGCTAAACCACTATAAAAGTCTTGTGCAATTGTATTTAACAAATTTTTAAAAGCACAATTCATTCCCCCCTCTTAGCATTCTGCCACTTTCACAAGTTATGGCCAATGGACGTTAAACCTATCTAATGAGAATCTCATATTTGCCATAATTTAAGTTACAAGTATTATTTATGAATTGTTTTTTATTTATTTTGATTTGTATAATTAATTAATTCACTCAATTTATTTTAAATCCTAATTGTATTTGTATGGTTAAAGTGGAAGTTTGTAACATCCCAATTTTTAGATTAAGGATAACAAGGAATTAATTACTGTTTTAGGGATGTCATTAGTGAACCAAAAATCATTGTTAATAAATAAATGAGAATAAATATGTTTTTAAGGAATCAATATGCCTTTTCATATAGAAATTAAAGAAAATAGTTAGAGAGTAGATTATTGTTTGAAATTTATATGAAAAATCCTCTTAAGGTCTAAACATAATTTGGATGCAAGAAAATATATGAAATCTTGAAAGGTTAAATAAGAAAATAGTTAGAGAGTAGATTATTGTTTATCTTTAGTCAAGTAGAAAATAAGAAAGTGGATAAAAGATAAGGATGGGCAAAATGGTCAAATGCAGTAGATAAACCAATTAAATACTTCATTTCTCTTTTATTCTAGAAGCATCTCCTTCCTTCTTCCTTAATCTTCCTTAAAATAATAATAATAGTAATAAAAACAAAACAAAACAACAACAACATGACACACACGCATAAAAAAGAAAAGGAGAGGGACATACTCCCTTCCCCTCATCATTTCCAGATTCTTCCAACTCCTCTCAACCTGATCCCCTCCTCTTTCAGCGCTGCCCCACGCCGCCACGGAGCAGCCGCCGTCAACGGTGGTGAGAGAAGTCGTTGTGGCTTCCTCTATCTCTTGTTTTCTTTCCTCCTCCCTTGTATGTGCGCTGTGAATGAAGAAAAAAAAAGTAGAGCAAGAGGGATCAGCGATTTGGAGTGTATTTTAGGCAACTTTGGGATCTATTGAAGCCTCACAAACCTAGGTGAACTTTTATCATTCTCTCCTCTTTATTCTTACATTGTTTCAAAGTTGAGTTTTGCTTAGAAATTAGGGTTCTTGAAGGATCCGAACCATAGGCTAAATGAGTTCGAGTCTATGGTTTTAAAACCAAGTTAAGGTGATTTTTAAATGGTCTATGGGTTAGGATTGATTAATTTTAGGTTAAAATGAATTTTGGGCAAAATTAGATGTTAAAAATTTAGAGTTTAGTTTGATTTTCGAAATTCTGAAATCTCATACTGTTTGAGCATTCTGTTTGGATCTCCTAAGGTTAATAAGTGTTTCTAATGGTGTGGGTTCCCTAGCATTCGGTAGATTTGGGATTTGTCTTCATCAAAAGTTCAAATGAGATAGAATCCATGATTAATTCTGAAATTTATTCTCTATTTTCAGTATTTGACGATTTCTATAGGTTTATTTGAGCATATCTATTATTGTGAACAAGTGATTAGTGGGGGTACAAGGTGAGTTAAATCTTAGGTGTTGAAAGAGAGGAGAAAGTTGTATGTATGTTTAGAAAATTGCCTTGGTGTTGTAATGAGGGTGATATGATGATTGTTATTGAGATTGGGTATTGATATTTGATGCTTTGGGTTTTGAATGGTTATAATAGAGAGGTTATCATGATATAAAATTTTGTTCTTGGCTTGAATGTTTGATAATTGTGATAAGGGATAGAAATGGAATTAGATTAGTAAATTATATTTTTATTTTCTGCATTGGCTGAATGAATTATGAAATTATAGAGCAATGATGGAGAGTGTGGTTTGTTAAGTTATTGTATAATGAAGTTGGATTAGTAGAGATACATGTTGGTTTGGACTGAGTTTAGAGACTTTCAAATAATTGTTTCAACTTTATTATGGTGCCTGAATTATTTAGGAAGTGATTGTTAAAGATTGAAATTTCACTACAGGTTTTTGAAGTTATATTTTCCTTATTGCCTTGTATGTGAATGGTGTTGTTCTAGCTGAATGAATGCCTAGTGTGCAGTGAAAATTCTTTTTAATGGAATTCTATAGATTATGTTCAAAAGAGAGTCCATAAGGCTGATTTGAAGTATAAGTGATATTTTACTTGTGATTTGTTTTCAAGTGTTTGGCAACTTCAATTCTGTTTTTGTTTGTTAATGTTCAGCTTTCTTTTTTAAGTTCTAACTGAAAGTGGACCTTGTTTCATATTGTGTTGCTTTAAAATGTGTTCAATGAAAGGGGAGATTTTTGTTTTACTGTTTGAGGCAGTGTTGCTGTTTGGGGGTCAAGTTTATTATGTTTTACATTATGTTGGGAGATTTTGTACAGGTTGTACATCTTGTCATTTAATTTGAAATCTCAAATGCTTGGATGTAAGATAAGTGTTACTTTTTTGAATTGCTTCCCCCGGTGTCCCACACCCTTTCGGGTGCAGACTAATCCGGAGTCGCCAGCCGGGATTCCCGTAAACGGGGTGACTGACTTCTCGGGGGTTCAAACTTGGCACCTTTGGGCTAAATGGCGGGATCCACACCTTGGGGATCCACTTCAAACCATCAAGCTACGCCCCCCCGGGCTTGTAAGATAAGTGTTACTTGACTTCTCCAAAACTGATTGAAAATCTAGTTTAATTGAGTCATCCATGTAAAGAACTAAGCATAGTTACCTTAAAGTGTTGAAAATTTGATTTGACTATAGGTGATTGAGTGGCTGTAAATATAACCAAGGTACTTTTGGATATTTGATAGTTGTAATTAAATACGATTGATTATTTGAATGATAGTGATCTGCATAATTTGTTTTCTACACTAGCTAATCAAATTTGAAAAGATGAATAAAGTTGTAAGTTGAGTGAGGTTCTAGCAATAGGAAGATAAAATGTTGTTCTTGAAAATTTATTTCATCATACTTGGGCAGATTGAATGAAAGTTGAATAATATGGTTAAAGAGTGGCAAAGAAAGAATAATGATTGGTAACAATCTGTATGTATATGTATAATATAGAATGTAGAGGATCAAAAAGTTTTGAAGCTTATGTAGAAAAGTTGTAAATAGGGAATTAGGAGTTGTGTTTAAAAATTTCTTTTGGTTATCCTTAGTTTTATTTCCTCTTGGCATGGGTGGTGGGATATGGGTTGCCAACCAATTTATATTTTCTTTGTTGTATGATTAAAGAATTTATTTTGTTCTTTTATTCTCAGCTATTTTTGTTCAAAGTATATTTTATACTTACGGATAAAACTGATTTGAAAGTTTTAAAGATACTGGTGTGGAATTTCATACTGAGCTATTTTATTATAGACTATCTGATTTCGAACTGATTTATTTATTACTAGATATAGATATATTTTTTGAGGAACTAGACACAAAGCGCTTGTTTCGTAGCTTTGCTACGCTTGATTCGTGACTTCGTGTCACGCTTATTTCGTGGTTTTACCACGCTTGAAATGTTTTCGCAGTCTTGAGCTACGCTTGATCTGTTTTCGTAGTCTCAAGCTACGCTTGAACTGTTTTCTTAGACTCGAGTTACGCTTGAACTGTTTTCGTAGACTCGAGCTACGCTTGAACTGTTTTCGTAGTCTCCAGCCACGTTTGAACTGTTTTCGTAGTTTGGAGCTACACTTGACTTGTTTTCGTAATCTCGAGCTACGCTTGTTTCGTGACTTCGTGTCACGCTTGTTTCGTGGCTTTGCCACGCTTGTTTCGTGACTTTGTGTCACACTTGTTTCGTGGTTTTGCCACGCTTGGTTATTTACCCTCGTGTGACTGTGTGTCCATGCTTGTTTCGTAGTCTCGAGCTACGCTGGTTTTCGTGGCCTTTGGGCTGCGCTTGACTTGTAGATTTCGAGCTGCGCTTGTTATTCGCTGCGTGTCAGTTCCTCTATAAAGATAAGCTTTTCAATAAAAAAAGGGTTTTCCTATTTACTTTATATTATTTGGACTAAGTTGTTTTCTTAAGATATGTTAATGGTTAAGGTGGAATTGTATCTTATATATATTGTGAGATTTATATCAATAAAACTATTATCATCCTTAGACATTACAAGTAATATTATTATGCCTGGATTTAAGCAAAATTCTCTATTCTTGCATTTTTATTTCTATGTGGATGGAGATGATCTGATTTTGTTGAATATATAATATATAATACTTTGTATTTCAGATTGAAGAATGTAGATCAACACATTTTTGCTTTAGGATAATAGAAGGTAAAAGTAAAATTTTATGCACATTTTCACTGTAAATAATAGTTACCTAAACATTCACTTTCCTTGTGTTTTACTTTTATATGCATTGAGATGTAAATGTTATAGCCAAATGTTTGAAATGATCAATGTTTGGAATTTGAAATGTATGCTTAAAATGTCTTTGGTTAATTGGAATGGCTTACGAAGTGAGATTTGGTTAATACTCCGTGCCGGTCACGCGATAGAACTTCAAGGCGTGACAATTTGGTATCAGAGCATAGGTTTAGGTATGCACTGGGAGTTACTTCTAACGTCTTACTGAACTTAAAGTTTCATAGGTTAGACTGCCTAGTATATTCCCTTCCTCAGCACCCTCACCAAGTGAGGACTAGAACTGGATTGACATTTTTTTAAAGTGGAAGTTTCATATTGTTTAGAATTGAGTAAATGCTAATATATAATAAATATGAGTTTTAGCTTAAAGTAGGATGAGAAAATGAGTCTTACAACTTGCCGTGACAAATAGTATGATGTATTTGGTAAGCCAATTCAATGTTTATGAATCATCTTAATTGATTTTTTTAAAAAAATGTTTTGCAATTTTCTTTTAAATTATTATAAAATTGTCGTTAATCATCTTTACACTGTTCAACGAATATTTTTTTTGAACTGAAACTGTTCAACGATTATGACGTTTACAACCTTTGCCTACTATTTGTGTAGATATTAAACCACCAATGTCAGTAAACATTTTTTTAAGCAAAATAGACATATTTCTGTGTGGCTGAGTCCTTCGACTTTCCTTGAGGAGAAGCTAAATTCCAGAGCCTAATTCATCATCTTCTTGGGAGATTCTTACTCATTTTGCTTCTTTCATTTTGTGGTCTAGTTGTATCATGAATTTTAAGGATTTGAAGCAAGTAGCTCTTGTGTGGTTAATGTAGTTAGAGGATTAATTTGCATTTGATTTGATTTGATTTGATTTTTAACCGAGTTGTTTCTGAATCATTTGTATTGTAGTTCAATTCATGGAACCTCTAGTTTTTTGAAATTCATGAGTTGAATGAATGATTCTAAAGTGTTTTTAGTTGAGATGCCACTTGTTTGGATTGTTGGATAGATTTCAAATATTTGTGAATATGCCTTTGATTTATCTTGCTTAATGATTTTGTTTAGTTAGCAATTTAATTAGCCAGATGAATGGGGTCTGAATCAAAGTGAAACCCTAACTAATAATAGGCACGGAAGGAATCCTGCATTATTGACATTTTGTCACATTTCATTGATTTTATTAAAACTAGAAAAACACAAAAAGACTTAGGTATGTTAGTTTAGTTTCAAATCTCAAATTCTTACGGATTAATTTGTATAACTACATTTCGATCAAAAAAAATTTGTATAACTGCACAATTTAATTCCTAAATCCATGGCATTTCTAGCTTCAAATCCTCATGACCGAGGGGAAAGCTCTGGATAGGCCGCTTCCTTGGCCTTGAGAAAAATAGAGGAGCATATATTGGAGCACTAGTAACCAAACAAGTTTCTTGTTCTCCAAATTCACCTTTCATTGGGAAAGTCACATCACTCTTCGTGTGTATGGGAGATGAAAATTTGCTTCTTTCTGAGTCACTTTCAGACAACATAGGTGTATCATTAATGCGAACCACAAATGTAGGGTTTGGTGATAGTAATAGAGATGTCCTTCATATGTAGCTCTAAAAGAAGACGATTCTTTTGTGTCTTAAGATTAAGCTCAATCAATGGAACTGTCATTGTATGCAAAGCCCACCAGTAAAAATGCTCTATTCATGAATGTAAACTTCGAAATAATCAATTCAGGTGATGTAATGATGATTAATCCACTCAATAGATCATCATATATATAGTGAGATAGCATATCATAACATCAAAAATGAAAAGAACTAGTAAGAGTATAATACTAGAAGAATATATTTTATTAACAAGAGAGTTTCAAATGTTTAAAGAAAGTGTTGTTCACTAAAAACTCAGGAAAACTCACATCAGTTTATCATTGTTTAGAAAACAAATCATCAAAACCCAACATGCAGACTCATTATAAGATAGAGAACTACCCTCAGGTACTTGAAGCTGATAATGTAGCTTCAAATACAGCTTGAGGATGATAGAAATTTTAGCATTTGACATGGAGGGGACGAGAGAATCGCGTTGAGAAAGTGGTGGAGGTATGTAGTGGCATCTCAGCTCCTTCGAAATTTCCTTCACTCAACACGTGCAGAGAATCTGAACAAAGGATGCCAAATTAAATTTTCTAATCGACACTTTTCCAAATGACACTCTTCTTCAACCGTGTGAAGAAAACTAAGGGCTAAAACGTTGGATAACAAGACTAGTGACGAGTGGAGGCTACAACTGAACTTGGAAGGAAACCATGAGAATGGAAAATGAAAACGGTTTTAAACTTTGAAGGAGAATCTTTGTTATAGTCTTTCTCATTTTCTTATGGTAAGAAAATGAGTATTTGGGGTTTTCATAAGTATTTAGTTTTTAAGTGTTGTTTACCCATTTTTATTTAATTTCAAATTTAAATAAAAATTTGTGTCTTTTCATATAAAGGTATCTACCATTTGATAAAAGGGTAATGGACCTAATCTACCCTCCAAGTAACCACATAGGAGCATTGGGCACCCTAAACTAACAACAGACCCATATTTCCACTCAAAGTAAATAAAGTGTTTAAAAAACACCCCGAGTGCACGGTCAATCACGTTTAACCGTTAATCTACCAATGTGGCCGCCACGTGTGTTAAATTTTTGCCACGTAGGATAATGGTAATGGACCTAATCTACCCTCCAAGAAACCACCCAGGAGCACTAGGCACCCTGAACTAACAACAGACTCATATTTACACTCAAAGTAACTAAAATGTTCAAAAAATACCCTCAGTGGACGGTCAATCACGTTTGACCATTAATCTGCTCATGTGACCGCCACATGGGTTAAATTTTTACCACATTGGATATGTCATGTGGGGCTCACATATAAAAAAACAATTCCCTCTGGGAGTGGGGCGGTGGTTGTGTTCGGGGGAGGGGGTGAGACTGTTTGGAAGTGATGAAGAGAGAGGAGAAGGAAGTGTATTTTTACTATTTATGGGCCCCACATGACATATCTTACAAGGAAAAAATTTAATCCACATTGCTGCCATGGACAGATTAATGATCAAACATTATTGGCCGTCCACTCAGGGTATTTTTTAAACACTTTGGTTACTTTGAGTGTAAATATGAGCTTGTTGTTAGTTTAGGGTGCCTAGTGTTGTTCTTGGTTGATTTCTTGGAGGGTAGATTAGGTCTATTACCTTTATCTTACGTGGCAAAAATTTAACCCATGTGGCGAGCACATGGGCATATTAACGGTCAAACGTGATTGACCGTCCACTCAGGTATTTTTTAACCACTTGGGCGAAGGCCCAAAAATGATACATAACTATTGGTCAATGAACAAAAATAGTATATAACTATTTCAAGGTACAAAAATGATACCCATCTTTTACCATGTGATCAAAAATGATATTTTCACTAATATGACAATAATATTAGACATGAAAAGTACAAAATGCCCTTATAAATTAATCGCCACCCGGTAAAAGTTTATTTAATTATAAGGGCATTTTGGACTTTTCATCTCTAATATTATTGTCATATTAGTTAAAATATCATTTTTGATCACATGGTAAAAGTTGGGTATTATTTTTGTACCTCCAAATAGTTATTTACTATTTTTGTTCCTTGACCAATAGTTATGTATCATTTTTGGGTCTTCGCCTAACCACTTTGGTTACTTTAAGTGTAAATATGAGCTTGTTGTTAGTTCAGGATGTCTAGTGCTCCTGGGTGGTTTCTTGGAGGGTAGATTAGGTCTATTACCCTTATCCTACGTGGCAAAAATTTAACCCACGTGACGACCACGGGCAGATTAACGGTCAAACGTGATTGACCGTCCACTTGGGGTATGTTTTAACCACTTTAGTTACTTTGAGCGTAAATATGAGCCTGTTGTTAGTTTAGGGTGCCCAGTGCTCCGGGGTGATAACTTAGAGGGTAGATTAGGTCCATTACCCTTGATAAAATTAAAAGTCTACAAAAGGGATTAGGTATGAGCGTTGAAGTTAACGAAAGCAAAACACAAACTCTATCTTCTTAGCTTTCACAAACTTCTTTCCCAAACCTCTCTTGTCTTCTCTTTCTCTCATGTGCTTCTACAGTATACAAAGTTAGAGTTTATACACTCGTGATTTTTACTGTTTGAAAGGTATAAGCATCAAGGAATCTGCTTTTGTATTCAGGTATGCCTAAGTTCTCCCTCTTTATTTTCGAACACTTCTTATAGTATGTCATTTACCACATAAAATTGAATCATCTAGATATAATATATTAAATATTATTATTACAAGGAAAAAACAAAAAAGACTCGTGAAATACAAAAAATGACAGTTCTTGCGGGTTGGTGTGAGTGGTAAGTACTTTCATCCCTTAAACAAGTGGTTGGGGGTTCGATCCCTGACTCTTGCAAATGAAGCAAATTCACTAGCCCCTATATGGGACTTCCGAACAGCGAGGGATTAGTCTCACTTGACACGCGGGTGGGGATACCCTTGGGAAAAAAATGGATAATAAGGCACAATTGACCTAACTATTCTTAGAAAATTTAAAGGAAATGTGTCAAATTTCTTTGGAATAATTCTTTAAATGAAGGTGCAAAAAATCCAGACATAAATTGTCATATATGTGCAGCTTACACCATTATAATTTATAAAATATTAACTGTAAAACTATGTGACTTATAAATTGAAAATGAGACAAATTTACTTTTTCGTCTATATGCATTAATCTGAGAAAAATCAAATAGGGTCTTAGCAAATCATGAGCAAAGAACTTAGAAATTTTATAAATGAAGTAGAGTGATCGATCACAGGTATTACATAATCGATCATAGGCTAAAGAAATACTTACACTATAATCAAATACCCTTAAAACTTATGGATCACAGACTACGTGATCGATCATGGATTAGTTATGATCGATCACCCACACTTAGTATTCTAAAACAAATAGAATATGGTGATTGAATATGTATAATGCACCTATAGAATACATACTCTGATAGAATACGCGAAATAGTAATCTAAGAAAAAATGAACTGGGTGATCGATCGATCAATCGATACATATTTCTAAATATTTGTACAACGATGATCGATCACATATGCTCTGATCGAAGTGTCACAAAGATTGTCTGAAATAGCAAAGAAAGCAAGTACATATGTCAAATCTAAATTTTGAAAGTGTCTCCCATACTTATTTGCTTTTGGCAAGATTACTTTGCATCAGAATAATGTGAACTCAGAGAAATAATGAACTTACAATTAATGATTTCCAACAACCTTAAAATCAACATTCAAATATTAAATGAAGGTTATTCAAACTGATTTATTGCAACAGCTATTTGAACAAGTCTAAATTGCGACTAGCTGAGAGTATTCAATAAGAACGAATAGTTACAACAAGTGAGAGCTATCTGTAAAATTATGCGGTTCTTCATCTACTATCTTCACCTACACTATGTTCTTAAACATTTGTTGTATTCATCAGTGAGTGAGTGATAAATTAATTGTACTTCAGTGCTTATCACAATCTGTTCATTTGAGTGAACTTCATATAAAAGTCTTTATTGTTAAAGATAGTTCCTAAGTTTAGGACTTATGAGTTGAGATTATATTTCTTACAAGTGTAAGGGGAGTGATCCGAGGAATACTCTCTGTAAGGTTGCTAGTGAGCCCATATAAAACCAATGGTTGTAAAGGTTTGAAGGTGAACCTGGTTAAAACTTTTGTGATAGTGGAACCCCACTAAATCACTCATTTAGAGAACTAGACGTAGGTCAAGAGAGTTTGGGCCGAACCAGTATAAATGGTGTTTGTGCATAAATTGTTTTTAGTTTTTGAACAAACACAATTCACTCCTCCTCTTGTGAGTAATTCACACACACACGCTACTGATAATAAATTACCCAATTCTTGTAAGGATTACAAGCATGTGTCTATCATTTTACCAAGATCACAAGTTTACCAAAATAAATGTCACGTGATATATTGAACATTCAAGATTGGTGATAATTTTGTTGTTGTATGTTAAAACTGCTCTCCTTTTAAGTATTTATGTGCATTTATGGTTCTTCAAATACCTTATTTTGTCAAAAGCTTGTGGCAAAATACTTAGTTGTTCAATCTGATCTTATATAAATTTTGATCTTATATAAATTTTGAAAGTATATACCTTCAAATATTGATTTTTCTATATATGTAGTTATGGATATTATTTGAGAATTCATGATCAAATTGAAGATGAATAAGAATGGTTAGTTCTTAATGGATGGAAATGAAGAGAGACCCTCAATGGAGAGTCCTTTGCTACCAAAATAAAATTCTTTTATGCTAAATTTCAGAAAGTGATTTTTATTTCAAAAACATATTATTATTATTATTATTATTATTATTATTATTATAATAGGAAAATCCCATCAACACACGTGAATATTGCCAACATCAATATACCATAATTCAACCAATGATATACTATGCACAATTTACACCTATATACAAGGTTGTAGAACTCCTAAGTTTAAATGATCATGCAAGAATAATGTAAAATCATATTGTAAATTCGTAAGAGTTTAGTTTTATTAATAAAATACATGTTTTTAGTATACAATTGAATAAAAAGTAAAACAAATATCAACAACCTGACTTGATTATTATATTTTGATTATTTATAGTTGAGATCAAATATATCAATCGTCATACTTTATTAACCTCAATAAAAATGGGTAAATGTGCAAAAACGGGTTCAAACTATTACGCCATGAGCACGTAGAGGTAACAAGTATTTCCGGGCTCAATTATGGGCTGAGGAATAAATATTGGTGCAATAGGTAATGTCATTTAGTTTGACTGATGTTGACCGTTAAAAGCTGACGTGGCGGGAAAAATAAAATATTTTTTGCTAACGTGGCGTGCTTATGTGCCAATTTTTTTCTGAGTGTGTGGGACCCACATTATTTAAATTTATAAAAAAAAATCACCCCACCTTCCCTCTTCACCCCACCCACACCCACCATCCCCGCCACTAAACTTCGGCGCCCCCCACCAAACACACCACT
The DNA here is from genome assembly GCA_029929735.1 of Mimosa pudica. NCBI lineage: Eukaryota > Viridiplantae > Streptophyta > Magnoliopsida > Fabales > Fabaceae > Mimosa > Mimosa pudica. The sequence goes on along the minus strand of JAKELP010000018.1, from coordinate 10,633,212 downwards.
TGAGCATCAATATCAATGAGGTTGATATGAGATCCAAATCCAACTTACGCATGTCACCAATTAACTAAAAACCACCAAAGCATATATCCAACGAACTCAAAGCTTCATACTTTACAATTAATTCATCAAAGCATCCCACAACTATAGCTCAATAAGCAGGAAAAATCAAAAACAAGAACAAACAATGAACCAACCAATCAAATAACACAACCCCAGATAAAAAATCCAAACTTGACCCAAGAAAAGTAAACTTTTTCAATAATTAAAAAGTGGGTGTTACAAAAAACTCAGATCCAGAGAAGGAAGTGAGAGTAAAATTGAGATACATGCCTTGATAGAGAAAGATGATGTGGCAGCAGCATGGGGACGCAAGAGAGGGAGATCATAAGAAAGGGATCCAAAGAGAAGAAGAGGATGAATCGAAACAAGGAGCGAAGAGTCTGCTTGCGCCACCAGTGCCGCCGCCACGACCACCACCAAGCCTCAAGCTTGTGACAGTTTGATCACCTTGCTCAATACCTCAAACAAATGTTATCAGTTGAAGATGAAATATAAGACGAAGATTGAGATAGAAGAAGGAGATTGAGAAGGGTGAGAAGATATTTCTCTCTCTTCTACGGGTGAATGAAGAGAAGAGAAGAGAATAGAAGAGAAGAGAGCCAGCCAGTCGGCCGATGGAGGTCGATTGGCCGAAGTGGTGGAGGTGGTGTGTTTGGTGGGGGCGCCGAAGTGGTGGTGGGGGTGGTGAGTGGGCGTGGGGTGAAGAGGGAGGGTGGGGGTGGTTTTTTTTTATTAATTTAAATAATGTGGGTCCCACAAACTCAGAAAAATTGCCACATAACCACGCCACGACAGTAAAAAAATTTATTTTCCCCACCAAGTCCGCTTTTAACGGTCAACGTCGGTCAAACTAAATGACATTATCTATTTTGCACTAATATTTATTCTTCAGTCCTATAATTGAGCCGGTAAATACTTGTTACCTCTACGTGCTCCTGGTGTAATAGTTTGAACCCGTTTTTGCACATTTAACCTAAAAAAATCCCATAAAATTTAAATAGCGTAAAGGTACAATTTTGGGAAGGGTGAAGGTGCCAAAATGATACTAAACTTTACATATAATTGCATTTCTAATACTAAAGTTTCGCGAGGAGCAAAAATAGTACCTAACTTAGGGTCCGGGTGCAAATATAGCATTTTCACTTTAGGGAAATAAAATTTAGACATGAAAAGACTCTTATGCCCCTCATTATATAAAAATTTAAGGAGGGAGGAATAGAGACATAAGAGTCTTTTCATATCTAAACTTTATTTCCCCCAAGTGAAAATACTATATTTGCACCTAAACATCAAGTTGGATACTTTTTTTACACTTCGCGAAACTTTAGTATTAGAAACGCAATTTTAGGTAAAATTTAGTATCATTTTTACACTTTCGCCTTTTGGGAATGAACTATTAAATTAGGAGCACTGAGCAAAACAAGGTGTTTTCGGTCACAATTTTAGACATGAAAAATAAAATTTAGTGCAATTTTTCATGCCAAAATTCTGAACTAAAACACTTTGTTCCGCTCCTGCCGTAATAGTTCATTCCCAAAATTGTACATTTACCCAATTCATATCTAAACTCATTGAATATGTTCAAATAAAAATAATTAAAATGAGTTTTAGATTAATTTAATATAACTTTCCATATAGTAGATATGTAAAAACAATAAATTTAGCATGAAAACTCGTAAATTTTCACCAAGTTTACATGTAGAAAAAATTAAGTGACTCGTAAAACGTTTGGATTAGGTAAACTGGTAAAAATGGTAAAATGCAAGATTAAACTCGTGAATTTGACAACAATGCCTATATATATCAAACAAGTTTCTCTACCAAGGACAAACAAAATGACATCATCTTCTTCAAAGATCTATCTTCTCTCTTCCACAATACTTATCTTGCAAGATTAATTTAATATAACTTTTTATATGGTAGAAATGTAAAAACAATAAATTTAGCATGAAAACTCGTAAATTTCACCGAGTTTACATGTAGAAAAAATTAAGTGACTCGTAAAACGTTTGGATTAGGTAAACTGGTAAAAATGGTAAAATGCAAGATTAAACTCGTGAATTTGACAACAATGTCTATATATATAATCAAACAAGTTTCTCTACTAAAGACAAACAAAATGACATCATCTTCTTCAAAGAACTATCTTCTCTCTTCCACAATATTTATCATCCTTCTCACATCCCTTAATACAAATGGTGCAACGAACCAACTAGGTTTCACAGTTGAAATCATACATAGAGATTCTCCAGATTCTCCATTCTATGATAACTCCACAACACCCTATCAAAAATCACTCAATGCTCTTCGTCGATCTATGAAGCGCGCAACTCATTTCTTCCCCGAAATCAAATCTTCCTTTGATGATCCTGAGGTTGAAATAATCCCTCAATATGGTGATTATCTCATGCCCTATTCCATAGGAACAAGCCCTCCTTTTAATACTCTTGGTTCTCTTGACACAGGAAGTGACCTTATTTGGTTAAAGTGTGATCCTTGCAAACAATGTTTTGATCCAACGTTCCCTTCTTATAAATCCTATGATTCCATAACTCATGAAACCTATTATTGCTTTTCTCTAAAGTGTATAACAGCAAATAAAACAGTGGCGACAAGGTGTGGTATTACTTCACCCTGTGAGTATGAAACAAGGTATACAGATGGCTCTGGTTCAAATGGTCTTATAGCACAAGACACTTTGATTCTTGGCTCTACAAGTGATAACAAAGTGGCATTTCCTAGGCTTGTGATGGGTTGTGCTCATGCAACTGTTGGTCTAAATCTTCACCATCCTAGTTCAGGCATTGTTGGGTTAGGAAGAGGTTCAATTTCTTTAATCTCACAAATAAGTTCTTCTGTTCAAGCAAAATTCTCATACTGCCTTACTTCATTTACTACTTATAAACGTAGTGTGTTGCATTTTGGCAAAAATGCTATTGTTTCTGGACCTGGGACCGTTTATACTCCTCTTGAGTTACCACATAAAGAGGATTTCTATTATGTTTCTTTGGAAGCAATCAGTGTGGAAAACCAAAGAATAGAGTTTTCAAAAGGTGTGTATTATTATTAAATTCTTTTTTCTTTCATTATTATGCAATCAACAAAGAACATTTCCTTAAATAACCTTATCAATTAATTCCATATGACAAATATGTGTGTGCATGCATGCGATGTGCTTGAGTATTCATAATAATTGGAGAATTTGCAAAGTTTTTCATTTTTAATAGTACATTTGCATCATGAATTTATATATTTCTAAATAACATGTGGATTATACTCGTAATAAAAGAATTAACAAAATGAATATTATTTAATATGTGTGTATTTCATTGAGGCATTAATAGTCATTCATCTCCCACTGGTGTATCTATTTTTTCCTTTCAAGCAATATTCCTTCGATTCATTATATACTTAATGTATCTTTCAATTGATATTCTTATTGTATTTATCATCCATGTAAATACTATCCTTGGCATTATTTGGCTTCAATGTTTTATTATTTCCTTCTTATTGCGTGAACTCAAAAAACAGAACCGACATGCACTCCTCACTAGTTGTTTAAGAAGGACTTGCCTTCCCTCCTTTGCTGCTCTTGTTTTTTGCAGTCAATTAACTTCATTTTATAAGTTTAAATTTCTCATATTTGTTTATACCATCATATTCTATATAAACCAGTGATATTTAATATATTATGGCCAAAAACAGGTTTTGTTTTCAAATTTATATTATTTTTAGAGATTAAATCATTTTAACTCAATAGAAATACTGCATTTTTCAGGGTTAAATTTTTCATAAATCATATAAATTAAGAAATGAAACTGATTTTTGCTCATAAGATATCAAAATGTCATTAATTATTCATAACATCCCGTGATATAAATAGATATGAGAAATTTAATTCAAAAACAAAGTTATTTAATGGTAACCGGCACAAGCCAATGGCAGCAACAAATGAATGAAGTCAAGTCCATTCACGACAAAGGCCAAATATGTGGTTTGATGTCCCTAAAATAATTATTTTTTACATTAAATTATAAAAATCAATTTATGAGTTCAGTACAATAATTTGAAGAAAATAATAGATGTGGATTATATTTATGTGAATGAGTCAACCTTTAATTACCTCTTATATTGGCTAGGCCTTAAGGGTGGGATCATTTTTTTATAAGCATTTCCATATAGCATTAAGTAACATATGTACTCATTCTACATGATGAAGAATACTAACTTGAGTTATTATTGCAGAGGAGGGAAACACAATTGTTGATTCTGGGACAACATTCTCATTGCTTCCGAAAGATTTTTTAAACAGAGTGGAAGCAGAAGTCGCAACAACTATTGAATTAGAAAGAGTTCCTTCTCCATTAAGATACAATGTAAGCCTTTGTTATAGATCAAGAAGCTTTGAAAGTTTGGGTGCTCCCTTAATTACTCTTCATTTTAAGGGATACAAAGCAGATGTGGAGTTGAGTCCGACTAATACCTTCTTTCAAGCTGGTCCAGATGTATTATGCTTTGCATTTCATTCCATACCAAGTGGTAGAGCCCTTATAGGAAACATACAACAAAGCAACATCTTGGTTGGCTATGACCTTCGTAATAATCTCATTTCCTTTAAGCCAATGGATTGCTCGACCAAGAACATTTAGTGTGTGTTTATTACATATTATCTGAGGAATTTAGTTGAAGAGAAATAGGAACATACGTTCATGCCCGATTCTTGTGGGAACGTTATTATTTCTCTCAAATATGTGATATTTTAAAAGTTCTTACATTCTTCTTTGTTGGAAAAAGTACGCCCTTTTATGGGTACATTAAATATTCTGGAATCAAATATAGAATTTTATTTAATAAATCAATTAAATGATTTAACTGAATAAAATTCTATTTATTGAATGAAACATAAAGGGTTTTATTAATTCCATTATAAATAGGGATAAGAGTATCCCTAGCTTCAATGATGGTGGTGAGAGGCTCTCATGTGTGGAGAAACCGTCTTTGAGAGAACGAGTTCTCTCTCTCCAACGTTCTTCTCTCTCACAGTTTTTCTTGAGAGGGTGATTCACTGTGCGAATCTGATCCAGGTTCTAGTAACCCGGTTCTACGTGAGCTGAATCCTTTGGGATTCTTGGCTCCATGTTTCTACAGCTTTCTTTGTTCTTATTCTTACAGGAATTCTAGAGATCGTGTTTGAGTTCGAAGTTCCGGGATCTGGGAACACTCATAAGCTGAGTAATCCGAAAATTCCTTCATTCTTCTGAGAGACAGATAATTTATGTTTAATATGCACAGATTGTTCGAGGGTAAAGGTACAAAGCTACATGTGGTTATATATGAAATTGCATTTTACTTTATTATAAAGTTAAGAGTGCAAAACTTGTCCCTTTAACTTAAAATGGGGCATTTGAGATTTACGTCATTAAAAATGGTGGGTCCACAGCTATGGTTAATGGATGTTAAACCAATGAGAATCTCATATTTGACCCATTTTATAAGTTACAAATATTATTTATAAATTGTGTTTCATTTGTTTTGATTTTATGGATATTAATTAATTCTCTCAATTCATTTTAAATCGTATTTGTATTTGTGTGCGTGGGTTTGTCAAATTTAACTAGATGTTCCATACTGTATAGGATGTTTCATACTAATACATACTTGTATATAATTAAATCTGAGATTTAGCTTAATTAAGATGAGAAAATTAAATGAGTCTTTCAACTTACCTTCACAAATTGTATGATGTATATGGTAGGCCAACTTAATGGTTTTGAATCATTTTAATTGAATTTAAATAAAATATTTTAAATTTTTTTAAAATTATCATAAAACTGTCATTAATCATCTTAATAGTATTCAAGGATTATGTTTACATCCTCTTCCTTCAAGTTGTGTGGTTACTAAGCCACCAATATTAGGAAACACCTCACTCTATACTCAAGCCCCTCTTTTCTATCTTCCCAATGTTTTTCCAATGGTTAATTTGCTTAATGGTGGAGAGTGTCACTCACTAATTTGTTGAAGATTTGCAAATATCTCTCTAGAACAACATCCTAGTCCTTGAATTCAGCCATATATTTATTATGCTTTGTATGTATATATTCGCGACACAAGTGCATAGTTAGTGTAAAGAATAAAATAGGAAAAAATATCATTCCCATAATGATTTGGTTCTAAAGTATTTTCACTTAAGGGAAATCAAATTTAGATATGAAAAGACTTGTTTGCCCCTCATTAAATTACTCTCTTCTTCAACCTCCCTCCCTTCACCTTGGTCGATGCTGCCGCAGAGAGGCCGACGCCGTCCAACTATGACAAGTGATTCAAGGAGAGGCCGGAAATCGTGGGTGAAGGGAGAGAAGTTGAAAAAGAGAATAATATATATAATAAGTGGTATAAGACTCTTTTTATATCTAAAATTTATTTCCCTTATGTGAAAATACTACATTTGAACCTGAACCTCAAGTTTGGTACTCTTTTTGCACCTCGCTAAATTTTAGTATCAAAAACGCTCCTATGGGTAAAGTTTAGTATCATTTTTGCACATTCGCCCTTTTTAAAACTATATTCTTACCTCTATGAGAGATGGGTCCGGATTGATAATAGCCTTACTTGGTAGCATCATTGTAAATCAATGATTATCAATCCACGATATCCAGATATGTATTCAATAAAGAAAACTAAATTCTTAGTCCTCTAAATTAACACAGTTGTGCGTAGAAATGTTTTTCACTTTTTCTATAGGAGGAAATCCTATTAATGAATTTTCGGACTTAAAAATTCAGGGGATTTCTTCATAATATAAAAAGGAAAATACTTGCATCCAATTTTTTGTATGAATTTCATCAAATTCTCTAATGACATGTAGTCATATGTTTTAGTTTTGAATATTTTCATTCTAACTCTCTTTCATATTTATTAATGGTTATGTATTTCTCTCTCTTAAAAGTACCATAATAAATATGGGCAATTTCAGAAAAGAAGCATTAACTCCAGACATCCAACTAACATTCACATGTTTTCTTAAGAAGCGTTTTTTTGGCGGCTAGCTCTTACATTAGGGACCGGAGGGAGTATTATAACTCTTCCCTGGCCTTCAGAGGAAATATCCAATTTGTCAGATTAAATCCGCAGTTCAATACCAGCCCTCAAGTTAATGAAGTGGCAAACCCAAGGATCTATTTTACCCTATATACTTTTTAACACTCAAGTAGATATGCTGATTGAAATAAACTAGGAAATGACCCCGTGCGATGCACGAGCTTTGTTTTATTTACTGTTTGTTAGTAAAGTTTTGTCGGTAACAAATATACTTGTCATTAATATATTTTAAATGTGTAAATTGTAATGTTGTAGTTAATGTACAATCTGTTGACATACTGTACAAGTATTTGTTGGTATGAAGAGATTACAAGTTTGATATATAAGAGTCATTATACTTTTGGATTTGTGGTTCCTTGAATTGGCATCTTTGATGTTGCAGCTTTTTGTGTGTTGCTTTCTCATTTTTGTATATGTGAATTAGTTGAATTGTCACATGAAGATATGAAGAAGTTAGTATTTGTGGTAGAATTTTTTATTAGAACAAAGTATAAAAGTTTCGAAGTTACTATAGTGTATCAAGTTTGCAAGTATACCTAATGTGGATGATATTTTGAAATGCTTCTATGTATACAACATTAGTGGTAATGTTGTCTTTTTTCCTTGTCAATGATGAGTACCTTCAAACCATCAATGGACTTTACATTTGACAAAGCGACATACATTTGCCTATATGAGAAAACTGGGTTGGGTAAGTATAATTCAACATTACTCATTGATTGACCTTAACTTTTATTAATTATCACAACAAATGATGGGATAATTGTAAATTGTCGTTTGTTCATTTTGAAGAGAAATTTTGAATCAGGTGGATTCATATCCATTATATGTATAAAAACTTCATTTCCAACGCTAGTACCATTCAGTGCTATTGCTTTGATGAAATGTTTACCCAGTATAGTCGTTCAAAGTCTAATTCCATTACACAGCCCAAGAGCTTGGATAGTATCCCATAAGTCCTCAATAATTTGAAGAGTTAAACTTCATTCCCAATGACCTTAATCCAAAACACCCCCGGGAAAAAGGAGAAAAAAACAAATTTCCGTTAGGAGGCACCTCCATTTAAAAGTTCGCTTTTTCTAATTTTTTTGGTACATGATCTTTTCGAATAATTTCATTTTAGATTACATAAACTATTTTTAACTTGGCCAAAATATAGTATGCTTGTGTATAAAAAGAAAGGAATAGTAAACTCCATCTCCAACCTTCCCGGTGATAATTTCATATTAATATTTCTTAACTTGGTCAAGATTCAAAATTACTCTTTTGTAAAATCAATAAAAGAGTTACGACTATGTGGCAGATTTATGTATTTATTTGACCTTGTTTGATGATGATGCGATAGAGGATGATGAGTAAAAAAAGTCAAAAAAATTAACTATAATGGTTAAAATTTTGAAATTTAATAGGCAGTTTTGCTCCAAAAAATTTTCATGGTTATTTTTGCACTTTCATGACAATTATATGACCATTTTTATATTTTAGCCCTCAAATAAGACGTTGAAATGATAAGATTATCAGATACAACTAAATTTATAAGCCTAAGGGATAACAAATGCATTGGAGATATAAGATAAAGTCTTAAATGAGCATATAGGAAATGGTGGCATGAAGAAAAATAACATGCACATTAGGTATTCTCTATGTATGATCAAGATTAGTTCCTATAAGGGTAATTATAGGATTTGTTTAACTCAGTGAATTTTGTTTCAAGGCTATATTTTTTTCAAATAAAGCCTTACCAGTCTCTTCAAGTTTAATTAACTTGCTAGTAAAGTAATATGACTCTAAACCACAAATGCTCTATGTAAGCACATAGACCACAATAACAGATTAATACATCCAAATTAACAGCAGTTACAGAAATCTTGGGCCCAAATGACAGAGTAATATAGGACATCTTAAAAGGGATAGCAGGTGGTGAGGTATAAGAAAAACCAGTGTTAAAAACTTTGCCCAAAAACATTAGTGAGCACAAACTGGAAAAACACAAGTCCCACATAACGGAAAGTACTACATGAAAAAGAAGATTTGTCAGGACCATTTTGCTTGCTTTTGGAAACAATCTAAGTCTGTTGCCGACTTGTTGATCAATGTAACATAGTAACATGGCCACAGGAATAATATAGACCAGCAGCTTTTAAGATGCAAGGCCTGAAAAATCAGATGTTTAAGTCTCAAAACAGTAAGCCACCTAACGTGGTTCATATCAGAGGTTGAAGTCTCAAAACAGTAAGTAGTGGTGTATCCAATATTTAGGGGAAAAAATCAGATGATGCTAAAGACCTTGAACATCACAAAATCTTAGAAAAGTTCATTCTCATTGTATCAGAGCATTCAAGTTTTCACAATAATAATCAGGTTTAGGAGAAGTTGAGAGTGCAAGAGTCTAGTTGCTTCTTACATCATGTAATCATGGCTTAACATTATAAGCAATAAGATATGTCAGCATGTATTATTGGCATACATACAACCCCAATAATGTCATTTACAATTGGACTAAATGTATTATATGTTTGATTTAGCAGTATAATTGACTATAAACTGTTTTTTGAACTTGTAGGAAAAGGCAAAAGAATTCGAGCAAGATTTGTTTATTAGATCAGAAAAGACTAATGGGATTAGTCAAAAAGAGATGGAGGCTATGAAGAAAATAGAATTGTTGTCAGAAAAAGGGTTTGAGAAAATAATGCAGGAGAATGGATTGAATGGGTTGGTTACATTAAGATCTAATGGTGCTGTAATGCTAATTGGAAGGTGGTATCCAGGATTCACAATGTCAGGTGTGTATGATCAATATGGAATGCCCTTTGGGATCTGTTTTGGAGACTTGAGAAGATCTGAACCTATACTAATTGAGATTGCTTTTGACTTTCAGCAATCTTTACATAAAAGAAACCCAGATTCCAAAATTCTTTCAGAAACTATATACAATTTCATAGCTAAATAAATCAATCTTTACAAAAAGGAAACCCAGATTCCAAAATTCTTTCAGAAACTAAATGCTATTCCATAGCTAAATGATTCAATCTTTGCATAAAAAAAAGAAACCCATATCTCAAAATTCTTTCCCAAACAATCTACAATTCATTGGTTAATAATTCAATCATCATAAGCAATTAAGTTAAACAACTAATTATGATGAGTTTGAGTTGCCTTGTCTTTTTGTAAGTGTTTATATTCTTTTGCTAGTCCAACTTAATGACTGATTCTTCATAGAAAATCAATATGAACTTGAAAGCATAAAATCTATACGATCAAACTAAACGTGACAGTGATCATCAACAAATAAAATCTTTGTAGTTCATACCGCCATATCGCCCAATGATTTACTGCAAATTGGACACGTGTAGTGACTACAAGTGTAGGTCTAACATTGAAAGGAAAGTATAAGCATTTCATACAATGAAGAATCAATCCCAAGCTCTCTCCCCACACGGCAGAAGTTGTAAAATGGACAATGATATTATACATTTCTGAAAAAGAACGTCGTGCCACTAAATGCCAAAATTGAAGAGACTAAAAGGGTTAACAATAATTACCAAAAGCACAACAATCTAGCAATGTATCATATGATCAAGAGAGCAATATTGTGTCATAAAATTGCTCAGATACTCTGAAGCTTTGCGTAAGCCTTAAATAGAAATTGCATGTGTAGGCTTTTCAACCTACACATCCAAATATAAATCACACACTAACAAAGTCATGGTTGTAGCATGTGGGCTTCAACCAACCGAAGGAAAACAACAGAAGAAATACCCCGAAATCCAAATACAGAAGTCGAACCTAGTTCTTGTTGCCTTCAGCTGTTGTGATCAATTTCCCAATCTAGAGGAGAAGCTGAGTCAGCATGAGAAGAAAGAAAATTACCATAAGGATCCACTCTGATTATAGCAGGACCAAACCCAGCATTCCTAGAGGCATTCACAAATTAAGACACTCTCAATCAAATCACCAAAATAAAAATCCTTAAAATAAATTCCCTTTCAAACCAATATGAAAATCCAACAACTTCCACAGCCACCCAATAAAACCCCCCCAAAACTAACTAAATCAAAATAATCTCACCCCAAATGGCTAAGCTTCTCAACAAAATGCTAAACGGAGAAGAGTGGAACACAACAATGCAACACATCAGGTAACAACGTTCTTTTTTGATCAGCATGTAAAAAAAAGGCAGGTAATAACGTTCGAGAAACACTAAATAAGACGGTTTTATTTTTTTCTGAACGTTTTTCTCTATCCTGAAAATGACACGTGGGGGTTAAAATACTGTCTATTATAGTATATATTTGATAACACCAAAAACCACTGACAATTACTACGTGAGGATACCTTCATTAGATGCTCCAATTTGCCAGATTGATAACTGAAGCAGTACATATTCCTGAAACTTATTTGCAGATAATGTGAGAAGATAACATTAAATTAAACCAAATAACTGAGAATCGGAATATATGGGTATGATGAATGAATTGAAGATATTCGAATTAACTCAGAATGAGCATCTTTAAACATGACAGAGGAGAATGTAAAGAGTAGACAAGGCCATTGCGTGTCAAAAAGATAGAGAATAATTGTGAATCAACATTGGGCTCATAGGATTCGTCGTCATTTTTATTTGTTTAGATATTATCGGCCAAAATGCTCGATAAAATTCAATAAACATAACTGCATGAAGGAACAAAGTTATCATATGTATATATATAAAATAACCTGTCTTCACCAACACAATAAATCTATTCCCCTTTAGGTGAAACACAAGCTGCAACGAAGTCCCCACCTTCTCTTTTACCAGATGAGAAACTACTCTTCACAACCTACACCAATTTTGGAGGGGGGAAAAATTAAAAAAGCATGCTGAGAAATACAGAATATAAGTTCTGGCTTAAAGATGCTACAATTATTCATTAGTTTTGAAATTATGTTAGAACTAGTAGTTAGTAAAAAAGATGTTAAGTTATGACATCAATAATGTGAAATCATTGGATACTGTGTGAGTAGTTGAGTACCACTTCATTTCTACACTTTCCAATAAAAGTACATCAACTCAATAAATGTGAGGCTAAATGTCAGCCTATATATCAGTGTTTCAATACGACTTTATTTTATAATTTATCATGCATAATTAATGTAACATATTTTTACTAATTCCCTAATTAACCATCATTATAAGTTTTAATTAAACAATTACTTTGCTAACTATGATAGAAAATAAATCTATCATAGTTAGAAAATAAACTTCCTAATAATTTATGTAATTATCCATGATAGAAAAGAATTTCCTAATACAATACGAATACTATCATGGATAATCAGCAGCTAACCATGTTAGAAAAGATTAACCTAACATGGTTAGAAAAAGGAGGCAACCTAATGATAAAGTATAATAACCTGTCACTATTATTGATTAACCAATATTATAGAATCTAATTATTATTACCTCCTAACTATGATAGAAAAGACTTTCCTTATTAATAGAAACCTATCATAGTTAGAAAAGTACTTTACTTATATTACAATCCATAATCAATATCTCTAGTTCTAATATCCAGTTTGATAGAAAAATATGCGGAAGCAGATGCAGGCCTATACAAATTGGCAATATACAAATCCAAATAAACTATATAACTTCTACTACCTAATTCTCTTTCCTAATACTCGCGCCTGTGCATGAATACCTGCAAAAATGTCAGTAATCGTGGGATGAGACAATTTGTCCCAATAATCACCGCTTAACTCACTATAACAGTGAGATGTGCGGTAGTGAGGGCGTCTAAAGGGTACCACAGTTTTAAAAATCAATAATACATATATTCCAGATTTCTCTCCATAAATCATTCACATTTTTCTATCACTTTCCAAACAATAACGTCAACATCTCTATCTCCAATCCATTAGTACTACTATACCAACTCTCACACTCACCTATAGATACATCGTGCCATCCTGGAGGCATTCATTCCAGCATCCAACTTCACTATATGATTTGACACTGTGCCCCTCTCCACAATGAGGGGGCAAATTTCCCTCTCTGGCAATCCGCAGAGAGGGAACCCCAATTCTTTTTTCCATTGCAGAATGGGAACGGTTGGGCTCTCAAATGCCTTAACAACCGTAGGGGCGGTTGGGCTCTAAAATGCCTTAACAACCGTATGTCACTTCTCTCAATAAGTTGACCTATGACCCCGATCCAATCAATCCGAAAAGGATCATCAGTACAAATAACTGTCGATTGGCCTATCGACAGTTATCATCGCGCGATGGTACAAATATAAACCAGTGTCATGCAATGCTCACAATATCCTTTTCAATATCTCACAATATTCAACATCTCAATCACCATTTCCTTTCAATATCACCATCCCATTCACAACCATTCAATTCCTTCCCTCAACCTAACTATCATTATCCCTAACCAAGTACTACATAAATCCCTCACAATCTCAAACTCAACAATTCACGCCCTTTCAAACCACAATCCTCTTTAATCAGAATATGGTACCTGTATGTCATACTATTCAAGAACTACCACCACCACCAGGATAATATATATAAAATGTAAATCAATCATTTATATAAAAATAATCGTGTTTGAAAGGCACCCGATAGCCTATTTTGTATAAAAATAATCTTTTAAAGATAATATATATATAGAGGGTGAGAAGGGATTTTACAAAATCCCTAACTAACGTCACCCTCAATGTTATAGTAAGGTTAAGTGTGATTACCTGTCGCCCTTTAGCACTTTACTACTCTTCCTTATGCTTTATCGTGCCTCGAGGAACATATGTAAGTCACATCCTTCCCTATTATTACACCATGTAATAATAGTAGGTTAATAAACATTTTAAGTCCTATATTAACTAACGTCTCTCACATTAGTATTACTACCCAATTCCTCTTTTAATTTACTATCTTCTCAGAATCATTCATGTTATCCACTTTTTTTTATATCTCAAGAATGTTTTAACAATACATCTCAAATATTTCTCAATCCAATAATGTTAGCAACCAAATGATCAATCCATTTAAATCCACCATGCCACAAAACATACATCCTTCTAGTTTGCATTCATCATCCAGACAAGATTCAGAGTCCTAAACACAATTCACATGTTCATTCCATAATACCAATCACAAACAACACCAAATCAAGGGAGAAGACTCAATTCAACCATTGTAGGACAAGTGATCATAATGAAGCATTTTAACAACTATATATATATTTAAATAAGAACCAAGATTTCCTTTTATTTCCACATTATCAAATAATTCAGCCCAACCAAGCCAAAATTGATTATATCCTCATAGTTATCACACCCACCTAATCTCTATAAATTGTTCAAGTCTTCACAATGTAGTACCTGAAACAAACATCTGACTTTTTCCCTTTTACTATTCTTTAATGTCTATGACTAACAATTAAGAAAATCTATATTATTAATCAGGCAGAATTTCCCAGCAACAATAATGAATTCTTCCACCAACCAAAACATAAACTATCAAGCATAAATACATTTAACATGTGACAAGAACAGTTATTGAACCATGCCAAATTCAACCAGATTATTCAGATTATGAGACATTCTCATCAAGCTTGAGAAAAACAAGATTCAAGGAAAATTATAGCTTAAATCATCATTTGACAAGCAAGTTACCAAATAATCATACCCCATATAAATTCCTTTACATTTAGAAATTACAAACCACATCATACTAATCAATTCTCAAATCTCAACAAGTAACCAAACAACACCCTTGTCCATTTTAGATTTCCAACTTCATTTTCTTTAGCACAACTTCAAAAATTCTTCCTTGAACACCATTTATAAACATATTCTAATGCCAAGGGTTAATTACGAATCAAAAATCAGATTGTAAAATACCCCCATGGAACCAAATTAATCATCACAGACAAATAAACTCAAACATTCATTCATCATTCTTTATGAATCAACAATCCAGCACAAGAAAATAAATCATAATCAAGGAAGAAAAGGAAGGAACTAAACTAAACAGGACACCCAAGAGCACATAATCATCCCGAAAGCAAAAAGGCAATCAATCCACCTTCATTTAGCCAACCTAATTAAGTTACAAAAATAAAACAATGCACCCACATACTTGTCAAGAACAAATTGAAGAATAAAAGGCAAATCGAAAATCCCCAAAAGTTAGGGTTTTTCAAAATCTATATCAAACTCTTGTCAGCCTTCAAATTAAACCTCAAATCCTTTTTCAAACACTAAAAATCGAAGCTTTAGACTCCCTACATCGATTATTAAACTTAGAAACCCCAATCAAAATTCAGACCTACACTCAACTCGCCCAAAAACACTAAACATCGGTCAGAGAACTAAAGAATACACTCACCTGAACTTAAATCTGGGATTATATGTGACTTAGCCGCTGATTCCGTCGAAAATCTCGCCGGAAAAAGACCACTTGAGGTGGTTGGCCGAGCTGAACCAAAAGGGAGAAGAAGAAATGAAGAAAACAAAGTTGGAAAAGAAGGAATGATTTGCAAAACTCAAAGAAACAACAACTCTACCTATAGCCTCCGTCGCCCGCCGTCTACCACCACCAGGACACGCCGGAAAACGCAGGAAAATGAAGCTGAAACAAGATCGGGTAAGTTGGTGAGGTTGGGGAAGGAAGAAAAGTGGCGGAAGTCTCCGCCGGAGTTCGCCATCGCCGGACATCACCGGTAAACGGCAACTCAAACTCACAACACCGCCGTTCACCGCCGTCCGCCACCGGAGACGAAGAAGAAACAGAGGAGAGAGGACGCGAGGGAGAGAAAAGGGAGATGGGTTTTGGTGAGAATGATGAAGGGAAGAAGGAAAAGACGATGGATTTGTGAGGGGGTCGTTGGCGCCGCCGCCCCTTTGGCCGCCGGAAATCGCGAGGCGGAGGAAGAGGGAAGTCGGGTGAGAGGGAAGGGGGAGGGCTTTGGTGGCTAGGGTTTGTGAAGGTGAAGGGGGTGATTATATATATGTAATTTAGGGAAAATTACAGTTAATTACCCTAATGTTTATTCTTAATTATATTTTTCGCCCAAAAGTTTGTGTATATTATTTTACCCCTTTCTTTCTATCATACTATTTTCTAGGTTTCAAAAATACTTGTTCATAGAAGTTTATGGCTCCAATTAATCCTTTTAACTATATTTCTTCAAATTCTAAACTAACTAAGATTTAATATTCATAAATTGCCCAGAATATCCTAAAATTCTTTCTCGAACCCTTAAATTTCCTTAAGGACACCTCAATAATCTTGTATTATTTTTAATTTAAAAACTGGGATGTTACAATTTACCCCACCTTTTAGGAATTTTGTCCCCAAAATTCGCTATACATACCACCTAACATATAGAAATGCCCAATTCACTCTTGCATTCCCCCTACAAACTCTAACTATTTATAAAACTCTCACTATTAACCCACAATTTAATGCACTCAACATCATTCATCATCTTGCAATATACAAATCATCCATCAATCCTCATCCTATTTTCCTTAGCTATCCTTCACTTACTAGCCATCTAAACTTCAAATCACTTGCATTAAAGTCCATTATAACGAATAACAACATCCTTCTCAACTCCAATGGTCTCCTCCATCATATATATACAACTCTAAAATTCATCATTAACTCAAATCACCCCAATCTCATCCATAAAAGCCTAGTGATAACCTATTACTAAGTCAAAATAGTTTACAACATCAATATACACTCTAAGTCATCACCCCACAGTGTAATCTCAAGTAATCACCCTAACTTTAATTCAAGCACAATTCTCTAAATCTCACTCTACAAACCATAATTTCTCGTCACTCCTCGGTTCATAGCCAATATATAATATTTTCATCCTTAAAGTCAAAACTCCTCTCAATTATAGCTATGTCAATTCATTCAAGCTAAACAACTGTAACTTTAATCCGTCATTTCACCATTCACTACAACTTCAAACAAGTGTTCTACGTCCATAAATTCCAGACAAAATTTCAAAATAAGCATCCACCCTGAGTTCTTCACATCTCATATATTCAATTGATCCTTATATAATCTAAGAGTCCATCCGGCTAAACACTAAAACCAACCTTAGCCTTAACAGTTCAATACTCACTACCACAACTTAACGAATTGTTCATTATCATTACTTATAGTACTAAACTTATTCCATAAATATTAGTCAAGACCCGAAAAATCATCTATTTCTTCACTTCAGTCATCCCTTCCCAGGCCAAAACAACCCCTTTCATATTCCACCCTAATCATCTTTATTCCAACTTAATATAAGAACTATACCCCGATTAACCTAGGATAAAACTTCTTTGTTCCACTAAAGCTAAAAACCATTATAATAGCACCAAACATATTACAAATTTTATCCTTTAGAACTTAACAAGAAAATAAAATTCCTGCACACATTTCGACTATCTCTTTCATCCCTATAATAAAATTGGATCTTAATAAAACTATGAACTCCCTATAGCAATTAACACAAACCGAAGCAAAATCATCAGAAAATATGTCATATCGCACTCCACATCATGAGTCTATAGTCATCATGCTAAAACACTATTTTATTAGCTTAACAGCCCCAAACAATTAGAATTGAAGCTTAACCAAGGGGTAACCATAACAAGACACAAAACAACCATAACCTTTCATTTGCAAATAGTACTACACTTATGCATGCCTTAAACAAACCAAACTTTAAGCATTTCATCTTAAACATGTCCCTCCTTCCTACAAAAAGAATGCAATAACAATAAAACTATTAAACCATTATTCAATTATAATACAAGTTTTGTGCCAATACACCAGTTTCAAGATTTTGAAAGGGTAACATACACAAATTGAGGAACAATTAACATTTACATGCATTCTACTCAACCCTTTAATTTATCCACATCATCATCATCACATAACAAAGAATTTCCAAAATCTATCATGTCACTCAAACATATATCATTTCAATTCGCCTTATCATTCATACATGATTATACCAATTACTCATGAACATCACACACTTCCATATCGTGACAATCAACCAACAAAATTTAACAATAAAAAAAAATATGAAATCAGTTCATTTCTATCACTACAATGTACAATTTCACCAACAATTAGCAACATATCAGTTTCCATTCACTTAGTATTAACAGCCAAATTCTTTCAATTACTTATGATTTACTTGCCAAAAATATTCAATTTTCTATAATTAACTACATAAAATTCAACTGATAATCACTTTAAAACAAATAACTTACCGGTATTTTGTTTAGTAATGGTAGAGAGACATCAACTCATGAAGTAGTGAAGGGCTACCATCATCTATCTATTATTAAGGGGGCTGCTTCCAATCACTAAATGTAGTGAGGAAGCCTCCAGCCACTTAAGATAAATGGGCAACAACCTTTTTCTACTAATAATGATGTAACCACCAACCATTACTAATTGAAAAATAATCAAAATATAATTTTATAATCAAATATCAAAGTGAAGATTTTAAAAACTAATAATTTCAATAGAATTTCGATCAAAACAATCAAACAAAATAAGTTGGTTCATCAATCAAGCAAACAATTCAATAAATGATAAACATATACAATACAAAGTCAACAATTCTTATTCACATTGTATTCATTATTAATTGTCATTTTCAAGTTTCCATAATCCCTTAACCCAATAAGGTATCTCATGATGCCTCGACTATGGTTATGGCTAGCACATAACTATACTCGAGACCCCAGAGAATCATCCTTATTTCGTTATTCTTCCTATATTCTTATTAGTGTCTTTGTTTATTTCATTTTCTTTCTATATTCTTCTCAACCTCTCCACATTACCTATTCAATTGCTCTTATCACTCTCTCCCCATCACGGGATGAGTGATATTCCTCTCAAACGGCAGAATATCATGCACAGAAGGAAGGGAAACTATAGAATGTATATTGCCAATCTATATGCAATGCAGCACAGTCCTAGGTTATCGTATACCAAATACTGATAACCAAGTTGTAACATATTTTTACTAATTCCCTAATTAACCATCATTATAAGTTTTAATTAAACAATTACTTTGCTAACTATGATAGAAAATAAATCTATCATAGTTAGAAAATAAACTTCCTAATAATTTATGTAATTATCCATGATAGAAAAGAATTTCCTAATACAATACGAATACTATCATGGATAATCAGCAGCTAACCATGTTAGAAAAGATTAACCTAACATGGTTAGAAAAAGGAGGCAACCTAATGATAAAGTATAATAACCTGTCACTATTATTGATTAACCAATATTATAGAATCTAATTATTATTACCTCCTAACTATGATAGAAAAGACTTTCCTTATTAATAGAAACCTATCATAGTTAGAAAAGTACTTTACTTATATTACAATCCATAATCAATATCTCTAGTTCTAATATCCAGTTTGATAGAAAAATATGCGGAAGCAGATGCAGGCCTATACAAATTGGCAATATACAAATCCAAATAAACTATATAACTTCTACTACCTAATTCTCTTTCCTAATACTCGCGCCTGTGCATGAATACCTGCAAAAATGTCAGTAATCGTGGGATGAGACAATTTGTCCCAATAATCACCGCTTAACTCACTATAATAGTGAGATGTGCGGTAGTGAGGGCGTCTAAAGGGTACCACAGTTTTAAAAATCAATAATACATATATTCCAGATTTCTCTCCATAAATCATTCACATTTTTCTATCACTTTCCAAACAATAACGTCAACATCTCTATCTCCAATCCATCAGTACTACTATACCAACTCTCACACTTACCTATAGATACATCGTGCCATCCTGGAGGCATTCATTCCAGCATCCAACTTCACTATATGATTTGACACTGTGTCCCTCTCCACAATGAGGGGGCAAATTTCCCTCTCTGGCAATCCGCAGAGAGGGAACCCCAATTCTGTTTTCCATTGCAGAATGGGAACGGTTGGGCTCTCAAATGCCTTAACAACCGTAGGGGCGGTTGGGCTCTAAAATGCCTTAACAACCGTAGGTCACTTCTCTCAATAAGTTGACCTATGACCCCGATCCAATCAATCCGAAAAGGATCATCAGTACAAATAACTGTCGATTGGCCTATCGACAGTTATCATCGCGCGATGGTACAAATATAAACCAGTGTCATGCAATGCTCACAATATCCTTTTCAATATCTCACAATATTCAACATCTCAATCACCATTTCCTTTCAATATCACCATCCCATTCACAACCATTCAATTCCTTCCCTCAACCTAACTATCATTATCCCTAACCAAGTACTACATAAATCCCTCACAATCTCAAACTCAACAATTCACGCCCTTTCAAACCACAATCCTCTTTAATCAGAATATGGTACCTGTATGTCATACTATTCAAGAACTACCACCACCACCAGGATAATATATATAAAATGTAAATCAATCATTTATATAAAAATAATCGTGTTTGAAAGGCACCCGATAGCCTATTTTGTATAAAAATAATCTTTTAAAGATAATATATATATAGAGGGTGAGAAGGGATTTTACAAAATCCCTAACTAACGTCACCCTCAATGTTATAGTAAGGTTAAGTGTGATTACCTGTCGCCCTTTAGCACTTTACTACTCTTCCTTATGCTTTATCGTGCCTCGAGGAACATATGTAAGTCACATCCTTCCCTATTATTACACCATGTAATAATAGTAGGTTAATAAACATTTTAAGTCCTATATTAACTAACGTCTCTCACATTAGTATTACTACCCAATTCCTCTTTTAATTTACTATCTTCTCAGAATCATTCATGTTATCCACTTTTTTTTATATCTCAAGAATGTTTTAACAATACATCTCAAATATTTCTCAATCCAATAATGTTAGCAACCAAATGATCAATCCATTTAAATCCACCATGCCACAAAACATACATCCTTCTAGTTTGCATTCATCATCCAGACAAGATTCAGAGTCCTAAACACAATTCACATGTTCATTCCATAATACCAATCACATACAACACCAAATCAAGGGAGAAGACTCAATTCAACCATTGTAGGACAAGTGATCATAATGAAGCATTTTAACAACTATATATATATTTAAATAAGAACCAAGATTTCCTTTTATTTCCACATTATCAAATAATTCAGCCCAACCAAGCCAAAATTGATTATATCCTCATAGTTATCACACCCACCTAATCTCTATAAATTGTTCAAGTCTTCACAATGTAGTACCTGAAACAAACATCTGACTTTTTCCCTTTTACTATTCTTTAATGTCTATGACTAACAATTAAGAAAATCTATATTATTAATCAGGCAGAATTTCCCAGCAACAATAATGAATTCTTCCACCAACCAAAACATAAACTATCAAGCATAAATACATTTAACATGTGACAAGAACGGTTATTGAACCATGCCAAATTCAACCAGATTATTCAGATTATGAGACATTCTCATCAAGCTTGAGAAAAACAAGATTCAAGGAAAATTATAGCTTAAATCATCATTTGACAAGCAAGTTACCAAATAATCATACCCCATATATATTCCTTTACATTTAGAAATTACAAACCACATCATACTAATCAATTCTCAAATCTCAACAAGTAACCAAACAACACCCTTGTCCATTTTAGATTTCCAACTTCATTTTCTTTAGCACAACTTCAAAAATTCTTCCTTGAACACCATTTATAAACATATTCTAATGCCAAGGGTTAATTACGAATCAAAAATCAGATTGTAAAATACCCCCATGGAACCAAATTAATCATCACAGACAAATAAACTCAAACATTCATTCATCATTCTTTATGAATCAACAATCCAGCACAAGAAAATAAATCATAATCAAGGAAGAAAAGGAAGGAACTAAACTAAACAGGACACCCAAGAGCACATAATCATCCCGAAAGCAAAAAGGCAATCAATCCACCTTCATTTAGCCAACCTAATTAAGTTACAAAAATAAAACAATGCACCCACATACTTGTCAAGAACAAATTGAAGAATAAAAGGCAAATCGAAAATCCCCAAAAGTTAGGGTTTTTCAAAATCTATATCAAACTCTTGTCAGCCTTCAAATTAAACCTCAAATCCTTTTTCAAACACTAAAAATCGAAGCTTTAGACTCCCTACATCGATTATTAAACTTAGAAACCCCAATCAAAATTCAGACCTACACTCAACTCGCCCAAAAACACTAAACATCGGTCAGAGAACTAAAGAATACACTCACCTGAACTTAAATCCGGGATTATATGTGACTTAGCCGCTGACTCCGTCGAAAATCTCGCCGGAAAAAGACCACTTGAGGTGGTTGGCCGAGCTGAACCAAAAGGGAGAAGAAGAAATGAAGAAAACAAAGTTGGAAAAGAAGGAATGATTTGCAAAACTCAAAGAAACAACACCTCTACCTATAGCCTCCGTCGCCCGCCGTCTACCACCAGCAGGACACGTCGGAAAACGCAGGAAAATGAAGCTGAAACAAGATCGGGTAAGTTGGTGAGGTTGGGGAAGGAAGAAAAGTGGCGGAAGTCTCCGCCAGAGTTCGCCATCGCCGGACATCACCGGAAAACGGCAACTCAAACTCACAACACCGCCGTTCACCGCCGTCCGCCGCCGGAGACGAAGAAGAAACAGAGGAGAGAGGACGCGAGGGAGAGAAAAGGGAGATGGGTTTTGGTGAGAATGATGAAGGGAAGAAGGAAAAGACGATGGATTTGTGAGGGGGCGGCGGCGCTTGGCCGCCGGAAATCGCGAGGCGGAGGAGAGGAAGAGGAAGAGGGAAGTCGGGTGAGAGGGAAGGGGGAGGGCTTTGGTGGCTAGGGTTTGTGAAGGTGAAGGGGGTGATTATATATATGTAATTTAGGGAAAATTACAGTTAATTACCCTAATGTTTATTCTTAATTATATTTTTCGCCCAAAAGTTTGTATATATTATTTTACCCCTTTCTTTCTATCATACTATTTTCTAGGTTTCAAAAATACTTGTTCATAGAAGTTTATGGCTCCAATTAATCCTTTTAACTATATTTCTTCAAATTCTAAACTAACTAAGATTTAATATTTATAAATTGCCCAGAATATCCTAAAATTCTTCCTCGAACCCTTAAATTTCCTTAAGGACACCTCAATAATCTTGTATTATTTTTAATTTAAAAACTGGGATGTTACACTTAAATTCATGGGAGAATTTCATTTAAGGACCAAACTTAGGAATTAATTTCAGTGAAGGATCAAAACATTCTGAAAATTCTATGGAGGACCTAGGTCCTTATGTGAAGTAAAATGTTTGTTTGAAATGACTAATAAACCCTTAAGTGAAGGAGGCTTTGGTCCTTAATTGAAATTAAATGGGATAGCCTTGGATCAGAAACAAGAAACTCATTTCTTCTTCCATTCTTCTTCTTCTTCTTCTTCTCACGTGAGGTAGACCCATGAAGGAAGAAGAATGAATCCTTGATAAATAAACATATAAACAAGTTCTTCTTCATTCTTCTTTGTTTTTTAAACAACTCATTTCTCATTTCTTTTTCTTCTTCTCCCACGAGACAGACCCATCTATCATTCATGATGCTCAAACTCCCCTGACCTGAGGAAGCACACACACAAAGGAAGAAGAATGAAGCCAACACATTTCTCATTTTGTGGTCATAGCTTCAATGTCTCTTAGAAGAAGTGATTTTTGAAGTTTGGGTGAGGTATGTTTTTGGAAATATGTCATTTTCTCTATCTATTTGGTTCTGTCTTTGTCTCTCTCTCTTATTCTCTATCTATTTGTATTTCGTCTTTGATGTGGTGTGCTTTTCAGGACCAATTATTCAGTGTTGTTGAAAGGAGATTTTTTGTTGTTCAGACGAGGCTTTTCGTTGTTGATACAGCCAATTAACTTGTTCGGGGTCTGACATATGTGTGGTTACAAAATTAGTTTCTTAACTGTTTAAATGAGATTACGCCCTGTTGATCTAAGCTATTCTATTTTGATATGTGCATTTATGATGTTTGTGGTGAGCTATGTGTTTGGTTTTATAAATTCATTGCTAATTGTTGAAAGGTCCTTGTCCATATGCATATTTTCGTTGTTGATACACACATTTGTCTTGTTTGTGGTCTGCAGAATGTTTAGTCTTGAAAATTAATTTTAATACATTTTGTTTCTGATTACAAAGAAGTTGAGAAATGGCCAGCAGTTGTACAGAAAATTTGTTTTGCATATTTCATGTCGGGGGTGAATGCGTGAGTATTGTTGATGATAAGACTAAGTATGTCGGTGAAATTATTACTGGAAGATTATTTGCAAAAGAAATTACGTATGAAGATATAAGGAGATTAGTAGCAGAGGAGCTGTGACATGAAAACAAAGTTTTAAGTCAGCTATGAAGAAGACATATTGCTGGATCTTATGGATGACGTTGGAGTTGCACAGCCAATTAACTACAACAAACCAATGGTCATGTGTACATGTGTAATAATAGCACCTATTATAGCTTTTTGGAATGAGTTGCAACTTAGGTAGTTGTCATTTAGGTGGTTGAGTGGAAGGTTTGATTATGTACATATAGCACCCATTATATATCTTTATGGAATCGGTTGCATTAGTATAGGTAGTTATGATGCTATAATGTAATTTCAGGATGGTACTTGGTGGAACCATGTGTCAAGTACCAAGTTCAAATTTATGATAATGAAATGGTAAAAAACTATTGAATGCATGTGAATAACTTATTTTATATTTATTGGTTTATATCAAACAAGTAAGAATGTTAATGTCTTTCACAAACATGCATTAGACCTTAAACAACTAAAATGCTCTTATCAACAACAGAACCCCACATCTGAACAGGTGAAAAGTCAATTTGAACAAGTAGACAGGGTTAATGTCATGGACAAATATGCATTAGATTCTCAAATAAAATGGTCATTTTCTGTCATTTAAATTGCTGCATCAGACCCTCAACAAGTCAAATGACATTCTAAACAACTGATACATATGTTTGAACGAGTAAAATGACATTTTGAACAAGCAACCATTTTCTGTCATACACATTGTTACATCATACCTTCAACAAGTGAAAAGACATTTTGAACAAGGGGTGTCCATGTTCAAACGACTATTTCACTTGTTCAAAACTGGGTTTCACTTGTTGAAACTCATTTTTCACTTGTTGACGGTCTTATGCAAGTTTTTTAGGGATATTAATCAGTACTCATTCTAATGATCATTTCACCTGTTCAAAAATAGGTTTCACTTGTTGAAAAATGGTTTTCACTTGTTGGATGTTTATCCATTACATGTAACACAAAGCGTTGTAAAAATAAAAAGTAAATTTCATCTAATCTCTAATATGCCACCATAACAATAACACTCTATACATTCAACATATTTTCATTGGAACAATATCAATTATCCACTAAAAATAAATACATTCAACACATTTAATTCCTGAGTCTTTCTAACCCTTCAATTCTCCCAACTCTTGCAATATTGTTCCTTTGCAGCATTCTTCTCACGGTTCATAAGTCACCACACCAAGTCTTGCCTCATGTCCATTATTTTCTGCACAACAAGAGGTTACATGGTCAAGCCATGTTATTAGTATATAACAAATAGGCATTTCATAATCAAAAAAGAGGTTACATGGAAAGCAACCTATACTGTATTTGAATTTCACATATGTCATGTACTCATCAGAAAATGTACCCTACTATCAGTTTTGAGTTTTTGAGCAAAAGAGAAATTTTATGACGAAAGACACCTAGGGAAAAAATATAGACTAAATAGATTTCCCCTTCATCGATTTCTACAATAGAGTAAGATGGTGTCAGTTTAAGCAAAATAGTAATTAGTCATCATCAATTTCAACAATAAGTAGTAACACGATCACTCATTGCAAATGGTAAGGTTTGAGGTCACCAAATACTTTCTACCAGCTTCAGAGCCTTCGTTATTACATTCCAAGTTATAAGTTTCCAAGAATAATTATGAGGGCCCTATGGACTAACCTATTATGTTCTTTAGTAAGCTGTCCACTTAACATGTAAACATTTGTGAAAGTACATATCTTCTCCATGACTTGATTCTGATTGTATGTATGTATGTATGTATGTATGTATGTATGTATGTATGTATGTAATAGTTCAGTTGTGCATGAGCACTATAAGCATTGCATTTACCAAAGTATAAGATGTCTCTACTATTATCTAGCGTGTGAAGAGTTTAAGAACAATGAAATAACCTGCAAAAATTTCATTACATTGAGGATAAGGGAGATCGCGGTCCTGCTTCAAGTGAGGGAGGATTTTTTTTATATACAAGATTTTTTTGGAACTGACAAGTGAGGGGGGATGAATATAACTGTTTTGGCTCTTATATTTCAAGCATTTTATCAAACATCTAGTACGCATTAAAAAAGGTTATCATGGAACAAGCATTCTAGTTGTGAATCCCTCACTCCAAACACAGAAAAACAAGGATACAGCTCCCCCAACATTTTAAAATAACAATTACCCAATACAACAACTGAAAATCCCAAAATCCTAAGTATGAAAGCTTACTAAAAGAAGTAGGAAACAAATGAAGACCTTTGAGCTGCTTTTGTGTTCGTGTTCCAGCGAGTAATAAGGAATACAATGAGGGGGTCTTGTGCTTGAGTGACTTTAGGTAGGCTGAAGAATGAGGAAGAAGAAAGGAAATTAGCAATGAAGTTGGGGATGAGGAAGGAGAAAGGGAATTAACGATGAAGAAGAAAGGGAATATGTCTTTACATTCACATAAGGGTAATTGGGTCTTTACCCTTCTTGATTTAATTTCAGTTTGCCCCCTAGGTCCTTAACTGACGTTTCAGAATGTTTTGGTCCTGCTTTTTAATTAATTCTCAAATTTGGTCCATAATTGAAATGCTCCCTAAATTCATTTCCTTCTTTTCTTAAAAGTTTAGTCAAGCTTCAGGTGTTTTCTTAACTTGCTTCTATTCAGCCTTGTTAGAGAACAGAAGACAGAACTCATGTGTCCTCATATGCATAAATAAATTTATCAAAATACAATCACATTACACACTTAAATCATCTCATTTACCCCAATATAAATTCAGCCACTGGATAAGAAATAATTAAAGTCTCCAAAATCATCATTTCACTGCACTCATAATAAAAATACAAACAAAAATCCTGCAATCAAAATGATTTTTCAAATATATGATTTTTCAAAACTTATTTTTTAGGACTTATTTTGATGTATTATAGGAAAAACTTATTTTGTATTCATTTTTATATATGATTTTGTAAATATTTAATCAGTTCAATTTTAAAAAAGACTGCATTTTCTAGGACGAAATCTTTCAAAAACCATATGAAATTGAAAACCAAATCGATTTTTACCCATAAGATATCAAAATGTTATTAATAATTCGTAGAATCTTGTGATAATCATATATGAGATTTAATTCAAAAATGAAGTTATTTAATGGTGAATTTTTTTTCGTTAATCACCGCTCGATTTAATCCGGACTCGAAGGGTAGGAGTGTTGTCCACACAGGCAACGTTGTCCCCTCTCCCAATGAGAGCATTCTCAGGATTCGAACATGTGTTCTCATCCACATGGGCAAGATCGTCCCCTCTCCCAATGGTGTTGTTGGAATTTAGCAATAATTTTTAAGAAACTCAGGAACATAAGATGAATGGGACAATTGGAAAATCAGAAAATGTCGTCTTATACAAAGCATGTGAGGATTTTTTATTCCTTTGAACACCCAAACCAACCAACAAGTTCCCAAGATAAGATTAATAGAGATGTGAAGAACCTCTTAATTCCACTTGCCAGCCACATATGTATGTTTGGTGATAGTAATAGAGATATCCATCTTATGGTGTTTAGCATAAAGAAGACTATGCTTTTGGGTCTTGAGATTAAGCTCAATTAATGGAACTGTCATTGTATTCAAAGTCCACCAACAAAAATGCTATATTCAAGTGTTGAGTGAGAAGAGAAAAGAGACTGCCAATTTCAAAATAATCCAGTTCAGGTGATGTGATGAAGATTAATCCACTCTTTAGAGCATCATGCAGTGAGATAGCATATCATAACATAAAAAACGATAACTAGTCAGAGTATGATACTAGAAGAATATCTCTTGTCAACAAGAGAGTTTCACCTGCTTAAAGAATGTGTTGTTCACTAAAACTTAGAAAAACCCACATCTGTTTATCATCGATTTCATTTGTTTAGAAAAAGCTCATTGAGACCAAACATTCAAAGCAACTTGGTGACTTAGGCATTTTCGCACCTATATGACAATTAACTGTGTTGGTCATTTTTGTCACAGTTTTGAAATTCAATGGCAAGTTTTGTTCCAAAAAATTTTACATGGTCATTTTTGCACCTTCATGACAATTACATTACTATTTTCGCACTTTAGCTGTAATATTTATTGAATTAATATTGACTTAGACATCGAATTGTCAATCTTAAGTTTTGCAGGTGCGGTCACCGTTCTCTATATTGATTAGTTTGGATCAATGTTACGTGACCGAACACGATGACAGCCTGACTGATCACCTAAGTAAATAGTTCACTCCGAGGTTGAAGGATCAAATGTGGAAATCGAACATCGAGCTTTTCATATTTCAATCACATGGTGTGTAACATTCTGTTACAAATTCCCTAATCTGCCAATGATATTCATTTCATTCACTAATCTCTTTGCTAACTATGATGGGAAAAAATGATTTTTCTATAATATCAATATCTCTATCATAGTTAGAAAAAGAGCTTTCTAATAATTTATTCACTATCCATGATAGAAAAGAATTTACTAATTCAATATAAGGCTATCATGGATAATTAACTGCTAACCATGTTAGAAAAGAATCACCTAACATGGTTAGAAAAAGAAACTACATATTATTCAGAAATAATAACCATATTAGAGCGGAGCCCATCTAACATGGTTATATATAAGAACAACATTCAATCAATCATGTATCACCAACATACTATATAACTATGTTAGAAACAGAATTTCCTACATACAATTATTTCTAAAACATGTGTACAAATAATACAACCATAACAAATATCACAAAGCTCAACCATTGAACAAGTTCATATCCGACAAAAGGGATTGTCTTTCCATTATCAGGCAATTTACCCTGTACAAATTATCCACATGCAGTCCCTGATCAGGAACAAGGATTGCCTTTCCGTTAACAGGCAATCCTCACATACCAATATTCCTAAACGCACAATTCACTATTATATCTGTCATAATTACACTTTAACTATAACAGTATCAACAACCAAACCACAACCAAGCCGAAACAGTAAATTCAATCATCAGCAAATGAATCATTTAAAACATTACAAACAGATGCGGTAGCGGATGCAGCCTATTCAATGACAATATATATTTCTAATAGATCACCTCCGGCCTACTCACTATCTTAGTGTGGGCCGGCCAATCCCTTTCCCTTCCCTCCTATCTCCCTTTGGGCATGATCACCTGCAAAAATAAAGGGAATGGGGTGAGACAAAACAATGACTCAGTAATCACTACTTAACTCACTGTGATACTCAGAAGTGGGGTAGTGGAGTGTCTACAGGGTACCACAGTTTTCAAAACCTGCATAAACCACGCAATACATATATATATATATATATATATACACATATATATATGTATATATATATATATATGTACACACACATCCATCTCTCAATAGGCAAAAATAAACGTGAGTGACACTGTGCCCGGTCTAAAATCCGAATAAGCATAAACAAGGGACCACTCTAAAATGTGAAAAATCCCTGGTTCCTTTACAATCCGAGGAACCTGTACAATTAACCTATCGATTTGCGCAAATCGATAGGTTACATCGGCCGACGATACTAATAGTCAGTGTTATACAACATAAAAAAGATTTATATAAATATGAATATATATAAAGTACAGTTCATTTAGAAAGGTACCCTATAGCCCACGTTTGAATATAAAATAATTTGAACACGTTTTATTTATATATATAAGTAGAAGAGGATTTTAAAAATCCTCAACTACCGTCACCCTCAGTATCACAGTCAGTTAAGCGTGATTACCTGTTCAAACTCAATAGCCGTCGGTATACCAAGCTAAGGTCGCCTCACGCGCACCGCTAGAATTACCGCCGTCTACAATAACATAAATCATAATTGGTCAAGACACTTTGTGAGTGGCTTTGACTCAATCTTTCAAACAATTTCCAAACAATTGTTGAAGTAATAAATTACTTCTGACATCCATACTTTTCTATATTCTTTTAACCCTTCACAATCCTTTAACCATTTACTTATAACTCCTAAAGTCTTACTTTACCATTTCACATCACTCTTGGCCAAAATTACCCCAATCGTGTAAAACTCATCAAAATCACTCCGTTAATATTAATTTAGCACTCAAAGTGGCTTCCAAACTCACAAGTATCTCACCACAATTCAAACACACATTTACCTAACCAAATTCTCCTTTAATCAACACTTTAACTACCAAATTTCCTTAGCAAAACCAATCCAACTAAGACAAATATTTCATCATCCTAATATAACCTCAACTGTAACATATTGTTACTTAGTCCCTAATTAACTAATGATATCCAATTTTAATTCTATAATCTCTTTACTAACTATGATAGGAAAAGGATTTTCCATAATATTAATATACCTATCATAGTTAGAAAAAGAATATTATAGTGAATAAAATATTATCCATGATAGAAAAGGATTTCCTAATACAATATAGATGCTATCATGGATAATTAAAAGCTAACCATGTTAGAAAGGATTTGCCTAACATGGTTAATAAATAAAACCGATTGATATTAAACAATAAATATATGTGTACATGCGGAAGCGAATGCAGACCTATAAATTGGCAATATACAACTCTAAATAATCTAAACAACCTCTAAGACCTAATTCTCTTTCCTGCTGCTTGCGCCTGTGCATGAATACCTGCAAAAATGTGAGTAATCGTGGGGTGAGACAACTTGTCTCCGTAATCTACTACTTAACTCACTATAATAGTGATATGTGCGGTAGTAAGGGCGTCTAAAGGGTACCACAGTTTTAAAATCAATATATATATATATATATATATGCAAGAACTAAGCATTCTTCCATTTACCATTCCAGGCCCTCTGTCACGTCCAAAACGAATCAAGTCCATCCTTTATACTTTCCAAATATCACTCAAAACCCCTCAATCAACTTCCACATCGATAACTTCACCATCCAATCTCCAAATTCATGCCGTCATTAATGTAAATCTCATACACATAGTTCTCAAATCCAACTTCTCGGCTCTCATCCATGTACAACCCTGGTGCTCTACTCCCAGGGAGGGAAACCCCAATCTGTCTCAAATCAGAAAGGGAGCAGTCCCTGTCTCAAATCAGGAAACTGCTGGTCACAGTCTCAAATCTGTTGACCATTAAAAATAACTGTTGATTGGCCTATCAACCGGTTATCATCGCGCGATGATCCATATATCTCAGTGTCATGCAATGATCACAATTCTTTTCAACATCCCAATCACAACCTTTGATACTTTCCATCAACACAACTTTCCAATTCCTCAACCACAAAGTATAATGCTCCCAATCCACATCACTTTTCAATACCCTGTCAAGTACCAATTATATATCTCCACCACAACTATCACTTTCCATAATACTCTGTCAAATACCAATTATATATACCTACCACAACTGTCACTTTCTGTCGATATGACCTATTAACACCGCTGTCCAAGTATTACACCCATATACCTCACCGGACCAACCACCACCAGACAGGATAATAATATATATATAATGTATCAAATTCTTCTATACCATAGTAATCGTGTTTTAAAGGCACCCGATAGCCTGTTTTGTATAAAAGTAACTTTTAAAGGTTTCGAGGGCTAGAAAGGATTTTGAGAATCCCAACTAACGTCACCCTCAATGTTATAGCAAGGTAAGAGTGATTACATGTCGCCCTTTAGCAATTAACGCAATTTCTCAACCTTTCTTGATGTCGCGAAAGCCTACCCCCATCCACTCCTATAATAATATAGAGCAAAATGATAAATTAATATCGTTTCCACTTTATAGTACTTCAACGTCTCTCTCTCGTTCCTATATGACTATCCATACTCTTATTATGTTAAACTATTTGGAAAGTTTATGAGCTCCCAAGTTGGCACAACAATTAACACAAAACTAGAATAGCAATTCATCCAAATCAAGACATTCCTCTATTACATAAAGAATCACAATTCCCTAGAAATCATATCTCTCATTCACAATTATCAATTGCAATCATCTAACCCATACAGTTTGAAGTCCAAGGACGCCCAACTTAGTAAACATCAAGCAAAGAAAGTGACTTCATTTAAGAACCATCTTTCCCTTCAAGATCATAATGCAAGATATCCCTTTCTATCCATTCTTCCTACTATTTAAAAATCACAGCATCTTCATAATCTCACATAAATTTATTCTACATTCAAAGATCAACAATCATTAGTGCATACAATTTGATGCAAACCCTATAACAAAACTCAAACCATACTATACCAGAATTCATAGAGCCATAAAATTCCAAGGAATACCACATGCATTACAATTCCTTGATGCCAAATTCTCCTACTTGAACCAAAGACCCTAAGTCCACTCAATTCCCAATTTAAACATAGAGAAAACCTTGTTCTTAGCCATTGGACTCAAACTCAAGCCTAGACAAAAATAACCCCTCATCACCTTTATTTCTAATCTATTATCTTTCTCATGATCAATCCTCCATGTCCAAAATCAACAACCAAAGTCTCACTTCCTTCCAATTAACATCCCACCAATCATCATCAAATCCCTTGCAAATTTAAGAAAAACGAACACATTAACAATTTATACTCAAGCAACTAATATACAAAGCCAAAATTCATATTTTAATAGATTAATACAACTAAACACAACAATAAATCCAACCTCAACTGAAGTGGAAATCACTACATTATAGAACACCCCAACCATGATCCCTATACATCAAACATACATAATGAGTTGCAAATTCTTCACATTCCAAGTACAAATTTTAGTGTGCCAACTTGCAGCACTATACACTTTTATTTGAAGTTCCAAATCATAAATTTGCAATCGCTAAAACAGCACAAACCAAAAGTCAATTCGAACAACACACTCATGAACCAAACAAGCTTCAATCATACATGATTTGATCCACTTAAACTCAATATACACACAGCCACGAAGAATCTTGAAAGAACAAACATCTCAAAAATTAATTCCACAAGCCTAAGGATTATTCCAGCCATAAGTTCCCCTCACATAATCATTTAAGCATTGATAAAAACAACAACCTATTTAGGCTTTTACCTCAAAGCTAATGCCCCATACGTCTCAAAAATCCTTGAACCAATTTCACTAATCAATTCCTACTATGTCAACATAATCAATTTCATCATTACACAACACAACCTACCTCTTACTAAATCTATTTCCATCATCCTTTAATAATTTCAATAGCCTCATACATCTCTAAAGCCAAGCCATCAATCAACTTCAAATATTTCAACTTCCATAGGCTTCTAAAAAACTTTTACAAAAGATTCCTATTGTTTTTCTAAATTTCATCTTCACCATGATGCCATTTCAAAAATCTGTTTCAAAGTATCCTCACATTTAACCTACCTAAAAAACAATAAGGCACCCAAAATCATTTAATCTCAATTTACACAAGGAAATCTTAAACAAACCAGCACCAATTCACTTCCAACCAGCCATAAAACTATGTATTTCATTTTAAATCAAACCAAGCAATTAACTAAACAAAGAAGCACAAGCTGCCAAACCTTTGGGGTTCTTAAAACTACTAAAACTTCAGTCCAGGTTCAATCT
Organism: Mimosa pudica; assembly: GCA_029929735.1. Lineage (NCBI taxonomy): Eukaryota > Viridiplantae > Streptophyta > Magnoliopsida > Fabales > Fabaceae > Mimosa > Mimosa pudica. The sequence continues at coordinate 10,599,088 of JAKELP010000018.1, read as the reverse complement.
CTCATTAAAAAAAACAAGAATAAAAGCTAAGGTTTCAGCTTCTACCTATTTAACAACCCAAATCCCATGAATCAGTTCGGATTTCACTCAATCTTGCCCAAAAACTTGAAGAAAAATGGCATAAACCACAAGAGAGGGTTACCTAAACTCGAATGTGTGCTTGAATGTCCAATAGATGTCGGAGCCGCCATGAGTCGTCATCGGAACTCGCCGGAATCGGCTTCCTTCTCGTCGGAAATCGTCCTCCAACTTATAGGCCGAATAAAAACCCAAATGGAGAAAAGGATATGAGGAAACCAACATAAAAATGAAGGTATAGCTCGAAATATGCATGAAAAATCAAAGCTTTACCTCTTGCCTTTACTGGCCGCCGGCGATCTTGTCGGAAAAGCAAAAAGAAATGAATGGGGAACGAAGAGAATAGAAAGAGAAGAGTAAGAGAAGGCCATTACTGACCGGCCAGCCCTGGGCCACCGGCGCCGTCCGCCGCTAACTCGTCTGTGGATTTCGCCGGAGCACAAAGGGGGGTAGGGAGGAGAAGGGCGAAGGGTTTGAGAGTGAGGGAGGGTGGAGGCCGTGTTTTGGTGTTATAAGGGAGGAGAGGGCTTTGTTTGGTTTGGTGTAATAAGGGTGGTATATGATAATTTGTAGCCCAAACTTGCCATAGTGTACTCTTTTAATTTTAAAACCACTTAAATCAGCCTCCAATCTCCTTAACCTTCACAATATTTTGGGTTTTACCATTCCGTCATATTTCAAACTCTTCAATTTCTTAATTAATTATATGCACATTTATTACTCAAAATTTTCCAAATGTCCTAAAAATCACCAAAAATTCCTAAAAATTCCAAAATTCCTAATTTCTCCATTTATTATTTCTCAAAACACTCCTTGATCCTGCATTAAATTTTCAAGATGTTACATCAACAAACATTTATTAACCACCAATTCATTTAAATCATCTTTCATTAACAAAACTCCAACTCAAAGAGTCATAAAAAGTTCCATAAATTCACAAAATAATTCCCAACTTCAATAAACTCAATTACCATCCAAAAATCCTCAATTAACCATTTAAAATCCTCAATTTTTGTTTTGATATTAAATATAAAAACATTCATACTCTATTAACCTCAATAAAGAAATTCCTATGAAATTTCCATATGAATTCATTGAATATGGTCAAATAGAATAATTAAAATGAGTTTCAGATCAACTTGATATGATTTTCTCGTTGGTAGAAACATAAAAGACGTAAATTTAGAATGTAAACTCGTAAGTTTTTATGAAGTTTACATGTAGTAAAAATTTAAGTGACCTGTGACCCGTTTTGATTGAGTAGAGCCATAAAAATGGTAAAATCATAGAGTTAACTCGCGAGTTTGACAATAATATATATATATATATATATATATATATATATATATATATATATATATATATATATATATATATATATATATATATATATATATAGACACACACACAAAAAAGTTTCCCTGATAATTAGACACAAACAAAATGGCATTATCTTCTTCAAAGTCTTATTTTCTCTCTTCCACAATTGTTATCTTCCTTGTCACATCTATCAATACAAATAATGCAACCAACCAACTAGGTTTCACTGTTAAAATCATACATAGAGATTCTCCAAATTCTCCATTCTATGATAACTCCACAACACTTTATCAAAAATCACTAAACGCTCTCCGTCGATCTGCGAAGCGCACAACTTATTTCTTCCCTGAAATCAAATCTTTCTTTGAAGATCCTGAGGTTGAAGTAATCCCTCACTCTGGTGATTACCTCATGGTCTATTCCATAGGAACACGCCCTTCTTTCGAAACTGTTGGTATTTTTGACACAGGAAGTGATCTTATTTGGTTAAAGTGTGATCCTTGCAAAAATTGTATTGATCCCACGGTTCCTCCTTTTAAATCATCTGAGTCCATCACTTATCACAACTACTATTGCAAGTCTCAAAAGTGTAGAAAAGTGGGTTATGCAGTGAAAACAAGTTGTGATAATACTTTAGCCTGCAAGTATGAAATAAAATATATGGACGGTTCTGGCGCAAATGGTCTTATAGCACAAGACACAATGATTCTTGGCTCTATAAGTGGTAACAAAGTGGCATTTCCTCGAACTTTGATTGGTTGTGCTCATGAAACTTTTGGTGAACTATTGCGTTCTCCTAGTTCTGGCGTTGTTGGGTTAGGAAGAGGTGCAAACTCTTTAATCTCACAAATAAGTTCTTCCGTTCAAGCAAAATTCTCATACTGCCTTACTTTATATACTTCTAGTATTTATAGTGTGTTGCATTTCGGAGAAAACGCTATCGTTTCTGGAGCTGGGACTATCTCTACTCCTCTTGTGTTACAACGACCTGAGACTTATTATTACGTTTCTTTAGAATCAATTAGTGTGGAAGACGAAAGAATAGAGTTTTCAACAGGTGTGTATTATTATTGAATTATTCTTTACTTTAATTATTTTGCAACAAACAAAGAGCATTGATGAAGGTTGCTAAAAATCACCTTATTATAACATTTAGTGAATGTTACATCTAATTTTCATTGTGTATTGGTCAAAAATTTGTTTATTTTAATTCATTATAGTGATTTACCTCAAATATAACCTTAAAAATTTGAAATTTTATAAACAGGTGATGGAAAACCTGTCAAAATTAAATTTTTTGTAAAAGATTCTCACCTTAACTCAATTCCTTCGTTGCATTAAGAGTTTCTGCCGAATCTGAAATCCGATTGTAGTTGCATTAAGGGGTTTGCATGTAACCATATGTTTTAAATCAAAATAAAAAAGAGTGTGGATCCTTAGATACCACTGCCAATGAATTTTCTATGACAAATATGTGTGTGCATACGGGCGGTTTGGTTGAGTATTCATAATAATTGGTGAATCTACAATTTTCTTTTCATTTTAAGTAGTGAATGTGTGTCAAGAATTTATATATATCAAAATAATATGTGCATTATACTCGAAGAGAAAGAAGTAACAATGATTATTCATATGCATGTATTTCATTAGGGAATTAATAGTCATTCATCTCCCATTCGTGAATATGTTTTTTTCCTTTCAAGCAAACAATATTCCTTTTATTGATGATATTCTTAATGTATCCTTTGATTGGTATGCTTAAGGTATTTATCATCCTGTGAATGCTCTCCATGGCTTTATTTGACTTTTACGTCTTATTATTTCCTTCCTTGTTGCGCCAACTCAAACAATGAACCGACATGTACTCTAAGCTAGTTGTTCATGACGAACTTGTCTTCCTTCGCTCCCGCCCTTTGCTGTCTTCATTCATGGTTAAATTTCTCATATATATTTATAGCACCACAATCTACATAAATTCGTGATATCTGATGTATTATGGGAAAAACAGGTTTTATTTTAAATTCTATATGATTTTTCAAATATTTAATCAGTTTAACTTGAAAAAATACTTCATTTTCTAGGATTAAATCTTTCAAAAACCATATAAAATTGAAAACAAAAATGATTTTAACCCATAATATATTAAAAAGTCTTTGATAATTTGTAGGGTATGGTGGTGTAAACATATATGAGATTTAATTCAAAAATGAAGTTATTTAATGGTAAATGGTTCGAGCCAACGGGAGCGGCAATTGAGGGAAGCCAAGTCCATCCATGACAAAGGCCAAATGATGTCCCAAAAATATTTTTATGTTAGATTCTCGTATATATTTTATGAGTTCATTAAATATATTTGAAGAAAAATAAAAGATCATATATCACAAATAAAATGAATGTGGATTATATTTAAGCGATGAAATCAAATTTTCAACTAGTTCCTATATGTTTGGCATTAACGATGGTAACATTTTTGTGACATGCACGTTTAGCACTAAGCAATGTATGTACTCATTCTACATAATTAAGAGTACTAACATGAGTTATTACTCATTTTCAGAGGAGGGAAATACATATGTTGATTCTGGGACAACAATATCATTTCTTCCTAAAGATATTTACAACAAAGTGGAAGCAGAAGTCGCAACAATTATTGAGTTAGATAGAACTCCTTCTCCATTTGACAATTATAATTTAAGCCTTTGTTATATGTCAAAAAGCATTGAAAGCTTGGGTGTTCCCATTATTACTCTTCATTTTAAGGGAGACAAAGCAGATTTGGAATTGAGTCCAACTAATACCTTCTTTATAGCTAGTTCAAGTGTAGTATGCTTTGGATTTTATCCCATACCAAGTGGTAAAGCCCTTTTAGGAAACAAACAGCAAACCAACATGTTGGTTGGCTATGACCTTCATAATAATCTCATTTCCTTCAAGCCAATGGATTGCTCCAACCAATAACAGTTAGTTAAAGAGAAATAGCTAAGGACTGCTCCAACCAATAACAGTTAGTTAAAAAGAAATAGCTAGGAACATAGGTTTGGGCCTATTCTCTTGGAAACACTATTTTTCTCTCAAATATGTGATACTTTGAAAGTTCTTACATTCTTCTTCTATGAGAGGCATATAATTTGTGTTCAATATGCATGGATTCTTTGAGGGTGAAGTTGTTACATTCATCTTTATAATGTTTAGCAATTATGTTTACATCCTTTGCCTACTAGTTATGAAGTTACTAAGCCACCAATGTCCGGAAACACCTCACTCAATACTCAAGCGCTTCTCCATTATCTTGCCAATTTTTTACAATGGTTTTGTTTAATGGTGGAGAGTGTCACTCACTAATTTGTTGTGGATTTGCAAACATATCTATCTAGGACAACATCCTAGTTCACTAATCGAACCATATATCTATTGTTCCTTTGTATGTGTATACTCATGTGAAAACTTTAGTTGAAACATGTTTTTTAAAGTAATCTGACATCTAGTGCTCATAAAAGCATTACAAAACATTCAAATTTGTAGGCAAAATATTCCCCATCATCAAAATACAAACAAATATCAATCAGCATTTTGTGTATAGAAATGAAAATGCAATCGAAATGTAACTTAATGCCAATAATCATAAGAAAAGCGAGAATTCAATACTTGAGGGATACAAATATACATACACAAAATTTCGGCGCTTTTATTGATCTGTCGAGAAATAGCCATATAAAAGTCAACTTTGACTGACGTATAAGTACAATCTGAAAATTATAACTAAAAAATACCAGGATATTTACTGAAGTCAAGAATATGAGGTGTTTCTATATGATAGTTGGCAGTCATCTTATGTAAGTGATTTGCCTTGTCATATGCAACAGGATTATAATTTGCATATTCATAATCCTAATGCATAAGGACAGGCACCAGAATTGTGAAATACTTCTATCACTTATCAAACTCTCATCACAGGAAATTTTGCAGATGGAAAACTCAGTAAATATTAATGAACCACACAGATGAAATTTTGTAACAAAATATTTTGTTATGAGCACGCACCATTCATAGTACTTTATATTTACACGTATCTGATAGCAACCATAAATTGACCAGTCAATTCAAATAATAACTCACAATTATGGTCAAATAATTGGTCTCTTTATCAATCATTATGTTACCATATTGTAAATCATTGTGGCAAAACCCTATCCATTGCTGAGCACTTGAAAGCTCCTTTTCTAACATATTCCTTTCCAACTGTATCCAAATAAAGGCTTCAATCTCTTCAGGGCAATACAGGCACTTGGCCTTAGCTAGCCAATTCCCGAAGAATCGAGATAATTTTGTTTAGGAAGTTGTACTTAAAAATGGAAGCAGAGTATGCTTATTTTGAGGACATGTAACTAAATCTTAAAATGCTTTTGTTGTCTTATTTGTTCAAGGAGTTGAGATAGGTGTTCTAATGTACATACCATAATCTGACAAAGAGGTTGGCTTTTTTGGGAGCAGGCATATCAAGATCATGAAACTCCTTCATTTTGGCCGCTATAAGAGAAGAGATATTGGAATCATGCAGATCAGGTGCTGATAAAGTCTGACAAATTCACATAAAAGTAAACAGATTATTCTCATTTGATAATGGATATGTCATATGACTGTAAGGCGTTCAAAATTGTGGCAATGCTAGATGAGTTAGGCAGAACCTATGCTATACTAGTGGTCTTTTTTTTATACTAGTGTTTCACAATGCAGCATGCAGCTTTCGTTCTATAGTTACCATTCATAAACCTTCAACACGTCCATTAGCAAACCGTCCTAGCAGACGTGGCCCCTTCCCAAAAGATAAAGGAAAATAAATCCTTGCTACAATAAGAAAGGAGCCTAAAATCTATAATTGGTATGTACAAATTAAGCCAATTTTTCACAATTGGTATATTCGAATTTCACATGAAACTTGGTATATATGTACAAATCCTTGCTACAATCAAATTCATTATCTGAGCAAATTTCACATGAAAATTCAATCAACAATTGTGTATTCCATATATATAATTACAGCTGACAATATGTATATATGTATATCATGAACTACATAATTTTTCTGTTCAATAATATAAATTATATAATTTCATTCCGTACGAATCAGAAAATGAAGATGACAAATCCAAATGGTGTCTCAAACTTCATCTTCATTTACTAGAGAAAGCTCTTCATTTCTCTGACCTATACACAGAACCAAACGTATTTTTCATCATCCATTTTATTAGTTGGCAATTAAAATCAGAAAAATCCATTTCGGAAATACTAAAATTAGAATGTAAATTCAGTAAACAAAAGTAAGAAAAACTCAGAGGAGTGAAACTAATTCACTGAACTCGTAAAAACAATAAATTCAATATAACTTTCCATATAGTAGAAATGTAAAAACAATAAATTTAGCATGAAAACTCATACATTTTCACCGAGTTTACATGTAGAAAAAAATTAACTGACTCGTAAAACGTTTGGATTAGGTAAAGTAGTAAAAATGGTAAAATGCAAGATTAAACTCGTGAATTTGACAACAATGCCTATATATATCAAACAAGTTTCTCTACCAAGGACAACCAAAATGACATCATCTTCTTCAAAGATCTATCTTCTCTCTTCCACAATACTTATCTTCCTTCTTACATCCCTTAATAAAAATGGTGCAACAAACCAACTAGGTTTCACAGTTGAAATCGTACATAGAGATTCTCCAAATTCTCCATTCTATGATAAGTCCACAACACCCTATCAAAAATCACTCAATGCTCTTCGTCGATCTATGAAGCGCGCAACTCGTTACTTCCCCGAAATCAAATCTTCCTTTGATGATCCTGAGGTTGAAATAATATCTCACTATGGTGATTACCTTGTGCCCTATTCCATAGGAACAAGCCCTCCTTTCAATACTCTTGGTTCTCTAGACACAGGAAGTGACCTTATCTGGTTAAAGTGTGATCCTTGCAAACAATGTTTTGATCCAACGGTCCCTTCTTATAAATCCTATGATTCCATAACTCATGAAACCTATTATTGCTTTTCTCTAAAGTGTAAAACAGCAAACCAGTCAGTGGCGACAAGTTGTGGTCCTACTTCAGCCTGCAGGTATCAAACAATGTATACAGATGGATCTGGTTCAATTGGTCTTATAGCGCAAGACACTTTGATTCTTGGCTCTACCAGTGATAACAAAGTGGCATTTCCTAGGCTTGTGATGGGCTGTGCTCATCAAACGGTTGGTCAAAATCTTTACCATCCTAGTTCAGGCATTGTTGGGTTAGGAAGAGGTTCAATATCTTTAATCTCACAAATAAGTTCTTCTGTTCAAGCAAAATTCTCATACTGCCTTACTACATTTACTACTTATAAACGTAGTGTGTTGCATTTTGGAAAAAATGCTATCGTTTCTGGACCTGGGACCGTTTATACTCCTCTTGAGTTACCACATAAAGAGGATTTCTATTATGTTTCTTTGGAAGCAATCAGTGTGGAAAACGAAAGAATAGAGTTTTCAAAAGGTGTGTTTCATTATTAAATTCTTTATTCTTTCATTATTATGCAATCAACAAAGAACATTTCCTAAGATAACCTTATCAATGAATTCCATATGACAAATATGTGTGTGCATGCATGCGATGTGCTTGGGTATTCATAATAATTGGAGAATATGCAAAGTTTTTCATTTTTAATAGTAAATTTGCGTCATGAATTTATATATTTCGAAATAACATGTGGACTATATCATTATACTCGAAATGAAAGAATTGACAAAATAAATATCATATAATATGTGTGTATTTCATTGAGGCATTAATAGTCATTCATCTCCCAGTGGTGAATCTATTTTTTTCCTTCTAAAAAATATTCCTTCGATTCATTATATACTTAATGTATCTTTCGATTGATATTCTTATTGTATTTATCATCCATGTAAATACTATCCTTGGCATTATTTGGCTTCGATGTTTTATTATTTCCTTCTTGTTGCACGAATTCAAAAAACTGAACCGACATGCACTCTTCACTAGTTGTTTAAGATGGACTTGCCTTCCCTCCTTTGCTGCTCTTGTCTTTTGCGGTCAATTAACTTCATTTTATAGGTTTAAGTTTCTCATATTTTTTTATGCCAACATATTATATATAAAGAGTGATATTTAATATAGGGTAAAGGTGCAAATATGGGTCCAAACAATTACGCCAGGAGAACATAGGGGGAAGAAGTATTTTCGGGTTCAATTCTGGGTTTGAAGAATAAATATTGGTGCGATATAGGGTACGCCGTTAATGTTGACCGACGTTGACCGTTAAACGCTGACGTGGCGGGGGAATAAGATTTTTTTGCCGACGTGGCATGCTTATGTGGCAATTTTTTCTGAGTGTGGGGCCCACATTATTTAAATTAATAAAAAAATATAAAATAACCCCCCCCACATACACCTTCCCTGCCACCTCCCCCCCCCACCACCACCTTCTTCCCTGCCACCTCCACCTCCACCTCCACCCACCCACAACCTTCTTCCCCGCCACACACCCCACCCACACCAACACCAAACAAACACCACCCCAAACACCAAACACCCACCCTCCCTCTTCACCCCACCCACACCCACCACCACCCCCAACCTTCGGCCACACCTCCACCGTCCCCCACCACCTTCACCTCCCCCGCCTGACCACCACCATCATTCCGGCCATCATCCTCACTTTCACCATTCTCATTATTCTTATAATCATATTCACTATCGTGATAATCACCATGACCATCATTATCTCCGCCGTCTCCGTCGCCGTCACCGGCGCCGCCACCAATTTCATCATCAATGGACTTCATTTTGTACTTGTGACCAGTGGAATGGTCGATCAGTAGTAGTCTCTCCACAATATTGACATCATGATTCCTAAGCGATGTTGTTGCGTAAGATTTGTTGCCGCCGAAGTTGGCTCCGGCACTCGGAAACGGCCTCTTTGCTGCTGCCTCCTGGAAGTGGGCCACTATAGGCCTAGAGCAGGTGGAGCGATACCAAAGTGATTGCCTTCCATTGGTGTGGGTACTGATGGTGATGGGCTTGCCCTTCATCAGTTTGAAGCGAAGAGATACAATCTGGTCAGGCGGGGGAGGCGAAGGTGGTGGGGGACGGTGGAGGTGTGGCCGAAGGTTGGGGGTGGTGGTGGGTGTGGGTGGGGTGAAGAGGGAGGGTGGGTGTTTGGTGTTTGGGGTGGTGTTTGTTTGGTGTTGGTGTGGGGCAGGGAAGAAGGTTGTGGGTGGGTGGAGGTGGAGGTGGAGGTGGCAGGGACGAAGGTGGTGGTGGGGGGGAGGTGGCAGGGAAGGTGTATGTGGGGGGGGATTTTATATTTTTTTTATTAATTTAAATAATGTGGGCCCCACACACTCAGAAAAAATTGCCACATGAGCATGCCACGTCAGCAAAAAAATCTTATTCCCCCGCCACGTCAGCGTTTAACGGTCAACGTCGGTCAACATTAACGGCGTACCCTATATTGCACCAATATTTATTCTTCAAACCCAGAATTGAACCCGAAAATGCTTTTTACCCCTATGTGCTCCTGGTGTAATAGTATGGACCCATATTTGCACCTTTACCCTTTAATATATTATAGCCAAAACAGTTTTTTTTTTCAAATTTATATTGTTTTTAGAGATTTAATCATTTTATCTCAAAAGAAATACTAGATTTTCTAGGATTATAGTTTCCATAAAACATATAAATTAAGAAATGAAACTGATTTTTCTCGTAAGATATCAAAATGTCATTGATTATTCTTATCATCTCGTGATATAAATAGATATGAGAAATTTAATTCAAAAACAAAATTATTTAATGGTAACCGGCACAAGCCAATGGCAGCAACAAATGAATGAAGTCATGTCCATTCACGACAAAGGCCAAATATGTGGTTTGATGTCCCTAAAATAATTATTTTTTACATTAAATTATAAAAACAATTTATGAGTTCAGTAAAATAATTTGAAGAAAATAATAGATGTGGATTATATTTATGTGAATGAGTTAACCTCCAATTACCTCTTATATTGGCTAGGCCTTAAGGGTGGTATCATTTTTTTACATGCATTTCCATTAAGCATTAAGTAACATATGTACTCATTCTACATGATGAAGAATACTAACTTGAGTTATTATTGCAGAGGAAGGAAACACAATTGTTGATTCTGGGACAACATTCTCATCGCTTCCGAAAGATTTTTACAAAAAAGTGGAAGCAGAAGTCGCAACATTTATTGAATCAGAAAGAGCTCCTTCTCCACTTGAATACAATGTAAGCCTTTGTTATAGATCAAGAAGCTTTGAAAGCTTGGGTGCTCCCTTAATTACTCTTCATTTTAAGGGATACAAAGCAGATGTGGAGTTGAGTCCGACTAATACCTTCTTCAAAGCTGATCCAGATGTATTTTGTTTTGCATTTTATTCCATACCAAGTGGTAGAGCCCTTATAGGAAACACCCAACAAACCAACATCTTGGTTGGCTATGACCTTCGTAATAATCTCATTTCCTTTAAGCCAATGGATTGCTCGACCTAGAACATTTAGTGTGTGTTTATTACATATTTTCTGAGGAATTTAGTTGGAGAGAAATAGGAACATAGGTTCAGGCCCGATTCTTGTGCGAACGTTATTATTTCTCTCAAATATGTGATACTTCAAAAATTCTTGCATTCTTCTTCTATGAGAGACACATAATTTATGTTTAATATGCACGGATTGTTCAAGGGTAAAGGTACAAAGCTAAACGTGGTTATATATAAAATTGCATTTTACATTATTATAAATTTAAGAGTGTAAAACTTGTTTCTTTAACTTAAAATGGGGCAACGTGAGATTCACGTTAGATAGGCCTAAGGTTTGTTAGCCTTAACTATGGCCCACCATTGTAAGTAGTCAGATGTTAGCCATGACATTGAAAAATGGTGGGTGCATAGCTATGGCTAATGGATGTTAAATCAATGGGAATCTCATATTTGACCCATTATAAGTTACAAATATTATTTATAAATTGTTTTTCATTTGTTTTGATTTTATGGATATTAATTAATTCTCTCAATTCATTTTGAATCGTATTTGTATATGTATGCCTTTGTCAAATTAAGTGGATGTTTCATACTGTTTAGGATGTTTCATACTAATTCATACTAGTATATAATCTAATCCGAGTTTTAGCTTAATTAGGATGAGAAAATGAGTCTTTCAACTTACCTTGACAAATTGTATGATGTATATGGTAGGCCAATTTAATGGTTTTGAATCATTTTAATTGAATTTAAATAAAATATTTTATAATTTTTTAAAATTGTTATAAAATTGTCCTTAATCATCTTAATATTATTCAAGGATTATGTTTACATACTTTTCCTATAAGTAGTGTACTTACTGAGCCACCAATGCTAGGAAACACCTCACTCTATACTCAAGCCCCTCTCCTCTATCTTCCCAATGCTTTTCCAATGGTTAATTTGTTTAATGGTGGAGAGTGTCACTCACTAATTTCTTCAGGATTTGCAAACATCTCTCTAAAACAACATCCTACTCCACGAATCCAACCATATATTTATTATGCTTTGATTAATCCAACCATTTATTTGATTAATACAACAAACAATAGAGAGAGGAAACTATGAAATAGAACTATGTGAAACCAAAAATTAATATAAGCAAGTGATTTTATAGTTGAAAAGATAAAATTTTTAAATGAAGGTGAAGAGGGAAAACTCATAACTGAAACAATTGTGTTGAAAAAAAATCAGAAAATGCACATCTTTTCAACTTATATAAAGTCTGAATTTTATCTTTAAATTTTTAAAAGGGCGAAGGTGCGAAAACGATACTATACTTTACCCAAATGTGGGTTTGTAATACTAAAGTTTCGCGAGGTGTAAAAATAGTACCAACTTGTGGTTCAGATGCAAATATAGTATTTTCACTTAAGGGAAATGAAATTTAGATATGAAAATATTTGTTTTTGCCCCTCATTAAATTATTCTCTTCTTCAACCTCCCTTAAGTGAAATCGTGGGTGAAGAGAGAGGTTGAAAAAGAGAATAATATAATGAGTGGCATAAGACTCTTTTTATATATAAATTTTATTTCCTTAAGTGAAAATATAATATTTGCACATGAAACCCAAGTTGGTACTCATTTTGCACCTTGCGAAATTTCAGTAACAGAATTCTCCTATGGGTAAAGTTTAATATCATTTTTGCACATTCGCTCTTTTTAAAACTATATTCTTACCTCTATGAGAGATGGGTCCGGATTGATTATAGCCTTACTTGGTAGCATCATTGTAAATCAACGATTATCCATCAACGATATCCAGATATGTATTCAATAAAGGAAACTAAATTCTTAGTCCTCTAAATTCACTCAGTTGTGCGTAGAAATGTAATTCCATTGGAGGAAATCCTATTAATGAATAGTCGGACTTAAAAATTCAGGGGATTTCCTCATAATACAAAAAGGAAAATACTTGCATCCAATTTCTTGTATGAATTTCATCAAATTCTCTAATAACATGCAGTCATATGTTTTACTTTTGAAATATTTTCATTTAACTATACATCAACATGAAATAAATTGGACACGGGACCTTGTGTGATTGAAATTTGAAGTAATTGATATATAAGAAATTTAATATAAATATGTTTCATAAAAAATCTGTGCAATTGTCACGCCCAGGACTTTGTAAGTGTGACTGGCACGAAGTTGAAGATATTAAAACTTCACAAGCCCTTTAAAATTAATTACAAACATATTAAACATAAATTCTTTATTCATAGTATTTTGAAACATTTACCATTTTAAGCATTTGTCTATAACATTTGCATCTTTATGCATAGAAAGATAAATACACAGGGAAATGAATGTTTAAGAACCTATTATTTACAATAAAAAATGTGAATTTGTTTTTTTCTTAAATTACTTTTACCTTCTGTTGTCTTAAAGTACAAAATGTAGTTCCACATTCTTCCATCTGAAATACAAAACACTATAAATATGTGTAATATCGTCAAAATGACTTCATATTTAAACCCCCTAAAATTGTATAAATAAATAAATAAATGAAGATATAGAATATAGAAACTTTAGTTTATCATAATCATACTGCATTTGAGAATAGAAACCAAAAAGGCAAAATCATCATAACATAAAAGTAATTACTTTCAAGGTTTACAAAGTAAATATGAATACTCATAATTATGAAAAACTTGTTTTCTATAGAGAAACTGACACAAGTGAAATAACAGGCGTGGACGCACAGTCCACGAGGGTAAATAATAATTGTGACACGAAGTCAAGAAAATAGGCGTGGCAAAACCATAAAACAGGCGTGACATGAAGTCACGAAAATAGGCGTAGCTCGAGACTACGAAAACCAGTGAACAGGCGTAGCTCTAGTCTACGAAAACAAGAGAACAGACGTAGCTCGAGACTGCAAAAACATGAAGAATGCATTTCCTATAATCCGAATTCAACATGCAAGCATCCAAACACCTTATCTCAATTCATAAATCACCTTCATTAATCATTTTTTTCCAACTTAATTCAGCGAAACAATAAAACTGCAGAAAAATTTATAAATGCATATGCACTGCCAAGATAAGTCTTCAACAAAAATTGCATTTGAAACCAAAATCTTATGCTCACACTTGCCATGGAAAAATCAAAGCTTGACTACAAAAAACCAATTATTGAAATTGTCAAAATCTGCAAGACAAATGCCACTTTTGCAGCAACCACTTTCATTCATTCACTAATAAAAAAACAAATAATTTACCTTCCTTTCCTTTCACACCCATGATACTTTTCTAGCTCTGTTCAATTATCCATCATCTAACATATATCAACACTTTATTTTATTATCTTCAAAGCTGAAGTTTAACACATAAACAGAATAATAACATATTAGTACCAAAATCTCCAATCAGATTCATTAATGAAAATCAACATTCCCAGCCAAACCAAAAGAACAATGCCCAAGAACCCTTCAATCCCGAGTCTCATTCAAATCCTTTTAGTAATCCTAAATTTCTGTTATAACGAGCTGATTCCTGTACAAAAACTAATTTAATTTATTCATGAACCTAAAGCAGCAAAATCCCCAACCTTTCAAACTAGTCCTTCTTTTAGACATTTTATCAAACACCTTGAGTGCATTCCAAAAAATCAAATGATTTTATTAATCATTTTTCCCTGCCACTCTCTTGCCTATTTTCCAAAATTTCAGTCCACTTTTATGACATACTCAGTTCATTATAAAACAGAGAAATAATATCGCATCCAAAGTACTTATAAATATACATCAGTGCCTTATAAATCTAACATGCACCAATAAACATATAAAAGCATCTTCAAGCTTGTTCAAACTAATAGCCAAAATCATCCATATAATTGATTAGACCTAATTTTATATAGTTTAGCATGTGCAAATGTGTTTAATTAGTGTGCTTTAATTGTCATATTTGTTCATTATTGGGGATTATTCATGTGCATGCTATTGTGTTGAAAATTGATTAGTATTTGCTTAATTACTTGCACTTTGAGTAACTAGGGGTATTTTGGTCATTTTCACGATCTACCTCATTTTTTTTGTGTAGGGGTCCCAAGTGGGCCCCACATACCCCATGAGGAGAATGGAGGGTAAAGAGAAGCATGAGATCAAAGGCAAAGGTATAAGGACAAATATTACCCTTTTTGTGAAAAACAAGGGATTTACACTTTGAAAAATGATACCAAAAAGGGTAATATGGAGCCAATATTCAAATTTCAAACTCAAAAGGCACTTGGAGAGCATGTTTGGAAAGAGGAGGAAAAGTATAAAGAGACGAATAAAGTGGAGGAATGCATTTAGCCACATACCCATCCATATACACCCATTTCCTCATTTACATTTCATTTCACTTGCATTTCACCTTCATTTCATTTTCCCTTCATGTTCATTTTGGCCAAGACACATAAAAACACATCTCCACCTTCATTTTACTCATTCCTTCACTTTCCATCTCATTTCCATCTTCTTCCTCTCCATTTTCTCTCTTCTTTCCACACACACACCTTCATGGCCGACCCTAACCACTCATTTCCTCACCATTTTCACCTCCAAAATTCGAAATCCATGGCTTCCTCCACCACATACCTCTTCAAGATGGAAGTTCTAAGCATGATTTGCTAAGCATTTCCTCTTCTCCTTCAAGATGTAGCTTTGCACGTGAGATTCATCAACAATTTGGCCAAGACTTTGTTTGTATTTCTTGAATCTTAGCTCTTATGTATATGCTTGCCTTTTGTGACCTAGGATTTAGGAAGCATTAGGTTAGAAGTGTTGAGTTTTCACATTTCTACTTCAAACTATGAGCTATGATTTGTGATGCTACCAAAATTTTGATAAAAATTCCGCAAGTGTAAGGATCGTATTTTAGTAAAGTGGTAACTCAAGGTCGATCCCACAGATACTTAGACAATTAATAATTAGGCATTATATCTCCTATTTTCATAGTTGAGTAAAAATTGATTTTATTTACCTAATATCTAAGAAAATAAAATAAAACAAATATTTACACACATGAAATTCACAAGTCAAAAGAACAGCCTAAAGCCACTAATCTCTTATCTACTTCTTATATTTTATTCCCACTAAATTAATTATGAATTAATTCAACTAGCTAATCTAGAGTACTAGTGTCTATAAATGCCTTTCGGTTTTCACCTATATCCTTGCCTACCTTAATTA
The DNA here is from genome assembly GCA_029929735.1 of Mimosa pudica. Classification (NCBI taxonomy): domain Eukaryota; kingdom Viridiplantae; phylum Streptophyta; class Magnoliopsida; order Fabales; family Fabaceae; genus Mimosa; species Mimosa pudica. The sequence continues at coordinate 10,582,918 of JAKELP010000018.1, read as the reverse complement.
TGTAATTTCTTACTATAATTTAGTAGGCCTAATTTATTCCGGTACCGCTCTAATGTGACTATGTAGGGCTTCTAGGTATATATGTTTATCCTAGTCGCAAATCAGATTAAAAATCCAATTCTACACTATTTAATCCCATGGTCTATTTAAAATTCCCTCTTTCGAGTCCAATTATAAATTCCCTAAACATGTCTAATGGTGATCAAGCACTAAACACGTTAATCAATAATAGCAAGATCAAATAAACTAAATCAAATTAACCATAACTAAATAGTGGGAAATAAAATAATAAGTTACAAACAAGTTCATAATACTCTAGGTTGTGAAAGGAAATTAGTCACACATGATTTAAATCATCATAACAAGACAAACTAAAAGTTCATGATAAAAGAGTAAGAATTGAACAAGATTGAGAAGCAAAGGTGCTATGTCTCCTCCAAAAACTAATTCCTCTTCAGTTCGGCGTGTTTGCGTGTATATCAAGATGATCCACCACCAAAACCAAAAGCTGCTGCCAACTCCTTGTCTCCTCCTGCGTGGCCTTTAGTTCCTTTCTTTTCTTTTGCTGCGTGAATTCTTTCGTAGGCTTTAGGAATTGGAAGAATTGTATGGCCTCCTCTTCATAAGCTCCTCTCTTCCCTTTTATATGGTTGATCTCCTTAATCAATTAGGTCAATAAAGATCCAGCCCAAGACTCATTCTTTCCTTTTTCTTTTATTTCCAGATTTGCATTATCCTATTATAAGAGAAAGAAAGGAAATAGGAAATAATCAGCATAGTTCAATCATATAATCTCATTAATAAGAAACTTTCCTTTGAAATATTTTCTTTTATTATTTAAAGTTTCCTATTTCAATTAAATTTCATATTTTCAAAATAATTACACATATAATGCTCAAATAACTTTCTTTCCAATTCACACCAAATTTCTTAATTATTTAATTAATGACTCCCCAAATACAACAAAATATTCCCAAAAATTCACTAAATACGGGGAGTCATCAATTTGGTTAGTCTTTCCTATGTGATTGAGACATTGTTGATATACTTTTGTAGCTTACTTTTCATTCATTATATGTGATTGTGTATGTGTTTGATTAGCTTGTGAATGACTTACATGGTTTTAGGATTTCTAAGCCATCTTCATCAATGAATTGTGTAGGAGAGGTTGTTTTATAGTTAGTTAGTCTAATTATAATGAGGTTTTCATTTAGTTGAACTAATTAACTTCTAACAAGCAATCTTGGCTAGGTTAATCAACTATGTATAAGTGAAATCTTGAAGGAGGAGACACTAATTCTTGAAGTTACCATCTCTATTCAATTCGGGCACTTCTAGTTTTTGTTAGGTTTTTTTATTGTAGTTGTTTAGTTAACAATCATAAATCATCATTCTCACTTCTTATTAATTTGTGTGACTTGTTAACCAAGTACTTGCAAGATTTTGAACCAAATTGTGAAAAGATCCTTACTCTTCACTGTACACATTAGTGAGTTAGAGTATTGTACTTATTTGACAAATCTAAAGGCGACATTAGGTTTAATCAATAATTTACAAAGTAGAGCCACTAAATCTTCAAAACAAAATAAACAAGAATCAATTAATTAATTATTAATAGAAAATGCAGTTGCTTTCAAGAATAAGTATTTACACATTCTTGCTAAATTAAATAGTTCCACTCCAACAGCCCATTATACCAGCAAAAAGAAAAGAGCATAACATCTCAGCCATCAAGAAAAGAAAACAACAATCTAGAACCACAATGCATACACAAAACCATCAATACACACTTGTCAAATTTTAAATCACAATAATAAATTACATTAAACCAGCAAGTTCGGTTCAGCCAAAGAAGGAAGGAAGAAAAATCAAAATTTCATGAATTAGCCAAAGAAGACCCAAACAATTAATCCTGCACACTTGGGAGCTCCATTTAACTTACAAGATCAGAAATTTGATTGCTTAGAGTCTTAGAAAAAACCCAAACTCATTGAATCAATGTACCCAAACTTAGGGTTCAAACTCTTCATATGCTACAATTTCTACCCAAATCCATCCCCTTAACCTCTAGATTGAAGCTTATTTTGTGTTTTAAAGATTATGGAAGCCTAAACCTAAGAACCAGCTCGGACGACGACCCTCCCTCTCACTCGCAAAAATCAACCATATAACTGGTTTAGGAAGGAACAGAAGTTTCGCCTGAAGCTGATTCAATCCTTGCTTGTTGGAGTGGGAAAATTGAAACCACAATCAACAAAAAATGTGTCATGATTGTCGTCTAACGTTCACCTGTGATCACCGCCTATAAAAGGAGAGTCTGGAGACAGTCTAGGTGCACCAACTATTCTTTCGTCCTTTGATATATTCTCTGCTTGTTACTATATTTTTCTTCTGTTGTTTTGTTGTCTTGCAAAGCGCAGGAAGGGTCTGTTTAATCCTGGGGAGAGTCGCGCCCTGTAACATCCCAAATTTTGATTAAGATTAATTGGAAATTATTGAGGCGTTATTTAGGAAATTTGAGTTTTAGGGAGGAATTTATGGAGATTTATTGTTATTACATCTTAATTTTTGGAATTTAAGGAAATATAGTTAAAATAATTATTTGGAGTTAGAAACTTTCATGAACAAGTATTTGGGATAGTAGATAATATTATGATGGAAAGAAGGGGATATAGTAATATATACAAACTTCTGGGCTAGAAATATAATTAAGAATAAACAATAGGGTAGTTAATTGTAGTTTTTCCCTAAATTATACATATATATAACCACCTCCTTCTTCCTTCACAAACCCTAGCCTCCCTCCCCTCCCAAAACCGTCGGCTCTCTCTCTCCCTCTCTAACACTCAAACCCTCCGCCCTCTCTCTGTTCTTCCGGACAACCCACCGGCGTCGCCGGCGAATTCGAGCCGGCCGCGCACGGCGGTGACAGCCGCTGAAGGCTGATGAAACAACCTTCATAGTCCTCTTCAAACGCACACTTTTTCTTCTCCTCCCTCTTCATCTTTGATCTCCAGCCCTCTCCCTACGAACGGCGGCCTAAGGCGCGCGGCGACGCCGGCCCCCCCACCACCACCACCATCAAACCATTCCTCCTTCCTCACTTCTCAATCTTGCGTTCTGTCTCCATCCCTCACTCTCTGTTTGCGTCGGTCAGCCCTAGATGGCCGATTTCCGGCGAGCATTTCGGCGGCGGCGAGTTCAAATCGGACAGGAAACACCAAATTCCAACTCCGGTGAGTCTCTTCTAACTGTTCTCATTCCTTTTTCTCTTGTTCTTGGTGAGATATGTGAGAGAACGAATCTGGGGTTTCAAGTTTCAGGTCTTAGAACTTCGATTTATCATGCCAGGAGGATTATTTGAGTGATTAATTGAGGATTTGTTGAGTTTGTACAAAAACCTAACATTTTGGGTGTTTAGGTCCGATGGTTTTCAAGGGGGTTTGAGTTCAAAAATTGTTAATTTGTTTTGGTAGGAATGTAATGGGGTGGAAAGATTTTGTTGCTTGTTTGTCTGTTGTTGAAATGGGCAATTTCACAAAATTTCATATTCTCCTTTTTGTTTTGTTCGTGTGTGATGCTAGTGTGAGAATGAAATTATGATTTCAGTTTGTATATGGATATCAAATTTATGATTGTGTGCACATTTCATGTTATGTTGCTGGATGATTTGAGATATTATTAATTCCTATTAGCTCATACATTGTTTTGGGTTGATTTGTGTTCTTAGTGTTTGTCAATGTTTATTTGATTCTTGATGGTCTGATTGTATATTAGATGCTAGAATTTAATGACTTGCTAAGTATTAAAGAAGAATATGATTCTGTTTGGAAACTTTATCATATGAATCTTAATTGGAAAGGTTCATGTATGATTGTTGAAGTTGGGTTGAATGCTGTGATTTTGTGTGGTTTCTGTTTTTATTTTGCTGCATCAATTGCTGGTATTTGTCATTTTATTCGGCTGTGATTAGATGCAGTAAAATGCCGCTATTGGTTGATGCATAAGGTCTTTACTCTTGTCTTGAAACTCTGATTATATATTGGATATTTTCTCTCTTGTGTATGCTTTATACGTTGCTGGAAATCTAGATCAATGATTACAAACTTCCTATCTTTACTTGTTACCTTGGCTGAATTGGGTATAAAGAATTATGTGTGAAATGTATAAGAATCATTACCAAGAAAGATCGATTATTTGAAATAATAAATTAACAATGGTTAGATGTTAGAGGCATGGATGATTGTAAATATTAAATTGAACCCTTTGTGATTATAAACTCTGACTTGGAGGGTTTTGTATATGAAACATTTTACTAAACTCTCTAATGGTGGCTTAGTTGCCTATGGCTGAACGAATACTAATAGTTGGACTAGTATGAAATGAATTTGAAAGTGTATGTGAATGTTTAGGCATTTAAGGAAGTAATAACAATTGGGCTTTTCTGTTTTGGGTTAAATTAGTTTGTGAGATGTTCTTTCCCTTGTTTAGGCTATTGCTGAAACTTTAGAGGGCTTATGAATGATCCAAAATAATAGAAGAATGGGTGTGTGTGTGTGTGTGTATGATTGGGTTGAAACAGAATTTGTTGGATGGGTTCAATTGTGTGTGCAAGTTGATGATAAGCTTAAAGAATTTCTTTTCCTCTTTGCTTCACGGTTGGGCTGAATTAAGGAAGGTTTTTAGGAAGGATAATATTTCTCTGTTTTGAGTAAATAGGAAGCATGAAAAACTGGTCTCCTTGTTGAGTTAAGATTGGGAGAGAAACTTGATGTTTCAGGGCTGTTTGGAATAAAGATGCTTTGAATTGTAATTTATATGTGGTTAGAAAATATAGTAAGACAGTTCTTGGCTAATGCTTATGTTTTAAAAGAACGATTGATGCTGATTTCTTGTTCTTGTTGGTGCTGTTTTACTTGGTTGGTGTTGTGTTACTTGGTACAGGAACTAATTGAGATAAAAATTAGCTAGAGTAACAATTGATTTGTGTATGTTGGGTCTGAAGCATGTGTTGATCAAGGTTTTGGGCTGTAGTGTTGTTGCATGCAAAACTAAAAGTCTTTTTAAGCATTTTCTACTGATATGGCAGATTAGAATTAGGAAGGAATGAAGTTAATGGCTTGAATAAAAATCTGATTTTGATTAATGGTTTTTCTCTATTTTGCTGCCATTATGTTGCTATTGTTGAAGTAGATTTGATTAATTGAATTGGGTGAACAAAGTAATGGTATTCAACTTAGTCATATTCTATTGCTTGAGCTAATTTCTTTAAATTGAGTTTGATTAAATTGTGAAGAATGAACCCATGGAATCTGTACTAGGAATTTAGAGATTTTTACTCTCTTAAAATTGATTGTGTTGATTTGTGTATGTACTTAATAAACCACGTAGCCTTTCAAGTAAAGGGGAAAAGATGGGTAGTAATATATCATACGAGAGAGACGTTAGTTAATCTATAACTCAGAATAATTATTGACCTACTATTATTACATGGTGTAATAATAGGAAAGGATGTGATCTGCATAGTTTCCTCGAGGCATGGTAAAGTAAAGGGAAAAGCAACAGAGTGCAAAGGGCATTGTAACATCCTGAAAATTTTAATATAGGATTAGAAAGTGTGGTAGGAAATAATAAATGGAAAAGTTTGAAAATTTGGGAATTTTCAGAATATTTGGAGATTTTCTTTAACATTTTAGAAGTTTTCAGGGAATAGGTGCCTAGAAATAATTGATTGAATGATTTGGAAAACTTAGAAATTATGGAAGTTTTATGGAAATTAAGGTATTGTGGAGGTTAACTAATTAGTTGCTTGGTTAGGTAAATTTAAATGGTTTAGGTACTTGGGAGGGTAGTTCAGTAATTTTCACTAAATGTATAGATTGTAAAAAAAAAACAAATAAAAACAACTCTCCCTTCTTCCTTCCAAAACCATCGGCCTCTTCTCTCTTTCTCACCATCACCATCTTTTTTTCTTTCATTCCTCATCCTACACATACATTTCGGTTCCCATCTTCAAAAACCACATCATTTCTGTGTTTGGGCTCTCCTTTCCTCATCATATCCGTGCAAACCAAGTTAGATCCATGTCTTAGGAGTTCCCTCCATTTCCGTCGCGTTTTTCCGGCGGCCTAGGCGGTGAGCAACGGCGGACGGTGGCGGTGCATGGTGGGTTTGGTTGTTTTGGTTGTTTTTCGAACTAAACTCAGTTCCAGCTTCTTTTTCTCACTTCTTTGCTTCTCCTTGGATGCAATCTCGACCAGCCACCTTAGTGGCCGATTTCCGGCCACTTTCCGGCGACGGCTAGCTCAATTCAAGCGTACAACCTCACATTCAAGTTTAGGTAAACTCTATTTCCTTCAATTTCTTTCATCTTCTACGAATTTGGAAGAGAGACCGGTTAGGGTTTGAAAGGGGATTTCTATTTTGGTTCTCAAATTAAACAAAAACACAAATTAAGCTTTGAGTTTGGATATTCAAGTGATGATTTGAATGGTTGAGTAAGGATTTTTTTTTGAGTTTAAGTAAAACCCTAATTTTTGGGCTTAAGGGCTGACATGTGTATTGTGATTTTTGGGCTCGAAATTTTTAACTAATCACCAACAAAACTTGTTTGAGTTGATCATATCACTATTGGTTTAATTTGGCTGGGGTATTAGTTGTGTGGTGTGCGTGCATGTTGAGCATTTGAGAGCTTCAATTCTGAATGTGATTGTATAAATGATGTATGTTTTATGCTTGTATGCAATTGGTGATTATAGCTTGGTAAACAAAATATTAATGATGTGCCTATACTTATTGATTTGGATTTTGCTTAAGTATTGTGATTCTTGAAGTTTTAGAGGTGATTTCCTTGCTTAGATGTTGCTTTTGAATTGCTGTTCAAATTGGGTGTTATGGTTGAGATTCAAATTCTTAAAACTAATGACTATGTAGGTCCACTTAAGTTACAACCTTGCTATGCTTGTATGATTACCAAAATTCTGTGCTATTTTATTGTTATACTTGAATAAAAATTGAATAAAAAGAGGACATTGTGAGTTGTGGATTGAGTTCTTGATAATTTGCAAATTTGGGTATTTGTGAATCCAATAGATTTCTAACAAGTTTAAGAGTTTCAATTTCAAATTGGTGAACATATAAGCTTAACTTGTTAAGGGAAATTGTTACTCCTTTGCTTACTGTGACAATTGGATTTTGTATGCTCGATATAAGACTAGAATAAAGAAATGAGTTCGGTTTCTTTCTCTAAATTGGACTGAAATGGTTTAATGTTGAAAACTTATGTAATTGCTCAAAGAAACTTAGTATTATGTGTGTGCAGTGGTTAATTCTGTGATTTGTGTAAATTAATTGAAGTGGGTCGTTCATTTGTTTTCTTTCTCTATTAATATATGATTAAAGTTCCTACCTCTCCTAGTCTCTTCCTTTATCATGTGCTTTTCCTTAACCACTGTTTGGTATTGTTCTTTTCTAATAAATCCATTGCAAGTGGTGTTGATTAGTATCCATATTTTATAAGGACCAACTAATCTATTTTAATGAATGCTCAGTCCATTACTGCATATATATTTTAAGCTAAATTGAATTTGTTATGCATTATTGTAGTAATATTGATTATTTGCGTTCCCGGTGCTTTATTCATGTGTTGGTTAATGTGTAAGTGACTGACTTTAAATTGGAGTATTTAATTTCTTAACTTTGTTTCTTGTGATTGAATTGGAGGAATGATATTGATGAAGAGGAAGTGATTGAAATAGTTTAAATTATTTTTGAGCTCATATACAAAATGTTTAATTGTAATAGTGTGCTATGTTTGATGTGGTTCATTAAGATAGAATACATAAATGGGGAAAATGGGTAGCCATATAGGAACGAGAGAGACGTGGAAGTATTATATAGTGGAAATGATATTAATTTATCATTTTGCTCTATATTATTATAGGAGTGGATGCAAGTAGGCTTTTGTGGCATTAAGAAAGGAAGGTTGAGAACTCACGTAGAATTGCTAAAGGGCGACAGGTAATCACACTTAACCTTACTATAACATTGAGGGTGACGTTAGTTGGGGATTTTGAAAATCCTTTCTCACCCTCATTATATATATTATCTTTGAAAAGTTATTTTTTATAAATTTAGGCTATCGGGTGCCTTTCAAACACGATTACTTTCATATAAAGAATTTGATTTACTATATGTAGTATCCTGGTTGGTGGTATTGCTGGACTATGTATGTGTGAGTGTATATACATTGGGATTTAGTACTTTGACAGGGATATTGAGATGTATCATAGATTATGAGGATAGGAATGAGATGTTGAATTGGAGATTGTGGGAAGAATTATTAGGGAAATTGTCCCCTCATTATGGAGAGGGACACAGTGTCAAATCATATAGTGAAGAATAGATGCTTGAATGCACCGTGGTGGCACAATGCATCTGTAGGTGAGTGTGAGAGTTGTTGTGGTAATATTAGTTGATTGGAGTATGGAGATGTTGAATTGATTTGGTTTGAAGGTGATTGTTGGACTTGAGTGGGCATGGAAGAAGTCTTTATATATATATATATATATATATATATATATATATATATATATATATATATATATATATATATATATATATATTACATTACTGGTTTTTATATCTGTGGTACCCTTTAGACGCCCTCACTACCGCACATCTCACTGTTATAGTGAGTTAAGCGGTGATTACTGGGACAAATTGTCTCATCCCACGATTACTGACATTTTTGCAGGTATTCATGCACAGGCGCGAGCATCAGAAAAGGGAATTAGGTAGTATAAGTTATATAGTTATTTGAAATTGTATATTGCCAATTTGTATAGGCCTGCATTCGTTTCCGCATGTATATATCTATTGTTTAATATCAATTAGTTTTGTTTATTAACCATGTTAGACAAATCCTTTCTAACATGGTTAGCAATAAATTATCCATGATAGCAGCTGTGTTGTATTAGTTTATTCTTTTCTATCATGGATAATATTTTAATCATTAGGATATTCTTTTTCTAACTATGATAGAGATTGATATTATTGAAATTCCTTTTTCTATCATAGTTAGTAAAGATATTATTGAACTAAAAGAGATGTCACAGGTTCATTAGGGAATTAGTAACAGAGTGTTACAGGCGACAGGTAATCACACTTAACCTTGCTATAACATTGAGGGTGTCGTTAGTTAGGGATTTTGTAAAATCCCTTCTCACCCTCTATATATATATTATCTTTAAAAGATTATTTTTATACAAAATAAGCTATCGGGTGCCTTTCAAACACGATTATTTTTATATAAATGATTGATTTACATTTTATATATATTATCCTGGTGGTGGTGGTAGTTCTTGAATAGTATGACATACAGGTACCATATTCTGATTAAAGAGGATTGTGGTTTGAAAGGGCGTGAATTGTTGAGTTTGAGATTGTGAGGGATTTATGTAGTACTTGGTTAGGGATAATGATAGTTAGGTTGAGGGAAGGAATTGAATGGTTGTGAATGGGATGGTGATATTGAAAGGAAATGGTGATTGAGATGTTGAGTATTGTGAGATATTGAAAAGGATATTGTGAGCATTGCATGACACTGGTTTATATTTGTACCATCGCGCGATGATAACTGTCGATAGGCCATTCGACAGTTATTTGTACTGATCCTTTTCGGATTGATTGGATCGGGGTTATAGGTCAACTTATTGAGAGAAGTGACCTACTACGGTTGTTAAGGCATTTGAGAGTCCAACCGTTCCCATTCTGCAATGGAAAACAGAATTGGGGTTCCCTCTCTGGGGATTGCCAGAGAGGGAAATTCGCCCCCTCATTGTGGAGAGGGGCACAGTGTCAAATCATATAGTGAAGTTGGATGCTGGAATGAATGCCTCCAGGATGGCACGATGTATCTATAGGTGAGTGTGAGAGTTGGTGTAGTAGTACTGATGGATTGGAGATAGAGATGTTGACGTTATTGTTTGGAAAGTGATAGAGAAATGTGAATGATTTATGGAGAGAAAATCTGGAATATATGTATTATTGATTTTTAAAACTGTGGTACCATTTTGACGCCCTCACTACCGCACATCTCACTGTTATAGTGAGTTAAGCGGTGATTACTGGGACAAATTGTCTCATCCCACGATTACTGACATTTTTGCAGGTATTCATGCACAGGCGCGAGCATCAAGAAAGGGAATTAGGTAGTAGAAGTTATATAGTTTATTTAGAATTGTATATTGCCAATTTGTATAGGTCTGCATCTGCTTCCGCATGTATACATATTTATTTATTGGTTAATATCAATTAATTTTGTTTAATAATCATGTTAGACAAATCCTTTTCAACATGGTTAGCAATAAATTATCCATGATAGCAGCTGTGCTGTATTAGTTTATTCTTTTCTATCATGGGTAATATTTTAATCATTGGGATATTCTTTTTCTAACTATGATAGAGATATTGATATTATTGAAATCTTTTTTTCTATCATAGTTAGTAAAGAGGTTATTAGATCTAAAATGGATATTATTGGTTAATTAAGTAATTAGTAACAGAATGTTACACGCCCTAACTTTGCCGGTGGTCGCGGAATACCTCTAAAGGATAGAGTTCCACAAGGGAAGCAACTCAGATCACAATAATATTTTTTGTTTTTCTTTGTGCAGTTCCATATCGATAGTGAAGCATACATATCATTACAAATAGAAGCATCATTTGGTGTCTATCGCAATATAAAGAAGCATATCGATATATATAAGGGAGTACAACGCCAATAGTACCATCATCGCTATAAGTGGCAACAAGATTCCTATGTGGATGATGAGTCACGCCTATAACTTCCTTATTATGGACCTGCCATTTGCCGCACAAAATGTAAATATTATAATCACGCAACAAAAAAAACTATTGGTCCCCCAAAATTACAAACAAACATATATAAGGGTTAAAATTAGTGAAAATATTTAAAAAGAATAAAAATTTATAAGGGCATTTTGGACTTTTCATGTATAATATTATTGTCATATTAGTGAAAATATCATTTTTGATCTCATGCCCAATAGTTGGGTATCATTTGTGTACCTTAAGAATAGTTATGTACTAGTTTTGGTCCTTCGCAAATAGTTATGTATCATTTTTGGGCCTTCGCCCTATTGATTAATTCTCTTTGTTCATTTTAAATCGTATTTGTATATGTATGGGTCTAGGACAGTGAAAGAGGAATTCTCCCAAAGTTTATGTAAAGATAGTAAGATTTAGGAGTTCTCTCCTTTTTGTAATAATGTTCCTATGTAATCTTTTTGTAATCGATAATTAATGAGGCAAATTTGTACTGTTTCGTGCTTGTTTTTCTTCAAAATATCAGCAGCCATTATGTATTTGTTTGACCAATATATTGTGTCTACCGAGGCAATTTGTTTGACAATTTGTTCATCTATTCCTTCAATCCTGAATAATTTTGATAAATTAGAACCGCAATGTTATTGTTGATAAAAAATCAATTCGTTTTGTATAAAAGGGGAGGATATTACATACCTTGATACAGATATACGGTTTTGTATTTTCATTGTCAGTATCATGAACATAAAATTGAGAATAAACTGGATGTGATCCTTCATTTGGAAATAAACTACCTAAATAATGGTAGTTCTGTCCTCCCATGATAAATGTATGGTCTTTTGCCTTTTTAGTTGATTGTTGTGTCAATTTTCCCACCCATGGATGTAAAGGATAACATGTTATTGTATGCTTGTTTTTTGAGAGAAAATTTATTGAGTTGTTTGTGTTTTTGTTGAAAAAAGTTATCTAAACAAAGGAGGTGGTGTTTTGAAGTAAAGGACTTTGACTTTTTCATTGGAACAGCAGATGGCAAATTTTGGGCTTTCTTCATCTTTGTATCATTGTATTTGTTAGTTCGTATATCTCATTATCTTTTTGTAATCACTCATTTTGAGGCGAGAGGCTTGAAATAATAATTGAGCTTTCAAAGATGCATTACATTTACTGATAACATTAAGAACTTGAGAGTAAACTTTAGATGTTTGTCTCCCTAGGTTAATCCAAGTGCCCAAGTACTTATTACCCCAATTTAGGTGAATAAGAGATATGAAATAATTCTACTAGACCAGTTTTATCTTCATGAGTGGTACTAGGGTTAAAGACTAAGACTGATTTGGTTTTGTAGATTTTTTTTCCTATAACAATCTAGAAGTTATTTGATAAATAAATCTTTGTCATTTGATAGGGAAAGTCATTTCTTTGACGAAGGACAATAATAAATTGCTAAGGCAGTATAAAAAAGGCTTTGGAAAAACCAACCTGAAGTGCAGCAAGTTTCTTTCATCTTTTGCGAGAAGAATGAATCTGGTGGAGGTAATCTAACTTAAGCATAATTTTGTCAGAAATCAAATGACCCTTGAGAAAGCACTCTGGTGAAGGGCAATGAGTTTATTAAGAATAGTTTTGAGTCTATTACAAAGCACCTTGTGTAACACCTAACTTTTAATTACTATAATATAGCAATTAATTAATTTATAACCACTTTATAATGTTAGAAGCCCAAAAATACGAATAAATAAAAAATTTTCTCTTTGAAAACCTGGATAAAATATTTTCTTGCATAAACTTGGGCTTCTAAATAATTTAAAAAAATATAATTATTCCCCGAAATCCGCAGCGGTTTATAAATTCATTAAATAGCTAAATTAGTAGCTATTACTTAGTTTTACTTTATTTACACCTGAACAATCTAATGTAACTACATACCTATCATATTTAAATCTAACTATTACAATTCTGTCTAAATATAATTTGACTATTACAGGTGATAGATTTTATCTAATAAATCACAAGCTGTGAACTTGTACAGTACAAAATATCTCACAAAAATCTATCTCACTCATCTTCCTCGAGCCTATAGAGCATCCTTCCTGCTTTGTCTCTTCCCAAAAATTTATCTTCTCCCTGCTTATCTTAATCTTGTTGCTCACACAACAATGTAAATTTATTTTCCTGATTGTGTGGCATGTGAGGCTCAACCTCCTGATGAATATAACTTTGCAGTTATATCATCTGAACTTGAAGTAACGAACCTCTAGTAATGGAGAATTCCGATAAATTGTTCTCCTGCAATTACCAATCATCTTTCTTTAACTTGGTGCCACAAGAACTCATGACATATACTCCTAAGCTCGAATTTTTTATTTCCTGTTAGAATCAATGTCGTTTCTACCTTACTTCGTCGGCTGGAGCTACTGGAGAACAAAGAAGAGCTCAGAAGATGAAGGGAAGAAGGTATAAGAGAATCACCTACTTGATTTCATGAGTATATGGACGGTCGGAGGTCTCCTTTGTGTTTCACCGTTGACAGTCGTTGACGGTCGGAAGTCCATTCACCATGTTGGTTTTTAAGTCTCACAATGGATTTCCTGACACGCCTCATATTCACATAAGATTGGAAGAAATTAGTATTTCATTCGCCAAAAGCTTGCCAATTGAGTTTTGCTCTATGGGACCAAAAACTCGTTTCAAAATCTTAAATAAACTCAAGTTCATGCTTAAGGTAGGAGAGCTCAATTCCAATTAGCTAGAATTCTGGATCATCTTAGAAGACAGGTGATGAGATGGTGCGATTATTTCCTCAAGGTCTTTGATTCAGTGAGGAAAATTACCATCTTGCTCCTTACTCCATGAATGTGATGTAGAAACCATAGAGGTGACGCATAGTGGCAGATTGAGCTGACTATAATTTCATTGTTTAAGACTTGTTTGTGAGTTGGTTAGTAAGTTGTCGGCTGGTTAACAGAGCCGGATGAAAAGCACTTGAATTTTTGAACCCAAAAACCTTTCAATGTTTACCCGATATTCTTTCTGAACCACAAGAGAAAGAAGAATTGTGGGATTATTTATGAGTTGAAAAATTCCAGCATTTCAATTATACACCTATGAGAAAAGCACAATATGACTCAAGTGCCACTTGAAGAGTTTTGTCCTTTTGAATAAAGTCTGCATTACAATGATTCATTCGAAATATGTGACGGGCAATTATCACTCCTTTGACTCATTCTTGTGTGATTTAATGGCTTCCTTTGCATATAATATTTGTGCTTAACAGATGTCAACTTTTTTTGTTAATCAATGTCCGGTTTAATCCGGACTCGAGGGGTAGGAGTGTTGCCCACATAGGTAAGGTTGTCCTCTTTCCCAATGAGAGCGCTTCCAGATATTTGAACATGTGTTTTCATCCTTGCGGGGTTTGTAACCCACTTACCATCTTTACTAACTACCCATTGGTACAGATGCCAACTATTGCCTATCCATATAATTCCAAAACCCAACAAAGGTGTTGTTGGAATTTAGCAAAAATTTCTAAGAAACTCGGGAACATAAGATGAATGGGAAAATTGGAAAATCAAAAAATGTCGTCGTATACAAAGCTGTAAGGTGGCAGCATGTGAGGATTTTTTTTATTCCATTGAACACCCAAACCAACCAACAAGTTCCCAAGATAAGATTAATAGAGATGTGAAGAACATCATAATTCTACTTGCCAACCATAGATGTATGTTTGGTAATAGTAATAGAGATATCCATCTTATGGTGCTTAGCATAAAGAAGACTATGCTTTCGGGTCTTGAAATTAAGAGAATTGTCTGTTCACATTCCTCTATATTTTCCAAGGCCTTTTTGCCCAGAATACTAAATGGCAATAGATGTGTTTGGACTTCGCCTATATAAACAATTTTTCTGATGTGCTTTTCACTATTTTTAAAACTTTAACTCTCTCAAAACATTCTCGTCTTCATCTTCTCTAAGCCCTAAAAACATGAGTAACCCTGAGAACTCATCCCCTATCTCTTCCTTCTACTCCCTCCATTCCTAAATATAAGATCACTTTCTAATTTAATTCATGTTTTCCCCAAATTACCCCTATACTCCCTTCACCTAAAAAAAATAGTGATTTGAAGGTGAAAGGATATTTTTAAAACTTGGGTGAAGGATATTTTGAAAATTTTATGTAATCCTAACTCATTAGAATGTCTTCCTTAATCTCTCCAAATTCGCTAAAGTGATCTTATATATAGGAATGGAGAGAGTATTACACTAATATTACTTCGGACTCCTGGTCAGATGGTGAGAAAAGGGGGTAGAATATTAATGTTCCTCATGTCCCTCTCCTGGTAAGAAAGAGGAGGTTAGATGATCTTTCCTCCTCATCTGAAGAGGATGAAGCTGGACCTTCAAGACTTCTAGGGGAACTGAAAGATGAAGAAGACCCTGAGGACCTCTTTCGCTGTGAGGAATAAGAGGAGGAGGAGCTGAGGAGGAAGAATAAGAAAGAACAAGAAGATTCTTAATCTTCTTCGTCTCAATCCTCTTCGGATGGTATGGCCTCTATGCCAAGGCACACTCAGAGGAAACAATCCACTGCTTCGCGATGATGATGCCCAGTCTAATTAGATTTTAGGCATTAAATTTTAATTTGGTTTTACATAGATATTTTGTACTTTATATTTTGCACGTGTGAGTACAATTAAAGAATTACTCCCTCCGGTCCTAAATATAAGACCTAATTGACTTTTTCTGGAAAATCCTAAAAAATCAAAATAAGTTAATTATAAATTGATTTACCTAATTTGTTCCCTTAAACTAGTTTATTTTACCTATAAACTAATGGATAATCTAAAAATATATCAAATATGTCATCATTTAATAACCTATTTCGCAACCTTAATCTCTCCAAAAAAAAAGTCAATTAGGTCCTATATTTAGGACGAAAGGTAATATTAAACAAGCACTTTGGAATTGCATAATTTGATGCCTGGAAGAGCCAATAGCTGAAAGTTTGTTTGAACTTTGGTATATTTGATTCAAATTTCCCATAATTAGCCAAAACTCACATTTTTCTTAATCTTCGTGTCTATCCACTCCCACAAGTAGTGATGATGATATGATGATGACGGGCCATATACAAAACGGAGATAACATAAAAGGGAGTTTTCATTACTCTTAACCTTACAG
Source organism: Mimosa pudica (assembly GCA_029929735.1). NCBI lineage: Eukaryota > Viridiplantae > Streptophyta > Magnoliopsida > Fabales > Fabaceae > Mimosa > Mimosa pudica. Next base: position 10,566,889 of record JAKELP010000018.1, on the reverse strand, counting down.
TGGTATATGGTCAAAAACAAAACCTTACAGTGGTAGATAGTGGTACTTAAGACAATACATTGCCATTGATATTTGGATTCCAACAGATTAATGTCCCTCCCCTTTCTAAGTAAATCAGAACCAACAAATCATCATAATTTAGAATAGCCAGAGGTTTGCAAGCAATATCAATAGCCACTTTAGTTTAAGCGAGGAAGACAGAATCAAGCTTATTTCTTAATATAAGCTGCTTGCACCTTTAAACGCCATGCCATTCCTAAATCCATGGCATTTCTAGCTTCAAATCCACATGACTGATGGGAAATTGAGAGGCCGCATCCATGGCCTTGACAAAAATAGAGGAGCATATATTGGAGCACTAGTAACCATACCAAATGTAACATCTTAATTTTTTCAACTATATTTATAGCAATATAATCAATTAATAACCACTTTTCTAGTGTTCGAAGCCCAAAAAAATATGAATGAATTAAAACGTTTTTTTATAGAAGATTAAATAATACATTTTCTCCGTAAACTGAGCTTCTAAACACCTTGTAAAAATTATTTGTCAATTACAATCTCAAGTGGTTCATTAATTTATTACACAGCTCAAATAGGAACTGATTTTTTTAATTTGTAATCATCTACACCTGAACAACTTAATATAACTACAAAGAAATCAAACTATCATAAATAGTTCTATCTTATATAATTATATCTAAACACAATTGGCTATCTCAGGTGATAGTCTCACTAGTTATATACAACACAAGCTAATCACTTGTTACAATATTTAGATCTATCTTTTTCTCCAAAGGCACCGTTCATTTGGGAGGTGACATCACTTTCGTGTGTTTGGGAGATGAAAATTTGCTTCTTTCTGAGTCACTTTCAGACAACATAGGTGTATCATTAATATGAACCACCAATAAATATTTGGTGAAAGTAATAGAGATGTGCTTCTTATGGAGCTTAGCAAAATGAAGACGATGCTTTTGAGTCTTGAGATTAAGCTCAATTCATGGAACTGTCATTGTATACAAAGTCCACCGGCAAAAATGCTCTACTAGTGAAAGTAAATTTCGAAATAATCCAGTTCATGTGATGTGATGATGATTAATCCACTCTTTTGAGCATCATATATAGTGAGATAGCATATCAAAATACCAAAAATGGTAAGAACTAGTCAGAGTATGATACTAGAAGAATATCTCTTATAAACAAGAGAGTTTCAACTGTTTAAAGAAAGTGTTGTTCACTAAAAACTCAAGAAAATCCGCATCAGTTTATCATTGTTTAGAAAAAAAAATCATTAAGACACAACATGCAGAGTAAAAATAAGATAGAGAATTACCCTCAGATACTTGAAGCTGTTACAACTTGAGAATGATATAAATCTTAGCATTAGACATGGAGGCTATTTGAATATAGCTTCAACAGAATCTCCAAGTTTTCCAAACACGTGCAAATGAATCTAAACAAAGGAAGAGAAATTCAACCATGAAAAGGATCCCAGATTTTCTAATCCACATTTTTCCAAATGACACTCTTCTTGAACCGTGTAAAAAAAACTAAGGGCTAAAACGTTGGATAAGACAAACTAGTGAGGGGTGGAGGCTACTTGAACTTGGAAGGAAACCATGAGAATGGAACATGAAAAACGATTTTAAAGTTGAAGGAGAATCCTTGTTATCATCTTCCCCATTTTCTTCTTGTAAGAAAATGAGTGTTGGGGTCTGAATATAATTATTTAGAAGTATTGACTTTTTAGTGTAATTTACCCATTTTTTTAATTAATTTAAAATGTAAATAAAAATTTGTCTTTCCATTTAAAGGTATCTACTATTTGATAAAAAGTCTATAAAAGGGATTAGGTATGACAGTATGAGCGTTGAAGTTAACGAAAGCAAAATATAGACAATATTGATTGTAAAACTATATGACTTATAAATTGAAAATGAAGGTGCAAAAAACACACAAATAAATTGTCATATGTGCAGCTTGCGCCATTATAAAATATTGATTGTAAAACTATATGACTTATAAATGAAAATATGAAAATGGGACAAACATCTGCATCAATCTTTGTTAAGTTGAAGTTCCATATAATTAGATTAGAGAACATGCACAATAATACAATCAACAATGCTGATTATTAAATGGAATAATAAATTTTTTACATTTTCAATTTACGATTTGTATTTTTGTACCATGTGTTTTATTATGATGCCAACTGCACATTTCCAATTCACAAGTGGTATTTTTGCACTTGTACCCTAAATATTTTTGTTGTGTTTTTTATAATGAGCCCTATAGCACCGACTACCTTAGCTTGTAGGGTAGTAGGAGTGTCACATGGTAAAGATGTATATTAAAAACAAGGAAAAAACTTATATCAAGTTGCTTATATCAAGTTTGTCCAGTTCACCTATAATATATTGTCACTTGTTCATTTTTTCCACCTCAACAAGGAGGTGTTTGTCCAGTTCACCCTATAATAATCTGTTACCTTTTCCCTTTACCATGCCTCGAGGAATACGCAAATCACATCTTTTCCTATTATTACATCATGTAATAATAGTAGGTAAATAATCATTCTATGTCATGGATTAACTAACGTCTCTCTCTCTCTCGTTCGTAATACTACCCAATCCCTTGTTTATATTCTTTATCCTCGAAATCTATATTCAATCTTAGTCAAAGTTCACAATTAAATAACTAGTGACATCAAACTATTACAACATTAGCATTCACGCACCCTATATAGGCACACATTTTTGTATCAAACTAACATCATTCTTAAATGAAAACACCTATGCACCTTCCACCACCAAACATAATTGAATTTACAAAAAGAAAAAGAAGTCAAACATCATTTTATTACTCAACCAGTAGCCAGTTTGCATAAACCATGCATATTACATGCTAATATGAAATCCTTAATCAAATAATTTAGAACAAGATTTTCAGTCACAAAAATATTCATTCACAAGTTAAACTCCCAAGTACAATAATTCAGCACATCCTTACTAATTGGTATCAACTATCTCATTTAACAAGAGATGAGGATAAACCATTCTAAAACCATAATACTTATTAACCCCAGAAAATAAATAGAAACTTCCATATTTCCTTTAAACATTCCAAATCATATTGCAATTAACCACAACGCTAAGATTTAACAAGATAACCCACTTTCGTTACGCTAATTTAACTCAAATCTTCTTCAACATAAAGATATACATTCAAGACAGTTTCTTTCTCTTTTTTAAAAAAAATCTGATTTTTAGAACACATTTAACTTATACCCAAGCAACCATTAGACAAGGCCAAAATTCAAATTTCACATTACTATCTAAATCCATTTATAGTTCTCAACTCAACCATAATGATCAACTTCAACAACAACCCTTCATTCCACACAAATGCATCCACAACAATTATAATCATTCATTTAAACTAGCCATGCCAAAACAGAGAGATGGAGAATTTGTGTGAAATCAGCACAAGCACATACAAAAATATGTTCACTTTCGCACTAACATAGAGCAAGAATCCTCATTACTTTCTCCACCTAACTCAAGTTGTCCAATCTCAACAAAACAAGAAAATAAATTTGTCGATTCCACCATCATTTCCTAATTTGATTACAAACAATACTAATGACCCTGTTCAAATAATCATCCTATTAAAATGCATCGCAATTAAACCATACAAGCAACCAATTATAACCACCTTTAATTAACACAACAACATCAAAATCCGATTTTTGAAAGCAATCATCACACCATTATTTTATAACTCCTTTTTAATCACACTCCTTTTATTTTCAAGCCTAGTTTCTGACCAAGCAAAATAAATATATGGAATTTCCAAATCCTTAAACCCAATCAATGTATCATATTCAAATAGGGCAGCAGAGAAGGGATTCGAATTCCGTAAACAACACAAAAGCGAAACCATCAAACATGCACATAAGCCTTTAAACTCTATTTCACTTCATCATAGTTTAATTAACAATTATACACACACACACACTCAATCAAGCCAAATCCAACATACCACCCAAAATGATGCATAGTGTTGGCCAGAACAGAAAAGGATACGAAGATCCGACAACAACCACTTACATAGAGATTGTAATAACCCAAAAATGTACGCATATATCAAACAAGAAAAACAAACAGCCACAACATTATACTTACAGAGCCACCGAAAATTCCAAATCAATCTCATTTATATATATGTTTATCTTCCCAATCCTCTTATTGATTTCACATCTTAAAACTATCCAAATAGCTCAATCGACTCTTCCAAAAACAGAGAAAACCTTCCGGCCGATAGGAAAAAGAAATTTCAAAGTTTATAAAACCACCAAATCCAAACAAACAAACCAAGAATTGAAACCTTACAGTTCTAACATACTCATACATAGGCAAGTTTAAAGATTAAACCCCAAAATTCCAAAGAAATTCGTCAATCCAACAGAAAACAAACATATAAGTCCGTATTATAACTCAAACAAGCTCCTACAACAACTAATTTGAGATTTTTAACCTTAATTTCCACAAAACCCGTTGGTCATTAAAACTGTAAGATCTGCCCCTTCTCAATCTCACCCAAAATGACAGTAAAAATGAGTAAGAATAGGTAGGAGGTACTCACCGAAGTACATAGCCGCCACGCCTCGCCGGAAACCGCCGGGCTTACCGGATTTTTGAAAAGAAACGTAAGGAGTGAGGAGTGGTGGATATGAAAGGAAAAGAAAGAAGCATGAAGTAGAGAATGTTTACCCCCAACCACGGCTCAACCGTCGTGTGCCTCCATCTTCACCGGATTCCTTAATGACACCTAGATAATTTTGTATTATTTTTAATTTGAAAATTAGGATGTTACAGGTTTAGACCCCATTCTTGTGGGAATATTAATATTTCTCTCAAAAATATGTGATACTTCAAAAGTTCTTACATTCTTCTTCTATGAGAGAGATATATAATATGTGTTTAATATGCATGGATTGTTTGAGGGTAAAGGTACAAAGGTACACGTGGGTATATATAAAATGCACATTTGACACTATAATAAATTTAAGAGTGCAAAATTTGCCCTTTCAAATTAAAATGGGGCAATGTGAGATTCATGTTAGATAGGCATAAGGTCTATTAGCCTTAACTATGAGGCCCATCATTGTAAGTAGTCAGATATCACGACATCAAGAAATGGTGGGTCCACAACTATGGCTAACAGACGTTAAACCTATCGAATGGGAATCTCATATTTACGCAATATAATGTTACAAATATTACTTATAAATTGTTTTTTATTTGTTTTCATTTTGTGCATATTAATTAATTTTCTCATATCATTAATAAACTCTCTCAGTTCATTTTTCGTGTTTGTATTTTATTTGTTAGTCAATTTAAGTGGAAGTTTCATATTGTTAAGATTGAGTACACACTAGTATATAATTAAAACTGAGTTTTAGCTTACATTAACATTAGGATGAGCAAATGACTCTTCCAACTTACCATGACAAATAGTATGATGTATTTGATAAGCCAATTTAATGGTTTTGAATCATTTTAATTGAATTTAAATAAATGTTTTATAATTTGCTTTTAAATTTTTATAAAATTGTTATTAATCATCTTAATAATGTTCAACAATTATGTTTACATCCTCTTCCTACGAGTTGTGTGGTTACTAAACCACCAATACCAGGAAACACTTCACTCTATACTCAAGCTCATCTCCTCTATCTTCCCAATGTTTTTTCAAGGGCAATGACTCTATTTCGCCCTTCATGTAACCACCTTGGACTACTGGGCACCCTAAACTAACATCGGGTACAATTTTACCCTTGAAGTAACCAAAGTGGTCTAATTGTACCCTCTAGCAAATGTAATATTGACATGTGGACGACATATGTCAACATTACATTCGTCAAAGGATAAAATTGGACCACTTTGATTACTTCAAGGGTAAAATTGTACCCGGTGTTAGTTTAGCGTGCCTAATGGTTCAGGGTGTTACTTTAAGGGCAAAATAGGGTCATTACCCTTTTTCCAATTGTTAGTTTGTTTAATGATGGAGAGTGTCACTCACTAATTTGTTGAGGACTTGCAAATCTCTCTCTAGGACATCCATAGTTCACTGATCGACCATATATTTATTGTCTGTGTATGTGTATATATTCATGAATCAAGTGCATGGGTAGTGTAAAGTAATAAAGTAGGAAAAGTATCATTTCTATAATGATTTAATTTGGTTCTAAAATAAGGCAATGACCCTATTTTGCCCTTCAAGTAACCACCATGAACCACTGGGCACCCTAAACTAACAACGGGTACAATTTTACCCTTGAAGTAACCAAAGTGGTCCAAATTTACCCTCTAACCAATGTAATGTTGACACGTATCGTCCACATGTCAACATTACATTCCACGTGTCATTTGCTGGAGAGTAAAATTGGATCACTTTGGTTTCTTGAAGGGAAAATTGCACCTAATGTTAGGTTAGAGTGCCCAATGGTCCAGGGTGGTTACTTGAAGGGCAAAATAGGGTCATTACCCTTCTAAAATATCACAAGTTTTTTCTTTGATTAATACAGCAAATAATAGAGAGAGGAAACTATGAAATAGAACTATGTTAAACCAAAAATTAATATAACAAAGTGATTTTCTAGTTGCAAAGATAAAATCTTAAAATGATGGAGAAGAGGGAAGATGATAATTGAATCATTGTGCTTAAAAAAATCCGAAAATGCCCATTTTCTCAACTTATATAAAGTCTAAATTTTATCTTTTTAATTTTAAAACTATATTCTTACCTCTATGAGATGGGGCTGGATTGATGATGACCTTACTTAGTAGCACCATTGTAAATTAATGATTATCCATCAACCATATCTAGGTATGTATTCATTAAAGAAAACTATATTCTTAGTCCTCTAAATTCACACAGTTATGAGTAGAAATGTTATTCTATTGGAGGAAATCCTATTAATGAATTGTCGGACTTAAACTTCAGAAGATTTCCTCATAATACAAAAAAGAAAAGACTTGCATCAAATTTTTTATTTGTATGAATTTCATCAAATTCTCTAATGACATGTAGTCATATGCATGCTTTATTTTTGAAATATTTTCATTTAAGTATACATCAACATGAAATAAATCGGACACGGGACCTTGTGTGATTGAAGAATTTGATGTAATTGATATATAATAAATTTGATGTAAATATGATCCATAAAAAACCAGTGCAATGCAGCTCATCTCAAAGTTGTCAAAACCGTTAATTTAAGTAAACTAGTGATGAGGATGTAAAATCAAATATATGCTCGTAAGTGTTTATCTTTAGTAAAAAATACTTATCTTAAGTATATGATTAAATAAGAAATATGAAAATTATAATAATTAGAATAATAAATATTTTTAATAGCAATAGTTATATTAAATATATATTTGCTATTATATTATATCAAACTCAATAAAGTGATTTCTATTTATAAACTTTTCTATCAATTCATTGAATATGATCAAGTAAAAGTGCTTGACATCAAATTTAGAATAAGTTGACAAGATTAATTCAAAAGGTAAAAATATGAAAATGATAAACTTTGTATGTAAACTCATGAGTTTGACTTATTTTATATTTAGTATAAATGTAAGCGACTAGATGTCAACACATTTTGGTAAGTGGAATCGTAAAACTAGTAATATCGGAGAGTAAACTCGTGAGATTAATAACAATAACTTGTCCAATGGAAAATTCAAATTTATGAGTGGTATTTTTTCACTCTCACCCTAAATTTTTCTATAGTTTTCATTTATAAATGACCTTACACTACAAAAAATCAGATGCTCAACGGCATTTTTTTGTGACCATTTTTTCACTCTCACCCTAAATTTTTCTATTGTTCAATGGATATGCTTTAAATCCAAATATATACTCCCTCTGGTCCTAAATATAGGACCTAGATAGAGACTTCATTTTGGTCTTAAATATAAGACCTATATACATTTTTGTTCACATTTTTCCTAAATTACTCTCCTTCTTCTTAACAAAAATCCTAACTAAAACTCCCACGCTCTTCCTTCATGCGCGTGATATTCCCTCAATGACTTTCATAACCGCTTTCTCACTCTCACTCTTCTTTCATTCTTTCATCTCTCTCAAATTCTCTCTCTCTCTCTATCTGCCATAGATTCTTCTGTGAAGCTCATATTTCTCTTCTCCATCCCCATCCTCTCCTCCTCTACACCACCAGTCACTGCCACCGACAACACTCCGCCGCCATCCTTACCACCATCTCCGCAACCACAACAACCACCACTCCCCTCCAATGACCACTCCTCCAACCTCTTCTCCCACACCTCCCTCCTCCCTCCCATCCTCTCCCACCTCGACTTCCAAGACTTGGCCATCGCCGCCCCCTCCCTCTCCTCCTCCTCCTGGAGCGACCCCTCCAACCATCATTATCAAAGTAGCACATCATCCCCAGCTACTTCCTGCTCCTCCTCCGACCTCTCCCTCCGCTCCTGCTCCTCCTGCTCCCTCCCCGACCTCCTCCGAGAGCACATCAGCCCCAGCTACTTCTCCTTCAATTTCCTCCGCAACTCCTGCGCTGGACCCCTGACCTAAGTAATTATTGATCAAATTTGATAGAGAGGAAGGGCTACTAAGTAATTAAACTAATTAAGGAGGGGTATTATTGGAAAGAAATCTAAAATTAAGTCTTCCTTAATCTCCCCAAAAAAAGTTATCTAGGTCCTATATTTAGTGAAAGTGAGGATGCACAAGAGGGGGGTGAATTGTGCTACAACTAAAAACTTAAACAATTAAATAATAAACCACTAGTCAGTTTATACTGGTTCGGCCAAACTCTTGCCTACGTCCAGTTCACCAACTCCTCGTTGGGTTAAACTAAAATCAGGTTTTGAAAGTAGGTTCACCTGAGAACCTTTACAGTGAAAGACATTCTCTCACACTCCCCCTTACTACGTGTAAGGTAACAACCCTGTTCTAAAGCTCCAAGCTTTAGAACAACCTCAAAACATAAGAGGATTTAGAAAACAAGTTTAAGTTCACAAACAGAACAAATGATGTTAAACACTTAAGCTTTTTGTGATCGCAATAAGACTTGAATACTTTTTCAGAGAGTAGGTGCAGAATTGAATATCTTCGGTAAAGTGCATTAAATTCAAGTTTCCTATTTATACTCTTCAGTGAAGGATATGTCCGTTTGACACAGAGGAGTGAAAACTTGTATCCGTTAAGCTACATTAATGCCTTGTATTTTTTGATCTTCTCTTGTAGCTTGAAGAGGATGAGAAACATTAAATGTAGCTCCAGGCTTTATACCATATGTGCTTATTGTAGGAGAGAAGTTGTCTTGACTACTTATATGGTAGAGGAATGTGTCTAACGTCTTCTGAAAAGGCACTCTGAATGTGATAGAGTACTTTTGTACTTGATTTGCTTTTTTACTCGACATTCCGATCAGGCATTGATTGCACTTGCTTTGATCAGATGCTGCACACTTAGATCACACATTAAAAGCATAACAGTTTCAATCACTTGACACTTCAATCACAATTTGATTTTTGTTCCGATTAGACCGTGATCTAACCTTCTTAGTTTTTTTTAGGCTTGCTCTGAATGATATTCCAATCATTATTTTAACTTAGAAAAATATTCTTTCTGATCGCTTGATTCTAAGTTATTCATGATCGCAATTTTCTAGTGATTGCTATGTTTTAGTCTGATTGCTATGTCTTATAATTGCTATGTCTATGTATGATTGCAATGTCTTGTGATTGCTATGTCTATGTATGATTGCAATGTCTTATGATCGCTATATCTATACATGATTGCAGTGTCTTATGATTGCTAGGTCTATGCATGATCTATGCATGATTGCAATGTCTTATGATCGCTATGTCTATACATGATTGCAATGTCTTATGATTGCTATGTCTATGTGTTATCATCAAAACTTAAGATTCTAACATTTAGGACCGGAGGGAGTATTATTGTTCATCTTAATTGTTGTCTTGTCATTGTCTATATGCTAATGAATTCTCTCTTCATTTCAACACACATGGATTGTTGTTGGGTTGAGAGTATATGCAAATAACATGAAAAATACAATAGACAGGGCCACCTAACTCAAACTTGACATGAGTTAGGTCATCTTGGCCTTGATATGGATAATAAAATCAATAATTAAGTTTTTCATTTTTGCCACCATATATGAATGTATTTGGGCAAAAGCATTGATTTTATAATTAACTATTTCAATTTGATCAAAAAAATGACTATTTCACTGTGCATAAATAATAACCAACTTTGTGACCCGATGCAAAAATGATAAAATAGGTAATAAATGTTACTACCTCCGGTCCTTAATATAAGACCTAGTTGACTTTTTTGGAGAGATTAAAGTTGCGAAATAAGTAATTAAATTATGATATATTTGATATATTTTTAGATTATTGATTAGTTTATAGGTAAAATAAACTAGTCTAAAAGAAAAAAAAATTAAGTAAATCAATTTATAATTAACTTATTTCACTTTTTTAGGATTTTTCAAAATAATCAACTAGGTCTTATATTTAGAACCGGAGGGAGTAATTTGTAATTTGTGGAACCTTGCTGATATTATTTTCTAAAGTAAAAATAAACTTTCACCTCCTCATTTAAAACTCAACCCTTCCTTCTCCTCTTCCCTCCTAGCTAATATGAGCAAGGTTTTGGGAGGGGCAAAAAGGTATTTTCACTTTGAAAATAATATCAGGAATATTTCACATAACTACAAATTAATACTTATCATAGGTTTTATCATTTTTGCATTGGGCCACAACGTTTAATATTATTTATGCACCACAAATTAGCCAATCATAATTTTTGCCCAAAATGAAATAGTTAATTATCAGATATCTATCTGTGCTTTTTGCCCAATGCATCTTACCATATACTTAGATTTCAAGAATATCAATTCATTTTTTTAAAAATTATTTTAGAATTACTTAGGCTATGTTTGCTTGACTTTTTTTTTTTTTTTTGCCAATGCTACGTTTGCTTGACAAGAATTGCAAAATGGAAATGGAAGAAGGAAATGGAAATAATAATTTACATATATCCCGTGACTAAAACTTTCTCTCTCAAGCTCACACTTTTTCTGGGCCCACAAAATTTTACATCTATCATTACCTAATTTATCTCTATTTTCCATCTTTACCCAGTACACTCAATATTTCCATTTCCATCATACATTTTCAGTCCAACCAAAGGGCTGTTATTTCTAATTGCAAGTCTGTTCATTACACAAATCTACTTGCACAGACCAGCTGCAACACGATATACAAATAAATAGCTCAATTCTTCATTAATTTTGCGACATTGGAATACAATTTACCACCAACAATTCTGCTACTACTACTGGTATACACCTTCCAAAATAAATGGAAATTGAAAAAAGAAAACAAGATGTTAAGGAGGAAAAAAAATATGGTGTTCATTTAAGTAATATGGCAGCATCCAATCACAGACATTCTCAAGGTTTCCATAACTTCATTGTACCATCATCACTATAAGTGGCAACAAGATTCCTGTGTGGATGATGAGTCACGCCTATAACTTCCTTATCATGGACCTGCCATTTGCCACACAAAATGTATATATTATAATCACGCAACAATAAAAACACTTTTGTCCCCCAAAATGCAAACACAAACAGACATATATAAGGGTTAAAGTGGATTTTACTTCAGAGACATTCCCAAATGAAGGATAGATACCCTCAAAAAATTTATGTAATATTTCAAGACTAGGACAATGATGTCATTTCTTTTTGGCCGATGTAAGTCAACAACTGGTGAAAGTTGGGTTGGGAGTTCATTTTTTGTTTAATCAATGTTGACCTTTATAAAATGCCAACTTTATACCAATTTTCAATGACTATTGCTACATTGATCACAATTTTCTTCATGGTGGCCATAGTTTCTATGCAAATACTAATTGGGCAAAAATATACCTTAACCTTCTTATACATGTGTATGTATTCAATAATATACCCTATCTTCAAGGCTTCAGTATTACCTCTTCCCTTCAGAGGAAATATTCAATTTCTCAAATTAAATCCACACTTTAATAGCAGCCCTAAATTTAAAAATTGAAGTGGCAAACCCAAGGATCTAATTTACCCTATTTCATGACACACACGTAGATATGCTGATTGAAATAAATAACACCAAAAACCACTGACAATTACTACGTAAAGATACCTTCATTAGATGCTCCAATTTGCCCGATTGATAACTGAAGCAGTACATATTCCTGAAATTAATTTGCAGATAATGAGAATGAAACATTAAATCAAACCAAATAACTCAGAATCGGAATGATATGGGTATGATAACTGAATTGAAGATATTCAAAATAACTCAGAATGAGCCCCTTTTTATCATGACTGAGGAGAATGCAAAGAGTAAACAAGGCCATTGCATGTCAAAAAGATAGAGAATAATTGTAAATCAACATTGGGCTCATAGGATTCGTCATCGTTTTTATTTGTTTAGATAGTATAGGCCAAATTGCTCCATAAGATTCAATAAACATAACTGCATGAAGGAACACAGTTATCATATGCATATACTCCCTCATGTCCTAAATATAAGACCTAATTGACTTTTTCTGGAAATTCCTTAAAAAGCAAAATAAATTAATTATAAATTGATTTACCTAATTTTTTCCCAAAACTAGTTTATTTTACCTATAAAATGGATAATCGAAAAATATATCAAATATGTCATCATTTAATAACCTATTTCGCAACCTTAATCTCTCCAAAAAAAAAAAAGTCAATTAGGTCCTATATTTAGGACTGGAGGTAATATATCAAAGTACCTGTCTTCACCAACACAATAAATCCATTCCCCTTTAGGTGAAACACAAGCTGCAACAAAGTCTCCACCTTCTCTTTTACCAGATGAGAAACTCTTCACAACCTACACCAATTTTGGAGGGGGAAAACAGAAAAAGCATGCTGAGAAATACAGAATATAAGTTCTAGCTTCAAGATGCTACAATTATTCATTAGTTTTGAAATTATAGTACGACAACTATCTTTTACTATGTACCAGAGAAATATTATGTTAGAACTAGTAGTTGGTAAAAAAGATGACACATTATGATATCAATAATGTGAAATCATTGGTTACTGTGTGAGTAGTTGAGTACCACTTCATTTCTACACTTTCCAATAAAAGTACATCAACTCAATAAATGTGAGGCTAAATGTCAGCCTATACATCAGCGTTTCAATAAGACTTTATTTTCTTTTCAAGAACTCCTCCACTAATATTCTCTCCCATTTTCCAATGCATTTCTCTCAACTTTCCTCTCCCAACTTTATTCTTTACTGCCAAAGTTCACAACCCCCATTTTTCTTGAACCCCCCTTTCTCCTTTTCCTCATCTCTTTGATTACCCTTTGCCAGATTTCTTGCTTTCTCTCCCAATTTCCATCCACCATTTTTGTTTACAAGACATACAAAATAGCAAGAGTGTAGCAGATCAAAGTTGTCAAGCATTACGGATAATGAACTGAAAACCCAACCAGATAGTGTTTTCTGTAAAGAAATTAAAAGTTGAGTCCACGGGATTCTCTACATCTTTTAAGTCTCTCCAGTGCCATTGTGTTGCCGCTTGATTTATCAAATCGGTATATTTCTAATAGAAAATATAATAACACGTTGACTCATATATTATCTAAGAATTTCTCTTATGAATAACAGAAATTGCAGTTCACACGCACGAATGGAATGAAGAACTAGTGGGGATATAAGCAGTACTCCAAAAAAACAAAGAATAAAGTACTGAAATATTAAAAAGAAAAAAACAAAAATAAGAAAACACTGGAATCAATCAAAACTCTAGCTAGCACTACAACATAGTGAATGTGAAAAAGACTGTGATGTCAATGTATACCTGCCCTTGAAGGGTCATGATGTAAATAGACGATGTTTTATTACATACAACAATGTGATCAGTATTCTTTGGGAAAATATGAACGGAATTAACAGAAGCATCACCTCCCTGACAATGAAAAAGGAACCAGAAATTAGGTGGAATATATTTGCAGGAAACATAAATGTGTAAAACTTAATAGCAAAGACCCAGAAGACATAATTAAGACTTGCCCTTAAAGGAGGAGGTGGCTTAAAAGTTTGAATGCAATCTGTAGACTTCAAATCCCAGACCTACAAAATTAGAGAAAAGAAAGTTATTTAATATTTCTCACAAACTAATGTGCACAAAAAGTGAACAAGACCTGTAAGTTTTGAAATGCTGACCTTGATTGTACAATCACTAGAGGCAGTTATAACACGGCTTCCATCACTTGTGAAAATTGCATCATTCACATAAGATGAATGACCACGAAACTCTTTCAATAGTTTGCCAGATTTTAGGCCATGGATTCTATGTGTAAAGAACAAAAATTGCATTAAGTAGCAGTTTGAAATGCTATTGTGCTATATAAATTTATGAAATTCTACTTTAATTTTTAAGTGTTTAATTATGTTAATCATTTATATATTATTTTTGCCATCTAGAGAGTTAAGTTAGAAAATTTTAATTAAAAATATAGCACAAACCTTCTACTACAAAACCCATTATTGAAAAATAGACTCATCACTGCGTGATAAGAAATCAAAAGGATTTCAAAAGCAGGGAGAATCAAACTTATTACTATGAACCCAGTATTGAACAGAAATGAGGTAGATATTTGCCCTTGAACAATAGCAATATGTTAGGAAGACCAAGACACATAAATAGTTCATATAAAGTAAATTATGCAAGGAAATTTGTAAAAATTAAACCTTGCTGTGCTGTCAAATGAAGTACTTAATAGCTGGCTTCCATCACGAGAGAAAACAATACTTGTGACGCCCTGAGAATGGGCACGTTCAAGACGCCGCAAACATTGACCAGTCCTTATACGCCAAACCTAGAATGAATAAACAGGACAAGGAATTACATAATGTAGGTACTCACAGATTGAGAAAGTGGGATCAGTTATTACAATAAATGTGAATCTTTTATTATATAATAGTGTTAGCACCAATAAAACACTGCTCATGTTAAAATGTACAATAATGTACCAGTTATTTGTTTAATTTTATAAAAGAAAAAGGAAATAATGGGTTATGCTAAGATCCCAAACAGCTCCATTTGTTTAGTTCCCTTTTATTCAGCTTACATGTCCCTTACTTTTCCCATTTCTCAGTTCTTAGAGCAGAGATTTAGAGTTATGAGGGTGTTATTGAATGCTCTCCGACCTATATTGTGTACTCACCAAGGCACTACAAAATTAACAAGTTTAAATTTTATTTTCCTATCTTTTTGCACCATATTTCTTCAAGTACATCACTGCAATTTTCAAAAGTTATATAACTTGAAAGACAGAAAAACTTAATTACTTTGCAACATATTAAATGCATGAATAAGTCATTAAGAATATGCTTATCATAGCAACATATTTGGTAATGGCGTGCTATAGCTTGTAGCACGATGGTACAGATACTAGCACTGTCATACGAGTAGCATTAGAATGTTCATGCAGCTCCAATACAGTATTGTTAAAGGAGCTGTTTTTGAGTAACTGTATTTCACAATATACCAAGGACTAAAGCAACCACAGAAGGAGGGGATTTTGCAAAGGCTACTACGGGATAAACAACATTGACTGAATATAAAGAGCACAAGATGATGGCCTCCTGTCTGCTCTTGATATAATTGATGAAACAAAAAACTCCTCAAAAAACAAGGAGGATACTAAGGCAAACCTTAATGAAGAGGAATTGTAGATATAATAAGATAAAGCTTAGACTCAAGAAGTTTGTAAGAAATTTAGGTTGGAGAGAGAGAATGTGTGTGTGCTTTATAAGAAATTGATGCTTTGTATAATTAAAGCATTTAATGAGATGTATGAATAATTCTAATTCTAATGCTATAACAAATACTACCTCCGGTCCTAAATATAAGACCTAGTTGACTTTTTTTGGAGAGATTAAGGTTGCGAGATAGGTTATTATATCATGACATATTTGATATCTTTTTAGATTATCCATTAGTTTATAAGTAAAATAAACTAGTCTAAGGGAAAAAAATTAGGTAAATCAATTTATAACTAACTTATTTTGCTTTTTAGGATTTTCCAAAAAAGTCAACTAGGTCTTATATTTAGGACCGGAGGGAGTATTACTTATCTTTCATTTGCTTTTTGATTTTTAAAATGTATCAGTTATCATAATCATACTTTTGATTTTCCAAAAAAATATGGGTGATTCGGAGTGTATTTATATATACAAAAAAAGAAACAAACATATAGATGTAAGAATTCTAATTGAAAGGATGCTAACTTAAAACATGACGACGGGTAGTTCTTACTTTAATCTTGCCATCTTGTGATCCAGAGGCAAGCATCTCAGAGTCTCTGCTAAAATCTACACAAAGCACTGCATCATCATGCATCATGAATATTTCCTGCAAACTCTTAGCACGTCAGAAATGCTCAAGACTAAGCACTATACTTAATATGGGTTAAAGGTCATATTTTCCCTTGAAATATGCACGGAAGATTATATCTGCCCCTGAAGTACTTTTTGGCCCAAATTTGCCCCAGAAGTATGAGCGAAGGATCATATTTGCCCTTGAAATATACATGAAGGGTCATATATGCCCTAAAGAATGCACAAAGGATCATATTTACCCCTAGAGTATGCACAAAAGATTATATTTGACCATTAATATTTTGACTGTATAGGGTGAATATGATCCACCTGCATACTTAAGGGTCTGATATGAGCCAAACAATACTTCAGGAACAAATATGATTCTTTGTGAGTACTTAAGGGGCAAATATGACCCTTAACCCTATTTAGTAATATATAGTATGGAATACTTCATATCATAGCTAGAGAATAATTGCAAACTTCAGGTGAGCGAGTGAAAAAACTGATATTCAATCAAAACGGTTAGCGGGGAAAACTGATAATATGTGGAAGATATTTAAAAACGCTAGAGAGGTTTAACTTTACAACTATAACTTACATCAGCCTGGTACTGGAGATCTTTCTTCAGCTTTCCACTAATGTAATCCCATACCTACAGATAACCAAGATTCCGGAAATCAGAGAGAAAGAACATGTTTACAGCAGTTTTCATTATAAACGTGTAACCACAAAGTGTACCTCAATAAACCCATCAACCGAACAAGAGACAAGAAACTGTCCATCTGGTGAAAAGCGGGCACATTCTGCATGGCTTTTTGTGCCAAACTATTGAAGAACACAAGCAAACACAAAATTATTGGATTATAAGCCCTTTAGCCTGATACCAAAGATTGAAATTAAAATATAATACTGATTTTTCACATGAAGGGTCAAAGGAAGCATAATGATTGAAATCAAGGTCTGAAGAAAAACTCTCCAGGTAACAGGAATCAAAACAATCACAATACAAACCCCATATTAAAAGAAAGCAAAATTTTCAAACAAAAGCACTATGTGATAGAGGTAGTTAATCCATTCTTTATCTGAATTATACCTTTATTGTATGAGAAATAGTAGTTGGATACATGTCATCCACGTCTTGTTTCATAGCAGCTGTCCCACGAAACAAGTCAAATTGTGTTCCAGGAGGAAGTAACCCTGAAACTCACAAAGAAAAATATAAAACCATTAGGTAATAGAAAAAATGTTTAACTAAATTCATTCTTTGCACCTTCAAGGAAAAATAAACAACCCATTATGTTCATGTTCCATAAACAAAGGAAATTAATGAACATAAAGCAAATTGCAATAGCAAACAGAATTCTTGCAAGATAAAGAAAAGCATCCTTATTTCAGATGGAAGTAGCAATAGAGAGTGTAATAATACAAAACTCGTCGGTCAACAGAAATAAACCTTGATGCTGCTGCCACTTCAAAGACTGACCAATTAGAGCCATTAACCGGGAAGGTGGCACTACAGTAACTTCTCCAGCAATAGCTGTAAAAAGTTAAGGAAAAGTTGTCATTTATATAAAGAAGCTAACCTCTGCAATAAGTATTTTCACACTTATAACCAAAACACAGATCAAATTTCCATCAGCTTTAGTTTTTCCTGAACAACATAAGTTATTCAAGATTATACCATGATGACCTTCACAAATACACATATAAGGAAAACTCCAATCTCAAACAACTAAAATAATATGCAAAACACTAGTTAAGATGTAGAACTTTATACAGTAGTCAGCTTAAAAACTGCTGATCAATCAGTTTTGCTATAATTGATTAGCAGACAAGGAACAGCCAGGAAATCAACCTTAAAACAACATGGCTAGTGAGATGTAGAATTTCCTGCCTTAGGTATCCCACGAGTACCCATACAACTCAACAAGGGACTAAACATAGTTTTTCAGATTTTTAAAAGCAAGGTGTCGTTTCAAAATTAAAAATCTTGAAGTACAACTCAACAGGAAGAGAATCTAATAATAAATAGTTTCCGGGCCATTAAAACGGGGAAAATGTTTTCTTATTTCAATCTATACAGATGCATTTAAAATCATTGCAGCCATACCACTAATAACACAACCAAGAACAGTTACAGAAAATGAAGAATACCTTGGGCAATTTGTGCACGTCGCTTCTCCTTTGTTGAATCTTGATAAGCCTATCACATAGACAATTCATTTTTCATAAAAAGGAACATACACCATAGATTCAAAACATGGCACTCTGTAGTCCAGAGATGAAAAAGATGCCAAATTTTCTTCGCATAAATTTACATATTGAAGACAATGACTTATAAGCAACTTAAATTACAAGCTTAAAAAAAGGCCACGTTAGGATTTAGTAATATAGTATTTTTATGTTTACAAAGGACAGCTTTAAGACATTACGTACACCTGAGCACATCAAAATATGAAGTCATGCAGTATGAAAGACATAAGTATTAAAGTTGCACACCATGTAATTAGAAAATGCAAGTGCAAACATTTCATTCCTGAAGACTCTTTTTCTTTTTAAATTTGGCATCTCACATTTCCACAGATGTAAGGATATTACTTGTTCATCTACTAAGCTATTCATTTGACTTAGATAGCAGAAAACTACAGTCCCAATATGTTGAATGCATTTGTCTAATTAAACATTTAAAAGCATTTTACCTCAATACAAGTCCACATAATAAATTTCAATTATAATTTCAGTATAATCTTGAATATTGACATTAATAAGCTTATCCTTGGCAATAAGACCCTTAATTTAACTATTAGAAAATGGAATAACAAGAAGTGGCTTCCAACCTCATTAGGATCAAAATATGTTCTAACAAGGAGATGTTCAAGCCGCAAATATCTTTCAGGTTGTTCTTGTTTCATTACACCCATCACTTGTGTTTGCAGTAGAATTGCACGAGCAGTATCCAGTTCACGAAGCTCAATCATTTCCAATACAATCTGCAAACATTTCAATCAAAACTGAATCATTTATTATTGGACTGAGATATACAGGAGTAGACTGATATGGACATCCCCAGATCTAGATTCCTACAAATCATCGTAACATAATTATGGGACATCTCTCTCTTTGTCCACTCGATAGGCTCTATCCACCCCCCCCCCCACCCCAAAAAAAAACCCTTTGAAGGACAGACTTCGCTCAATAGTAAGCTCGTTTGCCGAGGAGTTTGAGTCCGTGGGTACGAATCAACCTCTCTGCATAAAGCAAGGGCAAGGCTACTTAGTATATTCTTTTCTCTATCACCCTCACCAAATAGGAACTAGAACTGACTGGCCCATTTTCATTTTCTATACCCTCTACGTACTAGTAAAAGTGTAGCTCTCTGTTTTGGAATAACAATAAGAATAAACTCTTATTGTTATTGTTATCCCATAACACTCTCCAGTGTTTTCTTCTCTTTCTACATCCACATATGAAAAGAAAACTTCACAAATAACCAACCTCTTTTGACATTAAACCACCTATAACATGGAAAAATGAAAACTTAGGTTTACACCAATCACATGAAAAAAGAACATCACCCATTATCTTTCTTCATTACTCCCCCCCACTCACCATTTCAAGGTTGTCCAACCACTACATCACTACTTTCTCCACTTCAACTCCACTTTCAAGCCATCCCTCCTTAAACCCCATCCTACAATTCCATCCAAACCTAGTACCCATCAAAAACCCCAAACAAAACAGCCTTTTTCATCAATATCAATCATTCAAGCCTCCTATAAAACAAAAGGGTATCCAAATCCATCAAACATGAAGCATAATACCTGCTCATACAAATCCTCCAACTTATTCCTGGGAAGCTTAAGCTGAGCAACTTGGGGCAATATAGCATCCCACCTGCCACCATTAATGTCAGCAACAAAGGTCTCAATGCTGTCAACAGTGTTCAGAGAAACCTGACACTCATTCTGCAATGTCTGAAATGTCTGGTGCAGCGAATTCTCTTTGCAAAACTGAAGCACAATTTTGATTACACTGCAAAACATGTCTCACCCAATTCAAAAAAAAATACCCAAATAAAAAAAAATACCCAATTCAAAAAAAAAATACCCAAATAAAAAAAAGCCAAAAATATGATAGAATCCTTGAATTTGAGCATTGATGGGGAACAAGAAATGAAACTCACTCTCGTGCTTCGATTTCAAGAGTAGACATGGCTTCAAGGAAGAAGCAGAGAGGGAATGCGTAGGGTTTTACAGTGAACTATCACGTAGGGAATGGCAGAGAGTGAAATTAATGTCTGCGAGAGATTAGTCAATGAAGCTTCTGAGTTTTAACGTTCCTACCTTTTAACTTTGTGAGGGTTTCATAGATTGTGAAGTTTTCATAGATTATCAAAACTCAAAAGTCACAAACTAATAGTTAATGGCGAAAATTAATAAATTAATTTGAAGTACTCACGACAACAGCGGACTTAATACTAGAAAAGTCTTGTAAACTCTTCAAATTAAACTAGATTTCTACGGGACTTCACTTTAATATATTCTGAATGCGAAAAGACGATTTTGCCCCTCAACCTATTAACATGTCATTCCCTGCCCATGGGGTTGTTACGTGTGTTCATGCCCTCGTCAATCCATGTTCATTAACTTGTTAGGGGGGTTGTCATTACATTTAGAAGGTTGGTCATGACCTTGTTAGAAGTGCTCATAAACTTGTCAATCCCTGGTCATGGGGTTGTTATGCGTGCCCATGCCCTCGTCAGTCTCTGTCCATTAACTTGTTAGAGGGGTGGTCATCATTACATTGAGGGTCTGTCATAACCTTGTTAGAAGTGCCCATGAACTTGTCATTCCTTGCTCATGGGGTTGATACGTGTGCTCATGTTCTCGTTAATCCCTACCCATTAACTTGTTTACTTAGGCTAAGGGGCAAAACAGTCTTTTCGCATTTAGAATATATTAAAGTGATTAAGTGAGGTTCCTTAGGACCCAACTTTAATTTGGAGAGTTCATGGGACTTTTCTAGTATTAAGTCCCTTGTGAGGGACTTCAAATTAATTTTCCCTAGTTAATATGAACTTAAAAAATTATTATAAAGTTTAAAGGATTATTTTCCATTGTATGTTGATGTGACTATCATCAAGCACATTTATTAATAAATGGTCTATTATATGTCGAAAGAACTTAGCAAAATGATCATTTTTACCATTGAACTATGATGCAAGTATCATCCAACACATGTATTAATAAGTGGTGAGCGTGGTTTATGATAACATGGTAGGGTTAGGATTATTTTAGTTGATTTAGCATATTCTTTGTCTTCTTGATTCGTCGATCTCCATCGTCTAAAGTTAGGGTTCCAATGTAATCTTCAAAATCATTCTCTCTCTCTCTCTCTCTCCTCTCATTCATGCTAGTTTAGAGTTCATTCATGATGAAAATTAGTTTAACTTTGCAAAGTTTTTTTATTACTTTAAATTTCTATGTTTTAATTTTAAGGATTTTGAATTAACATCATATTGTTTTTATTTTAGTTTTATTTTTTTAATTTAGATTTTTTAAATTGTCTCTACTTTGTATTAGTGAATAATGGTAATTCTTACATGGACTAATGTATTTTCATTCAAGTAGCATGCTTAGTGAGGTCGCATTTATCATAGATTTAATGCTTTTGGCAGATTTGACTAATTTTTAAAAGTTTTTTGGTATATAAGAGATTATTAGTATAATCATTGTTGTCAAACTCACGAGTTAACGCTTCGATTTTATCGTTTTTACGTCACTACCTAAAAAACGTGTCACGATTCACTTAAATTTTCAGTGGTTGAAAAGTCAGTAGAAACTCACATATTTACTTTGAAAGTATATACAAAAAAGTGTGTTAACTTCCTACTAATCTCATTTTAATTATTTTAAATTGATCAAATTCAATGAATGTATATATAAATTTCATAGAAATTTCTCTATTGAGGTTGATATAGTATGAATTTTAGTATATTTAAATCTACTATCTAGATTTAAAATATATTCAAGTCAAATTATTATTATTTGTATTTTTTATTTAAGTATATGCAAGAAACATGTGTTTATCAATAAACTTAGACTTGTTAGAGTTTACTACTTGAGTCCACCATTCGGTTAACCCTCTGTTCACGAATTTACTTAAACTCACGAGTTTGACAATTTTAAATATGTCATGAGTGATACTTGTGCCAATAATATCTTTGGAAGATGATAATCAAAGGAGTATATGGAAATGTTATAGGCTATTCATTTCCTTTAAATCTTAAAAAGGAGTCAGGTCAATCAATGACATGTTGCTATAATTCTGTTTCTATAATTCTATTTATGCTTCCTTTCGGAAATCCGCTATATCCTATATCAAGTTGTTTTTCCAATACAATGAGAGTTACAAACTAGTATCGGGTATTGAGGTATATAAGAAACAAGGATAAAATATATTTTTTCTCCCTTAACTTTATACAAAGTCATGTTTTAGTTTTTAAACTTTTGAAAATGTTTTTTAGTCCTTAACTTTAAATAAAGTCATATTTTAGTTGTTTAATTTTGATAATTGTGTTTTTGATCCTTTTAAATAAGACTTATGTATGTTTTTTGTCTCTTAACTTTGTATAAAGTCATGTTTAGCCCATTAACTTTGAAAAGTGTGTTTATAGTTTTTTTAAGTTAACACTATTAACTTATTTAACGGAAAATGCTTACTAAGCAAAATTAAAATTTTTATAAAACATTACGGTTTCATTTATTTTCTTATTTGTAATATTTTTCAATTTAATAATAGTATGTCAACATTTTAATGTTTTTCTGTCAGCATATTAAATTTATATTGTCAACATTTTTAATTCGTCAGAAAAGTTAATGGTGTTACTTTGAAATGACTAAAAACACAATTCTTAAAATTAAGGGATAAAACATTTTGTCCAAAGTTAACGAACCAAAAATAAACTTTTCAAAATTAAAGAATTAAAATATGATTTTATTCAAAATTAAGACACCAAAATCACACTTTTCAAAATTAAGTCACGGAATTTATCGAAAGATAAAGTATCAAAAACATAGTTTAACTAAAAAACAAAAACAAAAGTTAGCTTTTCCTACTGTTCCCTAACACCAACAGCCGCCACTTCTTGAGTTCTTGTATAAGAAAATTTACTAGCTTTTCCCATTCCTTTTCCCCAGCACAATTGTAGACGCTGCATTATCCCCTACACAATTTTGTTTTTATTTTGCCATAATTTAATGTGTTATCCTAATCCCAGTCTAAGATTTGGCCGTTGCATCTAATGGACCGTCGTGGATGAATTCTCAGGTTGGTCTCTTGACTCTCTTCACACTTTCTTACCTTTTGATGTCACTTATAATACTCACATATCACTTCAAACAACAAAAACAAAATACTCTCTTTCTCTTCCAATTCAGATATTCATTCCTAGGACCAATCAATGTACTCTCTTGTTAAAGCTGGGTAAAAAGTGAAACTTCCTACTTGGCAAGGATCCATAATGAAGGTATGTATCATCTACACTAGTCATTAAATCCTATGAAATGCATATTAGTGTTGGCAACTCTAATATTTTCAACAATTTGTACCGCATAGCAAAGTTGAGGTTTTTGTCTCAGCTGACATGATTGTCTATGGCCACTGCAGAATGAATTGAAAATGTTGCTTATAGGAGAATTTCCCATTTTGCGTAGTATAGATCAATAGGGCAAGGGATGGATGATAATGGGTTTCAATGGATTTAAACAAAATCCTGATAGGCTTGCGCTGTTGTGGGCGTTTTCAAGCTTTGAAACATGGGAAGTCTTTTCATGGTTATTTAATCAGACTTGGTCTTTTGAGTGATGTGTTTGTTGCAAACAATATGATATCTGTGTATGTGAAATGCTCTCATTTGGATGGTGCACGAAATCTTTTCGATGAAATGAATGACCGGAATGTCATTACTTGGACGACGATGGTATCTGCGTATACCAACTGTGGGAGGCCTCATGAGGGGCTTAAATTATACAATCAGATGGTGGAGTCTAAAACAATGGAACCCAATGAATTCTTGTACTCTGCTGTTTTGAAGGCATGTAGTCTCTTAGGAGATGCTGAGTTGGGTAAACTGATTCATAGAGATATATGTCGAGCCAAGTTGGAGTTTGACACTGCTTTGATGAATGCACTCCTGGACATGTATGCCAAGTGTGGAAATTTGAGGGACGCTCGACAAGTTTTTGACGCAATCCTGTGTAAAAATTCAATTTCGTGGAACACCCTAATTTCGGGTTATGCTAAGGAAGGACTAATGGATGAAGCCTTGGAATTGTTCAATCAAATGCCAGAACCGGATCTTGTAACTTGGAACAGTATCATTGCTGGCCTTGCATTTAATGGTTGTCCCCAAGCATTGCAATCTTTTTCTATGATGCACAAGAAAGGCCTTAAACCAGACACGTTTACATTCACGTGTGCTCTCAAAACCTGTGGTTATCTTAATGATTTGATCATGGGGGGACAGATTCATTGTCATTTGGTTAAATCTGGTTTTGAGTCTAATACTTACAATGCATCAGCATTGGTTGACATGTATTCAAACTTCAAGTTTTTAAATGAAGCAATCAGAATATTTGATCAATACTCAATGAGCTGTCCTGTCACTCAAGGTTTGGCTCTTTGGAATTCTATGCTTTCTGGGTATGTTGTCAATGAAGAGTACACAAAGGCTCTCAATATGATTGCAAATATTCATCAATCTGGTGCACAATTTGATGTCTATTCTTTTAGTGTTGCTTTAAAGGTATGTATCTACTTAAAGAATTTGAGACTTGCGTCTCAAGTTCATAGTTTGGTAATAACTTGTGGCTATGAGTTAGACTATGTTGTTGGAAGCATTCTTATTGATTTGTATGCAAAACAAGGCGATATTAATAGTGCACTTAGATTGTTTGAAAGGATATTAGATAAGGACATTGTGGCTTGGTCTAGTTTGATTGCTGGTTGTGCTAGGCTAGGTATGGGTGAATTAGCTTTTTCTCTCTTTACGGATATGGTCAGGTTGGATCTCGAAATTGATCAATTTGTCATTTCCAGCATTCTGAAAGTATCTTCAAGTATATCATCTTTACAAACTGGCAAGCAAATCCATGCTTATTGTGTCAAAAAGGGGTATGAATCAGAAGGTGTAACTATAACATCACTTATTGACATGTATACAAAATGTGGTGACATTGATGATAGTTTAGCTTTGTTCAATTGTCTGTCAGAAATAGATACTGTATGTTGGACTGGGATTATTGTGGGATGTGCACAAAATGGAAAAGCGGTTGAGGCAATTAAGCTTCTGGAAGAGATGATAGAATCAGGTTTACAGCCAAATGAAATCACCTTTACTGGTGTTCTTACTGCCTGTAGACACACTGGTTTAGTAAATGAGGCATGGACTATATTTAAGTCTATTAAAACTGTGCATGGTCTAAAACCATGTCCAGAGCACTACCATTGCATGGTTGATCTACTTGGCCGATCAGGACACTTCAAAGAAGCAGCAAAATTGATTAATGACATGCCATTTGAACCGGACAAAACCATATGGCAGTCTTTGCTCAATGCATGTGCAATGCACAAGAATAGAGAGTTTGCAAATATTCTTGTTGAGCATCTTCTAGCTACTTCACCAGATGATGCTTCTACATATGTAATGGTATCGAATGCGTTCGGAGCTCTGGGAATGTGGGATAGTTTAAGCCAAGTTAGGGAAGCTGTCAAGAAAGTAGGTAAAAAGGAAGCTGGAAAAAGCTGGATTGAAATTACAAGTTGAAAGGCTTGATTTTGGTGTAGTTGTAAAACATTTCCTTTGCTGTGGCAAATTTCCTCTCTAAAAGTGAATTTTCCCAGCACAAGGAGATTGATTTGGTCTTGGTCAATGGATCTTTGGCTACAGCAAATATTAGATTGTGAAATTAAACGAAGGCAACCAACATCATGAAACAGAGAAAGGGAGAAGGGGAAATATGGATTGTGCTAAGGTTTTACATGTTGGTCTTGGGAGCTTGTTCAACCGCATTGGGGTGCTCAAATTATGAAGGTAATACCTCTTGCAAAGTTACACACCTTTACTCTCATTCCATGAGATTTTATCAATTAAGAGTGAATTTTATTGGCAGATGATGCAAAAAAGATCCAATGAAATTGTCACAAGAATAAACAAAGTTAGGTACATTCAAGTTTTTTTTATTACATGGGTACATTCATGTTACTTACCCCAATATGATAAATCTTTTCATAGAAGGTAAGATTTCATGCAGGCAATATCAGGGCTGTGAGCAATCTTTTGGCATATCGCCCTCTTTAAGATGAATTAGGAAGAAAAGCAAAGCAAGCTATTTCATGGTGGAGGGACCTCTTATATCGTTGACACTTGTTACAGGGTAGTACAGTCTCAGTTTCTAGCTTGGCCCATCAACACATTTAAATTTGGGTTAAACATACTTTTGGTCCCTATAGGTTTCCTCGAATATGGGTTTTAGTCCCTATAGTTTAAAAATGAAGGTTTTGGTCCTTATAGTTTACTCTAATTTGGGTTATAGTCCTTGTAATTTGAAAATGAAGTTTGCTTTCGTTATAATAGTTAGTCCAAAGTTCAAAAAGGACCAAAATTTGATTTTAAATGTGCTGATGTGTCATGCATTATGTTTATTTTGCTGATATGACATGAAAACGGAGGGGTGGCTAGAGATGGGGGAAGGAGGTGGGAGGGAGGGGATGATTTTTTTTATTTTTATTTGTATGAATTAATAAAATTATATATCCAACTCATCTTGCCTAGTTTTCATGACATATCAGCAAAATTAACATAATGCATGATACATCAGCACATTCAAAATCAAATTTAGGTCCTTTTTGAACTTTAGGCACTAACTATTATAATGAAAGCAAACTTAAGGGACTAAAACCATCATTTTCAAGTTACAATGACTATAACCCGAATTAGAGTAAACTATAAGGACTAAAACCTTCATTTTTAAACTATAGGGGCTAAAACCTAAATTGGGGTAAACTATAGGGACCAAAAGTATGTTTAACCCTTTAAATTTTCTAATACTAACACTTGTGCTTCCAATTTGTATTATAAATCAGGTACAGGTGGAAGGTTTTAACAAACATCACACTTTAATTAACGGTTTCACTGTTTTACACTGTTTTAAAATATTTGTCTTTTTTCTTTGCAATTCTAAAAGATTATTATGATTGATACAGATGGCGAAATACTTTGTTGTTAAATTTATACTTTTATTCTTAATAATTTTGTGGCAAAACAGAATATGTTTTTCTAGAATCTTTAAATATGTTGCCCTTCAATACTGCCTTTGTTGTTTACATTTGAATTTGTTAATTGTTCTTAACTAATTATACAATCTTAGGTTCTCTATTATTAGTTATCAATAAAAGCAGAAATCAAAACGAAAATGTATGTGTTTCAAATCCGGGTGGAATTAGCATGAGCTCTCAAAGGAGGGATTTAATCACCCAAAAGTTGATATCATCTGTACAGTATACAATTATATGTGTCTATGCTATAAATATGAATAGATTTATTCCCCTTTCTTGTAATTGGGATTAAATCCCATCCTCAAAATATCATTGCAGTTCCCCTTTATTTATTAACAAAAAAGTCTAAATTAGAATGCTAGTACTATGTACGTACAAAATTTGTAAAGTATCAGTTTTTTTTATGTATAAAAATATAAGGGTAAATGTGTAAGACTGTAAGTTGATACTAAATTTTGCTCCTATGAGTGTTTCTAACACTCAAGTTTTGCTAGGTGCATCAATGATATTCATCTATTGGACATGGTGCAAATGTAACAATGTAATTAAATTTGGATGGTTTCCATTAAAATTTTATTACCATTAGCTCATAGAATTCATCTAATTATTACTAGATAGATCAATTTTGATTTTGTGGTTGGTAAGGACCTTGGGGGAACATGGATGAGCATATGGGGTAGGAAGGGAGAGAGGAAGTTTGTTTCAATGCAGGGCATTGTAATCTTTTCTCAATTTTTCAGTTAAAAATAATTTTTTCTCAATTAAATTTTATTATACTTAGGTATCTTGAGTATTACATGGTAATAATTAAATGATTTCTAGGGATTTTGTGCTACTAAAAATTTTATGAAAGTCAACCAAATTTAATGACATTTTTACATTTGTTCCATGTCCAATAGATGAGTATCATTAATAAACCTTTTGAAATAGGTATTAGAAATGTTCCTAAGGGTAAAATTCAGTATCAAATTTGTACTTTGCCCAAAATATAACTAATCTTTGCAGTCAATGAAGTTTTTAATCAAAGGATATTCAGCCATTTTTATGTACATATATTACATAAAAGTAACTTTGAAGCTAAACCAAATACCACTGCCAAACCAAATACCACTACGGGATACTCCATTAGTTTAGATCAAGGTACAATCCATTGGCTTAAAGTGGACAACATTGTACAGAAGGTCAAAGCCAATCATGAAGTTCGTCTGAGCTATGTTGCCTATGATTCCTACATCTTTCGTGGCTAGAAAAGCAAAGCACACTGCATGTGGAGTCACTACAAGAAACGTATTAATTGGATTTAATTTTACATCAGCATCTTTAAAATGAGCTGTTATAATTGGAGCTTTAACACTTTCAATGTCTTCTGATGCATAGCAAAGGTTGAATACTTTGCTTGTGTCATAAATTCGTCTTGCCTTAATCCTTTTTGCCACTTCTGATTCCACTTTGAAGTACAAATCATTTGGCAAAAACGATAATCTTGTTCCTGAGTCAATAATTGTATTATCCTCCACTAGTGATCCTGCACTAATTTCTAAGTTTCATGAAATATATATAATATTGTCTTCTACAATATTGGTTTTAATATATCAAATGGTTAAACTATAAGAATTGAGTTATATCAAGTTAAAGTTAAATGAAAATGTTAATTAAGTTAAAATTATAACTTTATAAAAGACAGCTTTACTTTCCATCAAATTAAAAGTTTGAGAACTGAATTGTAATCATGGCAGATCTATAATCAAAAAGAATAATTTACCCTTTATAATTATCAATTTGACCTACAATAACAACTTGAAATTACAAATGTCAAATCAAATCATAATTTTTTCACTTATGCAGTTTCCATGTCATTATGCCTCACCATAAGGAAATGAATGAAATAGTTTTACAATATTCAGAAGTAAATAAATAAAACTCGATATTCTTTTTTTTTTGAATTTTTTTTTAAAAAAATATTGATTGAAATTTTAGGTTATGCAATTGAAGTGGGTAGGATTGATGAGTCACTAATTACCTTCCGGAAAATCTATCCTTGTGTCTTCCACACTGATTCCTTCCAAAGTAACGTAGTAGTGTGTTTCTTTGTTTTTTACTGAACCAAGTGGAGTAGTAACAACTCCAGGTCCAGAAACTACAGCATTTTGGCCAAATTGCATCTTACTAGTTGCACTTGAGAAATATGGAGCCAAACAATACGAAAACTTGAGTTCGGTGTAAATACCCATTTGATAAATCAAAGAGAAGTGACCTCTTCCCAAACCAACAACCCCAGAGACCAATAGTTTCATGAGCACAACCAAACACGGTCATAGGAAAACTCACTCTGTCACCATTTGAAGTTAGAAGTGTGAGTGTGTCGTGTGCAACGGACCCCAATGAAGATTGATTACTCAAATACTTCATTTTAAATGCACAACCCTTAAGGACATCACAATAAGTTTGGTATACTGAGGTTTTCACATCTCGACACATTTTGGAACGGCAAAGGTAATTCCTATAAGTTGAGGAAGAAGCATATAAATCAAACATAGGAATTGTTTGGTTGTAACATAAAAAGCAAGGCATACACTGCAACCAAATAAAGTCACTACCCGTGTCGGCGATACCATAGGTTTGAAACGATGGCGTTCCCATGGAATAAGCCATGATATATTCTTGACTCACATATTTTAGTGAAATTTCTGGACTATTAGAAAGAGCTTTAGGTTTGGAGAAGAAATGAGTAGCACGATTTACAGAATGATGAAGAGCATTGTGTAATTTTTCAGATGGTGTTGTGGAGTTATCATAGAATGGAGATTTTGGAGAATCTCTATGAATGAGTTCCACACTGAAACCAAGTGTAGCTGCACCAATAATGGTGAGCGATGAGGCACAAATGAAAGATATGATAAAGATTGTGAAAGAGAGAAGAAAGGAGGATTTAGAGGTTGCTGGCATTTTTATTTGAAATTAAGAAGGTATGGGTGTGATCCATGTCCATGGTTCTTGTATTTTATTGTCTAGAAAAGATATTTTAGGAAAGTCATCACATAAAAGAATATTTAAAGGTTCAATGAACTCCACAAAATATAATGAAAACAATTATGAATGTCTCAAATAAGGGACAATTAAAAATAATAAATATGCCTTACTAGCTAATTTGCTAAAATACGGTGAACAAGTCTACTCGTAAATTCAAGTATTTGGTGAATATGAGGGAAATTGAGGGATGAATGTGGAACTTTCAATGACAAAGAATCAAATATACCCATATACATTTGGCCAAAAAAAAAATATACCCATATACATTATGAAAAGTTCACTTCACACCATATTTAAAAGTTGATCAAAAATACCCATCGTCCGTGGGCTCAGTGGTGAAGGATTGAACAATGAGCGTCGGGTTGACCACCACGTTGCGAGTTCGATCCTGGAGGGTGACACTTTGTTGTGTCTCCATCGCGGCGCTTGGGGAGGCATCTCCGTAGCTAAGTGAAATTGGGAGTAACCTACCTGTGTGGACAGATATAAAGGGCTTGCTGGTCATGCTCTAGAGCCCACAGGAACAGGCCCCAATGATGAGTTAGGTGTTCTGCCCTTGGATTGGGTTGAGCTCGAACCCCTTCCTAAAATTTAGTTATCAAAAAAAAAGTTGATCATAAATATTTATATACATTACGAAACAGTTTGAAGATATATTAGGAAATAGCTTTGCAATGCTAGCAACAAATTGCTGTCAAATTTGAGTAGAGGACCCCACTCAAAATTTAAATATAGTTAATACGCAACATATATACCTAAATAAGCAACATATATACCTATTAATTAAACTATAATATGATAAAAAAACATTTAAGAAAACTGAGGTTATATAGGACCAAGAAAATGTTTTTAGACCGGATTTCAAAGACCTATTGCACATTGGGTAAATGTGCAAAAACAGGTTCAAACTATTACGCCAGGAGCACGTAGGGGTAACAAGTATTTCCGGACTCAATTCTGGGACAGAAGAATAAATATTGGTGCAATATGGGTAACGCCGTTTAGTTTGACCGACGTTGACCGTTAAAAGCTGACGTGGAGGGGGAAATAAATTTTTTTGCTGACGTGGCGTGCTTATATGACAATTATTTTCTTAGTGTGTGGAACCCACATTATTTAAATCAATACTTGTTACCCCTACGTGCTACTGGCGTAATAGTTTGAACCCGTTTTTGCACCTTTACCCATTGCACATTTTATGAATGTACTCAACAATGACTTTTCCTAAAACAAAATATATGTGTGTAGATTTGATCATAGAGTGCCAGGTGAACTTTTTCTTAATGGTATATGTGTAGATTTGATCATTCACGCAATTTTTAATAAGTTTAAATAAAATATTGGACTAGTGATTTAAAAGGTTTTTTATTAATAATTTTACCTATTTTTTTATCTTTCATCTCTTACAAAAAAGGTGTATGATAATTTTACTTATATTCGTTTCTTTTCAATTTGGCCAAATATCATTTAAGTTTCCACTACTCACCCTCCTAATTCATTTATCTCATTACCAAACATAACTACCACAAAAATTATATTTAAATTAATGTCACAAACTAACATTTGTTATACAAAAATCGACGTCAAAAAAAAGTCATGAAAATTTGTGATTAAATGCAAAACAACCTTTAAAAAACTTTCAAGTGTCTAGTGCTCCCACACATAAAAGGAACATTTTAGCCCTTTAACGCTAAAAAGTATTATCAATGAACGGGAGTACTTTAAGGTATTAGGTGGGTCGCTCTTCTAATGACAAAATTAAATTATTAAGACTTAAGAATAGACAATTAGAGTAGACAATTATATTAAACTAACAGTATTAATAAAAATGACTAAAAGTATATTTTCTAAACATAAAAGATTAAATTGAACCTGATGCAAACATAAGGAACCGAAAGTATACTTTAGCTAAAATAAAAATATGAAATAATATAGTGATAAAGAGATAAATAATAATTAAAAACGAAATGATATAGTGATGAAGAAATAAATAATAATAGAGGCATAAATTCATAAATAAAATTATTTTAAATATAATAATAGAAAGGTAAATATAACCTAACAAGAATAATATGATTGCAACTTAAATAAAAGACATAATATAAAATAATAAAAATGCTTAAACAACAAAATGCATCATGTAAATGACAAAAAAAAGAGAAATAATAAATGCATGGCATAATAAAAGTAAAATAAAGTGCATAATATATATACATGTGTGCACACACAAAACATTAAGGGAAAATTAAATATAAATCCCTACTAAGGGACATAATATTGGAAAAGTCCCACTAACTTGAGAAATTAAAGTAGAGTCCCTTGGGACTTCACTTTAATTATTTCTGGAAGTGTGGGCCCCACATTTAATAATAAAAAATGCTCTCACCCCCACCTCTCTCCTCTCTCCACTTCCTTCCTTCTTCACCATATGCACCACCACTCACCACCACACCATCAGCCCCCTCCCCCCAAAACTCTCCCTTCCCTGCTACACCATGACCATAATCGCCGCCGCTGCCTCCTCCATTCTCCACCGCCACACCATAGCCACCACTTCTCTCAACATATATAGTTTGGGTGATGATGAGACTGATCAAGGAAGATGTGGTCGTCGGAGATGCAGGTGCCTATGAGTAATTTTGTCGACATCGGCATGGTGGATGCGGCAGATGACGGTGAGGCGGTGATGAAGCTTCGAGAGGTGGAGTTTGCGGTGGATATCTCGTACTGTGGTGACCACATTTGAGGCGGTGAGAGAAGTGGTGGCTATGGTGTTGCGGTGGAGAACGGAGGAGGAGGGCGGCGGCGACTGGTGGTGCACACGGTGAATAAAGAAGGAAGTGGAGAGATGAGAGAGGTGGGGTGGGGGCATTTTTTATTAATAAATGTGGGGTCCACACTTTCAGAAATAATTTAAAGTGAGGTCCCAAGGGACTCTACTTTAATTTCTCTAGTTAGTGAGACTTTTTCTGTATTATGTCCCTTACCAGGACTTCAATTTGATTTTTCCAAACATTAAAATCAAATATGCCGAATGAGATTTTCGTGAGAAACAACATATGAATTTAGAACTAACCAATCAAATTCATTATGACAATCTTTCTATTCCTCCAAAAGAGGTAAGTATATGATGAAAGGAAATAGATTTGTACCATTGGAATCTCTTTTCATCTCCTCTCAAAAGCATAAATTCATGTACACTTTGTATTTGAGTATAAATATACATTTTTGTGTGTGAAAATTGAAAAAACTAACATATTAGATTTTTTATTCGCGCGTCAATGGGATACTATTTTCACATGAACCAGGTTCAATGTATATAGCTGCAGCAACTGTACAAATTTAAGAATTTTGAAACAAAAATGGGTAGAAATTATAAACCAGCAATCAAGGCTCAGACGATTTCAAATTTGCACGATTTCTGTGACAACAGTTCTGCAATTTCTAATTCCCAACCACGACTAGAATATCCATCTTGTGCATTGCACGCAGGAAAGATGCATTTTTATGACTAATTTAATCATATATTCAAAATTTATAAGTCTCATTCTTTTGGAATGAAATTCAAATATTACGTATTATCTTAACAAAATAAGTATCTCAATAAAAGTGTTATAATAAATCATAACTGTAATAAGTACCCAGTCAAATAATGCATGGCATAATATATTATGCATAAATTTTGCCAAGATAACTTCATATTTGGGAATAATATGCAAATAAAGATCACAATAATGAAGTAAATAAATTTATACCATTGGAATCTCTTCTCCATCTCCTCGCTCTTAGAAGCATGAATTCGTGTATACATTTTATTTGCGTATTAATATGCATTTTGTGTATGAAAAACATACTAGATTTTTTATTCTCACCGATAAAATTTTTAAATATATGAATTTGTCATTGATTTTCTCTAAATGTTTACTCCATTGATCCATTGAATCTGTTCTTCGATCCATTTATAACTATGCATAATATCAATAATAAAAAGTTGATGCTCCAATCATTCAACAACTCCCTCCAGGATGGCTATGTCTTACAAACATCCTATTCTCTTCCTTCATTATGTCCAAATCTTCATTGTCTATACTTTTGTGTTGTCATTCACAGTAGAGGGAGCCAAATATGACTTCACTACTATGGAACTCATACACATTGACTCCCCAAAATCTCCATTCTACAATCACTCAAAACCATTATCACATTACCAAAAAGTTGAAAACGCCGTTCGTCGATCCTTCCAACGTGTGAATGGTTTCTCCCCCAACAATTCTGAATTATCTCTGGGTGATGATATTGGAACTGAATTGATAAGTAACAATGGACAATATCTCATGGAGTATTACGTGGGTACTCCATCCAAAAGAAAAATGGGCATCATTGACACAGGAAGTAGCTTCATTTGGCTACAATGTAAACCTTGTGAGAAATGTTACTATTCACAAATTCCTGTATTCAATCCATCTTATTCCATGTCTTTCAGAAACACTAGTTGTGAATCCTCAGAATGCAATTCTGCTAAGAATGATCAACTCGTTGTTTCTTGCGATGTCTCTAGTGATCAGTGCCTATATGAATTAAGGTACAGAGGTTTTGATAGATATTCAAAGGGGAGAATAGTGAAGGACACATTAAAAATTGGTGCAGCCGGTGGAGCAAGAAAAGTTGCATTTCCTAACACTATCTTTGGATGTTCATCTTATGTTCTTGGAAATTTTTCTCTGAGATCATCTGGAGTGATTGGATTGGGAAGAGGTCCACTCTCGTTAATTTCACAAATGGGTCATGATTTTAAAGGGAAATTCTCATACTGTTTAGTTCCTGAAGAATCTGAATCTTCCAGTCGTATCAGTTTCGGGCAAAATGCTTATGCTTATGATATTAACTCCGTCTCAACTCCTATTGCAAATACACTTCCCAACAATATATATTATCTTACATTGAAGGGAATTAGTGTCGGAGATGTAAGACTAGCATATGAAGCAGGTAATGATCAGTTTCAATCACCTCTTTTAAATACTCCCTCCATTCCTAAATATAAAATCACTTTGGGGTAGTGGATAAGTTCCTAAATATAAAATCAATTTCTATTTTGTCTCAATTTTGATCCAAATTACCCCTATACTTCTTAGCTCTCTCACTTCTCTCTCAAATCCCTATTTGTCTTTTAAATTTAAGTGAGGGGTATTTTCGGAAAATCATGTAATCCTAATTCATTGGAAAGTTTTCCTTAATCTCTCCAAAATAGCCAAAGTGATCTTGTATTTAGGAACGGAGGTAGTATATGGCTATATGTTGTTCAAGGAATTGGATTGTGTTAGGTTACATGAGTTGCTCATATTTTTTTTGAAACGTTCACTTAATAGAGTTCAGTTTGTTAAATATAATTTTATTCAAAAAAATAAAGATTTTGGGTTAGGAAAATACGGTGAAATTGTTGGGGACATGCATATATAGTTTGTTAGGAAAATATTAAGCTAACCATGAAGATTTTGTATGTTGGAAAAAATAGTATCTTTAGTTGATTTTTTTTTATGAACGGAAAAATAATAATTTTCTATCTTATTGGGTCATGTATTTGGAATAGGTTATCCAAATTCGAGAAAAACGTTATAATTTTGTTATGGTGAATTACTTTGAGATCCTAATATGAAGGGGTTTAATTCTAAAAAATTTCGATGAAAAAGTGACAACAAAATTTTTTTGGTTAATATCTTTCTGGCTAGCGATCAATTATCCGATCGAAATATCGATTGATTCAAATCAAGTAATAAATGTTTCAAGTACCACAATTAAAAGGTACAATTTTAGCCAACACAATCATATTTTTCTCTAATTGCCTTTATATAGTTGATGTGTCTGCAAGTGACCAATCTAATTGTGTTGACCAAAATGATACTTTTTTAGTTGTTCATAAGCATAGTTGACACCTTTATTGATCATTGTGTTGTTTGATGCATGTATATTTGTTTATAGGTATTTTAACCATTTTTTATGTATATTTGAACTTGTCATTACACATTTTTCACATATTGTTTGGCTTTCGGCAATCAAATAAACCACTTCATCGAAACCTTATGGTAATTCACATGCCCTCAACCATTGTTTTGTATTTATAACTGAATTAAAATCACTTATTTAAAAAATCATAAACAAACTGACCCTTAAATGGTTGAGATTTAATACCTTTTTTCATAAGTTATCATCTAAAATATCCTGAATAACGTTTCTTATTTTATGTTCAAAACAACAAAGTTTCATAGAAATTATAAGAACACAATATTAAAAAAAATATAAGTAAACTAGTGAATAAAATTAAATATACACGGATCTATGTTCTATTCTGTTTGTTGAATATATTGTTGGTATGAAACCTGACGGGTTGACAAGAGTGATAAGTTTTCTCGTCCCTTAAGCAAGTGATTGAATGTTCGATCTCTAGTTCTTGTGAACGGAGCAAATTCACTGGTCAGCTGTCTACCTCTATATGAGACTTTAGAACAGTGAGAGATTAGTCCCACTTGGGAAACAAATAAAATATATTGCTGGCATGAAAACTAAATAGAGTATTCTCAATTCTAAAAAAATTGGTTAGAGCTAGCTGCGCTGAGGTTCTCCTTCAAATGGAGAATATACTGCAGGTTCCCTTAAACAAAATAGGGAGCAACCAGCAAAACAATTCAATGATCTCTCTGATCCCCCCCCCCCCAGT
Organism: Mimosa pudica; assembly: GCA_029929735.1. Lineage (NCBI taxonomy): Eukaryota > Viridiplantae > Streptophyta > Magnoliopsida > Fabales > Fabaceae > Mimosa > Mimosa pudica. The sequence goes on along the minus strand of JAKELP010000018.1, from coordinate 10,529,306 downwards.
GTGTTCAATAGTAATGAATAAACCAACATTTTTATTCAATATATATATATATATATATATATATATATATATATATATATATATATCTAGATCGACGATATATGTGTGTGCATTAAAAGATATTAAATTGCAGTGCAGGAGGGCAACATAAAACTTGATAGTGGTTCAGCAATGACGTTTTTGCCACCAGATCTTATGTACAAGTTGGAAGCAAGTGTAGCAAGCCACATTTCCCAAAGTTTTGAAAGCATTAACCTTAGTGGTAGGGGTTTCAGCCTTTGTTATGTAGCAGATGACGTTGAAGAACTTAATGTTCCCACAATTACTTTCCATTTCAAAGGTGCTGATGTCAAGTTACCTCCATCAAATACCTTTATAACTGTTGATCCATATAAAGGTTATTTTTGTCTCAATATATTAGCTCATTCGCGAGCGAGTATTTATGGATCATTGGCTCAAACCAATTTCTTGGTTGGATTTGACCTTCTCAGTAATCTTGTTACATTTAAGGAAAGAGACTGCACCATGTAATTTAATTGATCTTAATTTATTATGAATAAATAAAGATGCTTGAATAATCTTTTATATATATTTATGTGATGTTTTTTCACCAACAATTTATGTGTTGAATCATTATTGTTGTGTATTTATTTTCCAAATATTGATGGATGACATGTATGAGGAAATTGAACTATATTCATTATAACATGAAAGATCAGCCATTTAGGTGGAAACTTAGAAATACCAATCATAATAGTAATATTTTAGTAGGTGCAAAAGTTGACTTTTTTTATCACAAAAAGTTGACTTAAACATTTGTATAAAAAAAGTTGACTGCTTAAACTTTATAAAACAAGGAAAAACAGTAAACAATTATTTGGGGTGAAATGTTGGTTAATTCAAAATCCATGAGTAAAAAATTAAGTGGTAACGGAAGTTGCACCCTAATTTATTACTATTTTTATCTATTTCAAAAAGTTTATTATGTCTACTTTTGCACATTTGATCCTAAGACATTTTTATCGTTGATATGCATAGCATAACCTTTTATTACGCTCTCACCCTCCTTCGTCTTCGAAGGTGTAAAACATAGCTTTTTCATTACTATGGGTTGGAGCAGAAATAATGTTTTTTTTGATCGAAAAGCAGAAATAATAATTTTTTGTTGATCGAAAAGCAGAAATAATTTAGAGAAATGGAATTAAAAGAAGCACATGAAATGTGAAACCTTCCAATATTTCAACAAAAATCACTAATCACCCATGAAATACCATTTTATAACTGTACAATCAGAAGTTTATCTCAGCCAAAACTCGCTTAAAGTTAAATGTTTGTTCAAATCCTCTTATAATTACTAAGAATATAATTAAAGTTTAAGCTTCATTTTGCTTGGTTTATTATTTCACCAAAAGTTATCCCAGTCCTAAACTCACAAAGAAAGACAAGGAGCTCACCTGTGTTCATCCCCAAACATTTGCATGCATATGCAAATTTAGTGGCCTCCACCGTTGATGATGAGGCCACTAAATTCCAATATCAAATTCATTTAAGAAAATAGACATTAATTACTCGTGATTCCATAATTCATTTATAAAGAATTTTGAATTGATTAATGGCATTCAAGGTCATCATTAGTTAATTATTATTCCTAGTTAAATATTTTTGGGGTGTTACACCTATCATCAAGAACTAGTTCCTCCTCCTTCAGCTGCTCCAAAAATATCTGATTTCTCTTGGAACTTATCTTTATGTCTGTGGCGATGCTAAGGTTATGACCAGAGACGTAGTATTGCTAATATGAAATTTACAAGCCGTGTGAGAAAAACTTATCTGGCAAGATTGAAAGGGTGAGTTCATTTTGTGTAACGAATGCTAATATGAAATTTAAAAATATTGCATAATAAAAAATCTAATGATGACTAATAAATATAAATATGAACTATCAAAAATAATAGTCCATATTATGCAGCTTAATATATTTTAAAATGAAACCACAACTTATTTTCTTGGAGGAAAGAAAAATGATATAACTTTAAACAATATGTGTATTATATAATAATGAAATAATTTGAAGAGAATATAATATATTTGAAATAAATCATAAACAATTTTTCAGCCCTGCCCAACAATTAACCCCGACCCTATCCACCCAATATTTTTGGGTTCACTTTTCTTGGGTTGGGCTCGGATGGGTATGTATAGTAAAATTTAACTACATCAGGCATGGAATGAATATAATGTAATAATGATGAGATCGCACGAAAATAATTGGGAAAATTAATTTGAGGTCCCCCACAAGGGACTTAATAATAGAAAAGTCCCAAAAGTTGAAATAATTAATGTAGGGTCCCAAGGGACCTCACTTTAATATATTTGAAAATTGAAAAGACACTTTTGCCCTTGACAACTTAATGGGCAGCCATGACAACTCGATGAGCATAACTTGACAACTGAATGGGTAAATGTGACAACTTGTTGGGCATGTGCTTTAAGTTAATTGCCCAAACTCTCTTAAGTTAATGGGGAAAACCTGACAACTTAATGGGCAACCGTGACAACTCGATGGGCATAACGTGACAACTGAATGGGCAAATGTGACAACGTGTTGGGCATGTGCTTTAAGTTAATTGCCCAAACTCTGAAGTTAATGAGAAAAACCTGACAACCTAATGGGCAGCCGTGACAACACGATGGGCATAACTTGACAACTGAATGAGCAAATGTGACAACTTGTTGGGCAAAAGTGTCTTTTCAATTTTCAAGTATATTAAAGTGAGGTCCCTTGGGACCCTACATTAATTATTTCAACTTTTGGGACTTTTCTAGCATTAAGTCCCTTATGGGGGACCTCAAATTAATTTTCCCAAAATAATTCGTAGTTGAAACAAGATCCCTACCAAAATGTTGTGAATGTCAAACTAAAAATTGTTTGTGGAGCAAAAAAAATTGTTTTCAATTGGTGAAAATTGTTATTAACTAATAATTTAAATGCTTTTTTACTAATAATGTTTGACTAGATGATAATTACTTTTAGCATGATAAGTCTTGGTCTAAAAATAAAAAAATCTAAACTCTTGGATAACAATTACTTTTGGTCCAAAAATTGTGATTTTTAAACTCTTAGTTAGTAACAACTTTTGACTTAACGATAACGATTTTAGGTTCAGCGATGACAACTTCTCGAGACCTCAATTTAATTACGGGATTTCATGGGACTCCATTGTAATCAAGTTTCTTCTATGGAAACTGTAATCAAGTTTCCCTTATATCTACATTGTAGTTATCAATTTATTTAGGGAAGACATTAAAGGGTTCAATCGAATAAATTCCTCACTTAAGTTCTAAACATATGACTAAATTCGTGATTAGATGTATTTGTGTATGTTTGACTAAAATGTAATCATTTAACAATTCTATTTAGAGTTCACGTATATGATTTTAATTGTGATGATTGTTTGCAAATTCTTAAATAAGGCATATAACTGAAACTTTGGTAAAATCTATATAGTATATGTGACATTTTAAGCCATGTATTTAAATTAATAGTAGTGTTAATATTCAAAACGTACTTTTATTGAGTTTAATTCAATGTATTATAGTGTAAAAATAAAATGAATTAATTACCAATAAAAGATAATTTAGCCTCTGAATTTATCTTAAGAGCAATGCACGTGGATTTCTAAGTTGTGGTACATCTTTAGCTTGACCACCATTTTAGATTTAATGATAAAATCTGATGCTAGAGACGACTTTGAACGTGGTTTATGTGACAATAGCATCTGATTAATTTAGTTATTAGGTAAATTGAAATTGGCTTATTTTGCATTGCTTCAATCTGCAATTTCTTATTAATTCAACGTTGAGTGATGTTCATAACAAGACATCTATATCATTTTATTATTACGAAAATATATTGAAGAAGTTTCTCTAAATTTCATAGCAATTGAATATATACATTGTGGGCGACATATAGTCACAGATTTTGGAATAGAATTTACCATATTGCCATCAAGATTTTGATTACAAATTGGAAGCACTAATATCAGAATATCTATCTAATTGTCAAACTCATGAGTTTAAGTAAACTCGTAGAGATAAGGTAAACTCGGATCGTAAACTCGAATCGTAAACTCGTAAGAGTTTATGTTTATAAAAAAACATGTATTTCTTTTATATAATTAAATAAGAATACAAAAAATAATAATAAATTAACTTGAATTTATTTCAAATATAGATAGTAGATTTAAATATATAAATATTTATACTAAATCAACCTCGATAAATATATTTCTATGAAATTCATATATAAATTCATTGAATTTTGTCAATCAAAAATAATTAAAATGAGTTTAGTAGCAAGTTAACACAATTTTCTGTAAGATAAAAACGTAAAAACGGTGAATTGACAATGTAAACACATAAGTTTCTACCGAATCTTCAAAAACTGAAAATTTATGTGACTCGTGACACGTTTTGGTTAGGTCATAAAAAGGGTAAAATCAGAGTATCAACTCGCGAGTTTGACAAGTGATATTCATAACAAGACATCTGTATAATTTTATTATTTCGAAAATATATTGAAGAAGTTTCTCTAAATTTCATAGCAATTGAATATATAAGTTGTGGGCGACATATAATCACAGATTTTGGAATAGAATTTACCATATTGCCATCAAGATTTTGATTACAAATTGGAAGCACTAATATCAGAATATCTATCTGATCGATATATTGATATAATATATGCACTTATATTCTTCATACTCCTTTAGTGCACCTACATTCATCATGAGCATGGTAGCACCTCGTAAGCCTTATTTTCATGCATATAAAAAAGCTTCCATCATCATTTTCTCTTTTTTCTTATGGCTTACCAAGGCATCATCAACAAAACATGGATTTAGTGTGGAACTCATACACCGAGATTCTCCAAAATCTCCATTCTACATTAACAAGTCATCACCATTATCTCCTTTTCTTCGAGTAAACAATGCTCTAGCTCGATCCCTCAGAAGAGCAAACCATCTCTTAGGTCCCAAGGCTCAAGTTAGTATCACTAAAGATGATGAAGATGCAGAGTCTGAAGTGTTTTTTAGGGATGGAGAATTCCTCATGGCCTATTCATTGGGCACACCAATGATATCCACTTATGGAATTCTTGACACGGGAAGTAACTTTATATGGACACAATGTGAGCCTTGTGTTAAATGCTTCGAACAAATACTCCCAAAGTTTGATCCAAAAGAGTCATCCACTTATAGGACCCCAAATTGCATTACCGCAAGATGCTATAATGTTAGAGATGCTGTAGATCAATATTTTTGTGGTCCCTCTTCTGCATGCAATTATAAAAAGTCGTATGCGAATGATTTTTCTACAAAGGTTGTCGTGAGTTATGACACACTTTCGTTAGCAATAACAGATGGTACTAGAGCCTCGTTCCCTAACACCGTGTTTGGGTGTGGAAATGATAATGGAGGTCAAAAGGTTTCTGAGGTAACATCTGGCATTGTTGGCCTTGGAAGAGGTCCACTCTCATTGATCTCACAAATGGGTACTCCTTTTAAAGGCAAATTTTCTTACTGTTTGATTGATCCATTCTTTAATGAATTTGCTAGTAAATTGAGTTTTGGTCAAATTGCTGATGTTACTGGACCTGGTACTGTGTCCACTCCCATCTTGAGCCCGAGCCATAGCCAATTGTATTACCTCTTATTGGAAGGAATCAGTGTAGGAGACACCAGAATAGATCACCTTGTTGCAGGTAATGATTCAATCTTGATATTGGTGACTTTATCGTATATATTTATATCTGCTTTCATATAATTCATTCATTGAAGATTAAAGAACAATATTTTGAATAAACTATTGTCTAACAATAATAAGTTCTAGATAGCGCAATTTACAATAAAAATGGTCAATACCACCCATAAATTTTTTTAATTGTGGGTAGATTGACCAGCACTGCTTAATTTGCAATCGGATAGTACTTTTATGACTCCAAAAAATTATGTGCCCCACTTGAAATTGTGACTGATGTTTGGTGATTTTTAATTTAACGATATTGGTTATTAATATGTCCCAAGTAAAAAGGTCCATTGGTAAAACTTACCCTTTTTATTGTCATTTATGTTATATAAAACTTAGACAACAATCAATACTACTATATATTTAACCCTTCATTTAAAGATTTATTAGTTGATTGGTAATAATTCATACCATAAGATTCGAGAATTTAGACTATCAAATATGTCACTATATGCTTTTTATAGTGTAACTGGGAATACTTTAGTCCTCTTGGATATATCTAGCTCCCAATGTACCAACTATATAACTAATCTAAATAGATTAAGAAACTAAATTAACTATTTTTTATGTTTTCATATATTATTTTAATCATTTGGATTGGAAATCAATCCCTTAATAGAAGATCCCTTGATATTTGAATCATTAGAGAGTTGCCAAATATTGATGTGTAGGATCAACAAAATCTGCACTAACTCTTATTTTCAATGTTAGAGAAAATACTATGATCGAAAAAATGAACTGTTTTGTGTGCGCGTGCGCATGGATACACATGATGGTTTACCTTATTATAATCCATCTTATTACATACACTCAAAATTCACACATCCACCATGCTCTACTAAGTACTAACTACTCTTACATTTAAGATAAAAAAATATTACTACAATATAATAAACCATTTTGTGTGCGCGAGCAAGTATGGGACATGCCTTTTATTCCGAACCATCTTAATAAACACTCATCAAAATCAACAAATCCAGTTACTAGGTCTTACATATGCTTTAGGATTAGAGGAACTACAACAAAAAATGAACTATAGATTGTGTTTGTGCACACATTTAAGTATATAATTAGTATACTACGGTCCTTAATTAATAAAAGTTAGAATATAATTGACCAACTGAAGGAAATTAAGGGAGCTTGAAGAATCACCTAATATGAGGTATAAATCACTAACGGGGTATACGTAGCGTCTTGGGCTCACTCCTTCAAAAAATTAATGAGACCAAGGGTTAGTGGGAGTTATCCTTGACAAATGAAGGTTTAGATATCACTGCATCAAGACATTAAGAAATTCTTGGGTTAACTTAAAAAGACCCTGAAGAATTCATCTTGGCTAGGATTTTATTAGGTGAATTTTTTTGCCAGAATAATTAGATGAATTAGTAGTAGGATCCACATACTAACCCCTCTAATAAGTTAACTAATTATAGGATTGAAGTCTAATGTCACCCGTGAACTTAACAAACTCAAGTGAAACTGTTATCAAGTGTTAGGGCTCTTATTCCAACAAACGGAATTGAATCCTGAATTGTCACTTAATTATTTCTAAGTTTTTGATTCATTATTAATCTCAGGTTATGAACCAAGACTTTATAATTGAAAATGTCACTCAAATAATTTGACAGCTTCAAGCAAAAATTCATAATTGCAATTACTTGATTTAATCAATCCAACAACAAACAATCCTCAATTAGCACATAATATTAACTCAAACATTCATCTAAAAAGATAAATCCATACATTCAAACAAATTAAAGTTCAAATAAACGTATCTCAATGTTAGGCATACAAACAGATGTAGAGAGGAATTCAAGCTAAAATTATTTCTACTACTTTTTGAAACAAGATATAGAATAAGCATACATACTATTGAAAGAATAAGCCATAAAATCCTAAGAGTGAATCTAAACAAAAGGAAGAGAGAGTGAGAGAACAAGAACTCCTCTATTATTGAAGCTCCGTTGCTCAAGCTCTAGCCTTCATCCTCCATTACCAACAAAGAGATGGGTATGTGTGAAATTCATGTTGGATTTTGGATGAGAGATCAAAGGAAGAATATGAAGATGGGAAATGGAGAGGTTGAGAGGATTAGTGTTTAGAGATTATTATTGGTGCCAAAATCCGACCAAATGAACTTCATACTCATGCTCAATTTGCCCTGGGTCGGATATGAAGGAAGGAATCGGGTTTGGGCTCATTTTGGACTTGAAAACCTGTCTCAGCAAAATGTTTGTACGGCCTCATATCATATAGTGAATTATAGCATACGTTATATGACATTTCAGACATACGTACTCATATCATATAGTGAATGTCAATTTATAAATCAGTCAGTATGGAAAAAGAATATAATAAATAAAACCAAAAGTCAAAGTCAACTAACTCTTATTTAGGGCTGGTTCTGTACTCATTTTTCTCATTTAAATGTGTCATATTCTGAACCATCTTATTACACTAACAAAATGAACAAATCTTATTTATGAGAATTTTCATTAAGTATAGTATATGAGAATTGTCATCAAGTATACTATTTCTATTCCTAAATATAAGATCACTTTCAAATTTCAATTTATTTCTAAATATATGCAACTTTCTAATTTTCCTCAACTTTTTTCCAAATAAACTCTAACAATCTTTTTCTATAATAAACAAGCAACATAGGAGAGTGAGAATAAATGTATATGGTTAACGTAGATTAGTAATACCATGTGTTAATAATCAACTTAACTAGTATCCTTAATCTAATCAAATTAGGGAAAATGATGTTATATCATGTATATTATGGAATGAAGTGAGTATATTTTATTCAGAAGACTTGAGTTTGTTGCAGGTAATACCTCAACTTCAAACATCAAAGAAGGGATGGAGCAGGGCAATATGATAATAGATTCAGGGTCAACAGCGACTAAGTTGCCAGAATCACTATACATCCCATTTGAAGAACAAGTAGCCAAAGTGGTGGATCGTGCATCTAAACGTTTTACTAACCCAAAAAGAACTTTGAGACTTTGTTACGTAAGTGAAAGTGTTGACAAAGTTGGAGCTCCCACCATTACGGTGCACTTTAAAGGTGCAGATCTGAAGTTAAGTGCTAGGAATACTTTTATTCAGACTGATCCTAATGTTGTTTGCCTTGCATTTCGACCTTTTTCCACAACTACAGGTTTGGGTATTTATGGCTTCTATGCTCAGCTTAACTTCTTGGTTGAGTATGACTTGCAAAATAATATTGTTTCATTTAAGCCAGAAGATTGCTCTTTGTATTGATCCATAGACGAATGCATTTAAAGGTTATATATATAAGAGATACTATATAATAAGCATCATTTTTGGCAATGAAATGATATTGTTTCAAAAGTTGCTAGAGCATAAAATGTCATATTTTACTATTCCTTTGCTTTATTTGAAAATTTTTAATCATCAATTATTTAGGTGCCTTTTGAAATTTAAATATTGTATATTTGACATAAAAACTATAAAAAAGGTAATACTATGTTATACTTTTTTCAATCTTCAATACTAAATATAATATCTCTTTGACTTTTTGTGAAAGATATGAAATCTATTTAGACTACTAAATTATAAGATATGAAACAAGTAATTAGAATATGTTAGTTTGAAAGTAGAATAAATTTGTTTTGATGATAAAAAAAATCATTTTAAACATTTTAAATTGATTAATTTTATGTCTTCGATTTCTAGAAAAATAAAAGGTCAAAATGGTCTTTTAATTATGTCTTCGATTTCTAGAGAAAAAAAAAGGTGAAAATGGTCTTTTAATTAAGACTGTTGGCCTGGGAGTATAATAAGAAAAATAGTTGTCCCGGTAATTAATAAGATTCTAGCAAGATCTTTTGTAACCTCATCGCACTTTTAATTTAAAAAGTGACAAGACTTCAGAATTAGTCTGAAATAAATTACTGCAATGACTTATGATAATGTCTTTTTATTAAAAAAGAAATTGTATACCTCATTGCGTTTTTAACCTTATCAAGTGTCAAGTATGTTTCCCGAAAAAAAATGTTTCTTTTTTTTTTGTTTCCCAAGGGTATCCCCACCCGCGTGTCAAGTGGGACTAATCCCTTACTGTTCTAAAATCCCATATACGGGTAGACAACTGGTCTGTGAGTAAAAAATATTTCTCTTTGTATGCAAAGAAAAAACCAAGAATCATTGCAGAGACGTTCTCTTGTTAGATGGAGCAAGCATACTTTCCAGAACAATAAGAAAGTAATCACTGACCTGTTGAAGCAAATAGAGGAGCTAAAAGAGACTGTATAGATTGAATCAGTGAAACAACAAATTGAAGAGCTGAAAACTCAAGTGGGAAATTTTTGGCAAAAAAGGAGATATATTGGTGGCAGAGACCAAGAACTAATTGCATCAAAGCAGCGCAGTAGGGGACCTTAATACGAGGTTCTTTCACAGGAAGACAGCCATAAGAAGATAACAGAACTTAGTGGTCAAACTCAAGAACTAGTAGGGGAATGGGTGGGCACACCGAAGACGGGGTGGAAACTTTAATTGTTGACTTATACCCAAGAAAATCAACATAGTACTCCCATCAATAGGAGCCTAATAAGAAATAGTTATATTCTTATACTCGTGGTGTTAAGGTAAGGAACCCAACTTGGTGTTAAGGTATACCACATCACATATGCAATTACATTAAGTGGAGGGTAAAAGACTGGAAGAATAAGGTGATTTATACAATATGGATAATGAATGCATGACTAAGTTGGGAGGTAAGTCACAAGAAAGAATTTGATAGAATGGTTCATTTTCTTTTACAGTTTAATTGTCAAAACATGTGAATATTTCTTTATTGGCCTAGCTAAAGAAAGAAAATCATTGGGATAATGAGATATACAATTTTCATGGTAAAGGGGAAATTGTCCACATGTCACCACAAGTCCACAATTTGAACATAGTGCTAGTAGATGGATCATGCACATCCCAAAGTTATTTGTATGTAATGCAACAAATTTATCATACTTTAGATCAATACAATTTATACACTTCCTGTAATCACCACAAGAACAAGGTTAAGGCTCTTTAGAATCAAAATCATCATAACTTACACCCAAAGAAGCATCATGATCACCACACATAGAGGCAATGCAAACAACATCATCAACCACAGAATTACCATTGGAATTATCAAAGTAAGCATTTTCAACAACAAAAAAATGAGGGGATTCAACAATTTTCTCATCCACTTCATCACCACTCACATCAACAACAATAAAAGTATGAGGAGAGATAACATTTTCAAGAAAACTAAAAATATTATCTAAGTGTGAAGTCGACTCCTCCGATGGTTGAGAGTATGATTATTCTTTGTTTGTAACGTATGTGGGAATAAGCACTGGTTGGACATAACCCACTTGAAATGTGGTCTTTGACTCTTGTTCCTCAATCCCTTCACAATCATAAGAATCACAAGGGCATGGAGTTTCTTACTCTTTATTTGTGTTTCATAGCACAAATGTCTTGATAAATTCTTCTATTTCTTCACAACCTTCTCTCAACTCATTTGTGAGTTGATTGGTCTCCTTTAACATGAACTATTTAGAGTGTTGAGCTTTAAACTTATCATACACTCTCCTCAAATTAACACTCAAATCCATGTATCAAATTTACAAATGATGAACCTAAACTTAGGAAATCAAAAATACAAAGAGAAAGAAAACGAATGAGACTCCCTTTGAAGAACCAAACTCAAGCCACCTCCAATCATGTCCAAGAGCAATGGATAACCTTTATTGAGTCATGGATGGAGAAAGGAAGAAAGGTGGAATATAGAAGAGAAAATGGAAGAAAAGAGATGAGAAGAGAAGAGAAGAGGATGAAAGGGATAGAGAGAGACTCAGATCTAGGGTTTTATTAGGAGAGATCCTCGTACCCAACATTGAGTTAGATGTTTAGTTTTCAACCAAATTTACGCATCAAGTCAGGTTAAAGGTGAAAAATGGGTTTTGAATCGAATACAGGGTGAAAATTGTGTTCTGTAGAAACAGGGTTCAAGTGGCTCGCCGTAGCGTGCAGACATTGTTGGTGCGACCAACTAGCCTTGACTAGTCAAAATTTTGTATTTAATTTTATTTTAAGAACTTTTTCTTGCTTCAGATGCGATCTGATTTTCTTTTCTTCAATCCTTGCAACCCTATACATGAAAGAAGAGACGGAAATGGATAAAAAGCCCTTAAAATCAGTAAGTAACAAAACAAATGGAAAATTAATTTGAGGTCCCCCACAAGGGACTTAATACTAGAAAAGTCCAAAAAGTTGAAATAATTAATGTAGGGTCCCAAGGGACCTCACTTTAATATACTTGAAAATTGAAAAGACACTTTTGCCCAACAAGTTGTCACATTTGCCCATTTAGTTGTCCAGTTAGGCTCATCGTGTTGTCACGGCTGCCCATTAAGTTGTTAGGTTTTGCCCATTAACTTAAGAGTTTGGGCAATTAACTTAAAGCACATGTCCAACACGTTGTCACATTTGCCCATTCAGTTGTCAAGTTATGCTCATCGAGTTGTCACGGCTGCCCATTAAGTTGTCAGGTTTTCCCCATTAACTTAAGAGAGTTTGGGCAATTAACTTAAAACACATGCCCAACAAGTTGTCACATTTGCCCATTCAGTTGTCAAGTTATGCCCATCGAGTTGTCACGGCTGCCCATTAAGTTGTCAGGTTTTTCCCATTAACTTAAGACAGTTTGGGCAATTAACTTAAAGCACATGCCCAACAAGTTATCACATTTGCCCATTCAGTTGTCAAGTTATGCTCATCGAGTTGTTACGGCTGCCCATTAAGTTGTCAGGTTTTTCCCATTAACTTAAGAGTTTGGGCAATTAACTTAAAGCACATGCCCAACACGTTGTCACATTTGCCCATTCAGTTGTCAAGTTATGCTCATCGAGTTGTCACGGCTGCCCATTAAGTTGTCAGGTTTTCCCCATTAACTTAAGAGAGTTTGGGCAATTAACTTAAAACACATGCCCAACAAGTTGTCACATTTGCCCATTCAGTTGTCAAGTTATGTCCATCGAGTTGTCACGGCTGCCCATTAAGTTGTCAGGTTTTTCCCATTAACTTAAGACAGTTTGGGCAATTAACTTAAAGCACATGCCCAACAAGTTATCACATTTGCCCATTCAGTTGTCAAGTTATGCTCATCGAGTTGTTACGGCTGCCCATTAAGTTGTCAGGTTTTTCCCATTAACTTAAGAGTTTGGGCAATTAACTTAAAGCACATGCCCAACAAGTTGTCACATTTGCCCATTCAGTTATCAAGTTATGCCCATCGAGTTGTCACGGCTGCCCATTAAGTTGTTAGGGACAAAAGTGTCTTTTCAATTTTCAAATATATTGAAGTGAGGTCCTTTGGGACCCTACATTAATTATTTCATCTTTTGGGACTTTTCTATTATTAAGTCCCTTGTGGGGGACCTCAAATTAATTTTCCTCAAAACAAACAAAATGTCTATATATTCTATCAAGCATAAATAAACTGATATTATATACTCCCTCTGATCCCTAATATAAGAGCCAAAATTTGAATGTTTTTGGTCTCTAATATAAGAGTTCACCCCACATTGTCTAAACATTTATTGCAAGTTTTCCAATTCTACCCCTAATCAATTTGGGTTGGTTCATTTAATATTTTGAGAGATATTAGGAAGAGAGATGGAGGAATATGAACTAACAATTCTCTCTCTCCACCTTTTCCATTCCCATATCCATATGCACTAACAATTTATGTTCTCTCTCCGTTATTCTCTATCTCATTTATTCTCTAGCTCTCTCTTTCCATTTATTCCAATATATGTAGTAATATCTCTATCTCCTAATACAGCTACTCATAAATAAGGGTAGAAATGGAAAAAATATTAATTACAGACAGCCAACTAACAATCAGATGTTTTCTTAAGAAGCGGATTTTCGGCGGCTAGCTATTACTCCATCTGGTTTTTAATATAAGAGCTAGCCGCCAAAAAAACGCTTCTTAAGAAAACATGTGAATGTTAGTTGGGTGTTTGGAGTTAATGCTTCTTTTCCAATATTGCCCATATTTATTATGATACTTTTAAAAGAGAGAAATACAAAAACATTTATAAATATGAAAGAGAGTTGGGGGTAAAGTAGGAAAAAAAGCATTAAATGAAGAGAGAATGTGAGATGAGCTTTTATATTAAAGACCAAAATCATTCAAATTTTGGCTCTTATATTAAAATATTAATATCCTCAAATTAGCACATAAAACTTACAAATAACCAACGATTTGTCAGTCAATCATTAGTGTAACTGCCTAGCTATAGCTCAAACACTTGACCACTAGACACGTAAACAATGTATTCATATAACACATTTTATAAGCCCACTCTATTTATTGACATTCATTCCTTCATTGAGTTGCTTCCTTTATCTTCTGTTTCCATTATTTATTACAGACCAAAGCAAGAAGAAGAAGAAGAAGAAGAAGAAGAAGCTCAGATCTTTATTGCCATATTTTCTTTTGGCCATTTTTTCCTAACTACGGAGTATTCTTTCTTCTTCATCCTTCAAAAAATGCTCCTAGCTTCAACTGCATTATGCCTGCAACCACCATTCAATTTCACCAACTCAAATTCTGTTCCCAGAATTCCTTCTTTCCTCACTAAACCTTTGAATTCAACACTTCAATTGAGTCATCCCCATTTCTCTCTCTTCAAAACTAGCAGCAGAAAAACCCATTTCCATGAAATTTCTGCTTCATCTTCAGGTTTTTTTTTTTTTTTGCATTTGGTTTCTGTTTCTTACTTTTTATGTTCCAATTCTGTGAATTGATTGTTGGGTTTTTCTTCAATTGCTTAAAGTTGCTGTCTTTCTTTTGGGATTTCCTTTTTTGGGTTGAAACACACCACAAGTGATTCAATACTATGAAATGTGGAAGAGAAATAATAAAATGTGAAAATATGACTATATGGTTATTTTTAGAAAGGTCTTTGAATAGTATTGCAACAATGAGTAGGTTTTATGTAATACTCCCTCCGTTCCTAAATATAGGACCTAGATGACTTTTTTGAAAAATCCTAAAAAAAGCAAAAAATAAGTTAATTATAAAATGATTTACCTAATTTTTTCTCTTAAACTAGTTTATTTTACCTATAAGCTAATGGATAATCTAAAAAGATATCAAATATATCATGATTTAATAACCTATTTCGCAACCTTAATCTTTCCAAAAAAAAGTTATCTAGGTCTTATATTTAGGAACGGAGGAAGTATTATATTGGTGATAAGATATTTTAATGTCTAACTTTATTTTAATTAGCAATGTAGGAATGGACCGTTTGCTTTTTGTTAAATTCAGCATCCATGTGTGATACGCCATAAGTTTTTTTTTTCTTTCCAAATTTAGCGTCTCCTTGGTGTCTTTGTGATAAAGTGACAGTGGCTAGTATCATGTTGGTTGTAAAACGTTGTGGTTTCCATTGGAGATAGGTATGGTTAGAGTTTTTCAGTTCATTACAACAACAATAAAGTCTTATCTCCCTAAATGAGGTCGCGTACCATTATGATGTATCAAAATTTATTGTTTTTGGTAAAGTATTAATTACATGGTCCAGCTCAATAACTTCTCTAAGTGTTATCTTTGGTCTCCCTCTCCCTGGTTTTAACATATTTATTGAATCACTTAAATTTCTAAAGCTTTTTCTACCATAATATCTTACCATCTCAAGATTTAACTTTCAAATTTTCTCGGTAGAAGAATTATTTGCAGTAAAAAGTTATTTAAAATTAATTCACTGGTTCTGGATTGTTATGTTATAGTTTTGGTATGTATGGAATCGCGGGTAGTGATTCAACTATCAGCTTACAACTTTATTCATTCTCATTATAAATTGATGTCTTCTGTTTTTGTAATTGATTGGTGCAGCCGTAAATGCAGAATATGTAGAGGAACCAGCAACAAAGGAAAAATTTCAGAGATCTTTGAGTTTGCCAGGTTGCTCGAACTCATTAGCGCTATTTGGAACTGGTTAGTTAATCAAAATCTTTAAACATTTTGGACAGGTCAATTGATCTTTAAGTTGTGACCTGGAAGATTTTGAATTGCTGTTATGTTTTATCTGCATTCTTTTTAATAAACAAAGGTATCCTCCTATATTGGAGGAGTTCTTGTTGAGGCACGGTTGAGCACTAAATGTAGGCACTTCTTCCAGCTGGGAACTTTTATTTGCATTTTACTAATTCCTAGAATTCTTGTCTTTGTACATTAGCTTCACTGAAATAGTAAACTTTATTTTGTTACTAATTTAAGTTTTGGTGGAAAATCATGATTTCAGGATACAGAGAGAAGGTTTTTGCAATTATTGGCGTCAAGGTGTATGCTGCTGGATTGTATCTAAATCAGTCTATCACAAGTCAGCTGAGTGCTTGGCAAGGGCAACCAGCTGGGGTGATTGAAGGGGATTCTTCCTTGTTCAAAACCATTTATCAATGTAGTAACTATTTTAGTTATGAAAGCTTGATTTTTCATAGTGCTTTTATTTTATCAAAACTGGTGAAAGATAAAGCTCAAAAGGATCCCTTTATTTGATTGCAGCTCCCTCTGAGAAATCACTGAAAATTATTCTTGTCAGAGATGTTGATGGCAAAACTTTTTGGGATGCCTTAGATGAGGCCATTTCTCCGAGGATTAAAGCACCTACGCCAGAAGATGAGTCTGCTTTGTCCACATTCCGCAGTGTCTTTCAAAATCGTCCTCTCAAGAAAGGAACTTTCATATTTTTGACTTGGTTGAACCCTTCCAAAATGCTTGTATGTATAGTTTCAGCTTATTTTTAATTTGTTTTTATTTGTCGCAATATTGTCGCTGAGACTTTGAATTAACTTGCACATATGATGAAACTTCATCAAGATTTCGTGATGGTTTCAGGTTTTTGTCTCGTCTCAAGGGCTACCATCTACAGTGGATGCGACAATTGAATCTGCAAATGTGGCATCTGCACTTTTTGATGTATTTTTTGGAGATAGTCCTGTTTCTCCCACATTGAGAGATTCAGTGACTGATGGCTTGTCAAAAGTACTCAAGTAGAGGAAAGTATATTATATCATCAGGCTAATTATGTACCTTTTGTTTGTAGAGATGATGGCTCTTTTTTTTTTTAATGTATCTAGGTCTTGTATCTTTCATCCATTGTGATTTTTATTTAAACAGTTTCATACTAAAAAACAACCCTTGTTAGAGATGAGTGGTTGTATTGTTCGAAATATGATAATATATGAGGCTTTGTTGTCGTTATTGTAGCACAGCACTGTACTGCTCGAAGTGCAAAACTCTACTTAAAAGAAATAAAAAAAATTTGCACTCACCTCCTTTCAAAGCCTATTTATCTGCTTCTCTAGTTTCATTTTATAGGAGTACATAGCTCAGAATTTCTAGAACCTACACCCAACCCCCTCCAGGTGTAGAAATTATACACATGCCCCTTCTGGGTTATCTTAAGCATGAGCTTGGCCTTCCTGATGATTTATGCCGCCTAAATTGACTTGTCGGAGTTTGCTTCTCAGGAGGAAGAAATGCAGACTATAAGCTTCATTATCAATCATGTTATCAGGAGATATTTCTGTAGAAACAAAATTTGGAGGTTGTGTCAGTATATGTTTTGGCGAACACTCGGCGAACTTACAGAATGAGATCTATCGATGAATAATATATCCATATAGTCGACCCCACGTAGTAGGATAAGACTTTGTTGTTGTTGTTGTGTCAGTATATTATAGGAACCACAGTTCAGGTGAACATAATCTGATTGAATATGAAATGTTAAGCTGGTATACAGATTACTGTTCAAGTGAACATCAGGAAGCTTTAGCGACCTTGTCCGGCTTTGTCTGCTCAAGCAAGTTGACAACTTCAGTCATTGTTGGCCTCTTCAAAGGATCATGTTCAAGACACATCATGGCAATATTGAACACATTGTTGACTTCTTGCATTGGACAGTTCCCTAGCCTATCATCAAGGACTAGTTCCTCCTTCTTTTCCTGAACAACATCCTTCACCTGCTCCAAAAATAACAGCTATTTATTTTAATGAAGTAAGCCTCGTTAAAAAAAACTCATGCATACTGATCATCTTTATAGACTACTTTCATCCATTTCAGTTCCCATGTCTCATGATGAGAAGTTATGTTGTATAAGTTATGCCTTTCACATTAGAATATTTTTTTCAAGTATGATGGAAAACTTTCTTGTGGTGTTCAATTTACACTATTGTGCTCTCATTGTCATAGTCTGTGTGATAATTTGGATAACCTGGATCATTAATGAGGTTAGAGAATTTTAACTTTTCTACTGAATATAAATCATAGTGAAGATTTTCAAAGAGTTTGTTTTACCCATGTGACAAGCTTTGTTCCTTCTTCAGCAAATGTTTCATCACTGGGCTTTCTCCCAGTTAAGAGCTCTAGCAGTACAACTCCATAGCTATAGACATCCCCTTTGAATGTTGCTCTTCCTGTATCAAAATATTCTGTAGGAAAAAAGAATCTTGTGAATTCTAACTTTCACATGGACCGTTGAAGCAAAAATTGATTTGATGTTTTGTATGATATATTGATATATATACCAGGAGCTAAGTATCCAAATGTTCCAGCCACAACGGTGGAAACATGAGTTTTGTTCGGTTCCATCAATGTGGCCAATCCAAAATCAGAAACTCGAGCTTCCATGTTTTCATCTAGCAGTATATTGCTTGACTTTATATCTCTGTGGATTATGTGAGGGATGCAATCATTGTGAAGATAAGATATTCCTCTAGCAGCACCTATGGCTATTTTGTATCTTGAGGACCAGTTTAAGTTTTTCTTCTGCTCTGGTCTTCCTGCATCTCATTCCACTTATGATCAGTCCAAATCAAAATTCAGAAATTTTTCTATTCATTTTTAAAGAATCTTTTAGTTTCTATTTAGTTGGATCTGAGGGATAGATGTGCATAAATATGACCCCACAAGCGGAAAAGCTGTTTTCAGCTAAGTAAGAAAGCCAGATGCTGGCTGTAACAAAAAAAAGGGTCAACCCAGTTCTAGTCCTCACTTGGTGAGGATGCTGGGGAAGGGAATATACTAGACAGTTTAACCTATACTTTTTGCACAGTGGCTAATTTGAACCTACGACCTCATATCCACACGGCAAACGAGCTTACCATTGAGCTAAGCCGATCCTTCTGTAATAAAGAAAAGTGTAACAAAAAAAGTAAGAAATATTGGTCTGAATTTGTTTATTAAAAATGAGTATAGATGGTGCATTCAGAGAAAAAAAAGAAGACAAAATGAATTCGTATAATTATTAGATAAGGTCCCTGACTAATATGAGTTGGTCTAAGTGGAAGGGGTTTTGACCGCTTAAACATAAGGTTTTAAGTTTGAGTTCATGTGAATACATGAATGGGGAGGATCCAAGGGCAAGATATACATACTGTGGAGGAAATCATCCAAACTTCCATTAGGCATCAATTCATATATGAGAAGGTTGTAATGTGGAGCAGTACAATATCCATGAAGGGTTACAATATTGCGGTGTTTTATGTCTGCCATTGCTTCCAGCTCTCTCTCAAATCCTTTATCTGCAGTTCCCCTGTTCAATCTTTTCACTGCATAAGCTTTTGAGTCGTCTATTTTCAGTTTATAAACTGTCCCATAACCACCATATCCAAGCACCTCCATTTTATTCAAGTGCATTGTCATCTTCAACATCATATCAGATTCAAGGGATTGCATAACTGAAGACTTAAATATCACCATCTTCCCACCTGTTTTATTCCATTAATTAATGCCAGCCAAAATGCATAGACATATTGACATATATACATGACATGACATTATAGATCTCTCACAAGCCTTAACAATACAACTCATTCTTTAGATTCCTTGCAATACATAGTGGGAAAAATTGATGAAAATTTTCTGTTTCAAATTATATTGGCCAAGGGGCCAAATTTGATTGTAGACACAGATGTCATTGACATTCTTGAGTATTTCAATATAGAAAGTACTATTACTCATAATGAAATCCTTCTACCTATAAAAATTTTCAAAGAGGGACTTCTCACTGTTTTTCCCTTTAAAATATTGAATCATGTATGTTTCCATTATGTTTTAAATGTATGTATGTATGAATGCATGCATGTCTTTATCATAGTTCTTGATTTACCTGCATAGCCTTCTTCGTGAATCAAGTGCTTTCTTTTCCATCTTTTGTAGAGGAGGACAGAAATAATGATCTTAGAAATGACAAAAGTGATGCAGGAAACTGTTATGTAAAAGGCTAAAAGCAAAGACTTGCTCATTTGATTCTAGTAACTGACACTGAAATAAGTTTGAAGAGCCTCAAGCTAGACTTAAGCTAGACTCTGAAATCATAGCAGCATAATACGTCCAGTTGATCAAGACCTCAAGAACAACATAATTCAAGATCCCTAAGGCAAACTCTCAAAGATCAGCCACATGCAACAACAACAGATCCAATGTTGTGTTAAGCCATCAACAGGAAACACAAAACTTTGTCAAATTTGTTATGATATGGATCATTGAACTCTCAAAGATTGGTGCACATAACAATGATGAAGGTGGAAGATTTTTTGATAAAGAAGTACTCTAAGTGATTTATGGAATGGTTGAAGAAACTAAAGGAAAGTGGTAATACAGTGTAGTTGCACTTTTGAGCTTTGCTCTATTAAAATGAATTTTCAACATGAAAGTCAAAGGATATGATTCACAAAGCATGGGGCATTAATTGACGCCTTTGAAAAAGAGTGGGAAAGTTCATCATTTTGTCTCGTGATGAAAAACCTCGTCTATAAATTAACGTGTGAAAGCGAAGCTTATAAGCAGAATGAATAAAGTGCACATGATACTGCTAGGTGGACAAAATCAAGTAACTTGTTCGATTTGTACACTATTAAGGTTTTCATATCCATATAAAGATGGATTGTTAACATCAATCATATAAACACACACACCATATGGATTATGGATTGTAAATATAAGTGCTACGCACGGGTAGTGTAACTCGAATTGTTTACATAGTTGTTTTTTTAAGTGATGATGAGACTACCAAGGAATAGACAATGGTTGATGTTGTACACATTGACGAAGGTGTACCTGTGATACTGCACCATATTGTTGTTGTTTTTTCCAACTCCAATATTACCTGCAAGCATGAGTTATTGTGCATGATTGTTTTATTTGTAATTTTGCAAATATTGTATATATAATGAGATAAGCATTTAAATAGAATATGTATATATACCTGGAATGAATAATATTTTGGAATGCTTCTGTGTATACAACATTTGTGGTTATACTTGTTGGCTTCTTGTCTTTGTCAATTATGAGAACCTTCAAACCCTCAATTGATTTGACTCTTGATAATGCAACATAGAGTTGACCATGTGAGAAAACTGGGTTAAATGAAAAGCATATAGACCATTTACACCATTTTCTCATTTATCCTCTGGCCAGTTACTCTAAATAACGCACCAAATTTTCTAGTGAAAGCCAACTTCAACAAAACATTAGACTTCAAATGGATCGCCAATATGCATCAGCCATTGGCTACAGCACTGCAGAATACTCAATCCCAACTGAGCTCACAATAGATAACCAAAATCAACCTAAAAAAGCAGCTAATCAACCACTTTCTCCGTCCCTAAATATAAGACCCACTTGACCAATCCCTAAAAAATTGTAAATATGATATGTAGGTATAGTTATAATAATATTTGATTATTTATTGACGCAGAATTAAAGATGCCCTTATCATCCTCACCATGCATGTAGTTATACTTCCTCTATTATAAGGTCTGGTTAATTTTTTTGAAAAATCTTAAAAATTTGAAGTTATTTTATACATTGACTTGTCTGACATTTTTAGTAGTTTATGTAATTTAAAAGCAAACATATAATCTGACAATACATAAAACATGTTATGATGAAGTGCCTAGTAAGTTTAGTTTGATTAGTTTTAAAAAAGAAAATATTTCAACTAGTGGAATTTGTTGATTGACAATCTAGAACAGTGGTAAGATAATATTTATATAAAATATCAAATATGAATCGCTTATATTTTTCCCTGAAGTTTTTTTTTCAGGAATTTTTCCCTGAAGTTGGGGGAAAGGGAAAAAACATACAGATAACATGTGCAAAGATGTTAAATTTGACTGTTTATAAAATCAATAAATAAATATATTTCAACTAGTGGAATTTGTTGATTGACAATCTAGAACAGTGGTAAGATAATATTTATATAAAATATCAAATATGAATCGCTTATATTTTTCCCTGAAGTTTTTTTTTCAGGAATTTTTCCCTGAAGTTGGGGGAAAGGGAAAAAACATACAGATAACATGTGGGCCATATGCATAAATATGAATTTGAGCTCTCATCAATCATCATTATTGTATTGATGCTGGCTCAGTGTGAAAGAAAGATGTATGGACTGGCCAGTGACCTACCAAACTTTGAGCATGAAAGGATGAATCTGAATTATATAGTAAATAATTTACGAGCTGTCCATCTTTTCCACTAATCGTGGAACTTGCCAATTTTTTAATCCAACTGGACGGTCTTTCTCAAAATAAAAAAACATGACAAAAAATATTAACTCAGAACTTTACATATTCAATAAATGATATTTATTTTGCATAATAGTTTGGCTGATCACATTTTCATAGACAAAGAATATGGATTTGTGATCTCTTTGTTCAACTTTTTTCAAAGAACAAGTAATATGGAGAATAAATTAGAAATTTTTTAAATTGAACTTAATGCAAATAATGATTTATTTTAAAGTTTATTTTGTTCTTTTATAATCATAAAAATTATGATAATTAATTTTATGAGCTTTTAAGACAAATAGTTTGAATTGAACTTAATGCAAATAAAGTTTACTTACACCGTCTAAATCTCATTTGAACAAATTAGATTGTGTATACATAGTCTAAAACAAATCTATACCATACATATGAGATTTGATGATCTAGATATAAAATTAACCCTCCCTATTCATCTTTTAAGTGCGATGTATATATGAATAACTCTTCTACTCTCTACTCTCCTTTAAAATCCCCTAACCAATCATAGAACAAATCACAAGGTCATTACACATTTACAACTAATGAACATCTTAATTTAGTAACATTTTTCGACTGATTTTAATTTAGTAACTTAAAATAATGGGCTTAGTTTGATATTTTTTAAAGGAAAACTTTTTTTTTGGAGTCAATCTTTATTTAACCCATAAACTAGCCCATAAGTTGTGTGAGTTGGCCATTTATAGGTTTTAAACAAAAGAGAAAGTTCCAAGTTCAAAAATTAATTTAAGTTGTGTGAATAAATTTCTATTTATGTGTGAGATGAGTTCTTATACTTTGAACCAAAATTATTTAAATTTTGGGCCTTATATTACGGACAGGAGGGAGTAATTCATTGCTTAAAGGTATTTAAGAACTCAGAGGGTTAAATAAGTGGTTGCAAGTTGCAACTCATCTTATTGGTGTATAACATATAAAAATTGTGTGCATACAAGATAAAAGATATATCATGCTATAATATACTAATGGTGAGTTTTGAATTTCGATTACATACTTAAAAATTTATTTTATCATATTTATTTTTTTTAAAAAATTAATTTTTTAAACACATAAATTGATATAGCAAATAATGCTTTCCAAAAATATTTTAAGGAGATTATTTGATGTGTGTGTGTGTATAATTAATAATTTATTTCAATTTTCTCAATCTTCCTAAATTAAATGTGTGTATGCATGTGTGCGCATTTAAATACCATAGCAGGTGAGAACTCTCAAAGCCTATAGATCATCATGGGAGCACCATTTTCTCATGGGAGCACCATTTTCGACTTCACATTATAAGATGGGAAAATCTTAGATAAGAGACAGTTGAATTTTAAAATTATTTTAACTAGTTGAATGGTAGAATTAACTAGTGGAGTAACAACATTTACATAGTACTAAAAATCCCATTTTCGGGATTTTGAAACTCAAGCGTCATTTATCTGGGATTTCCTGTTGTATGATGTACCATAAAAATTTTTATTGAACAAAATGAAAAGGTCAATATAATATTAAAACGGGGGATAGTATATAATCAAAGAAAGTTTTAAAATACAAAGAGCTGGGAGAGATGGAGTGTATAATGAGTGATATAATGTCAATTATACCCTAATAAATGACTCAAATAATTGATTAACTATACTTCTTTAGTTAATGTGATTTGATTAACTAACTCTTATGTCTAATAAAGATATTAAATACTCCCTCCGGTCCCTAATGTAAGAGCTGGTCGTAAAAAAAACGCTTCTTAAGAAAGCATGTGAATGTTAGTTGGGTGTCTGGAGTTAATGCTTCTTTTCCAAAATTGCCCATATTTATTATGGTACTTTTAAGGGAGAGAAATACATAAGCATTAATAAATATGAAAGAGAGTTAGGGGTAAAGTAGGAAAAAATGCATTAAATGATGAGAGAATATGGGGTGAGCTCTTACATTAGGGACCAAAACCATTCAAATTTTGGGCTCTTACATTAGGGACCGGAGGGAGTACATTTCTATACATAAATCACGCATTTCTATGTGAACTGATCATAGTTCTAACAATAGTAAGAACATGAACCAACCACTTTTTCATTTACATAATTAAATTTATTTATTTCTTTTAGTTAATGATAATATGAACTTTGTGAATGAGTCATTCTCATTGGGTGAATTAACTACTCTTGATTACGCCCAATAATAATTCTTACATATATGGGATATCAATCAATTAAATGTATCTAAAAAATAACTCGCATAAAATGATATGGATTTACATAATCTTAGTTACTATAAATACCCGAACCGTATGTTCCATCAACACTCACAAGTAATATTCTTAAAAGAAAGAAAGCTTTTTAGAGAAATTTGGAACTTGTAATAGAGATTTGTTTTGGGAATAGAGCAACTATGTCTACCAGTAACAAAGTTTATGTGATTGCCATATATTTTGGGATGCTAATGCTTCTTCTCACTGGTTTGTGTATCATTTCACCATGTATTTTTCCCTTTGATTTTATTAGTATAAAACTAGAGAAGAAGCAGTTGAATTCATGAATTGTTCTTTCGTATGTGGTTTCACGTATAGAAAATATTCTTTTTGTTACCTTATTGACTTGAGTTGTTTCATTTGCTTTGATCAGAAGTGGAGGTCGATGCTCAGCGGTATCGGTACAGAGGTAGGTGTATTTGAAAAGAGCATGTGTCAAAAAGAAAAAGAAAAGAAAAGAGCATGTGTACTTAGTAGAGTTACCAGTTATTTTTTAACTCATATAAATAATTTATTTTGGTCTCTTCATTTTTTTCCCACGTTTTCAATTAGCAATATATCGCCACTCATTAACTGTATTGTATTTGTTTCACTTGATTTCCTTCAAGTATCTTTATAGATAAAGCTATAATTGGAAAAATAAACACACATATTACATTTATATTGTTGTTAGCTAGATTTTAAAATGAATAATTTTAGTGGTTTGTTTCTAGATGGAGTGATGTCTATATTTTAAAAAATGACCTTTCATTCATTATTGTCTTCATTTATTGTATTCATTTTTTGTTACTTATAAATATCAAAATATTCTTGATTGTTTTTTAAGGTAGAGAGAATGGCAAAAGGGTGGTGAAACCAACTACTGACTTGGAATGCAGACGTGATTTTGTAAATCAAAATACAAGAGGTCCTACGGGGAAAGCACCAAATGGGACACCATTGTACTCAGTCACAATAACAAATACTTGCCCCTCAAATTGCCAAATATCTAAGCTCCATCTCAAGTGTGACTCATTCAAATCAGATGTCCCTATTCCTCCAAACATTTTCAGAACTGTTGCTCCCAACGATTGCCTTGTCAATGATGGCCAGCCTATTGGGATTGGAAATGTTGTTTCCTTTGAATATGCTCATCCCGAAATCTTCAACCTTCCTGTTTTATCTCTAGAATGTTTGACTTGAATCCATAATCTATTGGGCAAGGGCCCTTTTTTACCCTGGAAGTAATCACATGAACACTATGAACTAACAACTGATATATTTACGCCATGAAAGTAACCAAAGTAAGTCAATTTTCCCATGACTGAACGAACTCACCAATGGGTGCTTCGAAGTGTCAGCGTTACATCAGCGATGGGCGAAATTGGCCTACTTAGTAACCTTCATGATGGAAATATATCAGTTATTAATTTACAGTATTCAATGGTCTAGGATAGTTATTTTAAGGAGAAATAAAGCCCTTGTCCTAATCTATTAGAATGGATGTTTAATAAGATGACAAGAACCATGTTTAGACTATAAGGTGCATGAGATAAAATAAATGATAGGCCCTTGCCCTAATCATATGTTCATGTCCCTTTGATTTAACATTTTTTGGTCTAGAATAAATTCATCTTTTGCCCATCTAGCTAATATTATTGGTAATGACCTTTTTATTTTTCACTATATGACTATTTTTGTGAATGACCACATTCAATTGGCTGACATAAAAAAATTAAACTGCAAAATACACGCAAGAGTTTTTTTTTTTTTTTTTGAATCGAAACTGGATCTCATTCATATCATGTGACCTTTACAAATAATAAGAACAAAATTAATTGTGAAATCGGTCAGAGTTTAGTCAAAAGAAGAGTAAAGACATTTTTAACATTTCACAAGTGTCCGAGATAATTCTGAAGTTTTCCAGAATCTTTTAATAGTTAAGCAAATACACATTATTTATGTGTAATAAGTTAATAACTAATAAGTTCATTGCTTGAGCCTTATTCATAATTTTCTCTTAGTGAATGTATTAACTGAATAAGCACTTTAAATTAATGATAGATATTTTGATGGTATTATCTATCAAAATCATAAAAAATCCATAAAAAATTATTTTGATGGTATTTATTGGGAGAATTATTGTACATTACCCTATAAACGATTTAATCAGTATAGCTAATAAGATATGAACGATAAGACTACAAAACGTGACAAGTCACATGTTGATAACTTCTGATGAAATTAAGTTTTACCTACACTTCACCCTCCGGTTTCAATATCCTTATTTTCAAATGTAATTTATTAGAATAATTTTTCAAAAATGCCTATAATTTTTTTGCCAAAACTTACGATGACAAGCACAATTGTTTGAAAAGCAGTATAGGTCATTTACTGTGGCACATATTTAAAAAAAGCATTAGTTTCAACTCAAAATTGTTAGGCATAACCTTGGCAATTCAACAGCAAATCAAAAGAATTTTTTTGCTCCTAAAACCTTGAGAGGAACGCCAGTCTGTACAGAACTATTTTTGTAAATTAATGCCTTTGTAATTCTAAACAATAACTTGAAGATGAAGGATAATTAGAATTCCATCAAACTATTTACACCCTTCTTTTCCCTAGGAATTCCATCTTCATCAATCTCTTGTCATTCTATGATGCATCAAATCCCATCAACAAGTTCATTTTCTATGAGAATGAGTCCAAGGCATCTAACACAGCCTACTACACCTTCTCATCCTTGGGAGCTTCCTTGGTAAAGTTGAGACGACTCTGCTTGCATCGCTTGCGAGGAACTAGTGAAAGGAACAAAACTTGAGTATATGATTTGGAAATCAATGGTATAATGTAGAACAAAAGAACAAGATGCAGTTACTTAAAAAGACTTGAGATGAGAAACATTGTTAAAGAGGTGATAGGATCCAAGATAGGTGAAGTGGAAGAATAGGAAAAAATCTTTTTTCAAATAGGTAATAGGATCTTACTTCACAAACTAACAAAGATAAGGAAAACTTAAAAATGTTAGCTAAATTAGTTATAATGACGTGATATTACCAATTCACCCTAACTATATACATTTATCCATACTCTTCCTCTCTTGTTTGTTTATTATATCAAGAGTTCTGCAAAACTTGAGTTCATAAAATTTGAAAAAAATACAACTAAATTTGGCACCAAAGAAAGCGTAGCACAGAATGAGTCAATACCTTCTGCTTTGTTTTGATCCTTGGTTGCAAGCACTGAAGACTTCCACTTCTCATAGTCATGTTTTTCCATTTGTTTGCGTTTCTTGTAACTTGAAAGCTGGAGAATACAATAAATAACCGAATTCAATAAAAGATTTTACTTTTTACAGCGTACTGGAAAATAATTCCTTTTCCATGCAATTGGACCAATAATTTCAAAGAGTAGTGTCTGAATATATGTATGACAGCATTACATGGCAGGTAACTAAAATATTGACAAAATGGCTGAGAATGAAGGTGTTGGAATTTGACTGTAACACAATGTAACACATTAAGTATGAATTTACAGACTAGACAAGTTGGACTATCATGTAGAAACCATGAAGTTCTTAATCATAGGTCACTATATTAAAATTAACTAAAACTTGCAGCAGAATATGAATGGTTAATGTCAACTATGCTGAACAAATAACAGCATGCAAATACTTGGTTCATAATAATCATAATTGAATTAGTCACCCCAATTGGTCTTTCAGTACATGCTATTTTTGTTATAAATCAACTTAGAGATAAAAAAAATAACTCTATCATGGTATCATGGTATATTATGTAAAGATGGTTGTGATTAAGTACATTAGGTCCTTCGTCAGATGAATAACCACCCTCTTCAGTACTCCTCTTTTCTGGCAAGGCATCCAGTAAATCTGAACAAACATTGCAATTTTTTAGATCCTTTAATGAGGGGCAGGAGCAGTAAAATAAACAACTTTTTTCATCATTTTGACACAATTGATATGTGGGTAAATACCTCGGTTTGTTTTCACTTCTCTTGGGTCCTTCTTTTCTTTGGCAACTCCAAAAACGTCATGGCATAAATCCTTCATGGAAGTTGAAACCTGCAGAAGGCAATCAGAATCAGTTAAAGAGAGCTAAAATCAAACTGAAACCCTCATATTAATTGAAGATACCAAAGCCTATGGCACTTACACTGGAAAATTCAGATTCAGATGTACCACATTGTTCAATTAACTTAAGCTTGTCTACTCTTAGCTGCAAAATAAACATGTAAACTAGTTAAACCACAGAGGAACAGTTCAAAACCTATCTTAGAGTATTAGCAATGTAGTTACCTTATGTTTCTTGGCACATAAATAAAAAGCGACTGCAAGAAATACAGGACGAGTGAAGTCAGCGTTTCCTCGCCTAGAAGCGGGCAGTGATGACAAAAAGCGTTGCTTATAGCTGAAAAAGGACAAGTAACACAATAAAACATCAATTCCCTTGGCAATAGATGCACAATCAAACAGGAACACAGAAAATAATAATCTGATATGTGTTTGTAATTAGGACTAGTCCAGTTAATTAAGTCACTTAGACTAAGGCTTAGTACTAATCGTCTAGCTAATTCGAGTTGGACATAGCTTCAATGGGTAAACTAACTAATGAGCTTTCCATAGGCTAGGCTAAGTAGTCAATAGTAATATCCTAATTACAATCACATATCATAATCCTCGAAGATACATTTTACCAAACATTTGCAGTTATTGCAGAATGTATATAAGATGAAATAAAAGCCATGGGAAATTATGAACATACAGATTCAAACCATCTCGAACATATGAAATAATTCTGACACAGCCAAATTGAATGGCTAATTCTCTGACATCAAGCTTTGCCCTGTGACACCAAAAGGATATAGCAATTCAGCCAAACCACACAACTAATAATTCATTAGAAGAAAAATCTCAAGAAAACAATAGAGATATAACAAAATACTTACTTGACTCCAAGACCATTATGCAACAAATTGTAAGATCTAATATATGCCTTTTCTGACATCCCACTTAATCTAATAGCACTAGATCGATCAAACAGTATTCCCATCCTACACAATGGAAAAATTAAATACAATCAAAATGACCCATTAATGGAATTCAACCAAAAATTGAAAATTTAGACAATAAACACTATGAACCTAAAAAAATAAATACAATCAAAATTACCCATTAATAGGATTCAACTAAAGATTGAAAATTTCGAGAACAAACACTACGAATCGAAATAAATAAATACAATCAAAATGACCCATTAATGAGATTCAACTAAAAATGAAAAATTGGACAATAAACACTATGAGCCGAAAAAAATCAATACAATCAAAATGACCCATTACTAGGATTCAACTAAAGATTGAAAATTTTAACAATAAAGACTATGAACTGAAAAAAGTTTACAATCAAAATGACCCATTAATGGGATTCAACAAAAGATTGAAAATTTAGACAGTAAACACTATTAATCGAAAAAATAAATACAATCAAAATGATTCAACTAAAAATTAAAAATTCAGGTAATAAACACTATGAATCGAAAAAAGAATTACCTAGTGGCTGCGATTTCCAAGCAAATTATAGCTTTACAAACTTCACCCTACAAAAGAAAACAAAAATGAACAAACATATAAAAAACAAAAAAAAAATCGATATGGGGTAGGACTTACGACGCCAATGACAGAGGAGTCGAATTGAACGTCACATAAGCGTCGAAGTTCTAAGGCTTTTCGAAGGGCGAGTTTGGAATCTGATAGTCCAAGCCTCTTGGCTATCTCTGACATGTCCATTTTCTTTATTATTTTGTGAGATAAAGATTGGATCTTTGAAAGAGAGAATCAAAGATTGTGATTTGTGAGAATGAATGAATGAATTGGAAATGAAGAAGTGGATGGATAAAAGAAAACGGTGGTGCCATTTTGGCGGGAAAGAGAGTTCTTTATTTTTTGCGGTTTATGGCGCGCAGATTTCCGCGGTAAAAACATTTTGGCGCCCTA
Organism: Mimosa pudica; assembly: GCA_029929735.1. Classification (NCBI taxonomy): domain Eukaryota; kingdom Viridiplantae; phylum Streptophyta; class Magnoliopsida; order Fabales; family Fabaceae; genus Mimosa; species Mimosa pudica. The sequence goes on along the minus strand of JAKELP010000018.1, from coordinate 10,498,629 downwards.
TGAATATCAAATTTTAGATAGGGGATTTATAAAAAAAAAAAAATCTAAACCGAATGAAGGGATTAGTGTCATTTGACATACGAGAATATGGGTGGGATAAAAATGGTCTATATTTCTATATAAATTTAATGCTGAAGAAATATTAAAGCATTAGATAATAGGGAAAATTTTGAAATACAATTATTTGCTTAAGGATTGGGTCCACTCACATTTCCAACCATATGGAATTGGTATGTATTATCAAATTTTATATTTAGTGTGGGCAATTTTTGGCCCAAAAAGATGTCTCAGTGAACACCTTACATTAGTGTCTTCCTCCCCCATGATGTTTTGTGGTTATTGTTGTCAAACTTGCGAGTTGACACTCTAATTTTACCGCTTTTATGATTCTACTTGACCAAAAACGTGTCACGAAAATTTTAAGTGGAAATACGTTCGGTAGAAACTTACGTATTTACATGCTAAACTCACCGTTTTTACGTTTGTACATTACAAAATTTTGTGTTAACTTGCTCATAAACTTGTTTTAATTATTTTTATTTGACCAAATTCTATGAATTTTCATATAAATTAAATAGAAATTTCTCTAAATGTTGATATATTTAATATCAACTTTTTATATTTGAAATATATTGAATCAAATTTTTGTTAATTTTTACAAGAAACACATTTTATTAATAAAAGTAAACGACTTTACGATTCGAGTTTACAATCCGATTTTAACTTCTTTCCACGAGTCTACTTAGACTCACGAGTTTGACAACCTTACCCGTGGCTCATCAAAGAGACCAATAAAGGATAAAAGAAGGGTCTATATGCTAACCTATTCCTATAAGCTTTGGTGAATCAATTAAATATATATACTCAAGGCTGTATTATGGTCAACAAGTAGGACTTTATTTGTAAAACTTATTGTACTGGCCTACAAGTCTGGCTCTTTCTTAATTTATATAGAATAAATAAATATTTTTTCTTCATGTTCCAAAGGATAAATTTGTTCCTTAAATATAAGATTGTTTTCTATATATTTTTCTAAAAATTATTCCTATTAATACTTTGTTGAACTCAATATCTATATCGAACCATGAGCTTCGCTTTAAGGCGGGTGCTCCAATTATATTGATTTGGAACACTGACGATGATGAACTATGCAATTGAACAAGATTGGTAGTCAGTAGTCACTATATAAGAGAAACATGTAAATGAAGCAAGCATTATATCTTCAAATAGTCCATTGCCTTGTTTGCTTATTCCGTGCATCACAATTACACCTTCAAATTCAATCTTACCTCTTACCTTATGTGGTCGGCAATTCTTAGTGATGCTTGCATTTGCACTTATAATTAACAAGAGTGAAAGTCATAGTTTGTTTAATGTAAGATCATATCTCTCACGTCTAACATTCACAAATGGACAATTGTATGCTTCAATCTCTCGTATGAGTCAATGAAAATTCTTATTCTAGTTGGAGAAGGGAAATTAATGAGCAAGTAAAACTTCTAATATTGTATATAATGAGGTTTTATATGACATGTTACTTGCCACATTGAGAGTTTTTTTTTATCAGCATGCCACATTGGGATTTATGTTCACTATTATTTGCCTTTTTTGTTATGTTCACGGTTATAAGGAGGTTTTATTTAGGGTTTAAAGAAGCAAGCATTGCCTGATACTTTGAGTCCCCCTCCTTTTTCCTTCAGTGTCATCTTTGTTAACAAGAGAATGAACTTATTTTCCCCTTCTACAGGTCTGGGTTCTAGAGAGCTTGTGCCAAAAAGCTCCGCGTGAGTGGATGATTTCAATGAGGACCTCTAAGCTCACCAGCAGCCGCTTAGAGGTCCATCTTGCAGTGTTGCTCATTGTTTCTTCGTGTGACTTTATGGCTTGTTTGGTTTGTTTTAGCTTAAAACTAAGTGTGATTTTATTTTGCTATGTTGGGTTCTGTCTTAGACAATATCCTCTATCTGCACAAGTTTCAGTATGCTATGTGGAATCTTCCTGTTCTTTGTGGGTGACATCTTTGGTGCATCATAACACCCCAAAACATTTCAATGCCCATTGTGGTATAGACGTAGTGAGGCTTTGGGTTTCTTTTAGCTCTCGTAGTGGCGTGTTTCTCTGGTTCCAACCTCTCGTCATTTTCAGAAGATGTCTGGATGTCGGAACTACTTCACTGGTGTTTCATGGCTACTTACATGCTCGTGCTCAGACAGGGATTGGTGTTTTCTCTCTATTATCAGTTTTTATTCTCACTTTATGGTTTAATTATAAATATGTTTTATATTATCTGGATATTAGTAAACATTTGTAATAGTTAGATATTTAATTAATATCATTTTGTCTTTTATCAAAAAAAAATAAGGAGGTTTTATTTGTTTATTGGTAATTGTCATAGTATAAATTGGTAACGCATGTTATGATCAAAAAAAATTTGTAACGCATGACATTTTTCCGTATACCATAACTATATTATTTACATAATAAATGCAATAAGTCCACTTTGAGAAAGTTAACACAATTTGTTATATAATTCTACTTGTGTCGACTAGGGACGAGTGAAACTCAATTCATCAGTTAGTTGAATTTTCGGTTGATTACTTTTTAAAAAACCGGTTTTTATTTTTCAGTTCAATCATCAAAAAATAATTTGTTTATAACTAAAAACTAAAATTTATATAGTTTATTTTTATCAAATATAAAATATTGATTTTTATATGATCAATATTGAATATTAATAACATATACTCCAATGATATGATTCTTACGAGTAATATATTTTATAGGTGATATTAAACTCAAAACACATTTAGTATTTAATTTAAATACAACATTTTTTTAGAAAAATGGCATTAAAATTTTACTTTTGTCTTTCAAGCAACTTTTTCAATCATAAAATAGTTACACATAACAAACTTATTTTTTCAACTTCAATACAAGAGAAAATCTAGTTGAAATATTAAAAATAATATAGCCTTCGCTATAAAAACATAATCATAATTCATAATGTAGCCCAAAATTTTATTTAAATTCAGATTTTTCCTCCTGAAAATCAGAACACAACTTCGTATTGGATCGGACGTGGCATCATGCCATGTCACATGTGATTCGATTCCAATCACTTAAAAGTTTGATCTTTCATCTTAAAACCATCACAATAAACAGGTCAAGCCAATAAGTGAGTAAAACACACACACACACACACACACACACACAAACAATTGAATCAATCATCGGAGAATCCGAAAGCAAAGATGAAATCAACAAAGCTTTCACCACCACATCTATCATGGACCCCAAAATCCCCAAACCACTCAAACCCAAATCACCACCTTCGATTCAACAACAAAAATCCCCACAAAAACCCATCACACTCCAACCCCACATTCCCCCATCTCTCATTCTCCCTAAACTCCTCTCAAAATCAAAACTTTCCCACATCTACCCCTCCCCTTGTAGTGGTAGGCTCAGCCAATGCAGACATATACGTTGAAATCGAGAGACTACCAAAAGAAGGTGAAACCATCACAGCCAAGACTGGCCAAACACTTGCAGGAGGCAAAGGGGCAAACCAAGCAGTGTGTGGAGGCAAATTGGCCTACCCCACTTATTTTGTGGGCCAGGTGGGTGAGGATGCAAATGGGAAGTTGATATGTGAGGCTTTGGGGAATGGTGGGGTGAGGCTTGATTGTTTGGGGGTTGTTGGGGTTCAGCCCACTGGCCATGCTGTTGTCATGCTTCAGCCTGATGGGCAGAACTCTATTATTGTTGTTGGTGGGGCCAATATGAATGGGTGGCCTCAGAGTTTGAGTGAGGAGAAGTTGGAGGTTGTGAGGAATGCTGGTATTGTTTTGCTTCAGCGGGAGATTCCTGATTCTGTTAACATTCAAGTTGCAAAGGTGACATTTTTTGTGATTGTTTTCTTGTTCGGTTCAATGTTACGTTGTTTGTAAATATTAGTAGTGGTTGACTCTTAATGGAGAAATTAAGGAAGTTGAATGAATCACTTATTTATATTACTTACTTTGTGTATTACCAGATAGCTTATAAGTGAAATAAACTAGTTTAGATTAGAGAAAAATTCAGCCAAATCATTTTTATGTAGCATATATTCTACTTCAGTTCAAATAGTTTGGAGTCCTTACAAGAGACGGAGAGGGAGGCCGAAGAGAACTCTTCATTTTTATAGCATATGTTTCTTCATTTTTTGTGACTCTATTATTGTTTTCAATGTTACTTTTTTTCTAAGGGTCTTTTTGTATATAGCTTTTAGAGAATAGCTACTGGGAAAAAAGTTGAAAAAACTCTTTTGAAGAATAGATTCGGGAGAATAGCTTCTGAAAAGGATAAAAAATGGCTTTTTGGCAAAAACTAGGTTTTATGCCCTAAACCTAAGTTTTTAGTTAAAAACAATAGTCTGGAAAAGCTGTGAGTGCTTGTTAATCTCAAAACTTATGTTTGAGGCATACCTAGGTTTCAAACTAGGTTTGAGTGTGTGCCAAATAGGCACTAAATATAAGACTTGATTGACCCGTTTTGGAGAAATTGAGGAAGCTAAATGAATCACTTATTTATATTGCTTACTTTGTGTGTTAGCAGATTATATGTTAGCTTATAAGTTAAATAAATTAGTTTAGAGAAAAATTTAGTCAAAGCCATTTACATGTAGCATATATTCTTCTTCAGTTCGGTTTAAATTATTCTTTGTGATTAGCAATTCTTGCTTTAGTTATGGATTCAAAACCAACATTAATTGTCAATTCGGGAACGGCCGGTCTCATCTCAGTATTGTTTGTGCTACCTTCTCTGATAAGAGTTCAATGTATGGACATTGAGAATGCTGAGCTAATATTGTGAGTGATGCTTTATTTAGCCTTAAAAAAAACAGATACCAGTTCTGAGAGAGTGAGAGGTACCATAGGCTATAATAATCAAATTTTGAACAGTGAATTTGACTTTGTCTTTTGGGTTACTGTACCAGTGTTAACGGTCAGCACGATTATAGTGTGCGAGCTATATCCTATATGTTACACCTGGACTGACATTCAAAGAGAATTATACAGATGCATGCCATAACTTTCAAAGGATTCATGTCCTTCATTAGCTTCTGGTCTTCTTCATGCTGTTACTCCTCTTCATCGCCTTCATTTTTTTTCTTTAATGATGTCTTCCTTTTTGCTGCTCTTTTCTCCCTTGGAATAGTTGAGGTCCATTCGCGTATTTCTGACATGTCCATACTTAAGAAATTGATGGCCATTATAATTAGATAGAATCAATAGAGCTGGCAATGGGCCTGACCTGTTTAGCATGTAAAATGAGAGTGGGAGTTTGTATTTTGAATAGTACAGGCTAGTTCATTTTCCTACCTCTAAATAGAGATGAGTATGAAAAACTCACCTTGGAACTTGATGATCAATTCTTTTGTGAAAGATTTAACAGTCCTTATCATCTTATGTGACTTAGCCGACTCCACGTGGTGGGATAAGGCTTTGTTGTTGTTGTTGCATCATCTGATGTGACTATATTCAGTCACCTTTATAACACTGGTTTATACGCTTAACCACCAAGGTTCCTAATGGCATTATCAAATGCTTCCTTGAACCTATTTGTGGCTGTTGTTGGCTCTAACGCCCTTTAGTAGTGAATCTCTATCATCATGTGCCCCTTTTCTATTTATGTCATTTTATAAGTTCTTTGTGTGAGAATTTTTTACGCCTCTTTATTTTTCCTTGTTTATTCTTCACATCATTTGTTATGCTTTTAAAATTACAGGCTGCAAAGGCCGCTGGTGTTCCAGTAATACTGGATGTTGGTGGTGTAGATGCTCCAATGCCTCAAGAATTAATGAGTTCTATTGATATTTTAAGTCCAAATGAAAACGAACTTAGCCGCTTTACAGGATTGTCAACCAATAGTTTTGATGAAATTGCTCAGGCTGCATCAAAATGCCATAAAATGGTTAGTTTTCTATCACTCTGTGCTATTTTCTTTCATAATCGAGAAAAAGATATATTTTTGTTAAGCTCATGTACTATGTCCTGCTTGGAAGAAGATTAGTACTATAAACCCTCTGAAAACAAACATATGCGGTAAAAATAACGGTTGGTAGTTGTAGCATGGCATAAACCTAAAATAGGTAGAAGGATTTATAAATTAAATCCCATAGCACATCAAAGAGGTCCCTGTTAAAATTCAGTAATGAACATCTGTTGGTATGAAAAGTAAGGTGAAGGCAAAAGGCAGGATTCACTTGAGAATTAAATATTTTATGTGCATGCATGGGCAATTAAAAACCTGATGTCCGCATCTACCGAGACTGTTGACTAATTTATGCCCAAGAGAGTAATTTCCAAAGGAAATCAACTTAACAACATAGCAACTGGAACAATGTTGTTAATAACCATTACACAATTCCCATCCTTTTTAGTCTTATTGGATAGTTTTGAACCACCAAATGGCCTCTAGATTCTTCCAAGACTTTAACTACTCGTGGCATATTATTCTTTGTCATTTGAATTAACTTTTCTGTGAATCTGAAAGAGGTTTGTGTTGCAAGCTCTGAAAAAGAAGCACATCATCTGAAGAGAAACTCAGATGAATAAGGGTTCACTGTTAAACTGCACACAATGGCTAATCTGCCCTTAATAGCTTCGGTCCCTGTCAAATCCTTTCTCAATTATGATCTTGGAGGTTTGACTGTTGACAGTCTCACTTTATTAATGTCCGGGACACCATCACAGGAATAGAATTCTATGACTTCACATCAAGACGATATACAAGCCATGCAAAATAAATTTTTTTTCCATTGAAAAGTGGAAACTTCTGATTTTATTAGGCTTTTCAGCTTCAATTTGTATTTGATAGATCATATGTGCGTTACTGGAAAGGTAAAAAAATAATTTAAAAATAACTAACATGGCACAGAATTTCTTCCTTATATTCATTTTTTTCTTTTGTTTTTTCCCAACTGCACCAAAACTACTGCGTGGTGAATAGTGATTCCCTCGTGTAATTGTTGAGCTCATTTATCTGATATGATTAGTTTAATTTTTCTTTTAACTTCAAATTTTCAGGGTGTTAAGCAAGTGCTTGTCAAACTTGGGGCCAAAGGATCTGCCCTTTTCGTAGAAGGTGAAGAACCAATTATACAACCTGCCTTTTCGGTTGAAACAGTCCTTGATACCACTGGAGCTGGTGATACTTTTACTTCTGCTTTTGCTGTGGCCTTAGTGGAAGGCAAGTCCAGAAAAGAGTGCTTAAAATTTGCTGGTTTGTATAATGGCAAGCATTCTCCTTGTTTTAGATAGAAATGTGCTCATCAGCTGATATGTCCTTATCCTTAATGTTCTTAATTTGTTCTTTTGTTTTCTTCAAAACAGCTGCAGCAGCTTCTCTTTGTATTCAAGTGAAGGGAGCCATTCCTAGTATGCCTGATAGGAAATCTGTTCAGGATCTTCTTCAATCCCTTTGAGAAAACTAGCTTGTTGTCAGAGGTCAATTTTGTATCAATGTTGTCATTTTTATTTTATTTTATTTTATTTTTCTTTTTCTTGTGTAGTGATTAGTGACTCCCTCATGGAAATGTCATGCCATCCTTGGTGTTTGAATTTTCATCCTAATAGTTATAATAATTTGGTTGAATTTCTATGTTGTCAGTGTAATGCATTTGTAAACAAGAATTTTCTGTGAAGTGGAAATAACAAGTGTTGGAAATTATGAAAAATAATATTAATATTTTCTATTTTGTATTAGAAAATTATTTGTAGAGTATCTTAGTCATAATTGTAAACTAAGGAATTGGGAAATCGTTGTATTAGAAAAATATTATGTTATTATTAGGTAAATTTGTATGAGAAGTTTATTATTTTTTTAGAAATCTTTTGTATTATAAATATGATATCATATAAATGAAATATATTAATTAAATAACTATATCCATGCTAGATCAGGTTAAGTAACTTAAGATGCGAGTAATTCTGATTCATATTGGAATTAAAGCGTGGGACTGATTTCCCATGACTCAGACAACTATTGTTAAACGCAATTTAATGATAAGAAATATGGTGGTGCTAGCATTTGAACTCTAGATACAGTCCGGTGATCTCTGTATCACTGTGGATGCTAACTTTGCTAATGAATACAGTAGTTCGGTACCCACAAAAAGCGATTTAAATTACTCTGAGGTCGTTGATATGTCTGGACTACTGTGAGAAGAATGAATAAAGAGGAAGGCAAGTGAATTGCTTGAATAACATGATAGGCAGGTCGGATCAGCAGAAGTGATTAGTTTAGTTATAAAGCCCAAACAATGAAGATGATCATTTGAGTGAGGGTTCATTCAGTGTTTGTCAAGTTCTTTGGTCAAATGCTTATAAAAGATTACAAAGGTGGCCGAAAATGAAATTTCTACTTAAGAATAAATTATATGTTCATGACTGAGACACAAAGCTTACTATATTTTTTAACTAGTTTATTGATGTGTTAATTGGCTTCATGGGTCCAATATGTAAGTTTCCAAATCAAATACTATGGCAAGGAGCCTTGTTGAATCTAACTACGTAATAAATTAAGTGCAATACAAGATGAACTTGGCAAAATAAAAGATATTTTATTTTGATTTGAAATATGGGAGTGATGAATGCAAAACAAGTAAATATTTTTGGTATTTTTAGTAAAAATGATGGAGTGAAAGTGAAATACTCTTGGAAATAATTTTCACTTACAATCATAGCTTTCTAAAAATGTTGAGGACTTAAATGCACTAATTTTAAAATTTATCAAGCCTCATGAAATCATGAATTCAATATCTAAATGTTGGAACTCATTTAATTAGAAATTGTTAAGTTTTCTAGTGCTAACATATTAATTGCTTGTAAGGAATTGTTAATCCTATAAACAGAACCTCAAACACCATTTAATTAATCCTATAATTTTAATTTTAAGTCATTGTTAGAACCCGTATAATTTACTAAGACCAAAGAATTGAATGTCAATATTATTCAAGCAATCAATTGGTTCACATTGAGTATTTTTATGTTTCACGTTTATTGAGGCATGGATAAAGGATGACATGGATAAAGGATGAAAGGCTGGAGATGGAAGAAAAATGGAAGAAATTGGATGAGAGGAGAAGACGATGAAAAAGATGGAGACGAGGAGAGAAAGTTAGGGTTTTGGAGAGAGCACAACACCCAAAATTAAATTTCTAAACCTGAATTCTCATCTAAAATGAGTAGGAAATTGAGTCAGATGATTGAGTTTGAGTTTAAATTCAAATTGGAGCCAAAACAGCGAAAAAAATTGAGTTTAGTCCTTCTATTTTCACAAAAGGACTAAATTAAAATTTCCAAAATTTGAAGATTGAAATGTAATTATGAATTGGGACTAAGTTCGAAATTTGAAATTCAGGGTCCTTTCTGTAATTTTCCAAATTCGTCTAGAAACTTCATCTTTCAACTTTTACTCCATTTTTTTATTTCATCTTTTACTCCATTTTTTCCTTACTGTTTTCCATCCAAACTCCTCCATATTTGGTCCTTGAACAAACATAAAAGTGAAAGAAGAAAAAGAAATAGATTAATTGACTTTCGAAAATCAATTAGTAACGTTCAATTCATAAGTTTTGTCAATTAATTAACCTCCTATGCTAATTCTTACTTATTAGTAGAAATAGGGTCAATCTTGCATCTCAAATATATTTAAAACCTTCTTCAAGCATTGTAAAAATATACAAATCTAGTGATTTCTCAGTTGAAAAAGAAAAATAAAAATTAATTTACACATACTTTATGGGTAAAGTTACGATTTCATTATGAATTTCCAAATATGGAAAAATTAGAATATATAAATTCAAGTACTACGCACTTGTCACCGTCAACCCACTTCATCGAAGTCTCGCCTCCCTCAAATCCCTTATGATCCTGATTTGACTATGATTCTGTGAAAGCTTTATTTAGTTGATTTCTTCTTTTAAACCAACAAATGCAAGTAAATGTATTTTTTTCTTTCATTATATGCCTTTGATTTGATTCCTCCTTTCCTTTCATAGTTTTCTATATTTTATTTTATTTTTAGTCTTGCCCTATGAAGAAAATAGTAGTGGATGACAATTCGCCATGTCTTCCTCAAGATATAATGATCGACATTCTCAAATGACTTCCTGTCAAATCTCTAATCCGATTTCAATGAGTAATGTGTATGTAAAGATTGGAAAAATCTCTTCAAGTCCCCAAATTTCATTGCTAAGCACCTCAATCACTCTGCTCATCATAAGCCATTTTTGCTTTTACTTAAGAATCATAGTTCTGAGCCTTTACACTTGCAAATGATGGAAAGTCATAAGCAAATCTGTATAGTTGATAACCCATCGTTAATTGGTTCATCGTGTTTTGTTACAATGTTGGGTTCTATTAATGGTGTGCCATGTATTGAATTTAGTTTTCCTTATTCACTTTTCTTGTGGAATCCTGCTATTAGAGAGATTAGGCAGGTGCCTAAAACAAAAACTTCTCCTCGTTATTATGATTGCAATACGGGATTTGGGTATAGTCATATTCTTAATGATTACAAGATAGTGAAGACTTTTGCTAAGAATAAAAAGGAGATTTACAAGTCTGAAGTATTTTCGTTAAGCACGGGTTCATGGAAGAAAATAGGGTCTAGTGACTTAAAGGGTATAGAGTTTATCAATTGTGGTGTTTGTGTTAATGGAATAATCTTTTGGCTTGGACGTAGACTTGGTAATGAGGAAGATGATGATGACAACGATAATAATGATGAAGTGTTAGTATCATTTGATCTAGTCACAGAAGTGTTTACAGTGGTACCAAGTGGTTGTCGTGGTCTTCATTTAACAACATATGCAGAGAAACTTACTGCATTTCATTCCTATCTGATTGAAGATGGTCCATACAATGGATATTATATGTTTGAACTGTGGGTGATTGGTGAAGACTCATTTAAGGGAAGATGGAGTTGGAGTAAGAAATATCGTAGCAACCCTTCTCCATATAATTTACAACATGGGGTAGAGAATAATGTACTGAAATATGGCATACATCTATACAATGTCGCTTCACATGAGGAGCAGGTGATTGCTATCCCTAGACATAATCTTATGTGTGTGCACTTGTGTAATGTATATATAAGTATGACATGCTTCTTCTGTTCTTTCAGTATGAAATGTGAATAATGAACACTACTAAAAATTGGTTTTGCAGGTAGCTAGTAATTACTGGTTTTAATTGGAAACCCTGTTTTTGGTAATTTTCAACATGTTTTGGTATGTATCCTTCGGTATCCCATGCATACTATCTTCTCCAGGCATATCAACGACCTCAGACTAATCTAAATCGCTCATTGTGGGCACCTCAATGGATGAGACAGCTGGAGAAGTTTTAACGTGTTCCATGCTCTAATAGGTATCAAACCCTTAACCTTAGTTAAAGTTGGATGAGTCCTTTACCACTCAACCAAATGCTTCTTGTTGTAGTTTCCAACATGTTACTAATAAGCATGTTTGTTCCGTAACTCCCTCAATGCATAAACTCCAGTCTTGGTAATATTGTCATGAAACATGTCATGTTTCTGTTAGCCGGTTTCTCGACAAATGTTATTGGCAATGCTACATGATTGGGGTGGGGGCTCAACTACACCACTGACAGGGTAATTGCAGTACCTTTTAGATAAGGTTCTTCTTTAAGGCAAGTCTCCCTAGCCATTGCATGTGAGAGAAAAATGTGCTGATCTTGTCCCAATTATTCCATATCTAGATATTTTCATTGAAACTAGCTCATTTTTATCCTCATTCTTTGAATCATACAAATATTCCAGCTAGCAAATGATCGTAATTATCTTCCTTTTTCTAAATATTTCTGGAAAGTGAGAGCATCTTAAAGGTCAAAAAATTGTGAGAATAATGATTATATTTTATGTTCTATGAAGTCTAAAGCTTTTTCAAGGATATGACCCTAAGTCACTTTCTCCGTGGTGTTTGAAAGTCAGTGTGCGCAGCATCAGAGGCTAAATAACAATCATATTTGCATAATTTCATTTAGGGACGTACAATATAATACAAAACAGGGAGCAAGAGTATATTCTATACCTACCTAGTAGAGTAGCAATTATGAATTGTTAGAACTATGAAAATTATACTGTGATTTTCTTTCTTTTTTCTTCAAACATTTTGAGCAAGCCTACAAATATGAATTCTGTGAGATAATAGTTGTAGGCTGAAAGACCCACTGCTAAAATAAGAATTTTGTTAGTGGAAGATATAGTAGTACATTTAATTCGCATAAACCTATTAAGTCTTTCGGAACTCAATTTATCTACTTTTTTGTTTTAGAAAACCAATCATCAAGGCTAAAAGTGGGGGAAGAAATTCATCTTCTCTAGCTGCTATATAGAAGTAAAAAAGTGAAGGGTAAAAGGGACCGAGAGAAGGTCAACATGATTTGTCGAAACCACAGCGACTTTTTACGAAACAAATGTAATCACTAATGATCATTTTAACCAATTATTATCATACGCTTCTAGTTATTGTTTACCAGAATTTGTCATTATACAGTATGCACATATGAGACTCATTGGAAATTTTTTTAGATCTTACAGCCACTACCAAATAATTTAACCTTTTTTTGTGTGACTAAATTTTATAAAGGGGTTCGGCTCATCCACGATCAAAGAACACGACTTCTAACTCATGATTGTTTGTCTTTGTGAGCTTTAGAGCATAACAAGTAAACTCTCTATTTCTATCCACATAACTAGGTTAAACTCAGTTTCACTTAGCTCTGGAGATGTCTCTTCAAGAGCCGCGACTAGAACCACAACTATGTTGTACTCCCCATTAATCAAATATGTGTCGTGTCAGATGGTCAAATATTCAACCCTTTCACCAACTAAACTAAGGGATAATTTAACTTTTTTAAAGAAGAGAACTGTTTTTTTTTTGGGTGAAGATAAGCAGGGTGCAAAGTCTTATATAGAATCTGTCCTACTCCTAGGACATTGACCCCATTTAGCATATATTCTTTGCAGCTATCAACATAAAAAGTAAACTTTAATAGTACTAAATATGGATCACGGCCAACTTTAAACATATGATATCCAAGACATTTGCCGAACTATTGTCCCACTATATGAAAGCAGGCTCCTTTCCATATGGGAATTTGAAAAAAAAAACAATAATGAAGTAAATTGTTTTAGTTTTAAGGCAAATTCTCATTAACTTATAGCAGAATTCATAATTTTACTGGTAGAGTCGACAGTGAACAAATCATGTTTTTGCCAACAAAGAAAATCATATGATTTAACCAACCACATGTTGGCCAAAACAAAAAACCTAATTACATTTGATTTGAGTTGCTTGATGTGTTTATGATGACAACTAGGTGGTGATGCAGATAATAACATATGAATTCAATAATGAATATCTTGTTCTGCCACTATAAAAAGATAAACACTAATTATTGGTGAATGTTGAACCATAAAAGATTTCTAGTGGTCCAAACTGAAGAATTTATTAATTAATTTGATTTTATAAAACAATGTTTAAGAAAACAAATCTTTTTTCCCAAAATTAACAAAACAAATCAATTATTTTTCAGTTTTTTGCCATAAAAAGTTAACATATATCAAGAAGGGCGAAGAACCAAAAATGATACATAACTATTGACCAAGAAACAAAAATAGTACATAATTATTCCAAGTTACAAAAATGATACCCAACTTTTACTATGTGATCAAAAAAGATATTTTCACTAATATGACAATAATATTAGACATGAAAAGTCCAAAATGCCCTTATAAATTAATCGCCGCCCAGTAAAAGTTTATTTAAATATAAGGGCATTTTGGACATTTCATGTCTAATATTATTGTCATAATAGTGAAAATATCATTTTTTATCACATGGTAAAAGTTGGTATCATTTTTGTACCTTGAAATAGCTATGTACTATTTTTGTTCTTTGGCCAATAGTTATATATCATTTTTGGTTATTCGCCCTATCAAGAATTAGATCAATTGTTTTTCACGAAAACAAATTAAAGCAGAATTAGATAAAGTGGTTTACGCTCGCCGAAATTAAAAAATTAGATAAATTGGTTTATCTAATACTCATAGTATTGATTAATGTCCACCACTAAACAACCAATTAAGTACCAAATCAAAAGATTTTTGGTCCATGTATCTTGATTCCACCAATTAATGGGGCCGATTTCTGTTAACAAAACACGTCTTTCTTTTATTCCTAGAAAAACTAAATAATTGTTTAGATAAGTCGTACGTTTTATATTCAAAGCAAGATTCACTTTAATAATTAAGTAAATAAAAAATCATTCAAATATCACCGACATATATAAACTAAAAGACATTTCATTCTATACAACTTAGTAGACTTAAAAAATCATATCCAATTAACGTTGGCGAAACGTATATACATTTTTGATGAAATTGAAATCTGGTGAACTCAACGAATAAAGAAGTGACAAAAGAACTCCTAAGCTTCTCTTGCGACCAAGAAGAACTAGACTCTTTTAATTTTTTATTGCCTTAATTAATTTAAAGGATTAAAAATTGAACTCTACCTGCATTTAATATAAGATCAATTTAACCTTTTTATATATATTAATAAAGCTAAATAAATTACTTCAAATTATATTTAGGCTAAAGTATGTTTTTGGTCCCTTAACTTTGGAGAAAATCATGTTTTGGTACCTTAACTTTGAAAAGTGTGTTTTTGGTCCCTTAATTTTGGACAAAGTCATCTTTTTAGTCCTTTAACTTTGAAAAGTGTGTTTTTAGTCCTTTTAAATTCGATTTAAGTATGTTTTCGGCCCCTTAAGTTTGCAAAAAGTCATGTTTTAGTCCCTTAATTTTGAAAAGGAAGGGACTAAAAACAATTTTATCCTTTTTTCAAAGGACTAAAAACATTTTTATCCTTTTTTCAAAGGACTAAAAACATTATTTTATCCAAAGTTAAAGGACAAAAAACACATTTTTCAAAGCTAAGGACCAAAAACACACTTTCTCCAAAATTAAGGGACCAAAGACACACTTTTCAAAATTAAGGGACCAAAACATGACTTTGTGCAAACTTAAGGGACCAAAAGCATACTTTAGCCTTATATTTATTTATTTGAAGCTAATTTACCTTAATCATATAGCCTATATGTAATCTAATAACAAGCAACTTATTTTATAACTGAATTGTAGTTTATTTGACTTTTTTGCTCTCCAAAAAATTTTTAAAGGGATATTATTAAGTTTATATTAAGGGAAATTTGCAGTTTAGTCCCTGGTAAGGGAAATTAATACTGGAAGGTCCCAATACATTCCAAAATAATTATAAAGTCTCAGGGGTCCTTTCCTGCAATTGTTTGCTTATCTTCAATGACCATTTTGCCCTCATAAGATGAAAGCATAGTCCCCCTGTAGGGACCAGTGAGATGAAAATCATCTTTAATGAGGGCAAAATGGTCATTGAAGTTACGCAAACAATTGCAAGAAAGGGCCCCTGGGACTTAATAATTATTTTGGAATGTATTGGGACCTTCCAGTATTAATTTCCCTTACCAGGGACTAAACTGCAAATCCCCTTATATTAAAGACGGGAAGGAGTGAGAATACATTAAAATAAAGAAAAGAAAAGCAAAAACAAAAGGACTGATAATCATTTTCTCATCAAACTCTTTTTTCTTCATGAAATTAAACCAAAAACATGAACTCTACTTTCTTCTTCTTTCTTCTGCATCTGCTTCTTCTTCTATCCATCTTCTTCCCTAATCCAAGCTTTGCCATTAGACCAAAGATTAAGCAAATCACCGAACAAAAAGCTTCAAGGAATCATCAACATATGGTAATAAGCTTTACTAAACAGATTAGATATGTGTGTGTGTGTGCACGCATTATTTGATTATTCTATCTTCAATAGTTTTAACTCTTCTCATCATTATGTTATTTTCAGATAGGTCATCGTCATGTTCAAAGGAAAGTACTGCATGAAGTGCACTCAGGTCCCAACCCTATTGGTAATTCCATTCCCCAGAAGAAATGGAAATCAGACAAGCTGAGAAATCCCTAAGGTTTCCTAATTTTGATGTTCATAAATGATTTTCTTTCTTTCTTTCTTTCTTCACTGTTTCCCCCCTTATCCCTTCTTCCTCTTCTTTCTTCTCCCTTCATATATTGTTCACACAGATTTTATTATATCTCAGTTATTGGAATAATCTAGAATTGATACTGATGGTGACTTTGTAATAGGACCATCCTGTATATGTTCATGAATTTTTCATATTTGGTGTGTATATATATAGTTTCGGAATCGATCAATTACTTTCTAGCTTTGGGTTGTGTTCATTGCATTAATTTTTATCAGAAATGAGTTCAGTAAGCCAGTAATATACAGTTCATATCGTTAGCTGCAAGATTTGTTAGGTTTTTTTTACCTTGATGGTAAAATTAATAAGAAGATATTGAATTTTCAACTCAGTCTTTTCTTGGTGGAACCCTATAATCAATTAGTAAAAAGGTTAAACTATACCTCTTCATATTTTACATTACAACTATTCATACTTTAAAAGTTATTTTTTTGTTTTATTTATTACATTCAAATTTTACATGCATGTAGAAGTGTCTAATGAATCAACTTGAATCTAACAGATGATGATCAAGTATTAATGTGCTTACTGAAAATTAGATTAAAAAAATACACATTATGTGTTTGTTTGTGAGATTAAGCTTTACATGTATAGTTTTTTCTATGACTTATGAGATTTTAAGTATATTAAAAGTTTAAATCCTAAATTAGCTGATTTTTACCTGTACCCCACTCCATCTTTTTACTCGAACTATATTAAGGAGCTAATTGTGACGTGAATTTTGAGTTGTGTGTGTGTGTGTATAAGTGTATATATATGTATCTGTGTGTGTGTGTGTGTGTGACTCAAGCCTCAGGTCACACACACACACACAGACATCTCAAAGGCTCAAAGCCCATTGTTTGAAAATTAAATATTATTCTTGGTTAAGCCTAAATAATTAAAATGCAACTATCATAGAAGCTATTGACTGATTGATTTCAATCATGTAGAACATTTTCTTAAAGAAGGAGGCCTTAAATAATGCAATAATTTATTTGACTATGTTAATAATTTCCATAACATTCTTCTTTTATTTTGGGGGTTAATGAAACCTATGTGAATAATTTTGCACAGCATGTTCAGTCTTTTCACGAGTGTCTAGTTTCATTTAGTCATATTGATTTGAAGGTCACTTTTTTGTTAATGGCAATAGCCCTATTTTCGCATTTCCAGTAACCATCTTGGACCACTGGACACCCTAAACTAACACCGGGTACAATTTTACCCTTGAAGTAACCAAAGTGGTCCAATTTTACCCTCTAACGAATATAACATTGACACATGTTGTCCACGTGTCAACATCACATTGGTCAGAGGGTAAAATTAGACTACTTTGGTTACTTCAAGGGTAAAATTGTACCAGGTGTTAGTTTAGGATGCCCAGGGGTTCATGGTGGTTACTTGAAGGGCAAAATAGGGTTATTACCCTTTTGTTAAGCAAGACAACTGTTTTTATTTATGTTTTGAAACAATTACATTTAACAACCTTAAATTGTAAGTATTTTAATAATGCATATATTTTAGAATCAAAATTAAATTTTTAATTAGTAGTAAAATACATTAATAACATGTGAAACCTTTTTATTTTAAAAATTGTATGAACCTCTGAAAATTAAAAATATGTTGCACATACTTTTCTTCTATTTATATTTATAAGATTTTTATGTTTTCTCGATCAACCATTAATTGACTGTTAATTTACATGCTTTGGATCAGAATAGCTTTTTTTAATGAAGAAATAAATACATCAACGAAAGACAACCCCAGCCTTCTTTATTATCAAGATATGTTGCCATATATGAAACTAACTAATTCATCATCAAAATATTGAATTCATTTATCCAACAAATTTTCTTACACACATATCAGCTAAAATCAATCTTTCAAGCTCGCATATATAAAAAAAGTTAAGGAATAAAATATTTATTTAGTATATATATATATATCATGTGATAAACTAATCAAGATAATTTTTTAAATATAATTTCAACGTAAACCATATTTGTTTAAAAAATGAAGAAAACCTTATGCGACTTATTAGTCAACATAAAAGGAGGGTCAATGTAATTCACATGCAGATACATTATTTATTATTGTTATTACTAAAAATTATAATCAAACTTCAAGAAATTAATTGAAATGGAAAACAACATTTTATTTTAATAGTTACTTCAATATCTAAAATTGTTTTCTTGGTATAATATGTACTTTACAATGACTTGAAATTCAATATAAATTTTTTGAATTGAGCTCCTATATATTTTCTGTTTTAAAAGCTGCTTTTATTCTATTTTCCTATTTTAGAATACTGAAATGAAGATCATATATTAACTCCGTTTTTTTGCCTCCCACGCATTTATTCTCCATCAACTATGTCTTGATTTATTTACTAAGAATATTATTCAAAAGTAAACTTTTTCCATTTTCGATTTTTAATAATCGACTTAATAAGTTTATCATCACCATTTTTTGTTCAGCATCGACATCAACATTATTTGCATGTAGCTGATTGTCCATTGATGATAATCAAATCTTTCATATGAAATAACTTTGTAGATAAAGAATGTCGTTAAATAAGCTCCATCCTATATATTTGAATTCATTGATATTCGATCAAATCCATGTAATGAAGGTCTTATCGTTCTATTGATCTCCTCCATGTTCAGTTCTCCATTATTTGAGAGCATGTATTGTGTACTCTCTACTATGTGCAGAAAAAGAAATGGTTAATATTAAATCAAACACGAGGAGGAGGGGTTAGGTAACCTATAAGTTGACTAAAAAGAGATAATAGATATGACATTGGAAAAAGGTAAAGTAACAAAAGATTTGATTCCATTATACTCATTCACTTTATTCATAAATCAGTAAATCACCCATCTTATGTAGTATGTACTCCTAAATATAAGGTCATCACTTTGATTTTTCCATTGAAGTTAAGAAAACAAAGTAATTAACCACTAAATTAGAACGAATGTTATATATAATTAGATTATATGTTAGTTTGTTAATAGAATAAATTAGTTTTGAGGAAATTTAAAAACATAGCTATAAACAATTTAAATTGATTGACTTTGCATACATAAATGTTTTTTTTAAAAAGTTAAAGTGGCCTTATAATTTGAACCGGTGGGAGGTAGATATCTTTAGTATATAAACAACTTGTGAGGCCATAAAGGTCAATTTCTAAGGAAAATTTATTTGCATGTCTCAGATGAAAAAGTATGATAAACAATTAAAAAGAGACCAAACTTTTCATGGTGTTCTACAAAAACTAAAGATGCCCCAAACTTCATTAACCTTCGTATGTTAACTTCATACTTTACCTCTGTTTAAATAATACTAATCATTTGATGATCCAATTCATAGTTCAATTCCTTCATTAAAGTGATTTAATTCTATGTAAAGGATTAGAGGTGTACTATATACATTTTCTAAGAAAATATTAACATTTACAATAATAAATGAAGATAATATTGTATATTCATGTGAAGATTTAAATGATATGTATTGGACCAAATTAAACAAAGCATTCACACCATATCTATATAAGACCAAAGTAGTAAGTCATTTAGAAATAATTATTTTTGATCTGTAACATATGTTATTTAGGGAGTAATTTTTATATTTGTGTGTAAAACTTAGTAGAGAGTATGTCAGACTGCCGGTGTGTGCGTTAAACCATGCATATTTTTGGGTTTTTAAAGCACAAATGAGTACTACATTATTAGATTTCAATTCTCAACTTATTAGTAAATCATAATATGAATAATATTTGTAAGAAAAAGGTTTTCCATGTACCAGTGATCGAACCTAATCGTCTAGGCCAGTCTGCAACATTTCAACTTAAAGCCTGGAGGACTAAAACGGTTTATATTTAGGATCACTAATTTCCTCAACCCTCATTAGAGTGTAACTACTTGAGGGAGTGCTTTACACACACACACACGCCATTGACCGTTATTGTAGAACACTATCAACTCATTCACGCCCAAAAAAATAATCAATTCATCAAATTTATCTTTAGTTAATATTTTTTTAAAAGTTTTCTTGTTAATGGTTTTGGAAGAGAGAATAAATGAGAAATTGATTCAAGTATTGATTAAAAAATTAACAATCAACAAATTAGCATTAATTCTTTTTAAAGTATTAATACTCCAACTGTTTCTAAATATATTAAGACCATTTTCCCTAATTTGATTAGATTAAGAATGTTAGTTAAGTTAGTTATTATCACATGATATTATCAATTCACTGTAATCATATATATTTATCCACACTCCTATCATGTTTGTTTATTATTGATAAGTATTATGAGGTTAATTTGGGAAAAAGTTGGGGGAAAATTAGAATGTAAACATATATTTAAAAAATGACATGTGAAATTGATCTTATATTTAAGAATGGAGGGTAGTTCAGTATTCTCATTGCCACTGATTGACTATTTCTACTAGACCCTATGGTTTACTATTCGCGCCCTCTCGTTAGTTGTCACTGACACCAAATCAAATTTTCTTGCTTTGACCCGACACTGATATTTTTTTGGTACAACAAAAAGTAATAGCCACCTGAATGGGCTTTATTTTAGAGAAAGGCCCATGGATATACACACGCGCATAAATTTTTGAAGGTAGATTACTCTTTGAAGAATAAATAAACTTACGTTTAATAGCAGTTCCTTTTTACTCTAAAACCTTACAAGAGATCATGTTATTTGCAGATAACACCATACGTGCAAGAAAGAGGAAAATGTGAATTAAAGAATTTTATTACTTTACTTAGTGATTTAGTGAAAAAAGGATAATTTTATCCCAATACTGCAAAAACAAAGCCTATTGTGTATGTTTTCTAATAATACAATGCACATTCATTGTTTTGGCTAAGTACGTGTGACAATTATTATGGAAAGTGGCATCTCAATACAAAACTTCATGTCAATTGATACTTGGAGTGGCATCAATATCAATCGAAAAACAAGTAATATTTGTTTGCCACACGGACTTCGATGCCCCACCTTTTGTAAATAACATCACACTTCTTAAATTGCAATCAATCCGACATTGATAATAAGAATGGATTTTCACTTTAAATATCTCCCTCAATTAGTGAATCCAAGTATAAAGATAAAAAGGTACGACTAACACAAAGTTGATAGGTATTACTTATTAGGTGTAAGACCCCATTAGAATCTTTGAGTTTCTAATTTGGGGTATAGAAGAAATAATTATGGCAGGAGCGAAAACCACAAATCCTAAAACTTGAGTAGTCAGTTGTGGAATAACTATTTATAAGATTAAAAAAGTACGATGATTGCCTTTGAATGCATGAAAAAATTGAAAGATAAAAGGTGTCGTACTAAAATCTAACCGAAAGAAGTCAATTAAACTAGTGAACTAGTCTTCGGCTAATTGAGATTTTTGGGACATACTATTGATCAAAATGACTTATTTTCTGTCTTCCTTCAATGCGACATTTTATTTTCTTTTTACAGTTATAATATGTTAGATTTGATTTTTTAACTGAATGTTAGATTTGATTTGAGTAATTTTGTTTTATTGGATCATGTGTAAGTGGTTTGTACATATACATATACATATATATACATATATGTGTGTGTGTGTGTATATGTTCCATTAACTTAGCTTGTATATTAATACATTTTTTTCAATTTGAATATTATTCTTTAAAAGGTCATGCACGAATATTTTTATACATTTGAATTAAATTCATTATTTCAATTATAAATAGGTTGCCATATATCGGTTCGTCACGATTATACTAGAGATTTTGTGGATTTTATTTTACAACTCTCTGTCGCTCTACCATGCATATTGTTCGAAATCATGTGCCTCCAAATAGAGAGTGACTGTTTTCCTTTCCTTTTTCCAAATGTACTCATCATCAACCACTTTTAGTTAAAAGTTGTTTATCAATAAAATTACACTGTTTTGTTGTATTTACTTCTCCCCTTCAATATTTCAATTTCATTTAGTATAATCGAAATTAAGTTGATCATGACTAGAGAGACCGACTACCCTTCAATACTTCTCCCCTTCAATAAAATTACACTGTTTTGAAGCTGAATTTCTAAGTTTAAATGAAATTCGATGGGTGTAGTGTCTCAGGACCTCTTATAAGAAATTTATAGACCTCGGGGTTAACACAGGTATCGTTCTCTTAGAGAAACATATAAAGAAACTAGAAGGAAACTCATTAAAAAGCGGAAAAATCATGTTTGCAAACGAAATTCAATTAAATTAGCGTAAAGACTTTTGGATTGAAGCGGGATGATAAAAACATTCTCAACAATTGAAGATTTTCAAGAATCATTGCTTCTAAAAATATTTGAGGAGTAAAGTAGTGAAATCAATGAAATCCCTATAACCCCTCTAGGATATGCTTAGATTAATGTAATTAATGCTAGAATCCCTAACATTAATTATCCTAACATAAGTTGATTAGGCACATGACCAAATTAAATCTATTAACTACAAATAGCTATTTATCCTATGACCGATACTCTGAATCGCAGCTTAATTAATTTATTAGTTTCAATTTGTTGGTGGAACCCTAACTACTAAATTAAACCTAATAAGTTTAAGTTCAATACTACTCGAGTGTTTAATAAACTTTGCTAATTTCTAAGCATAAACAAACTCCATAATCCACTAGATAAGAACTCTTGTTTAGCACAATATTTTAACGAAATACATGAATTAAATTGATGAACCTATAAAATTAAAACATGCATATATTTTCAAGTCAATAGGTGCAATGTTGGAAAAATTCATACAAAGAAAATTAACAAATAAACAATTGTTCTAATGCACCCATAAAAGATAAAGATCTAGAAGCAACCAAATAAATCAAACCCTAGAAAATTAATATATATATATATATATATATATATATATATATATATATATATATATATATATATATATATATATATATATATATATATAACGAAGAGGGTGTGTAGACAAATAATCCCATTTGAAACTCTCTTAACTCATCTTCCAAGCCCCAATAACCAAGAATATGAAGGTTTAGTTACTGAAAGTCATGGGGAAGGAAGCAAGATAAATGATAGGTGGGGGATTTTGGGAGATGGAGAGGATGAAGATGAGAGTGATAAGATGAAATTCGGGTTGGGAATGTGGGTGTCAAAATGAGTTCAATTGATTATGTGCGTATATCTATTTTCCGTCTATTTCCCATATCCCTTCTTTTTCGTGATTATGAGAGTGATAAGTTGTATAATTTTCCAAAACCTTTCTCAATCAGATCACTTTAATGTCTATCCAAAATTTAATTACTTGCATTAATCACAACATTCAGAAAAAAGTTTTTGAACTGAGACAACATTCAGAAAATAACATTTTGAAAAATTGATCTTGTACTAGTTGTACCCATTTATACCTAGTGAAATTGGGCATGACTGAAAATGACACAATATAAGCAGGCTCAAAAGGACACGTTTATAGGTAATATAGGATAGGTTACAACCCATTTATCATCCCTAATGTTACACAGCATATATACGCAACATACTCTAACCATAACCAGTGGTTTAATTTAAACAAAAACGTATACAAATTTCCCCATTTATATCAAATTTCTTGTCCATGGCAAAAATTAAAAGAGAAAATATATCAAATATCTTGATTACTTGTCACAATTTTTAAACAACAGAAGCTGCTTCATTCCCTAACAATATCCCACTTAAGAAAATGAATACAAAGTGACATAAAATTAGTCAATAAAGGAAATATAAGTATGAATATTCTTCGTACAGGGCATGGAGTTATATTTGTCAAACGATTCCCTGTAATCCTCATGACTTGTAATTTTTGACAACGAATCATAATCAACCAAATCCATTCATCCGTATTCAAAAGGATATATTCATCTAAAATATTCGTTCAAATTGAGTCTTCTTTTTTCATTCTTTCTTGAGTTTCTTCCGCCAAAAGTAAGATAGAATATATATTATAAGGAGTATATGAAATCGCGTGTGAACCTTTTTTACTCTCTCTCTCTCTCTCGCTCTCGCTCTCGCTCGCTCGCTCGCGCGCCCCCTCCCTCCCTCCCCACACACACATATCCTCGGTATAAAAATTTTAATAGTATATATAACCTATGACAATACCGATCAATACCTACACTTAGGAAAATTATGACGATCCAATAAAAGGAAAAATATAAGAGCGTAACAATAAAAAAGAAGTGTGTATAAAAAACAATAAAAAAGAAGAATCACCTTGAAAGAATATACGTATTAGTAAGAACAAACTAGCCAATGGAGAAGGTAAAGAAGTTGCACTACCACAAATTATCCCATTTATATGCGCTTATTTTGGCCTTTACATGCGCTTATAAAGCGCATGTAGAGGGGGGCGCTGGTAAAGACTCTACATGCGCTTTTAAAAAGCGCATGTAGAGGAGGGCTATACATGCGCTTAAAGCGCATGTAGAGGTATGTACCTCTACATGCGCTTAAAGCGCATGTAGAGGTGCCTCTACATGCGCTAAGCGCATGTAGAGGTACATACCTCTACATGCGCTTTAAGCGCATGTAGAGGTGCCTCTACATGCGCTTTAAGCGCATGTAGAGGTACATACCTTTACATGCGCTTTAAGCGCATGTATAGAATGTTTTTTTTTAAAAAAAATTATTATAAATTTACATTATTTCCCAATATAACCACCAATACTAGCTGTAGTTCATAGAACCAACTAGCATTATATCAAAAGAATTTACCAGAAAAAGTCAATTACTTAACATCTTCAAAAATGAATTATATATCAATATCAAAACAATAACAATGTATGATTCATTTTTTATATATACATCAGCAAAAATAACTATGTGCATCATAGTTGTTCACAAGTTAATCTAGACTAAAATATTGACAAAACAAGAAACGATTCAGAACAAAGTAATAAATATTCACCTCCTCAACTTTGTCAAGATTCATCCTATGTAAAAGATCACTCTACGGAAAGATTAGAGAGCGTGGATAACAGAAAAAATCAAATAAATCTTGCATTTATAGTGAAATACCTCAAGTTGTACCCAACTCATCAATTTTTGAGCTCCTATGCTGCAATAAAAATAATAATTTGCAGAAGGTCCATTAAATATCAAATAATGAAGAAGATATGCAAAAGAAGAGAGCAAAATTATAAAAGATAAAGAGACAAATATAAGGAGTAAAATTATGATAACCATGCAACACTAATCTCTCGTTACCTTGCATTTTTTGTGGTCACTTGCATCGTTTGGATCTTGATCTCCATCACGATACTTCCTTTTCTGTAATGATAAGGAGTAAAATGATTTATGTATGGAACCAAATTTGTTGTCATTGACATTACATTCAATTCTCCAAAAACAAAAAGCCATTAAGAACCATTCCCATTCATATGATAGCTAGTCAAAACAACTAAATTCTATCTAATATCTAACTCAACCCATGTTGAATTAACCAAGCAGCTAACAGCAGCTAACTTATCGTGAGTGTCATCAATAGCATCTTGATCAAAAGACTATTCTTCATCATAAAAAATCTGCATCATATATATAAGTATGTGAGTAGTGATATAACATCAATTAATCAATGATACTTAATAAGGTGTCTTTACATCACTTCAAATTAATCAATAAACCCAATCAAATTATTTATCTATAAGCTAACGAAAACACTTTCCATCACTAGCATGAAGGAATCACAATCGATGACTTCCAAAACAACAATGAGACTTAACACCAAGAAATCATGTAATATATTTTGGATTTCCATTTCCTAAAAGAAAGCAACAACAATTGAGAACTCACGTCTTTTAAATGAAACCCTTGTCTAATATTCCTAAGTCATTAAACCTCTCTCTTCATACTTTATTTGAAATTGAAAGCACCCAAAGGTTTCAAATTTGTCAAAGTCATCAAATTCAATCTCAATTTTAACTCCCTGTAACACATTAGTTCCCAAAATGAAATAAACACATGTAATGCGAAACCCTCCATTTAAATGTAACTAATTCAACAATCTATAGCACTCATGCGAGTTATTGATAGTTTATAAGAAAAAAACTTAACAATATTACACAACCACCATCTAAAGCTCCCATTTTTAAACTCTTCTAAATCTTGAACTTTATTAAAGATACAGACTTCTAAACCTATGATGAATTGGTTCTCAACTTCACATATTAACACTTAGAAAAACATATTTCCTGCTAAATCATTATCTGGGCAGTATTACTATTATTTTAAACTTCGACCCAATTTCAAATGACAACATAACAATATTATAAACATATCCTCAATATTAACTCAACTTAATATCTTTCCTCTAGCATCAAGAAACTCTGAATCTCTAAAGCACAACCATATTTAATCATGCTGCAATTAATTATATGTCCTTTAATTTCATCATGAATCAAAAAGTTAACAAAACAAAGCAAAACAGAATCCAACAAGACGGAAGCAATCAAATTTTTCTTTTAAACATTTTATCAAACACCTTAACTACAATGGCATTTAGAATGATTATTAGCTTCCAAACACCATATCAAACAGAAAACTTGTGCACATCAAATAGAGATTCAACCCAAATAGGTACAAGCAAGCAAAGATAACTACTATTTGCTTCACACACATGCTTCAAAGTCAACGCATAGTGAATCACATAAAATTGAACAGAGCATTGAAGAAACAACAACAAGCAAAACTGATTTGAGCAGAACCTCACATTCACTCCCAAACATCAAGAATAAAATTTTATGACTTAGTTTACACATTATCTTAGCTTAGGAACATAATCCCTTTCGTTCTCCCTCCTCAAACTCGCCCAAAACATGATAACAGAGTACAAAACGCAAAGAAGAAGCTCACCTAAGTTCATATGGGTTGTTGTAGGTAGTGTTTGGGCTGAACCCGCCGGACTCCTCGCCGGAAAACGGCCACCACAGTGGTCGGCCGAGAACAGAATCCAAGGGAGGAGGGAAAAATGTAAGAAATCAAAGTTAAAAACAAACATAGCTCAAGAAACCCAAGAAAGGACAGAGCTTTACCTATTCCCGTCGCCGGCCGCCGCTAGTACGCCGGAACCGCGAAGAAGAAGGAGAAAGAGAGAACAAGTGAGAAAGGGAAGCCCTTAAGGAAAATGGATGGAGATCGATGAGGGACTCCTTCATCCCTTGTTTCCAGCCGCCGCTGGCGCCGCTTTGTGTGGCCGTCGAAGATGACGGACGGCGGAGAGACCGCGAGAGAGTGAGGAGAAGTGGAAGGTAAGACTGAGATATGAGTGGGAATTGGTTCATGAGGAGAAGAGAGTGGTGATGTTGATGGAAATAATGAAACTCATGGTGGAGGAAGGAAGAAGATGTTGAAGAACATAGAAGATGATGAAGATAAAGAGATGGTGCATGTGTGTGTCGGCTGAGC
The DNA here is from genome assembly GCA_029929735.1 of Mimosa pudica. NCBI lineage: Eukaryota > Viridiplantae > Streptophyta > Magnoliopsida > Fabales > Fabaceae > Mimosa > Mimosa pudica. Next base: position 10,471,035 of record JAKELP010000018.1, on the reverse strand, counting down.
AAGGAGGAAGGAGAGGAAGAGTATAACATTAGGGTTTTAAGCCAAATTACCCAATTGCCCTTCTAACTTCACTTATTTACTTTTCTATTTGAAATTAAAATGCTAACCTTAAAGCAAATTATAAAACTTTTCTATATGTCAACCTACATATTTTCTCACCATATTATTATCTATGCCATATAGTATTTTTCATGAAAGTTTTAATTTAAAATTCAACCTCTAACTATTTTATTTATTTTTTTCAATCAAAAGGAAAGTATAATTATTTTCCATTATTTATATCCAATTTATTTCAAATAATTTCTTTAACTTCATTTTTATCATAACTTGTTTCAATTTAAATTCTAAAATGTTACAAAATTCTAAATAAAAATTTCCAAAATAATGTTATTTAAAATAGAAATAAAATTTAACTTGTTTCAATTTTTATTAAAACCTTCATAACTATTCTCAAATTAAATCAAATAGTTAATTATTTTCATTAATTTAAAATAGAAATAAAATCTTAACAATTAACTAAAAGTAAATTAATTAAAGTTTCTAAAATAATAGCTAAATTTAATGTATTTATTAATTTGTTTTATAATAAAAAAAATTCAGGATGTTACAAAGGGTGAGAGAGGGACGGCTGGGGTTTGGATGAGAGAGGGGCGGCTAGGGTTTGGGTGTGAGGAAGCAAGAAGAAAATTTTTTGTATATGTGTATTTTTTTTTATAATTGTATATGTGTATTTTTTTCAATTTTTATTTTATTTCCTTAGAGTCATATCCTTCATACTTAGACAACCACACATCTTAAATCATTCAATTGATTAAGATATATAACTAATCTCTATAATATCTTATCTCTATAGTATCTTAAATCCCACAAAAAATCTCATAATTTCTAATTTCCTACTTATTTATTTACATTGATCTATAATTTACTAATTACATTGATCTATAGTGAATTCCATTGAAGAACAAGCCTTTACATGCGCTTTAAGCGCATGTATTGGCTTTCCTTTGTTATTTTAATATTTTATGGCTTATACATGCGTTTAAAGCGCATGTAAAGACCAATGTCCATTTAATTATATGGATATTCATATGATTTGGTGCTTTTCAACTAAATTGTTTCAATACTTCATCTCAAAATGCTCAAATCTTGTGCTTGACAATGTTATAGTGAATTCCATTAAGGAACAAGCCTTTACATGCGCTTAAAGCGCATGTAAAGGGTGTTTCACCAATTCCATAGCACCCAAAAGTGGTAATGGAGCCTTGAAACACTAAGTCCACAAGCAGGGACACCTTATGAGGTCTGAGGAGGACCTCTTATGCATGACTCCATGTTTTGCACATCAGTAGTTAAAGGGTGTTTGTGCCTTTACATGCGCTTAAAGCGCATGTAAAGGGTGTTTCCATATAATTTTGAGCTTTTCACCTAAGTTCATTTTATATTTTATCTCTAAATACTTAAATCCTTTTCTAGTCATTGTTTTAGTGAATTTTAATTGATGCACATTTCTATACATGCTCTTAAAGCGCATGTAGAAATAAGGCCTCTACATGCGCTTTAAGCGCATGTATGGATTCTTACCTGTACATGCGCTTTAAGCGCATGTAAAGGACCCTATATACACGCGTTTCTTCTAAGCGCATGTAAAGGTGCGCTGGTAGAGGGACAATTTGTAGTAGTGTTGGCTTATAACCATAAGCTTGTGGGTTTAAATCTTATCGATTTGAGGACCTTGTTAATGGGGAACGATCAATAAATATCTATTTGAGTCTGAAGGGCTACCCTGACCCTAGTGAGCCCCATAAACCAACTCACCTAAACTTTTTTTGTATATAAAAAAGAACAAACTAAATCAGAGCATCAGTATTTTATAGAGTAATGGACCTAATCTACCCTCCAAGTAACCACTCAGGAGCACTGGGCACCCTAAACTAACAACAGACTCATATTTACACTCAAAATAACTAAAGTATATAAAAAATACCCTGAGTGGACGGTCAATCACGTTTGACCGTTAATCTGCCCATGTGGCCGCCACGTAGGTTAAATTTTTTCCACGTAGGATCAATGGACTTAATCTGCCCTCTAAGTAACCACCCAGGAGCACTAAGCACCCTGAACTAACAATAGACTCATATTTACATTCAAAGTAACCAAAGTGTTTAAAAAATACCCAAGTGGATGGTCAATCATGTTTGACCATTAATCTGCCCATTTGGCCACCACGTGGGTTAAATTTTTGCCACGTAGGATATGTCATGTGGGACCCACATATAAAAAAAACAATTCCCTCTAGGGGTGGGGCGGTGACTGTGTTAGGGGAGGGGTGGAGCTGTTTGGAAGTGATGAAGAGAGATGAGAGAGAATTTTTTTTTATATGTGGGCCCCACATAACATATCTTATGTGGAAAAAATTCAACCCACATGGCTGGATTAACGAGCAAACGTGATTGACCGTCCACTGGTATTTTTTAAACAATTTGGTTACTTTGAGTGTAAATATGAGCCTATTGTTAGTTCAGGGTGTCAAGTGCTCCTGGGTGGTTACTTGGAGGGTAGATTAGGTTAATTATCTTTATCTTAGGTGACAAAAATTTAACCCACGTGGCGGCCACATGGGCAGATCAACGATCAAACGTGATTGACCGTCCACTCGGGGTATTTTTTAAACACTTTAGTTACTTTGAGTGTAAATATGAGTCTGTTGTTAGTTTAGGGTGCCCAGTGCTCTTGAGTGGTTACTTGGAGGGTAGATTAGGTCCATTACCAATTTTATAAGTACAAAATTTATAAAGTATCAGTACATATGTGTATATAATAATGCAACATATCATTGTAATCAATAAATATTTTTAATACGATTTTACTACATTTTTTTGTGTTGATCACTAATGAAAGATGACAAAATAACTAGGGATGAAATATTATTTTTAACCTAAAATCTATGGGTTTTTTCCATGATGAAAGTTCATTCACAAATTTTGACCGGAAAGAAAAACACGAGAAATTGAACCAAAGTTGGACACTTATCAAAGCGGTAAATATCGTTTTTATTTTAAAATAAATGAAATAAAATCAATGAATCAAATTTATATGCTAGCAATTAAAACGAATCTATATTCTAATTAAATTAAATTTATCCTCAAAGGTTAACATTTATGCTTGGAGGCCAACAGAATAAAAAAAATCTTCATAATTTTGTAACTATCGGCCATAGATGATTTCACGTTTCATATAAAACAATTTGAATTTCTTTGAACATCTCTTACTGTTAAATGTGAGTTTGTAAAAAGTTAGTATAAATTTTTTACAAACATCATCTTAATTTTTGAAAAATATATTTTTGTAATGGATATAATCATATTAGAGATATTATAAGAAATTAAATGTGAGTTTGTAAAAAGTTAGTATGAGTTTCAAAACGACCCACTGTTAACCACCGAGCCTTTAATTGATTAACTGTTTGTTAGTCTTTTCAACTCAATGATATACTTGGAGTCGAGGTAGTGAGATTATATCCATTGTGGACTTACATTTTTGTAAATCGGACTTATCAATTACTAAATAGCGATGGTTGCTGATGGATTAATGAAAAGTTTGAAAAACGACATTTAGGCCTAATAACACTCAGAGTTTAAACTTATCAGTATTGGATAATTGTAAAAGAACAGTATAACTTAATATTACTTCTAACTGTTCTTGTTTGTTGGTGTATACCAATCTACATATAGAAATGAAGGTTGTGATATTTCACACGTAACATTCAATCCTCTTTTTTTAATCTTCTCAAAACTTATTTGCATATGTTGTTTACTGTCTAATCTCATTGATTAAGGAAAAGCATCTTTGCAAGAGAATATAGTAATTAGCACGGTTGTAATTACGAAAGTCAAGAAAGAGATAAGGATCGGATATGCTTAAGTATACCCTTTACACAGGAATGACCGTTTATTAATTTTAAGCTGATAAGATGAAAAGGCTCATTTTTTTAGGGGAAAAAGGAAATAAAGAGAAGCAACAAGTTAACTTTCATTATTGAGCAAAAACAAATCAAATAACTCACCGAAAAAAAAGAAACAAATCAAATAAGTTAAAAATTTAATACAAGTTGAAGTTGATCATTCTGGTGGAATTAGCAAATTGACTTGTACATCAACCTATGCTATTAACTTAATACACTACTGGAAATAAGGTCTTTCACGACCACAATATTGGGCTTTTCACGACCAGAAATAGGTGGTCGTGGAATCCCGCGTCGTAAAAAAGTGTGTTTTTCACGACCACATATTTGTGGTCGTGATAGATAGGACCTATCACGACCACAGTCTTGTAACTGTGGTCGTGAAAGCCTCTTAGGAGGCACCTAATTTAGGTGCCTCCTAAGAGGCTTTCACGACCACACTTTAATAAAGTGTGGTCGTGAAAGCCTCCAAGGAGGCTTTTCACGACCACCCTTGACCAATTGTGGTCGTGATAGGTTATACCTATCACGACCACAATTGGTAAATCGTGGTCGTGAAAGCCTCCCAGGAGGCTTTCACGACCACAATTGCCTTAATTGTGGTCGTGATAGGTATAACCTATCACGATCTGAGTCGCTTTCTGCCATTAACCTGTGAAAGAGAAACAATTACATACATTAGCACAGAACTATTAATAATACACTTGTCTTCATTAAAAAGAATAGAAGACAATTGAACCAATTAGAGGACTATCTATGGCAACCTAAAACAGTCCTAATCAACAACCAAAAACAGCCTCTCCAGGAAACTAGAGCCTATTTGCATGCAATTTTTACTACCCCTTCCAGCAAAGAAAACAAGCTTTTTCCAGCAATTATTGCTAAATAGAGCAGCCCAAAACACTCTTAAAATGTCCAGAATAGTCAACCAAACAGTGTACCAAATTAAGTGCAAATCAGAATTTACCACAAATGCACAAACCAAAAGCTAGCTGAATTTGATATTCAACAATAGAAGCAATATTTAAGCCAGCAAATGAACCAAATATAATCACAATAATCAAAATAACAATTAACAATCTATTACCAAAACCAAATAAAATCAGTAATTCCATTGAGCTTATAAAATCAGTCAAACAATTTCAATGCTTAAAATGTCTTACAGTGCGCACAAACTATATTAAAAAGCAAATACAAAAAATAAAAAAACACAGAAAATACAATGAGAGAAAAATAAAAAAAACAAAAAATAAAAAAAAAACTCACCTTAAAGGAGTGTGGCGGCGGCTGAGGCGGTGGTTGGAGCGGTGGTTGGAGAGAGGGCGAGTGGCGAGAGGGAGGAGAGAATGTGTTGTTGTTGCTGCTGTTGTTGTTGATGATGGTGGTGGAAGAGGGCGGAGGGAGGAGGGAGGGCGAGGAGGGAGGAGGGCCGGTGAGGAAGGAAGAGGGCGGAGGGAGGAGGGAGGGCGAGGAGGGAGGAGAGGGAGGAGAGAATGTTGAGAGTGACTTGGTGAGATTATGCAGATAAGAGTGAATGTTGGAGGGAAATGAAAAGGCTTTTGGCGCGCATTGGAAAAAAATTTCCCACCTTCCACGACCACATATTGGTAAATATGGTCATGGAAGGGGCACCTTCCACGACCACACTTGGACAAGTGTGGTCGTGGAAGGTGCCTAGCCTTCCACGACCACAGTGTGGTACACTGTGGTCGTGGAAGACTAGGCTTCCACGACCACAGGTTTAAACCTGTGGTCGTGGAAGCCTAGCCTTCCACGACCACAGTGTACCACACTGTGGTCGTGGAAGGCTAGGCACCTTCCACGACCACACTTACTTAAGTGTGGTCGTGAAAGGTGCCCCTTCCACGACCACATTATTACCACATTATTAAATGTGGTCGTGAAAAGTCTCCGCTGGACAGTTATTTACATGTTATGCCACCGCGTTTTTTTTTAACGACCAACATTGGCTTTTTAGTCGTTTAATATGGTCGTGAAAAGCCTATTTTCTAGTAGTGATATTTGGTAAAAAGCAAATATGTAATATCCACCATGTCAGTTTTTAACTTCATCGAATTCATATAATCACTTGTTTGGGTTTTTAAATAATCCCTATGTCCCACAATATAAGCTAATACTCCCTCCGGTCCTTATTATAAGTCACTAATTAACTACTTACAATTTCGGTCCTTAATATAAGTCACCAATCACCACATTAAATGTTTTTTTCACTTTACCCATGTTATAAATAATGGAGATTCTTGATTGGGTTAGGTTACATGTTGAAGTAGTTATTATGTACTAAGCCTCTGACTCTATCTCTTTGCCTTGACCAGGCTAGTTTTCAGGCCGAGTTTAATTACCTTTACCTCAATGTCATTATTTTGATGTTGCCCAATATAATTTTCTAGGGCTAACTTGTTTGATTTTCTTCAATTTTTTTAAAATTAAGATATTTTATGAGAAACTATATATGTGAACACGTTTTCGAAAAAAATGGCATTTTTTAAAAATAAATTTGCACCATCTGTTTCAAAAATCACATTTAAAAGCCAAATAAACAGAAAAAATTTATTCTTTTCTTTTACCAATTCAGAAAAATTTTATTCGAAACGATCATTTGAAGAAAAAAAGTAAAAGTATATAGTCAGCAAAGGTTGGTGATGGTGGTCAATGGACGGCTATACAGAAGACAATGGCGGGAGGAAAAAAATTAATTTAAGAGCAAAACTAGCTTCAAAGTGTGCTTGTGTTTTTTTTTTTTGCCAGTGTTTGCTTGTGTTTTTTTAGTTTTGAAAATAAAAATAGAAACAATTTTTAAAATACTACTCGTCCAAACGGATTTTATTATTCTCAAAAGCTGAAAAATGAGGTTTCAGAAACATTAATCAAATAGGATTTTATATTATGAAGGATGCATTACAATCCCTTTTAAAGCAGAAAGTTTCCTAATTTAATGCATATTTACCTAATTTAATTGAATTAATGTTAGTTAAGTTAGTTAAAATCAAATGATATTTATAAAACACCCTAATCACAACATTTAATTCCGTCCTTCATCACTTGTTTACTTATTATTAAGGACTATCAATAAGTATAATTTAAGAAAAATGTCTTATATTGATAAACAAGCACACCTCCCCCAAATAGATCATATATTTAGGAATGCATTGCTAGGAGTAATGCAATAATGCATAAGTTTACTTCTTACATTTTATATTTCAATATAAATATATGATAGAACAAGTTTAACTGTCTAGGTTATTATTGAACAAGTGATGACCTATAAGCCCTTAAATATGCAATATCAATTTAAAGTTTATGAGCCAGATATGGATGATTTTATAAAAGTGATTAAGCACAATTTGAAGCTGGTGTTGTTTTTTTTTTACTTTTAAATACTCCCTCCGTTAATAAATATAAGATCACTTTAACTAATTTGGAGAGATTAAGGAAGACTTTCTAATGAATTAGGATTACATGATCTTCTCAAAATATTCTCACTTAAATTTAAAAGGATTGAGGGAGTAATTTACTTGTAAAATGAGTAGTGGGGTAATTTGGTCAAAACTTGAGAAAAAATAGAAAGTGATCTTATATTTAGGAACTTATCCACATTCTCAAAGTGATCTTATATTTAGGAACGGAGGGAGTAGTTAATTTGATCTATACACTAAGGGAATTAAAAAAGTGAGATTCACAAAGGAACTTGTATATAGATTTTGTGGACCAAAAGAACACTTATGTATCAAGATATGCACTATTAAAAACTGAGAAAAAAATGGTCAACTGTCCATTACCCCCTCTGGTCCTAACTATAAGGCACATTACCAAATTTGATTATATTTTTGTGGTGGAAAAATTCGATTATATTAAAATGTCAGTTAAGCTAGAAGATTTTAACTCACAACTGACTTCCACAATTTTTCAGTGTTTGATATATTTTAATGGTGCCATGAATCTTCTTTTATCAGCTGTGAAAATAGACTTGGAAGAAAGTATTAAAGAGGCAAGCCTAAATTCTTTTCAAAAGGGTCTTCCAGGTATTGAAGCAACATGAGTATCAATTTTCAAAATGCAGCAACAATATACTACTTTTATTCTTGATTGTTTGGGAGGGCTAATGTTGCGTAAATAATAAATGGAATATTGTTCAGTTAGTTGAGTCATGTGCCCATTTAGCTGGCACGTGTTAATAAAAAGGGGGGAAAGGGGGCTAACAACTATTAGATATTTAGATGATAATTAAGCCTAACATATATAAATAGACCCCTACACATGTATGTAAACACATTAGTTTTTTGGCATTTGATTGAAAATCACATATTTTTCTCTTTTCTCTCTATGCATCTCTAACTTCTTTGTCTCTCTATTCTTTGCTTCTACATTCTTTCTACCCTCTATTCTCTTTCTTCTATCTAAGTACGGAAGAAACGACAACATTTGCATAGGCCAACATTAACAGACATTAGATAGCATCCCCCACTATTTAAGAAAATTCGTCCATATTTAAATTTCCTATGCTTAGATTCAGATTTTCTTTTTGGTTTGTTGTCCTTCCTTGATCTTTGAGGGAAATGATTTCTATGGGAGGGAGTTTTGTTATGTAATAATAAATAGAAAGGTTATTTAGTTAGTTGGGCTAATGTAGCCATTAGATAAGAAGTAAACCCACTTGTAATCCTAGACTATTTGCCATTAGGTAAGATGTAAACCCACTTGTAATCCTAGACTATTTTGATTGATTAGTAATGTGAATCAGTTTCTCTTCTCTCTCCCCTTCCTCTTCTCTTGTTCTATCTTCTCTGATCTCCTCAATTCCTCTCATCATTTACTTCTCAAACCCTCTCTTCTTCTTTCTTCTACTAGATTTTTTCTTCTACACTCTTCTTATAATTATATATATATGAACAAATTAAATTTTGAAAGTGTGCTTATATTTAAAATCGAAGGGAGTATTGTTTTTTTTACAGTTGAATCTACAAACAATGTCTAGAGCCTTAGAGGAGTATGTGTTGATGACTATCATATATTTTCCTATATGGACATGTTTGATACCAAAATCTGGAGTGGGAGAGATGAGAGATTTTTGTGAATTGAATTAAAAAAATAGAAAATAACAAAAATTATATTTCCTCTCCACTCAAGACTGACATGTATTCGTGTCGTTTCCTGGAATAATTCTTTAAACCAGGGAAAGGAAAAAGAATACTTGAAAGGAAAGCAATCAACTAAAATATTACTACAAAAATTTCTCACACAAGCAGACAATGTTCAATGTTGTGCAGTAGTCCATATTCTGCCAGCTCATCACACACGATCGGAAAGAAGGCAAGCCCAGCTAAGTTGACTTAGTCCAAGCAATTAAACCATCAGTTACCAATTGTTCCCAACGTCTAGTAACCGCAAAATCAATGGCAATCAATGTATTAAAGGCTGTTAATGTACAGAATCACAGTTTGAATGGAGAGGGATTCGGAATTAGTATATATACTCTGTAAATGGAAAGGAGTGCATCATCCAATATTCTCTAAGTCTTGTATTGTAAAAGACCACTCTTCCTCTAGTCGACTAAGTTATAGGCGACTAATTTCTTGTATTGTTATTGTGGTTTGCCCATTCATTCTGAATAACATTGTTCTACATTCATTTGATATATTTGTGTATCAACATTTTGGCGCCGACCGTGGGGACCCGATAAGTTCTCATCCAGCCTTTTGTTAGTTCTTCCAGAAATCATTAATTCGTTCTGATGGCACATTCAGATCAAATGGCACAAATCCTAGCTGCATTGACAGAGCAATCAGAGCGTATGAGCCGCCAAGAGCAATTCGCGACTCAACAAAATGCTGCCATAGTTGCTCAAACTGAGGCGTTACAGCGTTTACAGCAAGAAAATCAAGAGTTACAACAAAAGCTTGATGCGATTGTTACTAAGCACCCAGAGAATGGTGGCACACACGCAGACGATATACCTCAAGAATCTGATATTCCTGAAGGAGGTAAGGGAAAAAATAGTAGTGAAACTGAAAATAATAGTCTCAATCACACTGCAGGAATCGAGACGGAAGAGTCAACTAAAACTTCAACTTATACTGGTGACACGCATCAAACTGAAACGGAGCATTTGAAAAAGAAAGTCCAAACTTTGGAGAAAACTATATTGCAAATCCCAGGAGTTCGATAACCATTTGAATCTGCTCGGCTAGGGAGTTATTCTGATAGTCCTTTTATAGATCAAATTGCTTTAGTTGATTTACCTGATCTTTTTGTGTTCCTGTTCTGCCCAAATATAGCGGAAAAACAGATCCAGATGAACACATGGCGCAATATAGGCAGATCATGATGGCTGCTGTTATCCCAGCTGAGAAACGTCAGGCCGCAATGTGTCGTGGTTTTGGCATTAGTTTGATTGGTCCTGCGTTGTCTTGGTGGACAAATTTAATGCCAGGGAGTATTAACTCATTTAGTCAATTAACCGAAATGTTTGTGCAACAGTTTGCTAGTAGTCGTAATTTAGTAAAAACATCTGATGATTTATACCGTATTTTACAACGACCAAATGAAACGACTAGAGAAATATTGACTAGGTTTACTCAAGAAATGGTAAGTATACCAAATTGTGATGAATTTATTGCTGTACAAGCTTTTCGTAGGTGTTTGCTTCCAGGTTCACAGCTCTACAAAGAACTCACTATGCATCAAGTGAAAACGTGGGTGGAAGTGCAAGCTTATGCTTGAGCACAAATTCGGTGGGAAGAAGATGACGCCAAATTCAGGTTGGAATTGGCTGAACGACAAAAGAGTACTCAACAAGGCGCTTATGTTGATAGGCGATCACAGCAGCCGCGAGGTAAAACTTGGCGATCTGAACCTTATTCTACAGGTAATAGAGGCAATGGTCGAGGATCGCCTGCAGATGATTCTAAAAAACCATCTTTGCCAAAGTTAAGTGAGCACAACTTTTCAATAAGTCCGGCAGAGTTAGTCCACACCTTGCATAAGTTAGGCGATTCTGTTAGATGGCCGAACAAGCTAAAGCGAGAACCAGAAAACGCAATCCAGACAAGTGGTGTCATTTCCATGATGATCATGGTCATCGAACCGAAGATTGTATACAATTACGCAAAGAAGTGGTAGAGCTACTCAAAAAAGGTATGCTGAAGGATATTATAAAAAATAATAAAAGTGTGTCTAGTGCAGGGGATGGATCAAATTAATCTAATTCAACACTACCTCCACCAAATGCTCGTACAATTCATATGATTATAGGTGGGTCAGAGGTAAGTGGTAGCTCCTATTCTGCTGCTAAACGACATACTCGTTCCATAATACGCGACGATAGGTCGCCTAGCATCCTAGGAGACCATGTGTCAATTAATACAACAGTTACCCATAATGCAGATCAAAATAACCCTAATGACCAGATAACATTTAGTAATAATGATATTCAAATGTATTCCTATCATGATGATGCTTTAGTAATAACCTTGATGATAGCTAATTGTATTGTGAAACGTGTTTTAATAGATGCAGGAAGTTCAGTAAATATCATATATTTGCAAACAGTAAAAGAATTGAATTTAGAATCTCAAATAGTGAACGCCCCCACGATTTTGATATTTGGAAACGGATCACCAGATAAGACAGTTGGTGAGATTTCTTTGGTTACCCAAGCAGTAGGTATTAATCAATTGATCAAGTTTCAGGTTATGGATTGTCCCTCGGCATACAATGTATTATTAGGGCGACCATGGATTCATCAAATGAAGTCTGTTCCATCTACATTGCATCAATCTATCAAATTTCAAACTCCATGGGGGGTAAGGGAAGTTAAAGGTGAACAGCGGATTGCAAGGGAGTGTTATCAGGCAGCCCTGAAGGGAGTTTCATTACATATTGATTCAGTATAGCAATTACAGAGTCTGTCTCCAAAGGATAAGGGAGACTTAGGTGGGGAATTAGAGAAAATTTCTTTAATCCCAGGACAACCTGAGAAAACGTTATCCATTGGAGCAGATTTAGATAAAGAAATTAGGAAAGAATTAATTACATTTTTGTCTAACAATTTGGATTGTTTTGCTTGGTCTCATGAAGATATGACAGGTACAATATCCTGAACGAGGTTAAATGTGGATACGTATTTTAAAGCAGTGCGGCAGAAGAGAAGGAGGTTTGCTCCTGAACGAAATAAGATCATTAATGATGAGATTGACAAGTTATTAAAGATAGGATCAGTAAGGGAGGTACAATATCCTGATTGGTTAGCTAATGTAGTTGTAGTTCCCAAGAAGAATGGTAAACATAGAGTGTGCATTGATTTTACAGATTTAAATAAAGCATGTCCAAAAGACTCTTTTCCATTACCTCATATAGATACATTGGTGGATGCAACTTCAGGTCATGATTTGTTAAGTTTTATGGATGCTTTTTCCGGGTATAATCAAATTTTAATGCATAGTGATGATCAGGAAAAAACATCTTTCATAACTGAGAGGGGGACTTATTGTTATAAAGTTATGCCTTTTGGTTTGAAAAATGCAGGAGCTACTTATCAACGTTTAGTAAATAAAATGTTTTACCAACATTTGGGAAAAACTATGGAAGTTTATATAGACGACATGTTAGTTAAATCAATAAAAGCAACGGACCATGTCAGTCACCTAAAACGATTTGCTAAGAGAATATAACATGAAGTTAAATCCTGAAAAATGTTCTTTTGGAGTAAGGTCTGGGAAGTTTTTAGGGTATTTAGTTTCTAAAAGAGGGATTGAGGCGAACCCTGCACAAATTAAGGCCATAATGGAAATTCCATCCCCCCAAAGTGTTAAGGATGTACAAAAACTAACAGGTCGACTAGCTGCTTTAACTCGATTTATTTTCAGGTCATCTGAAAAATGTCAACCGTTTTTTGACGCCCTGAAAAAGTGCAGAGACTTTCAATGGGATGATAAAGCGGAAGGAGCTTTGCAAGATTTAAAAAAATATTTGAGTAGTCCACCATTATTAATGAAACCTGAGACAGGTGAGGTGTTGTATTTGTATTTAGCTGTGGCGGATAGTGCTGTAAGCGCGGTGTTGATAAAGGAGATTGGAAGGAGGCAAAGTCCGGTCTACTACGTGAGTAAAGCATTGCTTGACACGGAGACCAGGTATTCTTTAATGGAAAAATTAGCTTTAGCTCTAGTATCAGCTTCAAAGAAGTTGAGACCATATTTTCAATGTCATCCTATAGTAGTAGTAACCAATTATCCTTTAAGGAATGTTTTGCATAAACCTGATTTATCAGGTCGACTAGTAAAATGGGCAATAGAGCTTAGTGAATTTGATATTTCTTATTTACCTAGAACAGCAATTAAATCTCAAGCATTAGCTGATTTTGTGGCTGAGTTTAGCCCTAATTTGCAGCAAGAAGTGAATAAAAGCATGTTAGGAGATAGTCGACAAATTAGTAAACAGGCTCCATGGGAGTTGCATGTCGATGGTTCCACTCATTCCAAAGGAACGGGGGTAGGAATTGTTTTACAAAACATACATGGAGACAAGATAGAGCAAGCTATAAAATGCGGATTTAAGGCAACTAATAATGAGGTAGAATATGAGGCTTTAATTGCTGGCTTGAAATTAGCTCTAAGTTTAGGAGTGGCATCCTTAATAGTTTGTAGCGATTCGCAGTTGGTCTCAAGGCAGGTAGGAAAGAGTTATCAAACAAAGGATGACAGAATGAAAAAGTACTTAAATATTGTGGAAACTCTAGTCGACAAATTCGATAGTTTCGAAATAAGACAGATTAGTCGAGAAGATAATCAACAAGCTGATGCTTTAGCTAACTTAGGTTCAACTTTAGAAGCTAGTCAAGAAAAACATATTCCCTTATATTTTTTGACAACCTCAGCATTAGAAAATTCATATAAATTAATAAATAGTAATAATTTGACTTGGGATTGGAGAACACCCTTAGTCGCCTACTTAAAAGATGGACAATTACCAAGTGATAGGAATGAAGCACATAGAATCATTATCAGGGCAGCTAGATTCACTATACTAGGCGATGAGTTATATAAGAGATCATATGCAGGAGGTCCTTTATTAAAATGTGTATCCCCCTCAGAGTCAAATTATGTCCTTAGGGAAATTCATGAAGGAGATTGCGGGGACCATAGTGGTGGTAGAAGCCTTATTAGGAAAGTGCGTCTAGCTGGTTATTTTTGGCCCACATTGCAGAATGACGCAGTAGCATTGGTGAAAAAATGTGATAGGTGTCAAAAATATTCAAATATAGATAGGTTACCACCAGAAAAATTACACACCATTGCGCCAGTATGGCCGTTCATGAGATGGGGGATGGATATAGTTGGTAAGTTACCAGCAGCTCCTGGGAATGTTGTGTTTTTGTTAGTAGTCACCGATTATTTTACTAAATGGATAGAAGCAGCAGCATTTGCTCAAATAAGGGAAGTAGAAGTCATTAATTTTGTGTGGAAAAATGTAATTTGTAGATTTGGTTTACCAAAAGATATCATATGTGATAATGGGTCACAATTTATTGGAAAAAGTTTTAGAAAGTTTTGCCAAAAATGGCATATTCACTTAAAATTTTCGACACCTAGAAACCCTCAATCTAATGGACAAGCTGAATCAAGTAATAAAACCATAGTCAACTCGTTAAAGAAAAGGTTAGATAAGGCTAAAGGCCGATGGGCCGAGGAGTTACCTGCCGTGTTATGGGCATATAGAACGACGTCAAGGACGTCGACTGGCGAAACACCATTTTCATTGGTGTATGGGACGGAGGCAATGATCCCTGTAGAGGCAGGGGTACCTTCATTGCGATATAAATGGTCACGAGAAGAAACCAATAATGAGGGATTACAATTAAATTTAGATTTATTGGAAGAAAGGAGGGAACAAGCATTGATTAGGATAGCCGCTTATCAAAATAGAGCAACTAAGTTTTGGAATAAACATATTCAAGAAAGGCAGTTTAAGGTAGGTGACTGGGTACTTAGGAAAGTATTTCAGAATACCAATGAAAGTAGAGATGGAAAATTTAGTCAGACTTATGAAGGTCCGTATAAGGTAGTTGAAATTACGGGGCCTGGAGCTTATAGACTAGTTGATCAAAATGGGAAAGAACTTTTGAGAAGTTGGAACGCGATACATTTAAAGAAATATTATTTTTAGTGTTGCTTTTTATTATTTTGATTAAAGAGTTTTTGATATTATGTATTAACAAAATCGACAAGAACCTTGGAAAATGATGAGAAAGAATACTAGCAAGATCATGATATATCATGATATAAGAATGGCAGTATTCAAGTTCTGATCCATAGGTTGGAGCGAAAATGGTTTGTTTATGTTCATGACAGGTTATAAAAAAGTTAAATTCAGAGAAGGAAGCTCAGCGACTGATTGTCAAGAAAAGCTGTAGTCAACCAAAATCCAAGTAAGAATTGGTCGACCAAGCACACTCAAAAAAGGATAGTTGACCAAGAATATGAACTAGTCAACCAATTCAAAGAAGAGTAGTGCCTTTCTCCCAAAAGAGAGTTAGCAATCAAGTATCGAAGCATACTAATTAGTTAACTCAAAAGCGGGTAAAGTAAATTGTTATGCAACGATTCATAACAAAACAACGGAAGTTTGCAAAACAGTTAACATGCTAGAGTTTACTTGCAGGAATATTCAGGGAAATGATCCAAAATGATAAAAATGCTGAAAGAAGCAAAGTCGACAGAATGGAAAAAGAAACAGGAAAGCAAGTTGAAATCAGGCTTGAGGGGGATCGGCAGCGTCATTATTCCCAATAGCATCACCCGTCATTGCGTTGTCTTCTTCAGTAGGAGAGGGCATTGATTCATTCACCAAAGGAGACGAGGGATCCGGAAAAGTAACATTGTACTCTTTGATTATAGCGTCAGGATCCCAGCTCAGATGTTTCTCATTTTTGTACTCAATCATGAGTTCCATTTGAGCTCTCATTTCTACCTCAGCAACACTAAATTCAAGATGTTCCTTTGCATCCTCCAAAGTTTTCTTTTCTTCAGTCAGGTTAGTGATCTCCTGGTTGAGGTCGACTATCACTTGATTCAGGTCAGCAATCTTTTGTTTCCCTTCATCTATCAGATGGTTAAGGTCTGCAATGACCCGTGATTTGCGAACTGACTCAATTTTGTTGGAAGCAATGATATCCTCCTTCTCTTTAAGTTCAAGTTGGAAAGCTTCCTCCTTCTTGGCTAGTTGAGAGTGAAGAGATTCAATTTCCTTTTGCAGATTAGATAAGGTTTTTTCTTTCTCAGCCTCAAACTTGGTGAATTCTTCTTTTGTGAACATATTGTCCAATTCACCTCGGTAGTAAGATAAAAATTCAAGAGCCTACCAAAAAGAAAGTAGATATTAATATACAACAAGGAAATTAAACGTTCAAGAATAGTCAAAATCTAAATTAGACTTACTGTGAAAATATGCCTCATTGTGCTCTCGAAGTTGTCTTTAACAGGTAGGGATTGGAAAGTAGCCCTATCAATGGGGGTGGGCAGTTTGCACAGTTCTGGCAAGATAATAGACCAAGCTTGTTTCTTAAGTGTGGATGCTTCAGCAGGAAGTGAGAAAGAAACGCCTCCATGTTCAGCAGCAGTTGCTAGGTCATGGTTCAAATGATAGCTTTTGAAACTAAAGCTTTTGTCGGAAGAAGTTTTCAGTCGCTTAGAGGATGGAGATTGAGGGCTAGTAGACAATTCCTGAATGGAAGTACCACGCTTCTTGCTCTTGACAGTAGGAGACATAGAGGGAATAGCAGGAGGAGCCACATCTTTGCCTTTATCCATGGGAGAATTAGAAAGGGCAGGAGTCTCAGAAGGAAGATCAGTGGAATGCTTCTTCTTACTCCTAGCTTCAGAAGCCTGGGCTTCCTTAGCCTTGGTCCTCATTCGGACTCTGTCAGCTACGGATAGCTTGGGGAAGGGAGCTCTCTCTAACAAAGGTAACATTTAACTAGTCAGTTAAAGTAAAGTGTTAAATAAAATTAAAATAAATGCAGAGAACATTACTTGACATAATGGTGTGAAAACGCCTAGCTTCTTTAGGAAGGGCTAGAATCCTTTTTACTTTCTGAGCAGATGCCTCCCCTATAGGATAAAGATGATCCACTTGTTTTTTGCCTATTTAACGCAACAGGGTAAGGTTATAGAACAAGAAAATAATTCCAAATAGTAGAATAAAAGATAGACGCCTTACTTATGCAACGCCACACTTTCCTGAAAGTCACGCCTTGGGGTTCTAGACAGGCCATAGGAACAATAATAAATCTTTCTTCCCATAAACGGTCATTAGGGCCTTTTTCAGAAGTCCATGTTTCCAACCCTTTACGGTTACGAATCAGGGTATATGTACCTGTCCGTATCTCACAAATAGAGTAGGAGGCAAACACATCGAACAGGTCAAGTGTAATCCCTAGTTGTTGTCCTAAAATTTCGGCTACAGCAGCGACCCTCCAAACATGCGGCATAAGTTGTGAAGGCGATATATCAAAATGTAAACAGAGTTGTTCGATAATTAGGGGAACTGGGAAACAACTAGCATACCTAAAAGCTTCTATACTTAGGGCGACTGTGTCAGCAGAGTATGAATCTAACCTTTCGTTCTTCTCAGGAAACCTAAAGGGAACTAGGGGATTGAAACAAAAAAGGTGTGGTAGTTTTTTAGTTTCAGTAGCCTTTAGTTTAGCAGGTCTTAAGTCTTTTAATAGAAGAGTTCTTTCAGTTTTTGCATGCACAATGGAATCAGAAACAATGGATACTTGAGGTCTAAGGGGTAAGTCCCTAGAACTAGTTCCTATTGGAGGAACATTGACATTACTAATTTGCTTTGAGGTTCTACTTGAACTTGAAGATGAAATAGCAGGTGAATCATCACTCGGATAATCCACATGTGAAGGGTTTGAATCAGATTTTGACATTGAAAAGCAGAAAGAGATAGCTTTACCTGGAAAGCGGCGATGGAATGTTGACCTAAGGCGGAGAACGGAGAAGGTACGCTTAGGCAAAAGGAAACCGCTTGGACAAAGGGAAACCCCAAGAAAAAAGAAAATAAAAGTGCCATATTTGCAGAAAATAGCGCCAATTTCGCAAAGATTTAATCCCAGTCGTCGGACATGGAAAATGGAACGTCAGGTCGATCTATGCCGTCCATTTCAAAACCACTACTTCCCAATAATATTTGTCGATATCAATGGGAAGTAGGGGGACTTAATGTTGTGCAGTAGTCCATATTCTGCCAGCTCATCACATACGATCGGAAAGAAGGCAAGCCCAGCTAAGTTGACTTAGTCCAAGCAATTAAACCATCAGTTACCAATTGTTCCCAACGTCTAGTAACCGCAAAATCAATGGCAATCAATGTATTAAAGGCTGTTAATGTACAGAATCACAGTTTGAATGGAGAGGGATTCGGAATTAGTATATATACTCTGTAAATGGAAAGGAGTGCATCATCCAATATTCTCTAAGTCTTGTATTGTAAAAGACCACTCTTCCTCTAGTCGACTAAGTTATAGGCGACTAATTTCTTGTATTGTTATTGTGGTTTGCCCATTCATTCTGAATAACATTGTTTTACATTCATTTGATATATTTGTGTATCAACATTCAAAAACTTCATTTTAAATTTCTCAAGTTGAGTTTTAGTATTTAAAGTAGGCTAAAGTGCAAAGATGACCATGTAATTATCACAAAAATGCAAAAATGACCATGTAAAATTTTTTGGAGCAAAATTACTCATCGAATTTCAAAATTGGGGCAAAAAAGCCTATGACATTTAGTTTTTTTTTTACTTTTTCACTCATCATCTTTTGTCGCATCATTATCACACGAGGGGCTATTTTAGTGAAAGATGAATCAGCAGAAGATGATGCGTAAAAAAGTTAAAAAAAATTAACTATGCTATGTATTTTTGCCCCAATTTTGAAATTTGATGGGCAGTTTTGCTCGAAAAAATTTTACATGGTCATTTTTGCACCTTCGTGACAATTACATGGATATTTTTGCACTTTAGCCATTTAAAGTATTAGTTTCTATATGCTTAAAAACATAGAACTATCAAGATGAATTTTTTTTCAACGTTGGAAATTAATGTTGAAAACAAATACAACAAAAGCTACACAAGGCAAATAGTTTGTACTCATTTTTAATTTAAGCTATTTAAGTCCAACCTTTAAGTGATACAACATATAATCAAATTCCCTATTTTGCAAGCTGTGACCTATATTTACTTGCCGTCTAAGTAACAGTCAAAATTTATTTGCTGATTAATTTCCTGGTATAAATTTACTTGTTCGTTAATTCTCCTTCACTCTCCTTAAAAAATTAATGTTGATTGACAATGTACTCCCTCCGCTTTACATTAAGTTGACTTTTTTTCTTAAAATTAAAGAAACAAGTTAGATGATTAAATCATAAGACATATTAAATATAATTATTATCTGATCATGAAAAAAAGAGAAATATCTGAAGAAGATGAAGAAAGAAGAAGATGAAGAAAGAAGAAAAAAAAGATATAATTATATTAGTATATGTCAATTTATAATAAAAAAATAAATTAGTTTTGATAAAAAAAATGTAAGCAATTTTAAGTGATTGATCGATTTATTCAACTTAAGAGTGATTGATTTTGTATTTGGGTTAAGTGTCATGTATGCGGATGATCATATATTTACCTTTGAAATATACACAAAGAGCTATATCTACCCTAGAAATATGTATAAAATGATATTCACTACTAAACTATGTACAAAAGATCATATTTAACCTTTAATAATTTAACTGTAAAGGGTAAATATAATTCGTATGTATACTTTAAGGGTAGATATTATCACAAAAATACTTGAGGGTAGATATGATTCTCCATTCATGCTTTAGGCACAAATACGACCCTTAACTCTTAACTCTTGTATCTTTAACTTCTCTAAAGAAATGTAAATTGATCTTATAATCAAGAAATGTGAGAATACCATTTAATGTTGAATTTTCTTTTACTTAATTGGGGATCTTTTCTTTGGCAAAACAATGGAGATCTTTTCTTGCCGTTTGAGAGACACCCTGAGTCCCTCATTCACTATGTTGTAAAATTACTAAATAGTACCTCCGTTCTTATATATAAGATCACTTTTCCTAATTTAATTAGATTAAGGATACTAGTTAAGTTGGTTATTAGAGCATGATATTACAAATCTACTATAACCATATATCTTTGTTCTCTCTCTCTCTTACTTGTTTATTATAGATAAGCATTACTAAGATTTATTTGAGAAAAGTTCGGAAAAATTAAAAGTTGCTTATATTTAGCCATTTAGGAACAAATTGAAATTTAAAAGTGATGGTGGGATTAATAATTAACTAATATTTTATATTTATACGGCCACCGACGTAGGACCCACAGACCGATTTTCTAGACGTCACTTTTTTGGGAAATTTTCAATTTTATGAACAAACTCATAAATAAATAAATATAAATTTCATAAAATCCTCTCTGTAATCCTTCCTCTTCTTCTTCCTGCTTTCCTGGGAATCTCTTTGGCCTTTTCTATTAAACAACAACACCACCCTCTTATTAATAACCAAAACCACCTTTTTCTTCCAATCCCACCTTCTTCCTCTTCTGGGGTTTCATTATTTCTCCTTTTAATGAAACCCCAATTCCAAAGTTTCCATCTTTCAATTGTTTTAGCCTATTTCTGATCTGGGTTTTGCCTAAAGAAGTGGTTTTCAGAGGAAAATAAGGCTTTACAGTGGTTTTGAATCCAAGGGGTTTTTGGTCATTTGGTGGAGAATTTAGATTATGCTGGCTTTACTGTGAAGGTTTTGTTTGTTTGATTTTCAGAAGGAAAGATTAGGAAGAGGAAGAATCAAGAAAATTTCAATGAATAAAATGCAGAAAGATCAGCTCAAGAAGGTGCTCTCTTTTTCTTTCTATGGTTTATGTTTTTCCCTCTATTGATGGAAATAATCATGTGAATGAAAACTTGGGTGACTTGTTAAGAAGATGAAGAACAATTGAAAAAAGATCAAATGTGAAGGATAGAATTGTAATTGTATTGTTTTTTGTAGATAGTGTTATATTGTGTATTGGGTATAAGTTTTTTTTTTTTGCTTCCCAGTTTTTATTTCTGGTTTGCTTGGTGGTGAGCATAGAAAATTAGCAATGGCATTAACTTTTTTGCCAAAAATATTCTTTAGTGTTAGTTTCTTCTTCCAGAAGTTACTTGAATTTGATATTTTCTGAGTCTGATTTTTTTTGCTCTGCTTCAATTATCATATTTTGTGATGGTTTTAATGTTTCTTTTGTAGTTTTTGGTTTTTCTTATTCAAGTCTTTGCTAGTTAACTATGTTTTGTTGTTCACTGTTGATGATGTTTTTACAGATAAGGGTATTCATATATTTGTTGATGTGCAGGATATTAAAGAATCTGGTTTCTTCACTGAGTACGGGGAGGCCAATAGATACCAGCTTCTTGAAATTATAGGGAAAGGTAGCTATGGAGTTGTTTGTGCGGCAATCGATACACACACCGGAGAAAAAGTGGCAATAAAGAAGATCCATGATGTTTTTGAACATGCATCTGATGCCATTAGAATTCTTCGGGAAGTCAAATTACTCAGGCTTTTAAGGCACCCTGATATTGTTCAAATTAAGCGGATAATGTTGCCACCATCAAAGAGAGATTTTAAAGATATTTATGTTGTTTTTGAGCTGATGGAATCTGATCTCCATCAAGTCATTAAAGTGAACGATGATTTGACCCATGAACATCATCGGTTTTTCCTTTATCAGCTCCTTCGGGCATTGAAATACATGCATACAGGTAACTGTTTCTTTGCCATGCCTCTTAAATTTATTTGGCCCTTACGTGAGCATTTCCTAACTTCTGCATATTCTACTAAAATATGTGGGAAATAATTCTATATGACTTGCTACTCATTGAGGTTACTTTTGTTTGTAGCAAATGTGTATCACAGAGACCTCAAGCCCAAGAACATATTGGCAAATGCGAATTGCAAACTCAAGATTTGTGACTTTGGACTTGCAAGAGTTGCATTCAATGATGCTCCAACAGCGATATTTTGGACAGTATGTATTGTTATTTAGTATAAAATGCAAGTATATCTACATATATAGTATAATATAAGGTGTATTGAATTTTTCAAATAGTTTTCTTTTGGTAATATTGCAGGATTATGTTGCTACTAGATGGTACAGAGCCCCAGAACTCTGTGGAGCATTCTCTTCTAAGGTATTGGTTGGCAAAATTTTTTGCCTACTCTATTATATAATGTTATAAGATTATGATTTGTGGTGACCTGTTAGCTGGAATGCCATTTGTGCTTATTTTACCAATGAATGAATCTATCATTTCTTTTTCATAAAACCAGTTA
Organism: Mimosa pudica; assembly: GCA_029929735.1. NCBI lineage: Eukaryota > Viridiplantae > Streptophyta > Magnoliopsida > Fabales > Fabaceae > Mimosa > Mimosa pudica. The sequence goes on along the minus strand of JAKELP010000018.1, from coordinate 10,448,646 downwards.
TTCTCATGTCCTCCAGATTCTTAGATTCAAATCACCTATAGATTAAACCTTTTTTTGGTTGAATGATTGCCTCTGCTTGTATTTTGTGTTTATGTATTGAAAGATTATTACAAATGTAACCAATTTAAAGTTGTATACTTTTGTCAAAAAAAAGTTGAATACTTCTAGTATTCCCTTGATTTTGTTTCAATTGATTTCTTACTATCCTTTTGTGATTTCTATATTTTCCTAGTGCCATGTGCCAATAAACATATCATTTTACTGCAAACTCAAACATTATGTCCAAAATGTAGGTTATCTAATCCTAGTTTTGTTTAGCTATTTTACTTTAGGTAGATAAAGATTTTAAAAAGGGCATACATTTTAGCAGCTTGTGTAGTTTACTGGTTTGCTCATACTATGAGAAATTTTTATGGTATTTACTTGCATCCATTCCATGGGTAATTAGTAAAATAAATATTCAAGGAGGTTTTTTTGTCACTTTAGTTGGAAGGAGGAAATGCTAGTCAATAGCCATACCTGGAAAATTTTCTGATAACTGTCCTGTAGCATTGCATTTGGGAGAAATTAAAATTCAGAAACAAACCTTTGAATGATAGAAATTCAAAAGATGGATATATTTTCAGGTGTACTTCTGATTTTTTTCTATTAGTTTAATATTGCTAAGTGTGGAAAATTTAAGAAAGCAAACATGTATTTTCTAAACTTGACTTTTGGAGAAGACAGTCATTTTTCTGTATGTAATTCCTTCATAGTGCCTATTGTGATTAGTGATGCTTAGGTTAGGATGGTTTTTGTTCAGGTAGGACATTTGAACTCTCCTGAAAGCTAAATTATATTTGTATAACAGGTATTTGAGTCATGTTATATCTGTTTATGTGTAGCTTGATCAAGGTATGAATTTATTTTTTAGTAGACTAATTTTGACATATTGTTTGTAGTATACACCAGCTATTGATATATGGAGCATTGGCTGCATCTTTGCTGAGATCCTAACTGGAAAGCCATTGTTTCCTGGTAAAAGTGTGGTACATCAGATAGATTTGATGACTGATCTTCTTGGGACCCCATCACCTGAAACTATTTCAGGAGTACGTATCTTTACTTTCATTTCTTTTTTTTTATCTTGCTTTATGTTGTGTTAAACTTTTGTGTTTATCTGTTTAATGATTATTTTATGTTTGATCTATATCTTGATAAATGTAGGTCCGAAATGAAAAGGCAAGAAAATATTTGATGGAAATGAGCAAAAAAAAGCCTGTGCCTTTTGAGCAGAAATTTTCTAAGGCAGATCCATTGGCAATTCGACTTTTGAAAAGGCTTCTAGCATTTGATCCCAAAGATCGACCAACTGCTGAAGAGGTATCTATTTATCAACCATTTCATGGTTTATTTATTTCTGCCTTGTGAGCATGGATCTTAGTATGGAAAATTATTTTTCTTCGATTTAATTTTGAAAACTGAATGGCCGGCTTGGCTCAATAGTAAGATTTCCTAGCGTATTCCCTTCCCCGGTACTCTCACCAAGCGGGGATTAGAACTGAGTTGACCCTTTATATTTAAATTTTGAAAGCTTGAACATTTTTTTTGCTCGTCTGTTCGGCAGGCACTCGCTGATCCTTATTTCAAGGGCTTGTCCAGAGTTGAGAGAGAACCTTCTCGTCAGTCAATTTCAAAGTTGGAATTTGAGTTTGAGAGGCGAAGGTTGACAAAGGATGATATTAGGGAACTAATATATCGTGAAATACTGGAATATCACCCTCAGATGCTTAAAGATTACATGCGTGGAACTGAAGGCAACTTTCTCTATCCGAGGTCTGAAATATGATTTTTTGCTGATCGTACATGATGTTTATCACCTATTTTTGTGACCATATATTTATTTTTATACTTTATGTGTGATCAATATAATTTTTGGGTTCATATTCCTTGCAGTGCAATAGGGCAATTCAGAAAGCAATTTGCTCATCTTGAGGAACATGGTGGTTCAGTCACTCCTCCAGAAAGGAGACATGTCTCCCTTCCAAGGTATGAAGTTTTGCTGGAATAGTTAGTATTTAATATTTATGATTTACTTATCTCATATTTTAAAGGTGAAGTTTTCTCTTTATGTGGTGTTACACATGGACAAGACTCGTGCTGATCTAGACAATGCCAATGGGATAAATTAATTGTATTTTCGTATCAAAATAAGCTAAAAATAGATTGTTTTCCAACACACCCCCTATACTTATCTCAAGGTTCCCCCAGGTCCCAACTTGCCTCACTAATTTTTTATTTTGTTTTAATTTTAAACAAATTGGCCCTTAATTTGTCTTTTGCTAAACAATTTTGAACTTCAGCTTTGAGGCATTGCAATTAAGTGAGGCATTGCAATTTTTGCCTCACTAATTTCTCTTTATTTTCTAGTCTTTAAATTAATGTTTTCCTGATCTATATGATAAACAAATTTTCTTTTAACCTTTGAAGGCCCACTACTATTCACTCTGGTACAATCCCTCTCAATACAATGCCAACTTTCAATTTGTATGAGAATAAGGAAAATGCAGGAGAGGCACATGAGAGTTCTAGAGCAGCAGAATCAATTTCTGGAAGTCAAATGAGGGGATCCCAGCATCCATCTCGGGTGCCGATAGGTATAGCCTTCATATTAGTATTGGGTCCTTGTTTCCTTCATTATTATTTGGGTGAAATTATAATTTTTTATACTGTGGAGAAACAAAATTATGTACATAGGATGACAATTTATTCTTCTAATTTCTAAAACATCCAAGAGAAGTGGGATTTTACCATGGGAGGCGGCCTTGAGCTGTGCTTACACTTTTAATGCTCACAATGAGGGGCTAGTTATAAATAATTGACCCATCATTTTCAAAATGAACTAGTTATAAATAACATTCTATATTCTTCAGAAAGCTGGTTCTGTTTATTGTCTTGTCTATCTACATTACTAACTGCTTCTTTCAACACTTCTCACAGCTAAGCCAGGGAGAGTAGTGGGCCCAGTAATACCCTATGAAAACGACAGAAGAACAACTACTTTTTATGGTCCAATGATCTTTTACCCAAGTGCTCTCCCCATTGTGGCTAGTTCTCCTCAGTGCTGTTTTGGACTTCAACCCACTAACTCACAGAAGACTGTATCAGAGACACATCAAGTTTTTCCACAATACAAACAGCATCAAGTCCCATTCCAGCAATCTCAACACCTAACTAGACCTATGATTGACCTCAACACCAACCCGTACCACCAAGAAGTCAAATCCGGCCATTTCGATAATCCCGTGATTGCAGTTGATACGAGGCTGCTGCAGGCACAATCTCACTATGGTGCAGTTGGTGTTGCAGCAGCAGCCATGGCAGCTCATAGACATTCTGGTGCTGTGCAGTATGGCTTATCATAAGTTAACGACTTGTGTGAAAGGTGCTATTTTTTTTATCAGGAGTTGGATGGTAGGAGGTTTAGGTTTTTTTCTCTTTTTGATCTTCAGGTTTCATTTCTTGTATAAATATACATGTACATGAAATTGATCAATAAGAAGTCAATTGTTCCTCGCAATCTGTACTTGATCTTCCATTATCTTGAGTACACCAACTTACACACAGATACACACATTGCATATACATACAATTAATTGAACGCACAAATATACAGCAACACATTTTGTTCTGAAAGGGAAAAAAAGACTTGGAAACAACAAAAAGGGGAAAATAAAGAGTAAAGATGCAACTTAATAGCGCAATTTTATGGCAGTAGTTGTCATCTTAAATCATCTGAATATTCAAAGGCCATTCTTGTCTTTCTGGTAGCCTATGAGCAGAAAGCCTGACAGAGCTTAAGTTAAAATCACAAATGAAGCAACTGATAAGTTTGTTCATATTCTTCTTACTCAGTTCTTCTTTCATTATCATTGCATTGTTGTATCTTCATGGTATCTAGATATGATTTTCCCTGGAGTTCACGGCTAAAGAGGCCTCTGAAGTACTCTTCTACTACAATTCTTTTGAACTTCGGTGGAGTATGGTTGGTGACCAAGCTTGGTGAAGGACCTATCTCTGCATCAAATCTTGGACTGAGAAATGTAGCAATGGAAAGTCTCTCTTTCTCAGAGTTCACTGTTGCTCGGTGCTCAATACTTCGGTATGTCCCATTGGTTATGATCTGCCATGTAAAAATATCCAGAAAAAGGTAAATGGACTTATGTGGGTAAGAGACACATTGAAAATATGGTAAAAATGTTGCACAGACTTCTTTAATACAGTATTAAAATCTACAATGTGAAAAAGATGTAATCGTGGGTCCCATTGTGGCTTAATTATCATCCTGCATATCATCTATTTTCTATGTTATACCTCTAGTATGTCTCCAACGTTGAGAATGAATGCATTAGGGAGAGGCCTGACAGGTATCCACATGCCATCTTTTCTAATCTGAAGGCCTTCTACTTCATTGAGTTGCAGAAGAATGGTGAGACCTACAGAATCCGAATGGGGTGTGATACCAATGGCTTTGTGAGGCTGAGGACATGGTGGGTAATAGTTCATCCTCATTGATTGCATTCCTTCTTCAAAAAATCCTCTCATTTCCATGCTTTCCATCTTCAGGGCCTTTTCCATTTGTTCCATAATAGCCATTGCTATCTTTTTCAGTTCAGCTGAGTAGAGTTCTATAGCTTCTCTGTATTAAAAAAAAAATGACTCGTCATCAAATCAAGTAGCTGATAAGGAATATATATCAATCAATTATCTATTATCTTCATGAGTAGGAAACTAGATAAAAAAAACTAGTGTGTATATGCACCTAAGCATGCATGGTAACTAGTATAGTGTGGCTTATGCAATTAACAAAGCTTGAAATGAGCCATATTGTTCATAGATTGTGAAGAGTGTGACTTCCAACACAATAGCTGATAGAGAAGTAGAAGTGATACAAGGACAATAAGCCTTATACCACACCATGTGCTACCGACTTCATAGATTGCACTGTATCATTTTACCCCATCCACAACTAAGTTTTGGGAGTGAATGTTAACCAAAAGATCCCACTCAGTTTATTGAGTATCCTCTTTGATTTATCAACCCATTTGAGGGCTTCATGCCATCCTCACTGGTTCATTCATACGGAATCAAACGTGAGGAAAATATAAGTATCTGAGTTATATATAAAGAAATATGTATATATCTTATCTAGAGAGAGAGAGAGCGAGAGAGAGAGACCTGAAAGGGAGAGGGAGGTGAGGGATAAGGTGGGGCTTCCTTAAATGGACTGGAAGTGTAGTGATAAAGAAGAGGTCACCCCAATCAAGCTTTTGATCCTCACTTACAACAAAGGCTTGTCCAAATCCTTCCAAATCTCCTTCTCTTTGCCAGAATTTGTTCTTCTCTGACATATCTATACTGAAGAATTTCCCTGTCTCCTCCTTAATCTTCTCCAACAACCATGACCCCACTCCATGATTCACCAACTACACCCATTATTTCAATCTTAAGTCAATCTCCTATTCATTCATAATTTCCATTTCTCTTTCTTTTTCTTTATTGATTCATTAACTAACAAAATATGAAGATATAATAAGAGATAGAGAAAAGAAAACACCTGAAAGAATCCCCAGTGTTTGCATGCATGGTGAAGCTTATCCAATTCTTCAGAACTTGCTGATGATTCCTCACTGATCAATCTCTGCATGTCAATCACTGGGATTTCTTGACAATCATCTGACTCTGAAACAATAACTTCTTGTTGATCAGGACGTACATATCTCTCTGGAACCTCAGTGATCACCTTCTTTGCTACTAACTCTTGAACTGATGGAACAAGTAGAGTGTTCCATGTTGGCCTCACAGCTTCTTCCATGGGCTTCTCTGACATGTCTGAATCACTATTTAGAATCTACTTTTGAGATGAGTTATACTTATAACCAATGAACAAATACTTTTTTATTCAAAAAATAAAAAGTAAAAGTTAGGTGAGCCGGCACTTAATTAGTTATTACCTTCCCAGGGTCTAAAAAACTGGGTTCATGCAATAGTTCAAAATTTTATTGGTCCACATTGATTGTGAGATTTGAACTGATGATTTATCTAGTCAATCAATGTACAAATACTGTGTATTTCTATTGTCTATAGTCCAAATTATGAGACAATATTAGCTAAATAAAGATTGTAAGTCAAAGTCAATCAATGTACAAATATTGTGTATTTCTATTGTCTATAGTCCAAATCCAAATTATGAGACAATATTAGCTAAATAGTGATTGTCAGTCAAGTCATTTAGGGTCGCTTAAATTGTTAGAATTCTACCCATTTTACTCATTATGGAATATGGAATGTGATTTCAAATATACATTTATTATCTGTCATTTTCTTTCTTATAAGGGGTAAAAGTGGAAAGCAAAAATCATTAATGAAGATTTCTTTTTGCGGTGGGGGGATCCGTGACTATGGCCTCTAGCTTCTAGAGAATCGGTGTGTACCTACTCTCTCTCCGGTCCCAAGTATAAGTCACGGTTGACTTTTTTGGAAAATTCTAAAAAAACAAAATAAGTCAATTATAAATTGATTTAACTAATTTTTTTTCCCTTAAACTAGTTTGTTTAACATATAAACTAATGACTAATATAAAAATTTATCATATATGTCATAATTTAATAACGTATTTTGTAACCTTAACATCTCCAAAAAAAGTCAATCGCGACTTATATTTAGGACCGGAGAGTATCAAATAATTTCACTTTCTATGTGGACATCACCAGATTCTAGAAGCTCACACTTCAACATGTGGGATCTAAGTATTTTGTTTCAATCTCATGAAGCCAAGCTAGTTCCATTCTTCGCTGGTATGAAAAGACCAAGGGGTTTGAATTTAAGAGAAATATGTCTGATGATTGATGGACAATATTTACTGATTTGATTAATACATTACATTTCCCCTCAAAAGAAGGCTCGTCTTGTCTACACAAGCCTTTAGAACTTAGCAGGATAGATAAGCCTAGTCTTTCACCAACACCTTTGATGATCCAATAAACATTATAAAGAGTGAGAGAAAGACAGAAGAGATTTATAACGAATTTATTCAATGAGATTTTTTTGTTTATAATACATAGCCAAATATAATTAGTGATAGAGCACAATGATATAGTATGATCTATGTAACCGACTCTACTTGGTTGAGATAAAACTTTGTTGTTGTAGTTGTTACATTTTATCTAGAATATAAAAAAATATGTTTGGAAATTAAATTTATTTTTATGGGTGGGGTTCCCATACTGTGGTAATTATTAGTCTATCTTTCTTGGATTATGGTGAACAACTTTAATTGTTCACTATTAACATTAAGGTGAACAACTTGTATTGTTCCTGGAGATCTGCCAATTAGTGCAAACCAATCATAATAGACAGAAAGGCGTTTTTTATAAATTATATTCCTGTTTTTTATATGAATATACAATGTAGTGTTTCATTTGTTTAGACTTTATCTCATGATTTATACTGAATATAGATATAGATAAGATTAAAAAGTTGTTAGAGTTTAAGAAAGTTTATAAGAATAATAAAGGATATAATGAAATATGTCTGAAAAACACTAAGTAAATAGGTTAAGTGGGAGTATAGTAATCCCTTCGTTCGGTAATATGATATATTTAGTCTATCATTCAAATTATTTGATGCAAATTATGCGTTCTTATTTATTATTGGACCTTACTTAGGTCAAGTTACTTTCTCCAGGTTCTCAAGTTCTTTTAATATAGGAGTGACACGTGTCCTTTTATAACAACCAATTTGTTATAAAAGGACACGTGTCACTCCTATATTAAAAGAACTTGAGAACCTGGAGAAAGTAACTTGATGTAAGTTTTTCCCTTTATTATTAGTTTAATAATAGTACTAGAATGTGTAGGCAGTTGTTATAAAAAAAAGGAATGTGTAGGCAGCCGGCAGCTTTTGTTTTTTTTGTCTTTTTCATAAAACTATAATTAAAAGAAAGAAGGAGAGGTTGAGAGGAAGAAAAGATGGGTCACAACTCACAAGTCTTATTCATGAGTCTAAATTCAACTTGCGATTTTTGATATAGAAACTAGTTGTGTAATTAGATTTGATTCAAAAATTTAACTTCTTGATTCATTATATATTTTACAAAAAATATGTTTTTTGGGGTTATTTCACGTTTAAATTGTTTAAATTGATTGATTTTATTCCTTTAATTAAGTCACCCAAAATATATGATGAGCCTTAAGAGTATGTTTGGTAGTATGAAAGAAAGTAAAGAATTAGAAATGGAAAGGGTAAGAGATGGAAAGTAGAGGTAATGATGAGAAAATTAAGTTTGTGGGCCCCAGGAAAAATGTGAGATGGAGAGAGAAAACTTGTGGGTCCTGGAATATATGTAAATGACCATATTACCCTTAACTTTTTAATTTATTTACAACTCACTTTCCATACTTTTGTGCAACCAAACGTACCCTAAGATAACATTAACGGCCGGGCCTGTTTGGTTTGGGGATCGAAGGAATAAAATGAAAGGTTATGAGGGTTTCGCGAGAGGGAAAGGAAGAAAAGAGGTTTAATTCACTCTGCATTTAAGATCTCATATCCATAAGTTTATCCTTGTATCTCTATGTGCTTTTGGATCTCCATCATGTCCCCTATAATATAAAAAAATTGTAGCATAAAAAATTTCAAAGAACTATTTCATTTCAATATACGGATTTATAAGAGATACAGACTAGTCCAGTTAACTGTGAAACTGGACTAGTCTGTATCTCTTATAGATCCTTATATTGAAATGAAATAGATCTAGATAGTTGAATTTTTTTATACCAAAAAGTGTTCAATAATTAAAAAAATTAAAAGTTCTTCATTTATTTTATATTATAATACATTTTTTTAATTTTTAATGGTACAAGTGACAAATTATGAGCTCTTAAATGAATCTCAATAGGCAAAATAATACCCTAAAGAGGGGATTCTGAGGGAATAGGAGGGCTTGGATTCTGAGAGAATCCGAACCCCTATATTCTGTGCCTATCTTCTTTTAACTTTTTAACTTAGGGGACTTATCGGGGTCCAGACTAATACCCTCTTTTAACTTGGAGAACTTATCGGGGTTCAGACTATTTCAGATCGAACCTAACAAGACCACAAAGGCGGCAAAGCTCTACCACCAAGTATTTATTAACACTGCTGCATTCTTAGAGCTCGAACTCGAGATCTCTGGTTAAGTTGGTACAACCCCTACCAGTTGAATAAGGTATCCAAACTTTTGCGGAACTAAGCTGCAATGAAAGCAAGATTTCAAAACAGAAATGGAGAGCGAAGACAATATTGAGCAACGAAATTTTATATATGAACAAAAGATTAAGCGTTTGAAGAGAGCACTAACCACTACAATCGAAGCCTTATTTCATATCTCAAATGGTACGCATTCTCTGCCTCCTGATTTCTTCAAATTTGAGAAAAGGATCGCATAAAAATGCCTTTGAAGTGATGTGCAGAGATTTCTTGACGGCAGCGACGGGGAACATGACGACATTGGAGTACATAGGGTATATATGAGGATTATGCAGAGATTTTTTTTTTTTTTCTCAGGAAAGGATTATGCAGAGATGAACATTACAAGTGAGTGTGTTTTTTACAGAAGCCATGGCCGAAGCTTGAGAGATTGTGTCAAGTTATTATTGATTGATAGTAATTTATGAAACTTTTGATAAAAAAAAGATAGTAATTTATGAAAGAAGTGATGAAAATAGAAATATGTCACCAAAATCAACTCACAATATAGGTTTTATATTTAAGACAAGTGAAAGTATAAGTGACTTTGAAATAAGCTAAGAGGACTATCGGTTTGCTCTAAGGTCATTAAATAAAGTTCTTCTATGTTGGTTAGTCATTCACTACTTTCTGGATCCTTCATTATTTTTGTTAAACATAGCCTAGTAATTCAGCGCTTATTGTGACAATCAACTAATTCGGGCTCGAGGGGTAGGAGTGTTACCCACATAAACAAAGTTGTCCACTCGCCCAATGAGAGTATTTCCTGGGATTCGAACACGCATTCTCATCCTTACAAGAGGTTGTAGCAAACATATCATCTCAATCAACTACCATTTGTACTGGATCATTCATTATTGGAGAGACCAACCCAATGAGCAAATAAAATATAAAATAATAAAATAATAGCAACACCAAAATTCCTCATCTTTACCTTTCTTTTCCACACTCCAGAACAAATCCTAAAAGGAGGTGTTTGGTTTAAGGGGTAAAGAGTTTATTGAGAAATTTGAAGGCAAACCAAGATTTATGATTAATTTTAACAATTTATTTTTCACGTTCCAAAAATGAAAATGGAAAGAAAATGTCCCACTTTGTCATTATTAGTTAAAACTACTAACAAATTAACAATCCACCATTATAATAGCATTATTAATTTATAATAGCATTGTTAATTTATAATCCATCAGCAAATCAATTTTGATTTCACATCATGATTATATATATATATATATATATATATATATATATATATATGGGTTAAAACAACTTTTATTCCCTATAGTTTGGTGTGATTTGGGGTTTAGACCTAAAGTTTAAAAGTAAAGGTTTTGGTTCTTGTCGTTTACATCAATTTTTATTTTGATATCATTTTTATCAGCAAATAATTATCTAAGTATCAATTTGACTAACGAACAATAAATGGTATCGAATTGACTAACAAATAATAAAAAAATTATCATATTGGCTACGATGTCAATTTATCTTTAACACCTTCAATTTTTTCAGTAGTATGTTACAAACGGTGTTAATAGGAAATTAACGGTCTTTTCTAATATAAAATACTCTTTTATTGTTTGTTTATCAATCTGATACCATTTATTATTCGTTCGCTAAATTGATATCATTCAATATTTTATGGAAATAAAAATATCTATTTAACACCAATAAACCTATTCAAAATTTTAGAACCATCTGACAACACTTGTTTTCAAAATTAATCACAAATATCTCAAATTTCTTTAACAAGGTAAAACTTAATTTAGGCAAGATCCAAAGGATTTCAAAATTTAAGAATCATTAATCTTCACCATTGAATTTCTTGTAAGAAATCAAATATCTTTTAGCAACACCAAAATTTGGAGAAACAAGAAAACCCCTATGATTCACCAAGATTTGTCTTTCCTAAATTCAATAGAAACTAAAATTTAATTTCAAGTCTAATCAAACAATATCATTCCAAATTTCCTCTCAAAAGATACGTTTCCAAAGTTTAATAAAAGACAAAACTTAAATCAATAAATAAACCAAGAACTTAAGGTTTTCTTGACTTTTATTCAACTCAAATAAGCTCTTTTAAATTATCAAGATCATTTAGATTCACATCTCTATAACAATAAATAGGATTTCACATCATTTTTGAATCTTTGATAAACCAAAACTCATTTAAAGCATGAGCTAAAGGTTTTTAAGGTCTAGACATCTCAAGAATCAACACCAAACATATTTCCAATGTCAAATAACCTCTTACAAAAAGTATTTTTGACATCTAGATTAAACCCTAAATTCTCTCAACTTTGCAAAGAGGGATTTTTGTTCCAATTTCCAAATATATATTAAGAAGGAAAGAAAGGAGGAAGAGAAATTTACCTCAAACATTTGAGCCTCAAAAGATTCTTAATCTCCTCAAAACTAAGCTCTAGGACCCCATTTTCATTCCTCTTCTCCTTCCCATTTGAGTTTCGGCGCTCCCCCTCCCTGACTCCTTTAAGTATATACTACCTCTGGTCCTAAATATAGGACCTAGATAACTTTTTTTTGGAGAGATTAAGGTTGCAAAATATGTTATTAAATGATGACATATTTAATATATTTTTAGATAATCCATTAATTTATAGGTAAAATAAACTAGTTCAAGGGAAAAAATTAGGTAAATCAATTTATAATTAACTTATTTTTTGTTTTTTTAGGATTTTCCAAAAAAGTCATCTAGGTCTTATATTTAGGACCGGAGGGAGTATATTACAAAGGGGATGCCTCCCCTTAATCTGTTCTACAGTGGGCGGCACGTTGCTGCCCACTTCGGCCTTATTCGGCCATTTTAATTCAATTGTGGGTGGCCCGTGCATTTGAAGGGTCTGTTTTATTTTATTTTTTATTTTTTTTGTTTGTTTTATGTATACATATATGATTTAAATCATACTGTTTAACATGTAATCATACAAATCAACTGTATGAGCTATGTTTTTTGTCACTATCCAATATTTTATTTTAAAATATCCAATTTTCTTGGTGAAATTTCCAAATTAATAACCTTAACATAAATCAAATTTGTATAATAATTCCTAATAGTTATTCAAACCACCCACTAATTCAATTTCAACATTATAAATGAGCCTTCAAATCTCATAAGACCTTCAAAATTATAATTAATTATCATTAATTAATTGCTTAAAATTTTGGGATGTTACACATTCTATGGTTAGGCTCGGCTGTACTTAAAAAGAAATTATTAAAAAGTAAAAAAAATCATTTCAATTACTAATAAATGAAAATACCACTCATTTTTATAAAAGGTATATTCTTTTTGAATCATTTATAATCTTAATATGATCTTAATACATTAACACCCAATTTCATTAAAAAAAATCAAAATCACATTTTGAATCATTTATAATCTTAATATATTTTTGAGATGTTATATAACTACTTCGTTGAAGCTAAGGCAGTATTTAGGCTTCATACTGCTTCTATATATTAATTATTAGAGGGCATTAAATAATATCCTTTTCTTTAAAATTAATGTATAAAATTACAGGCTTATATCAATTTTTTAGCATTGATTTGTTAAGATATTTTAAATTAATCAACAAATATCTTTTTAAAATAATTAACTTCACTCCGTTTTCCAATATTTGTATTTATTCAAGTATTGAATAAGGAATTTCAAAACATTTGAAAGAAAGTAAAGGATGTAAGAAGAAAGACAGATGTCTACTATAGAAAAACATTAAATTCAGGATGTGTCATACTATTTTGCTTTGAATCATTCAATTCAAATAAACTATGAATTTTTAAATATTATTGAAGAAGTGAGGTTGTGATATTTTAATAAAAATAAGATGTTAAATATAAGAGTTATATATATTAATTTAGAATTTAGAATTTCCAACCCCACTTTTCAAATTTTTATAACTTCATGTCACAAAAATTGTCCCTCCGCCCATTTTCCCTCCCCTCGCTTCATACCAAACAGACCCTTAATAAAACCCCCATACAAAAATTTTCAATCTGATTTGTGCATTACAAATTAGATACTGTACAAGTCTAATTAGTAATCTCAAAGCAGCTAACCCTTAAACAAAAATCAACGTTAATTATGCTGATCAACGGATATGACTATGGCTATTTGTAAAAGGGTAAAGGTGCAAAAATGGGTCCAAACAATTACGTGAGGAGCAGATAGGGGTAACAAGTATTTTCTGGCTCAATTATGGGTCTAAAGAATAAATATTGGTGCAATATAGGGTACGCCGTTTATGTTGACCGACGTTGACCGTTAAATGCTGACGTGACGGGAGAAATACGATTTTTTGCTGACGTGGCAATATTTTTCTCAGTGTGTGGGGCCCACATTAATTTAAATTAATAAAAAATAAACAAACACACCCCCCAACCCCCCCCCCACCCCCTCCATCTTCTTCTTCCCTGCCGCGCGCCACCACACCCCCACCCCCCAACCAAAAAAAAAAAACAAACTCCCACCACCCACCCACTTCACCCCCCACCCCCACCTTCCCGCCGCCGCCGCTGCTTCTCCCCCACCCCAAAACACCTCCACCACCTTGGCCATACACCGCTGCTCCGCTGCCTCCCCCTCAAAGGAAGTCCACCAAGGACAGGAACACCAAGGTGGAGGGCCGAGGGCGGAGAATCTGCATGCCTGCCACGTGCGCCGCCAGAGTGGTGGTGGTGGTGGGCCACAAGTCCGACGGCGAGACCATCGAGTGGCTCCTCCAGCACGCCGAGCCCGCCACCGGCACTGACACCATCCCCGCCAACTTCTCTTCCCTCAACTTCTCCCTCCGCTCCTCCGCCGCCACCGTCTCCGACTCGCCCTCCAAATCCGCCCCCACACTTTCCACGGCGCCGCCGCCCTCTCCCTCGCCGCCCACCACCCTTATGACGACGCCTTTAACCACCACCACCACCATAATTAGCACGCTTCTTTCTTGTGTTTGTTTTTGTGGGGCTGGGAAGATGGTGGGTGGTGGTTTTTGTGGTGGAGGGGGGGGTCGGGTCAGGGGTGAGGAAGAAGAAGAGTGGGGGTGGGGTGGGGGTGGGGGTGGGGGTGGGGGGTGTTTGTTTATTTTTTTATTAATTTAAATAATATGGGCCCCACACACTCAGAAAAATATTGTCACATAAGCATGTCACGTCAGCAAAAAATCTTATTTCTCCCGCCATGTCAGCATTTAACGGTCAACGTCGGTCAACATAAACGGCGTACCCTATATTGCACCAATATTTATTCTTCAGACCCATAATTGAACCCGAAAATACTCGTTACCCCTATCTGCTCCTCACGTAATTGTTTGGACCCATTTTTGCACCTTTACCCATTTGTAAAAGGCATGTAATGGATTTTTCCCTTTCTTCTAGAGTTTCCAAAAATGTCCCATAAACAGATCGAGTAATCAATAGATGCTGTGGCAACTGACACCCCATTTGGGCTTTCAAACCATGGATATTACACCAGATTCGTGGCCAGTGAGGTTAACCATTTTCTCCATACAAGGATATTTCCAAAGTGCGAGATGATTTTGGGAAGATCCATGTGAACTCAGCAACTCATTTTCCTCATTCTTATTCCACAATAGAGCACTAACTTATTGTGAACCTGTGTTCTTGGATTTTACACTACGACCAATGCTAGTATCCCATAACTTTATACATTTATCACTTTTATCACCACCAGGAGCTAGTACATTTATCTTGTGAGGACACCAAGCTATTGTTCTCACTTTACCATTATGCTCTGCAAGCTTGTGAAGCCATTTTTTGCTTCCGGGTGGTTGAAGAAGCCATGGACCTATCCCATATGTGAACTAATTTGTCTTTCCCACCACTTGCTAATCGTTCTTCTGAATCGGACCATTTCAATCCACATATCTCTTGACAATGACCGTGATAGGTTGAAACATTGTAAGATTTCATTCGAACATCTCTATTTATGATTTCAGCATCATGTCCTCCTGATGTGACCATACTATTGTTCCATGCCAGTGAACCTATTCGACCGGTGTGTCCCTCTTTGAATGTTCTTAGCTGCATTCCCAAATAGAGTTTCATGTACATGAAAAAAAGTAAAGGGTAATGGCTCAATTTTTCTCTTCAAGTAACCACATTGGACCACTAAACGCCCTAAACTAACAACAGTACAATTTTACCCTTGAAGTAACTAAAGTGGTTCAATTTTAACCCAAGGCAAATGTAACGTTGACACGTGGAATGTACTGTTGACACGTGGACGACACGTGTCAACACTACATTCGCTGGAGGGTAAAATTGGACCACTTTGGTTACTCAAGGGTAAAATTGTACCCGTTGCTAGTTTAGGGTGCCCAATGGTCCAAGATGGTTACTTGAAAGACGAAATAGGGTCATTGCCCAAGAGTAATAATGGTTTAATTTGTGAATCGAAATGAATAATAATCTTACTAATTTTTTCGTAGAAAGATCCCATACTTGTGCATGTGAATTATCCAAAGCAATCGCTAATTGTCGTCCATTAGGAGCCACACTAATACTTGAGACATGACTATAATCATCATCCATGGAGGTATAGATGAGTTCATAATTTGTTCGAGAAAAGGGATTCCATAGAAATACAAAATTTCGAACGGCATTACAAAAGATGTTATAGCTACTCCAATCCAATAGGTTCAAAGAGAAATCCGGATTGAATGAAGGCGGCTTTAATTTAAGAAAGGGATTCTGAAATTATTATAATAAACAATGTTAAAGGTAATGCTTGAAACTTCTTTACGCTGAACTTGCCAATTCAGTAATAAGGTGTTTCATTATGTGCAGCAGTCATATTCTAAAGGTGTAAGAGGTGCAAATGTAGATACTAACTTGTTGAAATAGAGAACAAATGATGAAGCCTTTAATTGGTGAAAATACTTTTTGGGACACCAAACAAACACAATAAACTAAAATACTTATTTTGAAACCAAACAAATTAAAGCCGAACAAGTGTAACTATAAAACACAATAAACAAACAAATATCGGGAATGTGTCGTGAAGGTTTGCATGGCAGAGTAGGAGAAAGAAATTGCTTCCACGTTGATGTCTTGTTATTGAAGGTCAATATTCTTGTGTAGTCCCCGCTTTGAGTGCATCGGTATCTAATTTCAGTGTTGTGTTATCTTCTTTAACATTTTCCAAGTCTTTCATAAGTTCTTTAGATTTATTCCTATTGTCCTACAAAAATTACAGGGTAAATTTGAAAAATCTTTTTTTTATAAAGGTGTGAAAAAGTAAGAAGGTTCAAAGGAAGAAATTGAGGGAATAGTAAACATTAATAGTTTTTTTAGAGGTAGTAAAGAGGTAATAATCATTTTGGTCAACAAACAATTATGCAGGTATCGATTTGGTCAATGATTAATAAATGGTATCAGATTGATAAATAAACAATAGTATCATATTAGAAAACACAATCAATTTCCTTCTAACACCGTTTGTAACTTGTTATTAGAAAAATTGAAGGTGTTATAGATAAATTGACGATTATAGTCAATATGATACTTTTTTTTATTATTTATAGGTCAATTCGATACCATTTATTGTTTGTTAGTTAAATTAAATTTTTTGTTAATAAAAATGATACTCCCTCCTTTCCTAAATATAAGATCACTTTTGAAATTTAGTTTGTACACTTTCTAAATTTTCTCAATTTTTTCCCAAATTAACCATAATAATGTATATATCTATAATAACAAGTAAGAGAGGAGAGTGAGGATAATGTTTGTATATAATTTGGATAAATTGGTAATATTATATGTAAATAACTAATTTAACTAACTTCATCAATCTATTCAAATTAGGAAAAGTGAACTTATATTTAGCAACAGAGAGAGTATTAATTTGCTAGAATGGGTAATCATTATAAATTTAGTAAAAGAAAATAGTGACAACTGTGAATCAGTAGTAAAATGCATATTTCTAAAAGAGAAAACACAAAAAAAATCTACTTTGTGAACCAATCACAAAGTTGAAGAACTAACGGGATTTATCTTCACATTTATATTGAAGTGAGTGCTTTGAGCTGTGCCTACTTAGAATCAAACTTTTGTCAACCACTTATTGTTGATGCATACTGAAACCATTCATTAAATTAAAATGCATTTTATCAATTAAATTTGAGTCTATATGTATGTTTGAAATTGAAAACTCATTTTCTCACAAAAAAATAGAAAAATTATTTGCATGGGTCTAAAATGCAATGGACAATCAGTTTATCAAACGATCTTGCCATATAATTTTATTATAATTGTTGCTGCTATTTGTATTTTGCGTCTCCTGTATGATAACTTTCTTTTAATTCCATTATAAAAACATCAAAGTATCCATGTCTAATGAGTTATAAATGCATATCCATATTTATATCTCACTCTTTGTTATTATTAATATTATATTATTATTATTAATAAAATCTAACATAACCGCCTTGAACTGAGTTGACCCAGATCCGACCATTAACCCTTGAACCAATTACTTATTTGGTTCGAAGCCCGATTCAATTTTCGAAAGAATTTGAAAGGGATGTTTAGAACACGAAAGAATTTAGAACACGAAAGAACTCACCTATAGGACACTTTTGGGAGACTTGAATAGCTTGAAGATTATTGTAAAAGCTTAGGATCAAATGGGAAGCTTAGAGATATTTGAATTTTACTCAGTTGTGGTTGTAAATCTTTTTCCCTTTTCTTCACCCCTCTCCAATGGACTCTTCTATAATTTTGGGTTTAGTTTTGTTTACCATTATGTGTAAATAAAACCCTAATCTAGGGTTGCTTTGAACCTCTTTATGGTTTAAATCATCTATTCTATCTCTCTCTTTGAAGTTTTTAATGAAGTATCAGTGTAGTTTTTATCTTACTCCCTGTTTTCTTTAAGTGCTTGATCAACACTTGCTTTGTTAAATGAAATGTGACTTGAAATTTTTTTGTTTTGTTTTAGGATTTGGATAAAAATATGTTAGACTTGAATTTTATGATTTCAAATGGATAATTTGTTAATAACATAGATATATAGTTATTAACCTAACATAGTCATAATTATGCTAGTTGAGGAAAATAGTTTGTATTTATTGTGACAAGAGATTGTATAATAAATACTAGCATAAATTTGATCTTGTCTTAAGAAATTTTTTTCAAATGCTTTTGAACCTTAGACTTACACATGTCTTCATTTAATTATTTTAAATGAGAGAGAAACTTTGGTTCATGAAATGAATAGGGGATTAAAAACCTTAGGACTTAATTATTATTTATAACTCATGTTTGAAAACTCTAACTCATTTTATATTCACTCTTAAAATCAATTTCTCATTTTAAAACAACCCCTACCTTCAGCTTGTTCTTACTTAAAAGTAATTAATGATATAATTAGTGTTAATCGCCTTGTATATATAACATTCCTTGCGAAACGACAACCCTATCTATACTACTTTGATGATTCGTACGCTTCAAGAAAACGCCCCATTATTGTAATCAGGTTCTTTTTCTTTTTTCTTACATTTATTTTTTCCCTGTAGTGTTACTCACATATGTTGCACAATTATATTGTGTCAAGTGGTCCAATAAGAATGTTGTCAGTACTTTCAGTATATATATAATAGATGTTTGCAAACTTCACATTTATGATAATCAGGATTATTTTAAAGTGAATTAAAAGTAAAAATATTGTTACATGAATTTCGAAACTTTAAAATTGAATACAAACGAAATAAAAATTAATAATTCAAGGAATTCGAAAAAAGGAAGCTATTTCTCTTTAAATTTTTTTAACTTCAAATAATTAAGTATCTATGTGGTCCAATTACATTGTGGCAAGTGGTCCAATAGAAATGCTGATGTGACTTTTAGTATATATAATAAATGTTTTTTTATCAAAAATATAATAGATGCTTGCAAACTTCACATTTATGATAATTAGATCCGTTTATTTTTGTTTTTTATCATGGTGGATCTTCCTTAATTCTTTCTACCATCTATTTTTGTTTTGTTTTATTGTCTGTCAACTTCCATACGATGGCATTTTCAGAGAGCAAATTAAAATTAAGTACTATCACTTTTTTATTTAAGTTTTTTGATCAATTTTTTTCCTCATAATTTTTAGCAAAATTATAAATAAAATAATTCAACTTTTTAAATAAAGTATCACTTCTAAATATATCAATGACAACAAAAGAAATCTTGAGCTTTATTATCATATATAACAATGAAATACATGACATATCTTCATACCATCCTCTTATTCTACTAAAATTAAATCAGGATGAATCAATAGCCCCAAATCATCTCCTTTAACAACAAAGACCAAATATTAAACAACTTCATACAGAAACTACAACAATAACGACGATTATGCTTTCCTTTCAAACACAACAGGAAGAACACCCCCATCCAAAGCCGCAAGAATCTTACCATTCTCACGTAATCCACCAACGGTCCCACAATCAAACCTACAAATAGGACACACTTCGGTAGGGCACCAACCTATATTATAAATCCCTTCATTTTCTGTCTCCACAATCCTAAAATAATTACCATAATCACGTTCACCATTGCTACCAGCAGCCACAATAATTCTTCTTCCACTCACTTCGTCCCTCTCACCAAGCTTCCATTCTGTCGATTGAACACATATAGTTGCGGCCGCGAATGTCACCTTCAAGTCCCTTTGTACCCTCACAACATTGTCTTCTGTGGCAAAAGGCGTGAAGAACACTGGTATGCCTTCTTCAGCGTCGGTGTTGAGTTGACCAACGTAGAGAGGACAGGAGTCGTTGCGGTCAATGAGAGTGAAGACACCTCCGGAGTCGGTTATAGCCGGCTTAATGTAGTATTCTACCTCGCCGCCTTGAAGAGGACGGCCTTTTGTGTCGAGCACGGTGGTTGTGTCGCCGGATTGAGATAGGGCTGACGTGGCCATCATCATGGTGATGATGAGAAGCCATGCATGGCATAGGATTGAACTTGAAGCAAATTTCTTCATCATATAGATGTTTTATCAAAAGATAGGGTTTAATTTGTTATCAATGTGGATTGTGATTTTGTATATTGTGCAAAAGGAATAATGAAGTATTTATAGGGATGGATGTGTAGGGTTTTGAAGATAAAGGAAGGGATTATGTGTGAAAGTCCAAAAAGTACAAATATTTTACTTGTACGTACCTTGGATTATTGATTGAGAAATCGACGAAATTTGTTTGCATTAATATTACTTGTGTACATTACGCGTTTGAATTTTAATGAAAATCCAGAATTTTAATTTATATTTCTCATGAAAAATAAAATTTCAACTTTTTGACATATCCAGGGTTTTGGTTTTTAGGTAAATTTCGACATTTTAATATATAATAGTTTAGATCAAGTAGAGTTATTCATTGAGTGGTTTTCGTATTAAATTATTAACTTTAAACAAAAAAGGAGTCGAAAGTTCACAACTCTTTAATAAGTAGCCTTGATGTTAAGAATATTTGTACGTAATTCATGTTTTTCCTTGCAAATTTTGGATTAATACTCTCTCCAGTCCCTAATATAAGAGTCAGCCGCCAAAGAAACACTTCTTAAGAAAACATGTTAATATTAATTGGGTGTCTGGAGTTAATGCTTTTTTTCCAACATTGCCCATATTTATTATGATATTTTTAAGAGAGAGAAATGCATAAGGATCAATAAATATGAAAGAGAGTTAGATGTAAAGTAGGAAAAACGCATTAAATGAAGAGAGAATGTAAGATGAGATCTTATATTAGGGACCAAAATCATTCAAATTTTGAACTCTTATATTAGGGACAGGAGGTAGTATTATCCAATAATACTTATTTTAAATTATTATACAAATACACAAATATAGATCAGAGTAGAATATGAGGTTAGATGGTTTGAAAATATTACAAAATATATATGGACACCTATATAAAAGCTAGCCTGCCAACCCCAACATTGAAATTTATGGCGTTTGGTGTACAGTAATATAAACCATACAATATGCCCCCATTTTCTGGTTTCTTTCAATAAAGACAAGGAAAATAAATGGACATTATTCTTCTGATTTTGTTAAAGTTTATTTAACTCATTGGGAAAATGTCAAGGCATAAGTAAGCCGCGTAGCTTGTGTAAATTTGTATCTACCATACAATTCAATACATTAAAAAGAGAAAATAATATAAGCATCAAAGGTCTAGCAGAATACTACAGATATAAATGTGTCTAAACACGTTTTTGTCAAGAGTTAAATTCCCGTTATGTGATCTCTATGTCTAGAAAGGAATAATTCTTAGTTATTTGCTAAAGACGAGTCCTTGGTACATGCTAATGTAAAGATAAGTTTGAAAATACTGTTCGGAAAAATTAGCGCGTGTTTGGATAACAAATTTGATTTGCAATGGATCATTTGAATGAAACTGAGAAGTAGTTTCCCATTTGCCTAGATATATGTATGAAACACCAGGTCAACTTGATATATATAAGACAGAGACACGTGCTTATATAAAACTGTATTTCGACTTATCCGACTTTTCCTCTATGTTGCTTGAAGCAATAGCATTTTGTCAGTGCATGCACATCAAAATGGAACAACAGTATAAGTGAAGATAATATAAAAATGTGAGGTGCATGGGGTTGAAAACTTTGACGTTCTTGTTCACAGGCTTGAAGTATTCCATTCCATTTTGTATCCAGCAGCTATCATCATCCGATCCTTTTATCTTTCTACGTGGGAGTATAATATAGATAAGGTTGTAATAAAAATAATAATAATATAGATATGAAAATATGAATATCAGATAGTAGTATATTTCAACAAATTGAATAGCTGTATTAAGTAGATGATTGACAACTTATCACATTTGTAATGTTTTCATATGCTTTGAAGATGCTATATTATGGTAAAGATATAATTTTGGTCTATAAAAGCCTAAATACTAAATTAGTTTAGGAAATAGATGAATTGGCTATTTTTTGTTGATGTGTTTATAAATTGAATTTAAAGATATTTGATCTCTTTTTTCCTTTGCTAATTTCATGCATGTATTAGGTCGTAGCAAAGCAAGCTATGTGAAGAGATAACCAACAAGCAAAAAAGCAAGAAATGAGGGACCAGAAAGCAAAAAGGGAAAAGAGGAGGCACGTCAAACTAAAAATATCCTAGCCACCAGTGACTCTACCCTCCACTCTCTTTCTCTTCCATTTCTTCCATCTCCTTCCATTTCTTTCTACTTCCTTCCACAGTTATCCTTTATGATATACATTTCTTACCCATTCAATATTATTGTTGAAGTTATGAGAGGCTAAGTTCCCAACTCCACTTGAAGATGGGTGAAGATGAAAGGGAGTTTCCTTATTTCACTCTTTGTATAATTAGCCGTAGATTTTCAATTCCTAAGTTTAGGTTGTGTAATTTGTAGTTGAACTCGATCATTTGATCACATATAATCAACGTTTGATGCTAATTAGTGGTGGATTAATTTGATGTTAAACATTGTGCTCATCAATATATGTGATTATTACATACAATCAACAATAAATAGATAATAAGATTTTAAAATTCTAATAGATCCTGATAATTCAAAATTAATATAGGTTAAGGTCTCAATATTATTAGAATGTATGTTTTTTTACCTTTTTTATTAGCATGCACGAAACATAGTGAAAGTAATTTTTTTTTACAAAAAATGGTGAATGTGCAAAAATAATACTAGTACTAATTTTTTTTACCTTTTCATATCAAATTTTTTCCCTTTAATGGAAATACTATATTTGCACCTATATCGCAAGTTGAGTACTGTTTTTGCATCTCAATCGCAAAACTTTAGTATTACAAACACAATTTAGGATAAAGTTTAGTATCATTTTTGCTTAATGCAGTTAGGATGGATGCTTAAGAAAATGCAGTTAGGATTTATATCAGTGTGTTGAGAATTCATCAAAATAATGCAGTTAGGGTCGATGCTTAATGGGTCTATAGCAAGCTTGTGATTCGGCAACAAAAAAACAGTACAATAAACAGAAAGAACGGGTGATCAAGGGCTGTGTTTTTCGTCATAGAAATTGCTTTTGTATGACAATAAACAGTACAATTAAATCAAATCCATAAATTATGGCTCTACAATATTAGCTCTAATAGCCTCATTAATAAAAACATGATACAAAATATACAAATTGAATTCAGTTTTCCCATGCAACACTTCTCTTGCTAGCATATCAGCAAGTACATTGGCTCCCTCATGCACCATTCCACTCACATCTCCCAATCATGTTCCAACATGCAAAATATATCATACAATACTTTGGCATCCGGATGCAACTCCCTTACCCCGAAGACAAAATATTCATGAGCTCCAAACAATCCGAGTGAAGCACTACCTTACGACATCTTAACACCTAAGCACATCTCATACTATATAGCATAGCCCACACTTCTACATGAAAACTACTTCTTCCAATATTGCACATGAACCGGCCATGCACAAACCTCCTTTCATCTCTCACCACATGCACCCCCATAGCCTCTACAACCACGCCTTCTTCCAAGCAACCTCCACCTACATTCACCTTCACTCATTCTATATTTGTAGGTTTTTCTACCATGTCCCTTCCTCAACACTCGTTCCTCCCATATATATACTAATAACTCGCCTGCTTTACAATTGCCGAGACTTGAACTAAAAGCTTCCTCTCATTCATCTCTACATTCTCAAAATATGTTTCATTTAAAAGGGCTTACTCATCAAGTTTAAAAGATGATTTTATAGCTATATACTAACAGAAATATGTTTAAATTTTAATTATTTAGTATGATGATTACTGTTATATTTTTCAAAATTTCACCATTTTTATTAATAATCAATTATAAAATCAATATTTAGATTTGTTGGGTAGACATTTTATCCGTTAAACAAATCTAGCGGTGATATAGAAAACAGACTAATTAAAAGTGCACTTTTCAAAATTAATAAGGGACTAAAATGAGACTTGATGATCAAAGACTAAAAGCATACTTTAGCTTTAAACAAAATAAAAATATTTTGTGGAAAACGGAACAGCAGCTGCTTACTTTAAAATCAATAATTGTTCGATTAGACGAGGAAAATAAAAGAATTAGATAAGATGATGATCCAAATTCCATAATTTCTCATGTCGGCCATTATCAGAACAAGGTCATTAACATTTGTCTCTATTCCAAATCATCAGCTTAAAGATGGGATTATTAATAAAGAGTGTTGGGGAAAATAATGGAGAGAACAGCACAATTAATGAGCAATGAAAATATTAATATAATTATTATATAATATATAATACTTTTTTACTGAAATAAAATATGGTATTTTTTGTCTACCTACTATTTTCTCCTGCCCTCTCTTTGTAAACTAAATACAATACTACTCCATGAAATCCAAGTAATATGATCACATGAACTTTTAGAGAAATTAATTATGCAAAATCAATCAATTTATATTATCTATAGTTATATTTTTTCCTCAAAATTAAATTATTCTACTTAAAAATTATAATTTAGTAATATTATAATTTGCCTTTTTAGCTTCTAAAAAGTTAAAGTGTTTATCTTATATTTAGGACAGATGAAATATTATTATTCCTCGTCTTCTTCTCTCTTCTCCATTAAAACCAAACAACATAGGGGGAGTGTTAAGTTTGAGGATTTTGGGAACAGATATAGATGCACCTCTCACATATATAGTTCTGATAAGAATATCTGAAAACCAAAATTTATTACTACTTCAATTCATTTCTATTAGGGATACTAGAGCCCAATGCTCGGCCCAATAGTATTTAGGCCCAATGCTTATGTTGTTGTATATTATTCTTGCAGTTTATAGTTTGTTTAGTTTGTTACTGATTGTACACGTGGAAGTGTAGCATTGCCTCTCTTGTAACTAATCTGTAACTAAACATCATTATATATAAATCTTGATGACTCAGCCTCACTAAGCTTGAGTTCATTTTTTCCCAAAATATTCTTTTATCTTTCTTGGTATCATAGCATTGGGCTCTAGTATCCCTAATAATTTCTAATATGTTCCATCATCCATTTAATGCTAATTGCCTAATTGCATTGCAAGCGTACGTATCTCGGTACTTACCCGTCAAAACGTCATCGGTTCAAATACCATTACCGGTTTATCATACATGACAACATATAATCCATTACCAAATTATTGAAATAAAAAAAAATCCATTACCAAATTATTTTTTTATTAGACAGCATGATTTAAAATAATAAAATTGTTACTATTTCACCACCGTGTTGATCACAAAAGATAAATTTGAATTCAACATACAACAATAAAGAAGATACACTTATTTGGGGGTTTTCTTCCATTCTCTTATTGCATGCCATGAGGATGAATTAAGACGCCCCATTTATTCCATTTTATAATAATTCAACAACATTAACAATAGTACTACATGACAATGATAACGATTATGCCTTCCTCACGAACGAAACAGGAAGAACATTCCCATCCAAAGCCTCAAGAATCTTGCCATTCTCACGTAATCCACCAATAGTCCCACAGGCAAACCTACAAGTTGGACACACTTGTGTAGGACACCATTGAATATTATAGATTCCTCCAAATTGTGTCTCCACAATCCTAAAAAAGTTACTATAATCTCTCCTACTCAAAGCCCTACCGGTCACAATAAGTCTTCTTCCACTCTTTGTGTCCCTATCTCCCACCTTCCATAGTGTTGACTGAACACATGTTGACACGGCGGAAAATGCCACCCTCAAGTCAGTATTCACCTTCACGGTTTTGTCTTCTCCGGCCTGTGGCATGAAGTTCACCGGAAGGCCATCGCCGATATCGGTGTTTAGCTGGCCAACTACAAGAGGGCAAGATGAGCCGTTACGGCTTATGAGAGTGAACCGGCCACCGGAGTCGGTTATGGCGGGCTTGATGTAGTAGTCAACGCCATATTGAACAGGGCGGCGGTTTGTGTCAACCACAATGTCGTTGGATTGGGATAGGGCTGACGTGGCCATCATCATGGTGATGAGAAGCCATGTGAGGCATAGGATAGTAGAGGTTGAAGCAAACTTCATATTAGGGTTTAATTATGTTCTTTGGAAATGTTGGATTTAACTGTGTTGATTGTGGAGAACAAAGGATATGTAATGATACGGTATTTATAGGGATGAACATAATGATATGGATGAGGTCAAAGTCAAAACTATACATATATTTTACTTGTACGTGTCTTGAGAGTTGTTTTCATATTCATTATAAGCGTATGAGTTTCACACTCTGTGAGTATCAAGAGATTATCAATTATCAATATCATGTGCAATAAGCTGGATCTAGTTTTTTTATCAGAATAATCTGGATCTAATTTGAACCTTAGATTGTTTCAAAGCTTATTTTAATAGTATATAATAGAGTTACAATAAAGATTTTTCTTGAACATTTTTTTCATTTTCAAAATCATAAGTTAAAAATTTTTATATTGCGACTAGCTACTAAAACTTTATCTAAATGGTGCATAAAACGATAAGCATGCACTAGTAGTATAATGTGTCGAAACTGGTTTTCTTAAGTACAATAAAGGAAAATGAAAAAAATGTCAATGCCGTGTGCGGCATTGTGATGACATTTATGTCACAGTTCTGACTTTGAATGCAAAACCGTCAAAGTTCTAATTAATTTTTGTGATGGCCAACTCAATCTCAAACTTTTGACAAATTGAAAGGCCGTGTTTGGCAAGATAGAGAAAATTTGTAAGAGAAAAAAATCATAATATAATACTCCCTCCGGTCCCTAATGTAAGAGCCCAAAATTTGAATGATTTTGGTCCCTAATGTAAGAGCTCACCCCATATTCTCTCCTCATTTAATGCATTTTTTCCTACTTTACCCCTAACTCTCTTTCATATTTATTAATGCTTATGTATTTCTCTCTCTTAAAAGTACCATAATAAATATGGGTAATTTTGGAAAAGAAGCATTAACTCCATACATTCAACTAACATTCACATGTTTTCTTAAGAAGCGTTTTTTTTACGACTAGCTCTTACATTAGGGACTGGAGGGAGTACTAGGTATTTGTGATTCAAATATTCTGGAGTTGAATTAATGATTTAAACTGTGAATTAGGTTATAGGTGTGTTTGTGTATAAATCCTAATTCTTAGTAACTGAAAGTGATTTCATCAAATGTCTTTAATCACGAATATAATGACTTTTTTAATAAGTACAATAACCTTTGGTAGGCAATTAATTTTATATATGCCCGAATCGAACAGACAAAAAACAATAACCTAAAGACAGCAACATGAGATAAGGAACCCCCAAATTAGCAAAAACCATTAAGAAGCTTTCATGGAAAGGGTTCTGAGAGAGAATTCTGAACAATTATAATTCCATTTTCATTCTTCAAGTTTTCGTTTGCCAAACAATGCCTAGCTAAAACTCTAGAGTTTGTGCAATAATGCTGGGCTTATTGAAGCATGATAAATTTTTTTATATTATCATGTATTGATTGAGATAGAAGACGCTTGAAGATCTCAATTTTTTATATTGGTAACAAATTAATCATCACAACAACTTATTCTAGTTGTCCGTGTAAGGTATAATAGTGGTGACGTGTTATTTTTAAATTTACAAGGAGTATATAACAAATATTTTCACTTACAGCTCATAGAGTATCACACGCCACGTAGCTGTGTTTGCGTATAATCTAATCATGTAATCCACTCAAAAGGCAATAAAAGTAAAATTCACCTGTTTAGAGAAAACACATCCATTTTCAGCCTAAAGACACAAAAAAATTAAAAGAACACTACGCTTAAGGCTGATTAAAAAAATTTAGAAGTTCTTTTAGCTTTACGAAACAAGTATGGAGAATAGCTAGTTAGCTTCCACTTTGAAAAGCAAATGCATTTATCTCAATCACTCCCAATCATAAAATCACTATATAATTCTTGTTGGACCTGAAAAAATATAACAGATCATCCAAACATGATACAACCAAAAAGGTAAGGAGGAATTGGTATTTCCCTCTTCTCAACCATATTTTTGGCCAATATAGCATGACATGAATGAAATATAATTGTATTATTGGGTTCTTTTATTGCATATTCATGTACTTTATAATTGGAATTAATGGAATTCCTCAATAATTCACACGCGCGCGCGCACAATGTAAAATATCCATTTTCTACCACTTTTGTTAGTCTCCTCCACATTTCATTGCATTGATGAGTAGTACTCGGTTAGTTTTTTATAGTTTATCCAAACGCTGACATCGTGGAAGCAACTAGCCTCTCTTGCACCGAATCATCATAGGTAAAATTAGAGAGAACGAGGTATCATGAGGGAATTATATTTATGAGAGATCATTTTAAAATTTGTAAGTATAATAAAGGCCAAAAAATCGATATACAAATATCATAATACTAAAATAATATTAATAAATAAAATAATAAAAATAATATTAATAAAATCCATAATACATTTTTTCTTACATGTTTTTTTTTTTAATTTTGAAACTGAAATATTTATATTCATAAACTTTATAAAATTGTTTTCAAACTTTCAAAATTTCAAAACATCTTGCATTAACTAAACTATTTATTGTATAATATTAAAAATTTAAAATTTTAATTAAAAATGAGGGTCAGAGAAGTTTGGTTATGAAGAGCACTTAAATATTTATTATTTTCTTTTTCGATCTGTTCCTTACAAATATATGAAGACTTTTAATAACTTTCTTAATAATTAGGAAAAATCCCAAAATAAGTACCCTTGAATTCCTAAATAAATACTCCCTCCGGTCCCTAATGTAAGAGCTAGCCGTAAAAAAAACGCTTCTTAAGAAAACATATGAATGTTAGTTGGGTGTCTGGAGTTAATGCTTCTTTTCCAAAATTGCCCATATTTATTATGATACTTTTAAGAGAGAGAAATACATAAGCATTAATAAATATGAAAGAGAATTAGGGGTAAAGTAGGAAAAAATGCATTAAATGAGGAGAGAATATGGGATGAGCTCTTACATTAGGGACCAAAACCATTCAAATTTTGGGCTCTTACATTAGGGACCGAGGGAGTACTATTTGAGTAGTGATTTTGACTAATTGCGTAACCACATTGACAACTTTACATCACCTATCTAAAATTTATGAATTCATCAAGTAACATTGTTAATATTCCTAAATATTATCCTTCCTTATCCTTTTTTCTTATTTTCCATCATCCTATGGGCTTACTGCTAAGGCCCACTTCCCCTGACCAACGCACCATACACATCATCTGTATCTTGACCTCTTGGATCATATAATAAGGAAAGAACCATTCCGTAAAGAGCCTTTTTAGTTCTAACCTTTTCGCCCAACAAGTTCGAAACGGCCGAAAGGAAATCGCTTGCGTGATCCTAGGGGTTTGTCATGGCCAGGATATATAGATTTTCAGGCTCAAAAAACATTTGCACATGTCTAATCTTATATTGGAGGATTAAGGGCCAACCAATGTGAATGGGGCTACTATGTAAATAAGAAAGAAATGGGATCATAGAAAAGGGGCATATCTTATTATTTATGTTAAATCATAGTAGCTACCTACAGATGAAACATGGAGTACAGCTTGTGGGATTGGAGTCATTTTTTGATAACCCAAAAAAAATCTCCATTAGTGAATAACCACTCTTTTTTGGTTCTCCTCTCCCCCCCTAGCTTTCATAGTAAACTAGTGAAATTACCGGTGTAATGCATGTATGTTGACGGTTGAAAATTAAAGGAGGTAATTTTAAATCTAGGAAATGGGGATGGATGTAACAAAAAGTGGGTGGTAAATAGATGAGAGTCTCAAAAATTAAGTGTCAGTCACAAAAAAGGACTGTCAATAACTCAAAATCCTATTATATAATTAAAAATAGATAGATTTGTTGTGTAATATATTCCCTCTGTTACCGAAATATAACATCATTTTTCCTATTTTAATTAGATTGAAGATGTTAATTAGTTAAGTTAGTTATTAACATATGATATTACCAATTTATACTAATCCTATATATATACCTTTTCCCCCTCCCCTCTCTTGGTTTTTTTATAGATAAACATTATTAAATAGAATTAATTTGGGAAAAGTTGAGAAAAATTAAAATATAATCTGATTTTATACTTAGAAACACATTGAATTTCGAAAGTGATCTTATATTTAGAAACGGACGGAGTAATTTGGAACCACTATGCATGTGACCGGATATGTGAGTCACCTGATTGCCTCCTCACAAATCGGGTACGCCCCAAATCTACATGCTTTTCTTTATTTGCTTGTTGGCTTTTACTAGTTTGCAATGGTTATTTTTGCTTTGGTTATAGAGCTAATCTCATCAACTTCGACCTGCAAGTCCCATCCTCCTCAACATAACCCACTAGTGAGTCCATTCTTCATATCCTGATGCGTGTTTCCAGAATTTAATTTATGCTTTTGTCGCTTTTATATTCTAATATGGACTTTTCCATCACGTAATTAAACTTCTAACTTAGTCACGTCCTTATAAAACTTGTCTATAATTAATTTTAAGAAATTTTTATCCACCCATAGAGATATAATCATGATTTAAATTTTAAATGCTCTGCCACTACTATGACATTGATCATAAAAGATATAATATAGAGCATTATTATTGTACGCAACAATTAAAAAAAACACAATATGTATTTCATTCACCCTCTTATTCTACTATAATTAGGGTGAATCAATACACCTCGAAAGATATATTTATATTCCCACTTAATTATAAACCTACCCTAATAATATTTTGGCAACTTGGAGACACAAAACTATAAATTATTCTGACAATTTTGCCCTCCTCTCAAACACAACAGGAAGACCCCCACCATCCAAAGCAGACAAAATCCTGCCATTCTCCCGTAAACTACCCACAAGCCCACAATTAAAAAACTTACAAAAAGGACAAACTTCTAAAGGACACCATTGGATATTATAGATTCCTCTGGATTGTGTCCCAATAATCCTAAAAAAGTTGCTATAATCTCTTCGACTCAATGCCTGACCAGTCATAATAAGTCTTCTTCCACTCTTAGTATCCACCTCGCCCACCTTCCATAGTGTTGATCTAGCACATGTTTTGGCCGTGGTGAAATTAATCCTAAAGTCAATGTTGACCTTCACGATGGTATCTTCTCCATGTGGCACAAAAGTAACCGGTAGGGCTTCCCCTGAGGCGGTGTTTAGTTGACCAACATAGACGGGGCATGAATCATTGACACTTAGGAGAGTGAACCGGCCACCGGCCTCGGTTATGGCCGGTTTTATGTAGTACTCAACGTTATATCGTAGTGGACGGCCGTTTGTGTCAACCACGGTGGTGTTGCTGGTGTTGTCGGATTGGGATAGGGCTGACGTGGCCATCATCATTGTGATGATGAGAAGCCATGCATGGCATGGGACTGAGCTTGAAGGAAATTTCATTTTAGGAAATGGTTGTGGATATATCATGTATAAGTTTGGTGTTGATTGTATTTTGTGGGGAAGACAAGAGATGAGGGATTTATATAGGGATGGAAATAACGGGAATAATGAACCAAAGCCCAAAATGCACAAATATTTTAGTTACGTAATTGAATTTGTGCTACGAGAATATAATGGTGAGGTACTGTGATTGTTTGGTACTCTTAATTATTAGGATTTTAAAATAAGGTATGAAATGGAAAACTTTCAATGCCGTGGGCGGCTTTGTGATGAAAATTTAGTGATTCATGTCACAGTTTTGACTTTGAATGCAAAATTGGACAAAAGTTTAACTTTTATGATGGAACACTCAATATCATCGACATTTTTTAACAAGAGAATCTCATCAACTTTGACTAATAAGCCATATTTGGATATGGAGAAAACTTGTAAGCAAAAACCTTTTTAAAAGCCTATTTACGCATAAAAGCTTACTTACAATGTAGACCTTTTAAACATCTACTTCAAATTTAGGTCTTTAAAGACTTGAAACCTTTTTAAGGCCTACATATCAAATTTAAAAGGTCATAAATATGCCTCAAGTTTTCAAACCTAATATAGTCTACATTAATACAAACTTCATAATCTATATAATAAACTTTTAAATTGTTAAACAAGTCAAGTCTCAAGACTTTCAGACTATACTTTTTTGAAATAGGTATGACCTTTTAATATAAAGAGATCTTTAAATAGGTCTTCGCCTGACCTATTTAACAAATAGGTTATGCCAAACTAAGATCTAAATAGGCTAGGCCACAAGCCGCCTATTAAGGATCTAACTTATTTTTAGCTTTATGTACGCATATATAGCATAACTTTATATACCCTCTTTCATTGCTAACCTTAAAGTCTCCCTTGATCATGATAAAAATAACACTCGTATTAAAAATAGGGAGAATTCCAGTGAAGGACCAAAAATGACAATTAATTAAAAAGCAAAACCAAACAAATCTGAAACGTCAGTTAAGGACTTAGGGGCAAACTGAAATTAAATGAGGAAGGTAAAAGACTAAATTAGCCACATGGGTTTGGAAAAATGAAGTGAGATTTGGTGTCCTAAATTGAACGCTCTCCCTCATCCCTCTCATCGTGAATCTGAACTTCCTCATCCTCCCTCACTTGAAGTTTGAAGCAGAAAGCGATATCCATCATCCTCCCTCACTTGAAGCAAAATGACGACCTTCCTTACTTGATTTGTCTGGGTTTCTTCCAAAGCCATTTCAGGTCTGTTCATCCGAGCTTTTTAGTCCCTTTTTTTGTCTGAATCTGCCTGAAAGTTCGTTCAAACATAGTTAGAAGTAAGATTGAGCTGTTAAGTTCAATGTTGAATATTCATTCATTTTAGGGAGTTTTGGAATTTCCGATAGTAACCATGTTCATTTGTAATGTCTGAATGTTGCTTCAAGATGGGAAATTTTGATCGATTCTTCATGGATCTGTTTTTGGTATGAGTTTCAGTTCATGGGGTTCAAAGTTTTAGTATCTCATTTCTGTAGTTATGTTTGTTCAAATTGTGATTAATAATATTCCTTGGTGAATTAGTATATGCTATTTTAACAGGTGCATCTTCCTCTGGAATGTTAAGTGTTGGTTCTGGTTTATTTGGTATTATGAGTATAAATTGGAAGGTTATTGAAGTTGGCATCATACAAAGCTGGAAGGAGTAAATCTAAGATGTAAGTGGTTTAAAATTTTGGTTTAAGACTAGTTAGGATCAAGAGATTTTGGTTTTGTAAAATTTTCATGGATTAAAATTTATGTAATTAAAGACAATGCAGTTGCAACTTCAATGATTGACTACCATATTAACAATAGTTTTGAACAATAAGTGCTTTCTGGATCTTTTGATTGATTCCATCATAAGTGACTGAACATGTTACTCCTTAGAGAAATTGATGCTTGCTAAATTAGTCTACTTTAACTGATCATGTTACTCCTTATTATAGAAATTAATGAAGGGGAGGAGGCCAGATTTAATGTGGTGGCTTGTCAACCATGAGATGAGTGTAGCTAGAAGGCTATTTTAGCAGAGTTGGAACCAATCAAGGGTGGAAGAAAGAGCTAGTTGGAATTGTATTTAATGGACACTTGTGTATTGACTGTAAATTTAGCCCTAGCTATGTTTTTCTTGGAATGGGTTGCATCCCTCGTGGTTGGCATTTTGTAATCTAATTGTCACCAGAAAACAATTATAGGATGAAATTTATAATGATTGAAATGGTACAAAGTTGTTTAAAGGTGTTTTTTCCTCATTTAAATGACATTTTCCTTGTTTTCTGATACATTTTTGTATTTCACATTAAATGACACTTGTTCAAATGATCTTTTAACATGTTCAACATGAGTTTTCCTTGTTTAAATGTCATTTTCCTTTGATCAAGATCTGACACAACTTTGTGTTTCACATTAATTAACACTTGTTTAAATGATCATGTTACTTGTTCATATGTGGTTTATTCTCGTTTAAATGACATTATTCCTCGTTTAAGGTCTAATACATATATGTGTTTCACATAAATTGACACTTGTTGAAATGACCTTTTTACTTATTCAAACGTGGGTTTTTCTTGTTCAAATGTTACTTTCCCTTGTTCAAGGACTGTTACATCTTTGTATTTCACATTAATTGGTATTTGTTCAAATTGTGATGTTACTTGTTCAAATGTGGTTTATTTTTGTTTTAAGTGACATTCTTCCCTGTTAAAAGTCTGATGCATCTTTGTGTTTCACATTAATTGACACTTGTTCAAATAACCCTTTTACCCGTTCAAACCTGGGTTTTTCTTGTTCAAATATCCTTTTCCCTCATTCAAGGTCCGAGACCTTTTTACCTGTTCATAAGTGGGTTTTCCTTGTTCAAATGACATTTTTACTTGTTCAAGCTATCATACATGTTTGTGTTTCATATTAAATATCACTTATTCAAATAACCCTTTTAACTGTTTAGACAAGGATTTACCTTGTTCAAATGACCTTTTTATTTGTTCAAGGTTTCATACAAGTTTGTGCTTCACATTAATTATTACTTGTTCAAATGACATTTTCATTTGTTCAAAAGAGGGTTGCCTTGTTCAAATGACATTTTCACTTGTTCAAAAGAGGTTTGTCTTATTCAAATGACATTTTCACATGTTCAAGGTCTCATATTGAAGTGTCATCTTGAAGTTGTTCACCTAGTGATAATTATATGAATATATAGAAGACCACAAACAAGAAAATGTGCTTTCTCGGTTTTTTCTTGTTGCTTAAATAAAGATATAATGAGAGAGGGAGAACTCAAGAACATACATGCCAAACTTAAATATTTACTTCTTCTAACACGAATCAAACCTCCATTAAGTTACATTGATGATTAAATGTGTTGGGTTCCTCCTCCTCCTTCACTTTTTCTTCATGTGTGTGGTTTGAGGACCTGCAACTCAATCAAACTTGAGTTTTTTCCTTTTCCTTGCCCCAAAAACTTGAAATAGTTTTATATCAAAGGGTTTAATACAAGAGTCTGAAAAAGAAAAAAAAAAAACTAATGAGCAACAAGAAGAAGAAGAAGGTCTTCTGATCAAAAAACATGACAAAGGTGGAAGGTCAATGAAAAAGAGCAACGTGACTCTTGGTAGAGGAGATCATTTTGTTGCCCCGTAACGTGAGCATTCTTTTTTTTTTATTTTCTGGGTCCTTTACTCCTCCAATTGAACAAGGACTTTTCAGTCATTTGTGACATACATTTTATTTCATTTAAGGACATAGGTCCTGCAGAGAAATTTCAGAAAGTTTTGGTCCTTCACTGAAATTAATTGCCTAGTTTGGTCCTTCATTGAAATTCTCCCATAAAAATAACTTATGATGAAAGAGGATCGGAGGGAGTATATTCTCATGTCCCCTTTTATGTTGCTTGAAGTATTTTGTCTTTGGCACATAATTGGAAGTATTTGTGACAAATCCTTGACGATGACGATGTTTAATTTAAAGAATTCTGGAATTTGTAAGTTAGTTCATAATTAGGTCTTGAGACTGCTCTTCTGGTTCAAAAGTGCCATTAACCATACATATAATATAATATAATGTGGATAAGGTTGAGAATTCATAAATCCAATCCAACTATTATATAAAAATGACATAGCTTTCTTATACGATATACTAAATGAAATAAATAAATAAGCAACCAAGAAGTTGATAACTGCTTTTGGATCTTTGTTTCTTTGTGCACGTATTTGTTCTAATCTGATTAGGTAACTTGGGCAAAATATGATTTGAGATAGTTGGCTTTCATGCCATGGAAGACAGAATTTTTGCATTTTTGGCAGTAGTGAACTTTGTATATTATTTTCTACTCCATCCATCTGATGATCATACAAATTCCAAATTGAAAGTGTGTTCTCAATATTTAGCTAGGGAAGGGATATCCGAGAATTGTTGAATGTTTAAGTTTTTGACACAACTATAGTTTAGAAGAGCTCTCTAAAATTAAAATACAATATGATGCTCATATAAAATTTAATACGGCTACCAGAATTATTGATGAGAATATTTTTTCTAGAAGAAAAATACTGAGATAGATATTTCTTCATTGATATGGATAACATTTAAACATTATGGCAACTTATTATTTTTCTTTATTTTTACCACTATAATAAAAAGTTGAGTTATGCTCCCTCTATATTTTTTTCATCAGAAATATTCCATCTATTCACAACATAAGATGTAACATGCTTCTTTCCCACTATAAAGAGGTAACCTGTAAAAGTCAATAAGGTCGGTAATGAATGTTTGATTGTCAGTTTTACCCTTACATATTAAATGTAAGTGGGAGAGAAATAAAGTGTTATGTATAATGAATGATAGAAGGAAAAACTTGGAAACCCACAATATTCTACCCATAAATCCATAAGAAATTACTTCACTTTTTTTTGTTCAAATAGAAATGACTTCACTTGTTTCATTTATTTTTGTAAAATATTAGTTTACTAGCTCTTATTATGGACTAAAGAGAGTAATAGGTTAAAGGTCAATAAATGCTTTTAATTAAAGAGTGTTATGACTTATAAGAAATTGAGAAAATTACTCATTGATAATAAGATCATTATATTAACACCGTGTGGCTTGAACCTACAATTAAGTGAATTACCATTCATCTAACCTTTGTAAACTTCTGATAAAAAAAATCTTTATGAATCAAAAGCAATCCTTTTGTAATTTTTTTCCATATGACATTTTCTTATAAATGAAGTTCCTTCATATTTGACAAATAAATAGGGGTTAAAGTGAAAATTTGTTCTAAAAAATTTTCTTTAGGAGTTATTTTGCTCTGAAAGATTGTTTTGGTTCAAAATTTATCTGAAAGTTTTTCAAAATTTATCTGAAAGTTTTAGAATGTAATAACTTTATCGTTTATCATTAAAGCATCAGCAATGTCGATTTAAAAATTGACATTGGCTCTTACTATTTTAACCATAAATGACAAAACTGTAATGTTTCAAAAATGCCAGTTCAATTTTGATTAAAAAAAAACTTCATAGTATAATGGCTCTTCAGCGAAAACGTTTGTGTATTTTCATCTTGACCCAATAAAAAATGTTGGAGTTGATCATGGACATAAAATGAACCTAATCCAACAAACTGTGAAAAAAATTGTTCATGGGCTGGCCCAGATGCCTCGTTGCATTCCACGGTTCGGCTACACTTGGCTTAAAAAGAAATTATTACAAATTCAAAAAACATCATTTCATGTCACAAAAAAAAAACATTTCAATCATTAATAAGGGAAAATAATTTTTTTTAAAAAATAGCTTTGTACTGAAATTCTTTGAAATTCAGCGTATTTAAGAATTATAAAATTCTGACAAAATTATAAATTATTTTTACATAATACTAACTTATTTAAAATTCCAAATGAAATTTTAAAGATTGCAATGTCAAGAAATATACATAGTAAAAGAGTCTTGATCAATTTTTCATGTCGAAAAATTTCAAAGAATCACTAGATATTGACGAAATAAATATATTGAAAAATAAATCATAACAAATATAACATATCAAGCTCATTTTCTTTTAAATTTTGATCATAATATTAGTATTGAATTTTATAACAAAATAGGCAACAAAGGTGGACTTAATACACTCATAGATCAAATATAAGGAGTCTAGGTTCTTACCTTTCATCTTCTACCCATGAATCTGGAATTTAAAAGCCTAGATTTGGGAGTTACTTGATTTTTATTGCTTGCAAAATATACCTCGAAACTACTCCGATCCCTATATATATGTAATTGAACAAGCTTGCAATTATGTTTTTTTATTACCCCCAACCCCCCCCCCCCCCCCCCCTTTTTGGGTGAAAAACTCCCTTTCATTTCATACAGAAGAATGTATAGCACGTATTGCCTCATCCTCCAATGTTTTATATCTTGATTCCACTTATTTATGGACTTCGCCCTTATCCATAGAAAAATATAACTCAAATCACCAACGGCCATGGTATGAGCATTTTTAGTTGCTTGAACGATTAAATGAGATTTCTATACAGTAATGACAACAGTTCATTCATCGTTATTCAATAGTAAATTAAATGGTTGGTTTATTAGTTACATTGTGATCATGTCAAGCTACAAGGACAAAGCTTATTTAACTCAAGAATCCATCAAATGATAGCTACATAGTCCCATTTGAAAGAAACACAGCTTGGTAAAAAAAGCCAAGTCTCTTTATATATCCCTTACAATTGATACCATTTACTTTTAGGACTACAAGATCAAATGAAACTTTGAATACGAAGTGTACAAAGATGAAATTAGTGTTAGAAATGAGAAATTAATCTTGCTAAACTAAATCTAAGGATAGTTAAAATGTTGCAGACATTAATTAGCACCATTCAAAATGACACCATATCACGTGACTTGCATGTGACGAGCATTAGCCTTTACTTACCTTTTTTAACAACTAGTCTGTACATCCTAGATACCTGTTATTGCAAATAAAATCAGAATCATTTATGGATAAAAGAAATCATAAAGATTCATTATCTAACAGAAATTATTCATGGATAAAAGAAATTATCTAAATCTTGGACAAAACATGTACTATAAAAATTTGTTTTAGATCCTCTAGATAGCATCCAATGTTATTGTTATCTAATTTCATATTCATGTCCCACCTCCATCCAAAAACAATAGATGTCAAATTCAACAATTGCATAATTCAGGCAAATAACAAACGTAGGCATCTGGCAAAAAAAAAAAAAACGTAGGCAGGCAGTTTTAAGCTCACTTCAGATTCAATTGGTCCACTTACTTAAAATCATTAAATACATCAACAGTTATATATATGTACACTAAACACATTATAGATGCTAAATTACTTTCAATTTAATAGATTGTCAAATTTGACTATAAATTTTGAAGAAATAGTATTATATATGCAAATACAAAACCTATATCATTTAGAAACAATAATCAAATCAGCTGACATATACTACTATCACCTAAATATAATAGCATTAGCAAATTTGATGCTAAACACATATACCATGCTAAATTGCATTCAAACTAATGGATTATACAATTTGACTTCAAATTTCTGAAGAAATGATAACATATAAACATAAACCCAAATCATCAAGAAAAAACACACATAATTCAAAGTAACCAAATTTAAATCACATCATAACAAAAAGACATAAACCTTAAATAGACGCACCCTTTCCCAAAATTCAGTGTGAGTTTTACAGAAACCAGCAACAATGGTAGAATTCTTCTTCTTCCCTTCACGGTACTCAATACTAAGATTCTCTTTCAACCCACAAGTAACATGAAATGCCAAACGACACTTAGCCTCAGAACAGACAATAGCACACCCACGTGAAGAACACTTACAAATATAACACTTCTCATTCCACCTCTTCTTAGGAACCTTTGAACAATCAATGCCTTCTCTTCCTTCAGGATCCTTAAAAAACACTTCAGGCACCAAAAGCGCACACACAATGTGGGCCCACCTTCCATCCACAGTCTGCTTCATAGCCCCTTCCTTTGTGGGACAAAGACAACAAGTAATGGCTTTCCCCTCATTTTTAACACCATTATTCTTCTTTTTCTTAGAAAACAATGAAAGTTTGCATCTTTCACAAAACCAACAACCTTCTGGTATTCCCTTCAAAAGTGGGCTTCCATAACATGAAGCATGCACCATCAAATCACACCCATCACATAACACAATTGGATCCAATTCATCCCCATCCGTACTTTTACACACATCACACACAATCCCATCCTCATCATTAACATTATTAACATCAAAATCTTCAACTTTTTCAATCTCAATTTCATTATTAATGGGTTTATCATCATCTACAGCTGGTTGTACTTTTTCTATATTTTCTTCTTGTAGTGGTTTGAATTCGACATTGTGGTCAAAAGAGGAAACTTTAACATCATGGGAAGAAACATCAAGTTGAAGAGTCCATACCATTTTCTTTTTCATTTTCTTTTTATTACAAGCCCACACCCTTTTCTTTGCAGGCAATGAATAAGTGTCGAGAGGAATTGAGAGTGTTGAAAATCGATATTCCTTGCGCTTCTTCATGGGCAAATAATGTTCATCATGATGTAACTGTTGATTCTGAAGCTCCTTTTCTTCTTCTTGCTGTTGCATTAGTTTGATTCTCTTCTTCGGTGGTAAGCCAAGAAAACTAATGGTGTCCATTTTTTGATGGAAAAGAAAGAAGAATGGAAAGAACAGAAGGGATTTTTGCGAAGGGAAAATAGGAAGTGGGGTTGAATCTTGAATCTTTAAACAAAACTCAGACAAAAACTCAAGTTCAAGTCAATCTTTAATGATTAGCTTCTTCTTCTTGAAGGAGAGTTCGTGTACTCATTAATATGTAAGTTAATGAGTAAGTTTACTCTCATACATAAATGAGTGTTTAAATGTTTTTTTTATTGTTGTGGATCGAGTATTTGAATAATTTTATTATATCACTTAAAATTAATAAGACCTAGTTGACTTTTTTTGGAGAGTTAAAGGTTGCGAAATAGACTATCAAATCATGACACATTTGATATATTTTTAGATTACCCATTAGTTTATAGCTAAAATAAACTAGTTTAAGGGAAAAAATTATGTAAATCAATTT
The DNA here is from genome assembly GCA_029929735.1 of Mimosa pudica. Lineage (NCBI taxonomy): Eukaryota > Viridiplantae > Streptophyta > Magnoliopsida > Fabales > Fabaceae > Mimosa > Mimosa pudica. The sequence continues at coordinate 10,407,746 of JAKELP010000018.1, read as the reverse complement.
ATAATTAATTTATTTTGTTATTTTAAGATTTTCCAAAAAAGTTAATCAAGTATTATATTTAGAACCGGAGGGAGTAATGATTATTGAATTAGAAGACTAAAAAAATACTTAATAAAATCAATCAAGTGATATTTGTTCATAAACACGAATCAAATCGTCTAACAAAATTTATAAGTTAAAAGGTTAAAAATTCGGTTATTTAATAAGTATAATTAACATATGCACAAATAATTACATTTTGTTGTAAGTTTTATACCTATCAATACTGCAAGTCTGCAATTATAATATTTTGTTCTTTGGACATAAATTAAGCAATTGCTGAATTTGACATCAATTTTTTTGGTCTTTAGACCTAAAAGAGTGTAATGTTATGACTTATGACAAATTGACAATGTACTTATTGATAAGATTATCCATTAACACCCGTGATTTGAACATGGAATTATGTAACTGGGTTACTCCCTCCGTTTCTAAATATAAGATCATTTTAGCAAATTCAGAGAGATTAAATGAGTTAGGAAGTCATTCAAATGAGTTAGGATGACATGAAATTTCCAAAATACCCCTCACCTAAGTTTTAAAAATATTCTCTCACCTTCTTCAAATCACTATTTTTTGGGTGAAGGGAGTATATGAGTAATTTGGGGAAAATTTGAGTTAAATTAGAAAGTGATCTTATATTTAAGAACAAGCTCTCATCCCTAAAGTGTTCTTATAGGAGTATTTAGGAACGGAGGTCCCTCCGTTCCTAAATATAAGATCACTTTAGCAAATTTGGAGAAATTAAGGAAGACATTCCAATGAGTTAGGATTACATGAAATTTCCAAAATACTCCTCACCTAAGTTTTAAAAATATCCACTCACCTTCAAACCACTATTTTTTTTGGGTCAATGGAGTATAGGGTAATTTGGGAAAAACTTGAGTCAAATTAGAAAGTGATCTTATATTTAGGAACAAGCTCTCCTCCCTAAAGAAATCTTATATTTAGGAACGGAGGGAGTATATTCTTTTTTGAAAAAAAAAAAATTATCTTAAGACTAAAATTCTTTGAAATTTTGCGTATTTAATTTAACAATTAAATATTATTTTTACACAATAATAACTTGTTCAAAATGCCAACTGAAATTTAAAAGATTGGAATATCAAGAAATATACATTGATAAAAAATCTTGATCAAATTCTCATGTCAAACAACTCCAAAGAATCACTAGATATTGATTTTTTTAAAATATATTGAAAAGTGAATCATAACAACGAATATAACATATCAAACTTGTCTTTTTTATCCTAATATTAGTATTGAATTTTTTAACAAAAAGTCCAACAAAGGTGGACTTCATACAATATTGACCACTTATAGATCAAATGTAAGGAGTTTAGTTTCTTACCTCTCAACTTCTATTATGGCTTGTTTGGTTGCCTTGGGAAAGTGGTGATGAATTATAAAGTATGGAAAGTTTAGGTTTTTGTGTAGTTTACATTAGAGTTGGGAATACGGGCCGGCCCGCATAGGGCCGGGCCTAAACGGGCCGGGCCCATTTAGGCCCGCTTCCCTTTTTATACACCTATTTACAAGGCCCGGCCTTCATGCCATCGGGTCGGGCCTAGCCCGAAGGGCCTGGCCCATTTCCATTTTTTTAAAAAAAAACTAAATTTTTTTTCCTAAATCCACTTTTTCCTCTTTCAACCTTATTCTCCCTGTACGTTTTATGGTTTTAGCAAAATAAAATCATTTAATAACATCACAATAAACATAATCATAAGTCATAACATAGTCTGATAAAGTGATAAGTGATAACATAACAACATACACTAATACATATAATCTAACAGTCAAAATAAACAACAAATTCTTCAAACAAAAATCTAAATAAACATTAAACACTGGCCTGTAAATGTAATCTAATCAACCATTTTTTGTTTTTTCCTAAAAAGGAAGCGGGCCTATAAATACGGGCCGGCCCGCATGGGCCCGAGGCCCTAAAGGGCCGACCCTTTTAGGCCCGCTTCCCATTTTTTCCACCATAATAGCAAGGCCGGCCCTCCTCGGGTTTGCATGAAAACGGGCCGGCCCGACGGGCCAGACCTATATTACCGGCTCTAGTTTACATATATCCTGGGGCCGACAAGCTTTCTCTCTCCATCTCACACTTTTTCTGGGCCCCACAAACTTTACCTTACCATCATTACTTGGGTCCGTTTAGTTGTGGGAAGGAAAGTGAAGAATTGGAAAGTGAAAAGGGGTAAAGATGGAAAGTAGGGATAAATTAAGTAATGATGAAAAATAAAGTGTGTGGGGCCCAGAAAAAGTGTGAGATAGAGAGAGAAAACTTGTGGGCCCCAAGATATATGTAAATTACACAAAAACCTAAACTTTCTAATTCTTTAGCATTTTCCCTACTAACCAAACAAGCGATTAATTTACCTCTATTCTCCATTTTCACCCTTTCACTTTCCATTTCTTCACTTTCCTTCCTACAACCAAACGAACCCTTATAGAATATGGATATATGGATGTTTAGAGTCCAGATTCATGAGTTACTTGATTTTTAGTGTTCACAAAATATACCTTGAACCACTGCATCTGTGAGTGAATGTGCTCACAATTAAATCCCCCCCCCCCCTGTTTGGGTGAAAAGCTCTCTTTCATTTCATACAAAACAATGTTTAACAAATGTTGTCTCATGCTAATTTTTACATGTTTGTTCCATTCATTATAATATAAGCTTCGCCCTTTTCATAAAAAATGGATTCAATATAACTCAAATCAGCCATTTAGGCCATGGTATGAGCATTTTTAGTTGCTTGAAAGATAAAATGAGATTCTTATACATTAATGACAATAGCTCACTCTGATAAAAAAATGACAATAGCTCACACTTCATTCAATAGAAACAGAATTCCAAATTGATATCATGAAATGTAAATTAAAAGGTTGGTTCAGCTATATTGTGATAGAGTCAAGCTACAACGCAGAGCTTATTTAACTCAAGAATCCACCAAATAATAGCTAAATAGTCCCATCTAAAATAAACAGAACTTGGTAAAATAAGCCAAGTTTTGGTATCTATCGCTTACAAATGATGTCATCTAGAAATACAAGATCAAATGAAACTTTAAATATGAAGTACCCAAATATGAAATTCGTGTCAGAAATGAGAAATCTAGCTAAACCAAATCTAAGTACAGTTAAAAGGTTGCAGACATCAATTAGCACCATTCAAAATGGCACTATATCATAGGACTTGCATGTGACAAGCATTAGCCTTTACTTGTCTTCTTGAGCAACTATTTTGTATTTCCCAGATAGCTGTTGCTGAAAATAAAATCAGAATCATTCATGGATAACAGAAATCATGAAGATTCATCATTAATGAAACAAATGAAAGGAAATTAAATAAATCTTGGACAAATATTGTTCTATGAAAAATTTGTTATAGATCCTCTAGATAGCATGCAATGTTACTGTTATCTAATTCCATATTCCTGTGCCACCTCCATCCAAAACAAATTGATGTCAAATTCAACAGTTGTTTAATTTAGGTCCAAAGAACAAAAAGGCAGGCTGCTTTATACTCACTTCAGATTCATTTGGTTGACTTACTTAAAATCATTAAATACATAAACAGTTATATATACGTATACTAAACACATGATAGACGCTAAATTACTTCCAAGTTAATGGATTGTCAAATTTGACTATAAATTTTGAAGAAATAGTATCATGTAAACACAAACCAGAATCATTTGGAAAACAATAATCAAATCAGCTGACGAATGCTATTAGCACCAAAATATAACAGTTTTAACAAATTTGATGCTAAACTCATATAACATGCTAAATTGCATCCAAACTAATGGACTGTCCAATTTGAATTCAAATTTCTGAAGAAGGAAACATATAAACACAAACTCAAATCATTAAGGAAACATCACACATAAATCAAAGTTGCCAAAGTTAAATCAAATCATAAAAAAAAAAGCATAAAACTTCCTTAAAAAGACGCACCTTTTTCCACAATTCAGTGTGTGTTTTACAGAAACCAGCAACAATGGTAGCATTCTTCTTCCCTTCACGGTACTCAATACTAAGATCCTCTTTCAACCCACAAGTAACATGAAACGCCAAACGACACTTAGCCTCAGAACACACAATAGCACACCCACTTGAAGAACACTCACAAATATAACACCTCTCATTCCACCTCTTCTCAGGAACCTTTGAACAATCAATCCCTTCTCTTCCTTCAGGATCCTTAAAAAACACTTCAGGCACCAAAAGCCCACACACAATGTGGGCCCACCTTCCATCCACAGTCTGCTTCATAGCCCCTTCCTTTGTGGGACAAAGACAACAAGTAATGGTTTTCCCCTCATTTTTAACACCATTCTTCTTCTTTCCTTTAGAAGACAAAGAAAGTTTGCATCTTTCACAAAACCAATCTCCTTCTGGTATTCCCTTCACAAGTGGGTTTCCATAACATGAAGCATGCACCATCAAATCACACCCATCACATAACACAATTGGATCCAATTCATCCCCATCCGTACTTTTACACACATCACACACAATCCCATCCTCATCATCACCATCATCAACATCATCACTAACATTAACATTAACATCAAAATCTTCAATTTTTTCAATCTCAATTTCATTTGGAGCAAGTGGGGTGTGAGTATTATTAATGGGTTTACCATCCTCATCATCAACATCATCAGCAACATTATCATTAACATCAAAATCATCAACTTTTTCAATCTCAATTTCATTATCAATGGGTTTATCATCATGTACTACTGGGTTTACTTCTTCTATTATTTCTTCCTCTTCTTGGGGTGGTTTGAATTCAACATTGAGGTCAAAAGAGGAAACTTTAACAACATCATTTGAAGAAAAATCAGGATGAAGAGCCCATACCCTTTTCTTTGCAGGCAATGAATAAGTGTTGAGAGGAATTGAAGGTGTTGAAACTCGAGATTCCTTGCGTTTCTTTGCGGGCAAATAATGTTCATCGTGATGTAACTGCTGATTCTGAAGCTCCTTCTCTTCTTCTTCTTGCTTCTGCATTAGTCTGATATTCTTGATTGGTGGTAAGCCAAGAAAACTAGGGTCCATTGAAAGAGGAAAGGAAGGATTTTTGGGAAGGGGATGAAGAGAGGAGGGAAAAATGGAAGTGGGTTTTTGGGGAATTTGAAGTTTGAGGATTGGAGAGAGCGGTGGAGGTGAAATGAATGGGAAAAATTGAAGCTTTATGAAAATGGCGGGAGAGAGAAAACGCGAAAACGCGAAAAGGATTGTTAATGTTTCTGTTTTAAGTTTTAAACTAAGCGCGCGCTTTGTCTAATTTTGGGGGTCATTCAATTTCATGTCTTTTTAATTAACTTGCTCGCATTTGTAACTTTAAGTTGCCAGATTTTCGCATATATTGAGGAGAGTTAATTAAGTAATTAACTAACTCATTAAAATTGTCTAAGTTAATACTCCCTCTGGTCCCTAATGTAAGAGCCCAAAATTTGAATGGTTGTGGTCCCTAATGTAAGAGCTCACCCCATATTCTCTCCTCATTTAATGCATTTTTTCCTACTTTACCCCTAACTCTCTTTCATATTTATTAATGCTTATATATTTCTCTCTCTTAAAAGTACCATAATAAATATGGGCAATTTCGGAAAAGAAGCATTAACTCCAGACACCCAACTAACATTCACATGTTTTCTTAAGAAGCGTTTTTTTGACGGCTAGCTCTTACATTAGGGACCAGAGGGAGTAAATACTAAGTTTATTCATGTATATAAATGAGTAAATAATAAATACTCACTTTAATTATAAGAGTCCAAAATTTGAATAGTTTTGGTCTAAAATATAAAATTTTATCTTACATTCTCATTTTTATTTAATGTTTATATATTTCTCTCTTTTAAAAGTAGTATAATAATAAAACCTGGGGTGTGTGGTTGAGTGACAATGACTCATTCACCCTTAACCAATTGTCTGGGGTTCGATCCTTGGCGTTGGGTATGGAGAAGCATTAAATATCTCAGGTCAGCTGTCCCACCCATTGAGGTGCCTACAAATCAGCGGAGGATTAGTCTCTCACTTATCGAGTGAGGGGATATCTTGATCATGATAAAAAAAGTAGTATAATAAATATGGACAATACTGGAAAAAATATTAACCTCAAACACACAACTAAATTTTACATGTTTTTCTTAAGAATCGTGTTTTGACGGTTGAACTCGTATATTATGGACCAAGGGAGTATTTCATAATTGTGGAGTACTCCTTCTAGTCTCTAATATAAGAGTCAGCCGCCAAAAGAAACGCTTCTTATGAAAACATGTGAATGTTAGTTGGGTGTCTGGAGTTAATGCTTCTTTTCCAATATTGCCATATTTATTATGATACTTTTAAGAAAGAGAAATACATAAGCATTAATAAATACTCCCCCCGGTCCTAATTGACTTTTTCTAGAAAATCCTTAAAAAAACAAAATAAGTTAATTATAAATTGATTTATTTAATTTTTTCCCTTAAACTAGTTTATTTTTACCTATAAACTAATGGATAATCTAAAAATATATCAAATATGTCATCATTTAATAACCTATTTCACAACCTTAATCTCTTAAAAAAAAAAGTCAATTAGGTCCTATATTTAGGACCGGAGGTAGTATGAAAGAAAGTTGGAGGTAAAGTAGGAAAAAACGCATTAAATGAGGAAAGAATGTGAGATAAACTCTTATATTTGAGACCAAAATTATTCGAATTTTGGCTCTTATATTAGGGATCGGAGGGATTATTTTCATTTTTTTTCTTTCTCCATGCATTTATAGACACTGGTAAAATTATTAATAATTATTGGATTAGAAGTCTCAAAAAGTACTTAATAAAATAAAATGATATTTGTTTCACAAAAAGCTTAATCAAATGGTCTAACAAAAGTTTATAACTTACAAGAAGAAGAAATCAGTTTTGCTTAATAAGTATAATTAAAATATGGAAAAATAATTACATTTTGTTGTGAGTAGAATACATATTTTATGTACTTCCGATGTATCAAAAAAAGAATACATATTTTATGTAATAAAAAATACATTTTGTATGCTGGCGTCACATGTACCATTAAATACCAAAGAGAAAAACTTAAATAATGCTCGAGCATGCGACCTCATTTGCCCACTGACTCACTGTTCTATTTGAATAATTGTGCAGTATTTTTATTGATACAGCAGTTTGTTTTTTTAAAGTGACAGCCAACATGTTGATTTTACTTGTACAATCAATCAAGTATTGTAAAGTAACAATAAGCATTATTAATTTCTTATACTTTCGGCATAAGAATTTTATAATTTAATAGTTAAAAAATAACCTTTCCATATAAGATACACACAAAGGTAGCTGGATTTAGTAATTAGCAAACAGCAGTTTAAACTATAAACCTTCTTTGGATGAAATTTGTTGGCGTCAATGGGAATTTTTTTAGAATAAATAAATTAAAGTTGTGCATAAAATCATTTAACCTAATTCAAATCTTGGGTGCAATTAGTAACTGCAATAAGTTTTTTCATGAAATGAATTTGCGACAAGGCCTTTTGTAGACAATGCTCTTGTATTGCTACATGGACCTACGCCATCTTAGTTGTTGAAATTAATCATTCATTTTAGGTAACATACTTCAAAGTGCATAAACTTTTTCATGAACTAACACTTCCTTTAAACAAATGGTAGTCATTATACCTTCAAATTTCATATTATTCCAAAGACATCCTTGGGTGCTTTAGGGACTATGCTGATGACTTTTTTTGGTATTTTTCTACATTATCTTGTGAACAAGCACATATAGCATCACTATATAAATTTGAGACAACCTTCTTCATCCTGAAAACCTTCTCTCACAGGATTAATAAGCTTAAATTTATCACCTACATTGACACATCCAAACTCCATCTGCCTCAGCTGATAACATCAAGTGCAAGCGTGATTCAATCTGAACTGAAAAGATACTAATACTAAACAAGCCAAGATGTGATTACAAATGACTATTGGATAGGATAACAAGTCATGTTCAAACAGTCCCAAGCACATGAACAAGTTAATGCATGAATTAAAAAACTAATAATTTACATACAAATTCTTCATTCAGAGGGAATGGAGCGTCTCCAAATTCCAGCCAATGCACTCCCCAATATTGATTGAATCACACTGGAAACTGCACATGGTACTGTTGTCAAAGGATCTCCAAAATGCTTTGAAGCCAACACAATTCCAAGCACAGAGTTCTGAAAGTGAAAAGGCAAGAAAAGCAACAAAACAAAGAAAAGGCATATCAGTCACTAACTCACTATCCATGGGTGGAAACTTATAGCCCAATGACCACAGGTTCCTCTCCTAAGTTTTGATTAAGCATGGAGTTCTGAATTTGAATCCTTAATGAATATAGTGAGTGCTGGAGTTATAGAGTTAATGTCTACAAGTGCTCAACTTCTACATGTGATATGTTTTATTACCCTGATAATCAGTTAACTATTTTTATCTCACCAAATACATTTGTTAATGTACCTCACAGAATATTATGAATGAGTGGCAGTAATTACAGTCTATCATTGATCATGGGCCTTGTTAAAGTATGATCATACATAAAATTCATGTTTTCCAGTGCATTGCAGAGTTTGAAGAATGAGTCTAGCAATTAAATAAATAAATAACTTAAAATAAAAGTGGGAAGCAAATCCTTTCTTGTTCATCTCAGTATCTTATGTTCATCCTTATATCATGAAATGAATTGTTCAGAATTAATAGATTATGTAAATTTAAATATTATTTATAAATTTAAGTTTAAATTTCTATTTTTCTGGTATTTTTTTTACCATTATTTTTCTGGTTCAAGACAGAACAAATATTTGAATCTAAGACATGTTACTAACTAATCATCACTGGGCTATTCTAGAGGTATAATGTTTTACCTGCATGCCAACCTCAATGGAGATTGTTCGCGATGAAACCTCGCCTATGCCCAGCATCCTTGCAAGTATGTAACCGAATAAATACCCAGAAGCATGAAGAATGCAGGAAGCTAATATAACTTGTCTTCCAGACATGAGGATTGCAGAAGAGCTCTGGGCAATGGCATGTCCACATAAAACTGCAACGGTCACTACAGCAATAGGTGGCATCAATGGGTTGAAAAGTTTAACAATAGGCTGGAAAAACTGATTCAAAACAGCACCACCCAGCACAGGTAGGAGAACAACCTGTTTGAAATGAGTGACAATTATAATCACATCAAAGAAAGAAGATATTTGAGATTAGCTCAGTAATTAAACGAGAAATGGAATGTAGTTGTAAGCAAGATTTGGATCTAGCTAGTTAAATGTTAAAGAAAAAAAAGGAAAGCCATTAAAGCAGATATAGAAATAGGAAACTTTTGATAAGATATGTTTACCTGCATAGTTGATACCACCAAGTCAGCTGCATTCACAGCTACATATTTACCAGCTAGTTTTGCTGTCAGGAAAGGTGTCATGACCTGAAACATTAAAGGGAAAGATAAAAATGGGTGTGAGAGAGGGAAAAAAGCTTTAACGGAAACCTAAAAGATAACTAATTAGTTTTCCTCAATGCAACATTAGAATCATGCTCAAGAAGTTAGCACATGAATTGTACACAAAATAGTCCCAGTGACAATTTTCCATAGAGCTTTGTGTAAGGTCTTGTTTCTTGATGATATCTTCTTTACTTGGACAAATTTTTGTTATTGTCTTCACTCTTCAGTCAAAGACAACATGCAAGATTTATCTGATATAAAACGTGTAAATTCAATACAGTAATAATTAATTGTTATGCCTTTACATGCAGGTTTGATATCGCACAATCCAGGCATCACTCAAACCAAGAATCAAAATTAAAACAGTAATCATTATACCACAGCGGCAAAAGTGCTCGCAGCTGTCATTAACACAGAGAGCGCCACATTGCCTCTAGCAAAATAAATAGATCATTAGATCTACTGGTCCTTGGTATGCATAAAATGAGCTGTCAGAAAATTCTGAGAAGCAGTGTACCGTGCAAGATAAGTAACAATGTTACTAGCTGTACCTGCAAACATAAGACATTACTTTGAACATGTGGAGGATGAACTAAGGGGTATAAACAACCAGGATAATTACACATACCACCAGGGCAGCATCCGACCAATATAAGACCAGCTGCATAATGTGGTGGCAGATTTAAGAGTTTGCTTACAAAAAATGCAGAAAATGGCATAACCTGAAAATTGTCATATATTACATTCTAACAAAGTAAATAATATTCATACTTATGTACAAAAGGGTAAAAGAAATATTTGATACAAACAAGAATAAATCGCCATGAAAAAAATTGTTCAGTGTACCAGTAAATTGAGAAGAAAAAGAAATGCATCCTTAAATGCAAGGATAAATGGCCATGAAAAAAATTGTTCAGCGTGCCAGTAAATTGAGAAGAAAAAGAAATGCATCCTTAAATGCAAATCATAGGAGCAAGTGGCAACATATCATTGGTATCATCTAAGCAAAAAGAACTTGAAACTGTCCCATCTAGCATGATAAATACATGACAACTCAATGCTCAAGCGGTTAACTTCTTATCCATGGAATTAAATGCAACAAACTACGAAAGATTGCTAGTAGCAAGAACTATCTGGTACAAGATATAGTTAGATAGTTAAGGACATGAATTATCCTCTCTTAAATTAAAGAATATAAAATTTCAGCTCTTTAAAAGTATACTAAGATTGGAGATAGATAGCTGGCTTGAGTGCTTTGGCTATTGATGAATGGCCATCATTTCTGCAACATTCAAAAATTGGGCATGCTACTCACTATCATAATTGAAGATTATGCCAGCACCTAGGATAAGTTTAGTAAAATAAAGCAGTACCTCAGGCATGTCCAAAATTTTTGAGCATGTCGAAGTTTTGGAAGTAGTATCTAATCGACCCAGCATATTTGAAGCTTGAACATCATTCATTAACAAATTGATTGCGTATGGTTTTATCAAAGAAGTCATCTCCATGAACATGAATGAATTTACCAAAAACTAATAATTAAGCACAGACTAAAGGGTGGCCATATTTGTTGGTTCAATTCATGTAAACCTGGCATGCTTCTTCTGCAACCAATGCATAATGATGGATTAAGGAGACAACTCCCTCCGTTCCTAAATATAACATCACTTTGGGGAAGTGGATAAGTTCCTAAATATAAGATCACTTCCTATTTTATCTCAAGTTTTGCCTAGACTACCCTTATACTCCATCTTTTCATTGAAAACCCCTCCTCCTTTTAAAGTTAAGTAATTGTGGGTTATTTTGGGCAGATCATGTAATTTTATTGCCTTCCTTAATTTCCCCAAATTAGCCAAAGTGATCTTATATTTAGGAACGGAGGGAGTAGCTTCTAAGGTAAACACACTAACCAAATACTGAAGCACAAAACCGGAGAGGACCTCCTTAGGCATAGCAAGAGCTCCACGAAGATCATCAAGAGTAAGAGTCATACCCATACCAATCATAATAGCAGTCAAACCAGCAATACTCAATTTAGGAGTAACCCATTGAAATGAAGTAGGCCTATACAAGCCCAAAGCACACCCAAGTGCAACCCACAAAGGAAATGCAGTAGACATAACCTCTCCAACAAGCTCCAACCAATCCCCAAAGCTCCTTCCACCACCATTTCCACTTCCATTTCCATTATACCCAGTTGATGAAACACCACAAAGAAGAGGATTTACATAGCTTGGCCTATGAGTTTGATGGGTTTTCAATGATATACCAAATGATTTGTGGTGTGGAGGGAGTTGAAAGGAGGGAGTTTTTGTGGAAGTGAGATGTGGGGTGGTTCTTGAAGAGTGTAATGAGAGGAGGAGGGGTTTTCCATGGTGGGATGTTGAAATTGATGGTAGCATTGGATTGATTCTTCTAAAGTTGTTGTCTTTTGGAAATGTTGGATCAGATTAACAGTATAAACACCGAAGTTGATGCACTTTTTTTATACAAAGAAGTTGATGCACCTTGGTGACTGAGGTGACTGACAAAGACGAGTTTTTCCCAGTGCTTCTACCTTCTTTGGCTGTTTGTTTTAACTGTTACACCCTGCAGACACAGTAATACAGAAGTCTAGTTGCTAAAAGTCAGCAAAGAGAATGCTCAATGGGAAAATAAGAAAAATGTATTGAATGATAAGAAAATATAAGGTTTAGACAATATAGGGTTGAGTTTTTATAAACTAAAATCATTCAACTTTTGGTTTCTTATGTTACTATGGTCAAAGGGAGTCCTAAACAATAGAGAAGACTCCAAGAGTGTTCATTGTTGATATTTTCATGATAGGTGAGCGAGGAGAAGTGGAGTGTGCAATAATGTTTTTCCCTTTTTAGTTTTTAGGGTGAAGACCTAATTTTGATACATTAAATGAGGAATAAAAATAGTACATAACCATTGAAAATGTCACAAATGATCCTCAACTCTTAAGCATAGGATCAAAAATGATATTTCATTGATATGACAATAAGATTACCCTTCAAAATTTCAAAATGCATTGATAAAAAAACTAAAACTGAACCCAATGACAGCAGGGCATGACAAAAATGTTCTTATAAGGAGTTGCCTAAGTACACGGGTGGCCACCACCACACATCATCAGCTTCTCTTCAAATCCCCCTCCTCAACCACACATCACTAGAATTTGAAGTTGCAATGGCGGTGACAAAGAGAAGTAGTGTTTCTTTACCAAGACCACCATATCGTGAGCTCATACATGAAGGGCTACTTAGGTATTGCAAGTGACATGGGGTAACAACTAGTTCAACAGTTGAATCGTGGTCAAACAACAATCCATGTAGGAGGTTTATGAGTTTTATGGGTTCGATGACTATATTGTTTCTTTTGTTTTTTATTTAAATTAAAACATGTGACAAACTAATGTATTTATTTGTCATGTCAAATGACACATGACTGACTTCATGACACTTTATGGCATAATAAATGGTTGTTACCTTAAATTAACAGTGTTAAAATTTTTCACCACTTTTGAAATTTAATGGTAGTTTTACTTCAAAAAATTTTACACTCGTAATTTTGCATATTCGTGACAATTACATGGATATTTTTGCACTTTAACCCTACTTTTTTTTTTATAAAATGACAATATATTAAGTCCACATATACAAGCCTATCTAATACCAATGTTGTAAAAGCCGAACCGGAAAGCGAGTCGGAAAAGGCTTCGGGTCATGGTTCAACACATTCTAACAGCTCAAACCGATGATTGGACCGGATAACCGTTGAGACGGAATGTGAAGCAGTCGACGATTGAACCGGTCCAATCGTCCGGTTCAGTCCGGTTCTTACAACACTGTCTAATACAAAAGAAGATAGAAAAATAGGCTGATTGTCTGAATTACCTATTTCATCTTTTTCACCCATTTTGTTTTGGGAAAATTAATTTTAGGTCCCACACATAATATTGAAAAGGTCCCACTAATTGACCACATTAAAATAGTATCATGATACTCCCTCCGTTCCTAAATATAGGACCTAGATCACTTTTTTGAAAAATACTAAAAAAAGCAAAAAAATAAGTTAATTATAAATTGGTTTACCTAATTTTTTTTTCTTAAACAAGTTTATTTTACCTATAAGCTAATGGATAATCTAAAAAGATATCAAATATATCATGATTTAATAACCTATTTCACAACTTTAATCTTTCCAAAAAAAAAAGTTATCTAAGTCTTATGTTTAGGAACGGAGTACTATAAAAAAACTTTTATGCTCAAAAAAAAGTTATTTCATTTTCATTATGTTACAATAAAAAAACTTTTATGCATTTTTGTTAAATTAAAGAAAACAAAGTTAAGATCTTCAATTTGCTTTGTAACATAATTAAAGGATGACACTACTTTAATTTGGGTAATTGGTGTGAGTGTGTGACCTTTCCAGAATCATGTTTGGCCTGTTTGGATTTAGTTTCTGGAGAATAGCTTTTGTGAAAATAGCTTTTTGAAAATAGTTTTTAGTATAATAGCTTTTCTAGGAAATAGATTTTGATAAAATGAGAGTGTTTGGATTAAGTGATAGTAGAATAACTTTTTGAATGTCAAATTACTAAAAAGGACAATTTTGCCAACTAACTTGAAGAAAGAAGAGGAAAGAGAAGGGTAATTTTGGGTGAGAAGAGTAATGACTCTTGGGTAATAGTTTTTGGGTGTGAAAAGTAAAAAAAACTAACTTTTAGATTTTGGCTTGAAAATGAGGTTTGGAATGCAAAATAGTTTTTCCAATTTTTTGGATTGTTTGGGAGGAATTGTTTCAAAACTTGGTTTGATTGTAGAAAAATTGTTTTTGAGGTTATCCAAACAGGCTCAATTTTTTAGATGAGTCATGAAATTAATTTTGGATTATGTTGCTTAGATGAGACATGAAATTAATTTTGGATTTCCCTTTTGTTTTCCCCCGCTGTACCTTTGGTTATTTTCATTTCAAAGCAATCGCCATGTTCTAGTGATACGTCTCTGCGCCAGGTTTTCCTTCTTCAAATTTTCGGAATCAATGTTTCACTTTCTCACAAGACTCATTCCTTCCAGGAGCCAAATCTCTCCTTCACAATTTCACCATCTACTTTCCCTTCCAAACCAACACATACCATCCACTATCAGGTACTGCACTTCACTTTCATCAAATGCTCATTCATTCACAGTCTCATATCTCATTCACACGTGTGGCTTCTCACCCCAAGAGGCCAATTCAGCCACCAAATATGTCACCTTTGAAACCCCACAAAAACCTGACCTTGTCATCAACTTCTTAAAAACCCATGGTTTCTCAAAACCCCAGATGCTTCGTTTCATCAAAGAAGCCCCACAGATACTTAGATTTGATCCCCACAAAACTTTTCTCCCCAAGATTGAATTTTTCAAATCCAAAGGCATTCCTGACTCTGACATTCCTAAGCTTTTGTGTAGCCATTCAACCATTATGAGGAGAAGCTTGCATAAGCATGTAATTCCTTCCTTTGATTTCTTCAGGGCTTTGTTTCAATCTGATGAACAGTTCATTAAGTCTCTCACACGTTTTGCTGGTGTTCTTCTTCACTATGACACACGTGTGTTGCATAATATTAAGGTATTAAGAGAAGCTGGAGTTCCTGAATGTAATGTTGTTAAATTGCTTGAGCTTTATCCTAGGACTGTTACTACAAATGTTGATAGATTCAAGATGATTGTGAAGGAGGTTGGTGAAATGGGTTTTGATCCTTTGAAGTATTTATTTGTTATGGCTGTTATTGCATTGTCTTCAGTGAGTAAAGCTACATGGTTAAAAAAGGCTAGTGTTTACAAGAAGTGGGGATGGTCAGATGATGACATTGTTATTGCTTTTAGAAGGGCTCCAAATTGTATGAATATATCTGAGGATAAAATTGATGCTATTATGGATGTTCTTGTTAACAAATTGGGTTGTCCACCTTGCAGTATTCCCAAATTTGCAGTGGTTTTGTCGCTTAGTTTGAAAAAGCGAATTGTTCCGCGGGCTTATGTCATTGAGGTTTTGTTGTCTAAGGGTCTGGTGAAAAAGAAAACCTGTCTTTCAAGATTTTCCTACACTGAAAGGAACTTTTTGAAAAGATGTATCATGAGTCATGGGGAAGAAAGTGCTGAACTTCTGAAACTGTATCAGGCTAAACTGGATCTTAAAGGGTGAATGTAAAATGAAGGATGAAGTCTTAATTTAGGTCATGGGTATGGAATGAGGTAGAACATTGTCACTGATTTTGTCTTCTAATTTTTGTTAATTTCATTCTTGTTTTTTTGACTTGCTTTAATTTAGCTTCAATGTGAGGAGTTAAATCTCTCAAGGGTTGTCCATAAACTGAAACTTGTCCCCCTTTGAATTTGATCTGAGGTCCTGGGTTTCAGAATCTTACCTGTGAGGTCATCATGTAACATTCCTTTCATTTTAATTTTTTAGTAGAAGATATTTTTTTGTACAAGGGAAGGTCTTGGATTTTCCTTTCCATTATGTTTTTCATTATGTTGTGCTCTTTGGAACATTCCCTGGGCATATGCAAGGATTTGGTTTGGTCTCTTAGGAACACAATTGGTCTTTCAATTACCTTTGAACAAGGCTGTTCTTCCTGTTCTGCTGTTATCAGCTGAATTTCTTGTTATTGATGTATGGCGATATGGGAATTCAAACAATTGTTACAATGGCAACTTATCACTTACAAGTCTTTTTCCAAGGTTCTGTGCATAACTAAGTTGGCTAGTTAGGAATGGTGTTCACATTAACCTCTTCAGTTTTTTATGATGGCCTTTGCTGTGTGATCGCCCACTTTCTATTTCTTCTTTTTTTTTTGGTTAATCACCGCCCGGTTTAATCCGGACTCGAGGAGTAGGAGTGTTGCCCACATAGGCAAGATTGTCCCCTCTCCCAATGAGAGCGCTTCCCGGGAATCGAACACGCGTTTTCATCCTTACGGGGGTTGTAGCCCACTTTCTATTTCAACAGTCGGTGATTTGTTACTGCATGACTTGGATGCTGAATGTGCAGTTACATCGTCGACTTTATTCTTCGTTGATAGCAACTAAAATTTTAGGTACTCCTCTCTTTTTGCTTGGATGGTATCCTTGCTCTGAGAGGAAATAGTTTGGGCTGATATAAAGTTGCTTATTTCCAGGGGATTGTTTACACCTTAGAATTGACTTCAATTTATTCTTGAAGCAGGTTGAGAAAATGAGACTCATTCCAAGACTGAGTTATATTCTTACAGAGACTTCTGTTGGGTTCTTTAACGATTAAATAAACTATGTATAATCATCGCTTGCAGGTGGATACCTCATGGTTGTTTTGTTCTTCAACAACAAAAGCTATATTTCATTTGTTTTTCAATGTGACTGATCTTGTACTACTTAGTTAGCATTTCCTATTCTTGAGGCACATCTACCTATTTGGTTGATGCATACTTTTTTTCAAAGTCTACAGCTAGTTGCTCAGACAATTTATTGGGTACATTGTTTATCTGTGGCACTGTAGGAACCAACAACTTGCAAAAAAAGAACATATTACTCCTTGAGGTGTGATTAAAATGATATCACCTCAAATTAGTTGTCATGGCTTTCAACATGATCTCACTAAAAGGTAGCATCTCAGATCATCCTTATTTCTACCTAATTGGATTTCAAATTGTATTCCTATAACAAATTCTTGGTTTATTAGAGTTTGCAAGTTATCCTAGTCTATGGCATCTAGAGGGGGCATGTTTCAGAGTAAAGTATTATTTTATAAATCCTTGCTAAAAAAACATTTTCAACATTAGAAGATTTCACGAGAAATGGTGTGTTGTCTATTCTCATATTGGGAAGACTCCTTAACTCAGATTTAAAAAAAAAAAAAGGAGACAATTCATCCTTTATACAGCTTGACCTTGCATGTAGAGGTAATGTCTTGAAGAAATGTTTACAGGGAAAGTATCATTGTTTACTTGCTCTCGAGTAGTCATAAATAATTGACCCACATTTAGTAAAAAAAAGTGCCCCCTCACTCCTCTTCCCTAGTTAATTACCCCTAAAATTTATGACATGAAGATCCATTTAATAAATAGGTCAGGTCATGTTGACCCTGTGAGGCCTTAAACTGATCAAATGCAATGGTGTAAAAATTAGACTGAAAGGTGAACAAAGAGGGCTTTGGGAAACAGTTTTGCATGATTGGATCGGTTAGATCGATGGTCGAGCCGATGCCGAAATAATTAAAGAAAATTATCTTTTAAATATATCTTATATATAAACATAGAAATAAATTATGATCGTTTAATATCTTAATTTTTAATAAGAGATTATTGACTGAGAAAAATATAGTCATTAGAAACTTAGCAAGTAAATCAATTTTTTGTATTTGGTTATGCGAAAAGGCGAAATAATTAATATTTTTCTAGTAAAATAAACAATAATACTCCCTCCGGTCATAAATATAGGACCTAGATAGCCTTTTTTGGGGAGATTAATGAAGGATCAATTTTAGATGTCTTTCCAATAATACCCCTCCTTAATTAGTTTAGTTACTTAGTAGCTCTTTCTCCTCTATCAAAGGAGTTGTTAAGAAGAAGAAAGGTAATTTAGGAAAAAAGGTGACAAAAAATGTATCTAGGTCTTATATTTAGGACCAAAATAAAGTCTCTATCTAGGTCCTATATTTAGGACCGGAGGGAGTATATATGATTGAGTAATATATATTTACGATTAAACAATAAAATAAATAATAGTATATTTCCCGTTCTTAAATATAAGATCACTTTAGAATTTCAATTTGTTCCTAAATGTAATATCATTTTCTAGTTTATCTTAACAATTCCCAAATTAACCCTAATAATGATTATCTATGATGACAAGCAAGAGAGAGAGAGACAGTGAAGATAAAGATATATAGTTATGATAAATTAGTAATATTATGTGTTAATAACCAGTTTAACTAATATCTTTAATTTAATGAAATTAGGGAAATTGATTTTATATTTAAGATAACGTAGAAAATCTCAATCAATCACAATAGGCAACGATGGACTAACCATTATACCTTATCCATTCTTAAATATAGGACCTAATTTACTTTTTATGGAAAAATCTTAAACAAAGTAAGCTACTTATAAATTTTTTTAAATATTTGATATATAAACTAAATTTAACAAATAATCTATACGCGCGTGTGTTAGGGTCTTTTAAGGATTTTCGCTTGACTAAACCAAAGTATATGCTCAATGTATTGTGACTTGTGAGAATAGTAAATATGGAAGCTGCTCAATGTATTGTATGAAACACAAATCAATTTATTTCTGAGAACAGTGAAGCTTTGTTTTTGGGTTTAACGAAAGCTCTGCTCAATCCCATGTTGTTGTTTCTCAGAAAAATCATTCCTTTTCATAAGCATATCCTCAACACAATCTCTTCTTCAACTTCTCAACAATTTCTCTGCCTTCAAACCCAAAGGCTATTATCTGCTATTACTAATCTCAGCTACTTCTCTACTTCACTTTCATCCAATGACCCTTCTTTCACTGTTTCATATCTCATTCACACGTGTGGTTTCTCACCCAAAGAAGCCACTTCAGCCACCAAATATGTCACCTTTGAAACCCCACAAAAACCTGATCTTGTCATCACTTTCTTGAAAAATCATGGTTTCTCAAAACCCCAGATTCGTCTTTTCACAAAAGATGAGCCACGATTCCTTAAATGTGACCCCCACAAAACCTTACTCCCAAAGATTGAATTTTTCAAATCCAGAGGCATTCCTACCTCACTTATTCCCAAGCTCTTGTGTAGTCATCCCAACATTATGAAAAGAAGCTTGCATAAGAAGCTTATTCCTTCCTTTGATTTCTTTCAAGCTTTGTTTCAATCTGATGACAAATTCTTCAAAGCTCTCACACGTTTCTCAGGTATCCTAATTGGTCATGACACACGTGTGTTGCCTAATTTGAAGCTATTAAGAGAAGTAGGAGTTCCTGAATCAAATATCATTCTATTGCTGCATGCTTATCCTAGGACAATTACTAAATGTAGTAAACGATTTAACATGATTGTGATGGAGGCTTTGGAATTGGGGTTTGATCCTTTAAAGTATCGCTTTGTTACAGCTGTTAGTGCATTAACTTCACTAAGCAAAGTTACATGGTTGAAAAAAGCTAATGTTTACAAGAAGTGGGGGTGGTCAGATGATGACATTATTGCTGCTTTTAAAAAGTTTCCTAGATGTATGAGTATATCTGAGGATAACATTGATGCCACTATGGAGGTTCTTGTTGAAAAATTGGGCTGTCCACCTTCTAGCATAATCAATTATGCAATAGTTTTGTCACATAGTTTGAATAAGCGAATTGTGCCTCGGGCTTCTGTCATCCAAGTTTTGTTTGCAAAAGGTCTGGTGAAAAAGGAAAACTATCTTTACAGATTTAACTGCAGTGAAAGGGAATTTTTGAAAAAATGTATAATGAGTTATGGGGAAGAAAGCAGTGAACTCCTGAAACTGTATCAGGCTAAACAAGATCTTAAAGAGTGATAGTAAAATGAAGGATGAAGTGATAGTTTGGGTTATGGGTATGGAATGAGATGAACAAGTCCATTGTCACTGTATTTTTGTCTTCTGACATTTGTTAATTTCACTCTATTGTTGTTTTTGGTTACATGAATTTCACCTGAAGTTCTGGGTGTCACTATCTTTTCTGTGAGGTTATGTAAGATTCCTTTCCTTTTTGTTTCTTAGTGGAAGATATCTGTGAGGTTTCCATTATGTTTTTCTTTATGATGTGCTCTTTGGAAGATTCCCTGGGCATAAGAAAGGATTTGGGTTGGGCTCTTTGGATAACAATTTGTATATCATTTTCCTGCAAACAAGTCTGTTTTTCTGCTGCTGTTGCTATCAATTTTAGATTTATAGTCTTCCCTCATGGCAGAATTTCTTGTTATTGATGTATGGCTGGCTATATTGGAATTCAAGCAATAGTTACAATGCCAACTTATCACTTATGAGTCTTGTTCCAGGTTCTGTGCATAACAAAGGTTTAAGTAAGATTATATTCATCAATTGATGAGATCGTTCTGCCTCTTTTGCAGTGCTGAGTTTCTTTTCGTGCATTAACTTGTCAGTCTATCTTGGTTTTCGCCTTAATTTATGTTGGCTATGAACAATTCAAAATTAGTAGTCTGAAGTCTGAACTACACATTTCAATTTCTTTAGCTTTATTTGAGCTTAATCCTTAAGATAAATTATTAACTTCTCTGTTCCATGCTGACTAGAATATTGCAAAAGTTGCTACCATCTTGTCATTGCTGTCTCATATCCCCTATTTTGTAGTTTCATGAATGCATCCACACTATTTCAGGAATTTCAGTCTGTGATTATTTTCAATCTCAGGACTCTCACCCAAATACCCAAATACAGGTGTTATAGGAACAAATTTTTGTCAAAGACATGAGTCTAATGGTACAAGATGTACTCTTTTGTGATGGGGAGTGGCAGGGCGGCCGAGGAGGTGACAGTGGTGGTGATGGTGAGGAGGGTGTGACTGAAGGGTAAGAAAGTGATGAGTGTGAGGAAGAAGTGAAGAAAATATAAATAAGAAGAATATATGAGTCTTGTATGCAATTTAACAAAGTTTTTTGAATGTTGAACATAATTGACTATCAAGTTAGGATAAAATTAGCCCACATTGGAAGGGTGGAAATATGTCAGTTGTTAGTTCAGGATGTCTAATGGTATAGAGTGGTTACTTTAAAGGCAAATAAATGCCTTTACTCTTAAACTACATAAATCAGGATCCAATCTTATTTTATCTCAAGAGTTTAGCATATGATGTGTGAGTATTTAAATTTTTTTTTATATCCATTTTAACTTACAAGTATTATAAAAGAGTAAACTTGAACAAACATTACAAAACAAGATTTTTATCTACGCGCGGAACCAATTTTGCTTTACATGCGCATTGCGCGGAATCAATTTTGCTTAAGACATTGTTAAACTTTGTTAAAGCATACAATAGTTCATCGTTATTCATGCATATGCATAAAATTTTATTGAAATATAGTGGCATACTAAGATAATGAATAACTCAGAATTTATTTTGTCACTTAAAAGTGAAATAGTAAAATACAAACTTTCAAGTATTTTAATTTTGGAAAACCTCTCTATAAACCACATTTGATGTTTTTTTTTGTACTTCTTCTTTCTTCATCTAATATGAGAATTTTCAATCCATTAACAACTACCTTCGCACACGACAAAACCACATACAACTGACCAAGTGAAAAAATAGGATTTGATAAATACAAACCTATGATAGACATTGATTGTTCCTAACTTTTGTAATAGTCATTGCAAATGAAATAAAATGGAATGATAATTAATGATATCATGTGATGATAATTAATTTATTAATATCCTTAATCCAACCAAATTAAGTATAAAGGACTTATATTTAAAATCAGAGATAGTATATTGTATGCAAATAAACAATTCTTCAAAAAGGTAATTTTTTAAAACAAAATCTCATGAATCTTTTTATTATGTATCTAAAAATAGGACCTTATTTTCACAAATATATTACAAATTGTGGTGAGTGCATAATTTATTGATAATAGCCCTTTGGTAAAGAGTAAATGTGCAAATCCCCGTGAAAGTATACCAAAAGTGCAAATCCCCTTTGATATGTTTTTAGGTGCAATATTACTTCGGAAGTGAAATTTTTATGCAATGTCCCCCTCCGTTAGGTCTAATGATTAACGTCGTCCGCTATCGCTTATGTGGCAGATGACGTGGATGTGGGCCCGCCAAAAAGTGACACGTGGCTAAGTAAAGATGAAATGTTCAATGATGTTATTTGTTGACTCCTTTACATAAAAAGTTACAAAAGTGAAACTATCCTAGGTGACTTATTTAAGTGACATCAAGGATGATTGAAACAATAGAAATGTTCAATGCTGTCATTTGTTGACTCCTTTGCATAAAAAGTTAAAAAAGGGAAACTATAAACCAGCAAGAAGCCTTGTGTATGATGTAAAAATATAAACATGATGGGATCTACAAATGTTAATTAGATTCAAGCCTTGAGTATGATGTAATAATATAAACATGATGGGATCTACAAATGTTAATGAGATTCTCCTATTCATTAGTGGTCTTTATGCCATGCTTTACTATCACTGTCACTCTCATCATTCAGTATATATACTATGATTGAGGCAGTAAGAAAACAATTGATCTAAGTAGGTCTTTGTCACATTTTTTCCTTGCATGTTTAAGTTTACAACAAAAGTCTAGTAAACCCAAATAACAAGAAGTGCAGTAGTTTGATCTATATATAAAAGTTAACATATTCCAATTAGAAAATTAAAAAGGCATGAAGCAAATATACTCAATTTCTCCATTATAGATAACAAATTTAAGGAGCATATCGTTCAGAAAGCAATATACTCCCTCCGGTCCTAAATATAGGACCTAATTGACTTTTTTGAAAAATCCTAAAAAATCAAAAATAAGTTAATTATAAATTGATTTACCTAATTTTTTCCCTTAAACTAGTTTATTTTACTCATAAACTAATGGATAATCTATAAATATATCAAATATGTCATGATTTAATAGACTATTGTGCAACCTTAAACTCTCCAAAAAAAAAGTCATCTAGGTCCTATATTTAGGACCGGAGGTAGTACTATATAATTTTCCCTCTTGTGCTTCACATACTAGCAACTACTCATAGATCACACTCTTCTCACACGATAACCTTTCTTTCACATTTATAGTCTACTAAGCCACCAACAAAATTCATACTGCAAGAACTATACTACATCATCCATTAAAATTCACCATGTTTTTAGATTATACATAGAAGACTAAAATAAAGTTTAAAATAACAAGCAATTAGTTTCTCCATTCCAGATCAAAGGTACAACCAAAACATTAAAAGGTTTGAGAGAACCAAAATAACTATGAGGAAAAGAAATCTAAATGCAGACATGATGATCATATTTCAGGGCAAGGCTATGCAACCTAGTTGTTGTTCCAAACAGAGACAAGGCTCATCTCATAATTGCAAACACCACTATCGACACTTAGATCATTGAAATCCCTCCTTTCATTAGTGATGAGATTGAACAAAGTAAGGCCACCACCCAGCCTTGCATTAATGCAGGCTAATTCATGTTTCCAAATGAACACAGGAAATAACCTCCCTGCCATTGGCCCAAACTTATATTTCTTAACGGGATCGAATCTCAACAGCTTCCCTGATTCACTAGTAACCTCCTCCATCACACACACACTAATGGAAAGCAATCCATGTAACTCTATACTTATGGCGTGAACCTCAAGTTTGTTATCATACACACCAAGACCAATCGGAGACACACGTTCAATTGGTTCAAATGTAGACACAGCAATTGGTGTTAATGTGAACACTTCAGTGGCTACATTGAAGGAAACTATCATATATGAAGTATCCCATTTTTTAAACCAATAAATAGTCTCATCAATATTCACAGGACTAGAAGTGAATCTTCTAAACATTCCAAAATTCCCAAATCTAAATTCCAGTTCCTTCCACAGACCAGTCCTTAATGAAAACACCTCTACTCCATTATAATCAAATTGATCCTCCTCCATTTTACGCCACGCTTGATTATAAAATCTCACTATCTTATAATCATTAACAATGCTACTATACCCAAATCCAAATCCATATCCACAGGATCCTCCACAATCAATACTTGTTAAGGGTATTTTTCTTACCTCTCTAATCACTGGATTCCATACTCCAATTGAACTCGAAGTTCTGCAGTCACCGTTGTCGCGGATACAAATGAGGCCATTACATGAACCAACGATTTTCCATGAATTCCTCAAGGAAATGGGAATGTGGAGAGGTTCAGAGATTTCCATGTTATGATTAAGCAAGGATAGTAAATAAGGGAGGTCATTCATTCGTTGATGGAGGAGGAAAGGGTTGTTGTGAAGAGGGTTAGAACGGTAATTGTCATATATGAAGGATTGGGTTTTGAAGAGAGTTTTCCATTCTTTACACACACATCGAAAGCGGAGGATGGATTTGACGGGAAGGCGCTTGAGAATGTTGAGGATTAGCTCACTGGGTAGAAATGGAAGGTCGCTTATTATGCTTCCACTTGCCATCGCTGTTGCTCAAACCAAATAGGGTTTCATAGAAGTATAGTACTGTGTTTGGAGGACAGTTTCGTAAATAAAAAAAAACAACGTTATCAATTGTTTGACTCATTGTCTTTATAGTTGACTAGTTGGGTTACCTTTGACATGATGAAATTGAAGACTTTTTTTTTTTTTTGCCAGGGATGAAATTGAAGACTTGGAAGTAGAGTTGAGGTAGAAAGTGAAAATTAGGCTGCTTATTATTCAAGATTTCATTCCTCTCGTCGCTTTTATAAAGAATTTTAAGAAAATAAAATAAAATAACTTATTTGACTAAATATAAGATCACCTTCCCTAATTTGAGTAGATTAAGGAAATTAGTTAATTTAGTTATTTACACATGATATTACCAATTTATCTCAAGCATATACCTTTATCATCACTCTCCCTCTTTTTCTTATTATTATAGATAAACATTGTAGGGTCAATTTGGAAAAAAGTTAAGAGAAGTTAGAAAATGATCTTATAGGTAGGTAAAAGTTGAATTTCAAAATTGATCTTATATTTAGGAACTGAGGGACTAATAGGTAATCTAAAAATGCAAAAGTATGTTTTAGGTCTCTTAAGACCTTAACTTTGGAGACAGTTATGTTTAAGTTTTTAATTTTGAAAAGTGTGTTTTTAGTCTTTTAACATTATACAAAGTCATCTTTTAGTCATTTTTTTTATCAAAGTAATCTTTTAATCCTTTAACTTTGAAAAATGTGTTTTTAATCTTTTCAATTTGAGTTCAAGTATGTTTTTGGTTACTTAATTTTGCACAAAGTTATGTTTTAGTTTTAACTTTGAAATTGGAAGAGAACAAAAACATACTTAAGCCTTTTTTGAGCGGGGAAGAGAAAAAAAACATATTTAAGCCTTTTTTGAAAGGGGAATAGAACAAAAAAAATACAAGCCTTATAAAAATTTATTTTTTTCTTCATATTTTATTTTCAAGGGTGAAATTGCACTTAAAAGTATTTAGGGGATGATTTGCAGCTTTTAGAAACTTTCGTGGTGTATTTGTACATTTACTTAGCCACGTGTCACTTCTTGGCGGACCCACAATCCATATCATCTGTCACGTGGGCATTAGGAGGTGACGTTAATTATCAAACCTAACGGAGTGAGACATTGCACAAAAAATTTAACTTTCTTGGTTGCATCTAAAAATATATCAGGGTATTTAAATTAGGTATAATATCTTGTATGTAGAATTAGAGTGAGTCATAATTCAAGTAAACTTAAATATAGTGAAAATTAGATAAAGTGTTGATTAATTAAGAGAAAAGAGGTCCTACAGTTACCAAGAATAATAAAGAAATTTATATAAAAAAAGAAGGGCGAAGGCCCAAAAATGACACATAGCTATTGGTCAAGGAACAAAAATGGTACATAACTATTTCAAGGTACAAAAATGATACACATCTTTTACCATGTGATCAAAATTGATATTTTCACTAATATGACAATAATATTAGACTTTTTTTAATCAAAAACAATAATATTAGACATGAAAAGTCCAAAATGTCATTACAAATTAATAGTTACCCGGTAAAAGTTTATTTAATTATAAGAGCATTTATTTAATTATGTAGCATCTATTTACATAAGCATTCCCATGATTTTGTTATAAAATGTGTTTTTTTTTTCTGGAAAACAAAACAAAGCAAAACCTTAATTACTCCTATTTCATTCATGTATTCAAAGCAATTCTCATTCAAATCTCTGTGCCAGGGTTACAGCCAAGTTTTTCAGAGTCAATGTTAAGCTTTCTCAGAAAAACCATCCCTTCTTGGAGGCAAACCTCTCCTTCAACATTTCAAAATCAATGGCTGCTTTACACTGTTAGGTACTGTACTTCCATTTCATCAAATGCTCATTCTTTCACTGTTTCATATCTCATTGACACGTGTGGCTTCTCACCCCAAGAAGCTAATTCAGCCACCAAGTATGTCACCTTTGAAACACCACAAAAACCAGATCTTGTCATCAATTTCTTGAAAAATCTTGGTTTCTCAAAACCCCAGATTCGTCTTTTCACAAAAGATGAGCCACGATTCCTTTTATCTGACCCCCACAAAACCTTTTTGCCCAAGATTGAATTTTTCAAATCCAAAGGTGTTCTTAGTTCAAATATCCCTAAACTCTTGTGTGGTTGCCCCATCATTATGAGGAGAAGTTTGAATAATCACATAATTCCTTCCTTTGATTTCTTTAGGGGTTTGTTTCAATCTGATGAACAGTCCATTAAAACTATCACACGTTCACGTTTCTCTATCATTCTTGTTGATATAAAAACCCATGTTGTGCCCACTATGAAGCTGTTGAGAGAAGTAGGAGTCTCTGAATCAAACATAATCAAAATGGTGCAATTGTATCCTAGCACATTTAATATGAGTAATGCCAAAATCAAGATGATATTGCGGCAGGTTAAGGAAATGGGGATTGATCCTTCATTGCATCTGTTTATTATGGCTGTTAATGTGTTGTCGTCGCTAAGTACAGCGACGTGGTCGAAAAAGACTAATATTTACAAGAAGTGGGGGTGGTCAGATGATGAGATTATGCTTGCATTTAAAAGGTATCCAAAATGTATGAAGATATCTGAGGAAAAAATTGATGCAATTATGGAGATTCTTGTTCACAAATTGGGCTGCCAGCTTTCGGCTATTCCCAGTTATTCAGTAGTTTTCGCACTTAGTTTGAGTAAGCGAATCGCTCCACGGGCATCTGTCTTGGAAGTTCTGTTGTCAAAAGGTCTGGTGAAAAAGGATAGTTTGCTCTCAATATTACTCTACACTGAAAGGAAGTTTTTGGAAAGATGTATTTTGAGTCATGGGGAGGAAGGTAGTGAACTCATGAAACTGTATAATGCTAAACTAGGTCTTTCAGGGTGAATTAGGTTTGAAGATTATGGGTATTGAGTTAGAAGGAGCAAGTCTTTGGTCTTGAAATTTCTGTGTTTTGCTGCATGAACTTTATTGATCATCTCTTTTGTTATTTTTGTTTACTTTAATTTAACTTGGAAATGAGGGATCAAATCTCTCAAGGGATGTTCATAATGTGAAATTTCTCCCCCATTTGAATTCATCCCATGTCTTGGGTTGAGCAAGCTCATCTGTGTTGATATGTAATATTCCATTCATTTTTGTTTTACATAGAATATATTTTGTTGAACAAGGGAAAGTCTTGGTATATGCAAGGATTTGGGTTTGGATCTTAGGGGAAAAAAGCGGCCTGTCAATTATCTACAACAACAATCTTTTCTTGTTGTTTTACTGCTATCACTTTTAAACTCCCCCCACGGCAGCGTTTCTTGTTATTGATGTAGCCATGTGGGAATTCAAACAAAAGTTACAATGGCAATTCTTAACCTATGAGTGCTGTTCCAGGTTCTGTGCAAAACATGGTTTAAGTAACATTAGTCCATCAATTGTTGAGTTCCTTCTTCCTTGTTCAAGGTGCTGAATTTCTTCACATCCTTTTCTCTTCAGTGCATTACCTTGTCAACTTCTACCTTGTTTTTTTGTCTTGATTTATCTTGGATATGAACAATCAAAATCAGCAGCCTTCTCTACACACTGAGATGTCTTCATTATTTTAACTTAGTCCTCAAGTTATAACAGGTTGTTCGATAGAGATAGAAAGTGTATCCTTTAAATTATTTTTTTAAAAGAAGACATTTGTTTTGGGGGAGGGAGTGTAGGGGGGTTGGAAACATGTCTAAATTTCATTGAAATGAAATATACAAGCTGAATCTATGTAAGTGTCTCTGAATTCCTTTCTTGTTATGATAAACTACTCATTCTGCTGCTGCAAGGAGGGCATCATTAGGAGGGAGAAATGTCATTCAATTAATCAAAATCCAAATGACAGATTAGGGCACAGAATGAATTTTCCATGAATTTGATTTTTTTGTCTCCTTGACAAGTGATTCATTATACATGATTATTAACTATTTCCTTGATTATATTTACTAGTTTCCCTGCAAAAGAGACCCAAGATGGTTATGTTGAATGTGGGAAGACTAGTTCATGCTTTACAGTAAAAGTTTTGATGATGCTAATGAAAGAGAAAGAGAGAGAGTGTGGAGACTTAGGATTAAGAGACATTCCCTGGAACACAGGTTTTCCACATGTTAGATAGAAGCATAATGATGTTGTGTAATTAATATAACTGACTCCATCTGATGAGATATTACATGTAAAACTCTTTTTTTTTATATATATAATTACATGCAAAACTCTTGTTATTGCTTTATCCCATGGCATTTTTGTACACATGTTACTTTGAGGAGGACCTTAAATCTCATTAAATTTCTACTCAGATCTAACAAATTTCCTATTATACCTATATTTAATATTCGTCATACTAGTATTGCATGAAAACAAATTCAACACATAATAAATGAAGGGTAAACTTTTATATTCACAAGAAATATTTAATGAAGCTACTTATAAATAGGATCAAATAAAACCTTCTCTGTCTCCCTATAAGTGGTACTCCTATTTTATTTAAAAATGAATTAGTTATAGTTTATCTTTTAATTAGTCATTACTTTATCCGTTCCTAAATCACAATAGATTTTATGTATTATTAGATTATATTTTAGCTTATAAATCAAATCATTTAGTTTGTTCATCCATGTTTTTTGTGAAGCCTTAACTTAACTTTTGATTGAATAATAATAATTATAATAATAAAGGGTCGACTTAACTCGGGCTGGTGTGATGAGGATGTTATTGATGCTTTTAGGAGATGTCCCTTTTGTATGAAGATATATGAGGAAAAAAAGCAACCTGAAGAATAGCACTTCTTCTGAGCGACCTTCTACCCTCTCACATCCCACACCATCCTAAACCTAAGAGTCGAAGGAGAGAAGATCAAATGGAGGAGACAACACTTAGCAGTGACAAGCTTCTTCCTTTGAGGACATCGCAGACCAAAGCTCCTACCGGAAAAGCAAGGAGAAACATATCCGATGTTGACCTGGTTCACACCATCGGCTGGCCGCAAAGACAGAGACGTGGTTGACAGAGAATTGATTGGGTGAGATCAAGCAATGATTCTGGAGTTTATAACTCCTCATTAACATTCCCTCACGGGTTTCTTGTTGGAATGATAAACAACTTTGACACGCTACAAAAAAACGGGTAGATTGCCGGCGGTTATTTTTCCCTCGTGCCCCCAAGACTCTACGGCGGAAAAAATATCCGCCCGCAAAAATACCGAGGAAACGCTACGTGTTGGCGGATAAGTATATGCTTATGTGTGTCAAGAAGACGAAGAGAGTGAGGAGCAGAGGGGATGTCCGGTGGAATAATAGTTGGGAAAGGAGAGAAGAAAAGAGAGGCAAGAGAGAGTAGGGGGAGAGAGAGATAGAACACAAAAGAATAAGATAAAGAGAAAAGAGTGATAAGTCACATTGCATTGGACATGCTAATAACATTAATTGGGTTCAGAGATGCAATGTATGATAGTTAATTGGATTTATGGCTGACATCACAAAAAGGGGAACCACTTCTGCTCAATGTAAAACCCACACATATGGATCAGAAAATACTTGATATGTTTTATAAGGTGAAGGGGAAAAAAACTTTAGTGAAGCCACATTTAGAACCGGATCCATGTATGAAAGGAAAGGTGGTTCAAGTACAAGATTTTAAGGGTTATATTTGATGATTGATTGATTTAAGGGTTATATTTGATGATTGATTGATTGATTGATGATTGATTGATATTTGTTGGCGAGTCTGCATTTTAACCAATTATTTCTCCCTTATCCTTCATAAAAGACATTTTTGGGGAAGTTAATCTTGGTCTTAAAATCTAGTTATAATTATAATTTTTGTAATAGTGACCCAAAGTACTTTTTCATTCTACTCCAAATCTCAACAATAACGAAAACACATAATTAATAAAAGATGAAGAAACTTTCTCATATAAATCAATTTTTTTTATCCTCAAAATCATATAAGCATTATATTCACATTGCCAATAGAAATCTTTGTTTTTTTTGTTAATCACCGCCCGGTTTAATCCGGACTCGAGGGGTATGAGTGTTGCCCACATAGGCAAGGTTATCCCCTCTCCCAATAAGAGCGTTTCCCGGGATTCGAACACGCGTTCTCATCCTTACGGGGGTTGTAGCCCACTTATCAGCTCAACCAACTACCCATTGGTAACAGAAATCTTTGTTGCTAATACATGGAAAAATCCCAAGGGCTCAAAGAACCAAAGCTAAATCAATTTATCTTTTCAATGTATTTAAATAAGTTGTAATATCTTGTACGTAGGATTAGAGTGAGTCATAATTCAAGTAAACTTAAATATAGTGAAAATTAGATAAAGTATTGATTAATTAAGAGAAAAGAGGCCGTCTGTATCAAAAAGAAAAAGAGGCCGTACAGTTACCAGTAGCGGTGGAAATGAGCCGGGCCGAGTTAGACTTTGCTTAAATAGGCCTAGGCCTGAAATACTATAAGAAAAAATAGGCCTAGGCCTGATCCTGCATGTAGGCTTTTTTTCAGAAAAAAGCCTAGGCCTACGACAAATTGTTAAGACCTGAAAGCCTTTTTAAAAGCCTATTAGCAATGTACTTTTAAAAGGCTTCAGGCCTTTTAAAAACCTACTTCAAATTTAGGTCTTTAAAAGGCTTTAAGCCTATTTAAGGCCTACATATCAAATTTAAAAGGGTAAAAAATATGACACATTGGTCAACTTGATATGTGGATTGAGTAATATAATTATTTTTTATAACATAATATTAAACGGGCCAAGCGTGTAGGCTTTCGAACCAGGCTTCACAAAAATAGGTATGCCCTTTTTAGGTAAAATTTTTAGGTAAAAAGGCTTTGAAAAAGGCCTGAGCCTGGCCTTTTTATTAAAAAAGGTCGAACCGAGATAGACCCTAAATAGGCCGAGTCATAGGCCGCCTGTTTACGGCCTGACTCATTTCCACCCTAGTTACTAGGTATTGTAAAGAAATTTGTATAAAAAAAGAATAATAAAGAAATAATTTTTAATACTAACTAAGTTGCTAGCAACTTCTAAAATCATTTATCAAAGGACTTGATTGTTCTCGGCAAGAATAATTTCTGTTATTTTTCAATTGCCCACTGGAAGAACAACTTTGGTTATAACATGTTGCTAAACATATTTTTTCTTGTGTAGCATCTGGTATTTTCTTTTGTTGTTGTCTACGAAAGCGACGCCCATGATTTTGTTAAAAAAAATTATTTTCCTGGAAAACAAAACAAAGCAAAACCTTAAATACTCCTATTTCATTCATGTGTTCAAACCATTTCTCAATATAGTCTCTGTGCGAGGGTCACAGCCAAGAATCAATGTTAAGCTTTCTCAGAAAAACCATCCCTTCTTGGAGGCAAACCTCTCCTTCAACATTTCAAAATCAATGGCTTCTTTATACTGTTAGGTACTGTACTTCCATTTCATCAAATGCTCATTCTTTCACTGTTTCATATCTCATTCACACTTGTGGCTTCTCACCCAAAGAAGCTAATTCAGCCACCAAGTATGTCACCTTCAAAACCCCACAAAAACCAGATCTTGTGATCAATTTCTTGAAAAATATTGGTTTCTCAAAACCCCAGATTCGTCTTTTCACAAAAGATGAGCCACGGTACCTTTTATCTGACCCCCACAAAACCTTTTTGCCCAAGATTGAATTTTTCAAATCCAAAGGTGTTCCTAGTTCAGATATCCCTAAACTCTTGTGTGGTTGCCCCATCATTATGAGGAGAAGTTTGAATAATCACATAATTCCTTCCTTTGATTTCTTTAGGGGTTTGTTTCAATCTGATGAACAGTCCATTAAAACTATCACACGTTCACGTTTCTCTATCATTCTTGTTGATATAAAAACCCATGTTGTGCCCACTATGAAGCTATTGAGGGAAGTAGGAGTCTCTGAATCAAACATAATCAAAATGGTGCAATTGTATCCTAGCACATTTTATATGAGTAATGCCAAAATCAAGATGATATTGCAGCAGGTTAAAGAAATGGGGATTGATCCTTCATTGTATCAGTTTATTATGGCTGTTGATGCGTTGTCGTCGCTAAGTAAAGCGACGTGGTCGAAAAAGACTAATATTTACAAGAAGTGGGGGTGGTCAGATGATGAGATTATGCTTGCATTTAGAAGGTCTCCAAAATGTATGAAGATATCTGAGGAAAAAATTGACGCAATTATGGAGATTCTTGTTCACAAATTGGGCTGCCAGCTTTCGGCTATTCCTAGATATTCAGCAGTTTTGTCACTTAGTTTGAGTAAGCGAATCGCTCCACGGGCATCTGTCTTGGAAGTTCTGTTGTCAAAAGGTCTGGTGAAAAAGGATAGTTTGCTCTCAATATTACAGTACACTGAAAAGAAGTTTTTGGAAAAAATTGTTTTGAGTCATGGGGAGGAAGGTAGTGAACTCATGAAACTGTATCAGGCTAAACTAGGTCTTTCAGGGTGAATAAGATGAAGGCTTAGGCTTATAGATTGTGGATATTGAGTTAGAAGGAGCAAGTCTCATGTCTTGAAATTTCTGTGTTTTGCTGCATGGACTAAATTGATTTCTCTATTTTGTTGTTTTTGTTTACTTAAATTTAACTTGGAAATGAGGGATCAAATCTCTCAAGGGATGTTCATAATCTGAAATTTGTCCCCCACTTGAATTTATCCCAAGTCTTGGGTTCCGCATGCTCATATGTAATATTCCATTCATTTTTGTTTTACATAGAATATATTTTGTTGCACAAGGGAAAGTCTTGGTATATGCAAGGATTTGGGTTGGGATTTTAGGGGAAAAAATTGTCTGTCAATTATCTACAACAACAATCTTTTCTTGTTTTACTGCTATCACTTTTAAACTTCCCCCACGGCAGAGTTTCTTGTTATTGATGTAGCCATATGGGAATTCAAACAGAAGTTACAATGGCAATTATTAGCTTATGAGTGTTGTTCCAGGTTGGTTGCAAAACATGGTTTAAGTAACATTAGCTCCATCAATTGGTTAGTTTCTTCTTCCTTGTTCACGGTGCCGAATTACACCTTTTCTCTGTAGTGCATCTTCTTGTCAACCTCTTCCTTGTTTTTTTGTCTTGGTTTATCTTGGATATGAACAATCAAAATCAGCAGCCTTCTCTTCACACTGAAATGTCTTCTTTATTTTCTTAATAGTTCTGATTCCGATATTTCACTATTGAACTTCCTCACTTCTCTATTTTAGTTCCTAAGAGGACTTTTTGGGGGGTGGAAACATGTCTAAATTTCATTGAATTGAAATATAAAAGCTGAGTCTATGAAGTGTCTCTGAATCCCTTTCTTGTTTTGACAAACTAGTCGTTCTGCTGCTGCAAGGAGGGAGGGAATCATTAGGAGGGAGAAATGCCATTCAATTAATCAAAATCCAAATGACAATGACTCGGGCACAGAATGAATTTTCCATTAATTTGATTTTTTTGTCTCCTTGACAAGTGATTAATATACATGATTATTAACTATCTCCTTCATTATATTTACTAGTTTCCCTGCAAAAGAAACCCAAGATGGTTCTGTTGAAAGTGGGAAGATCAGTTCATACTTCACAGTAAACATTTATTTGATAATGTTAATGAAAGAGGAAGAGAGAGTGAAGACTT
The DNA here is from genome assembly GCA_029929735.1 of Mimosa pudica. Classification (NCBI taxonomy): domain Eukaryota; kingdom Viridiplantae; phylum Streptophyta; class Magnoliopsida; order Fabales; family Fabaceae; genus Mimosa; species Mimosa pudica. The sequence goes on along the minus strand of JAKELP010000018.1, from coordinate 10,373,357 downwards.
AGGATTTAGAGATTTTCCCACAGGTTTTATACATGTTAGATAGAAGCATAATGATGTCAAATAATTCATGTAGCTGGCCCCAACTAATGAGATATTATATGTAAAATTCTTGTCATTTTCAGTGTACAAAAATAAACAGAATGCTACGTATTAGTGTAAATATTCCACATGTTGTATGTACTCTTTTCGTTTTCACTAGATCAGTTCATACTTATTGCTTTATCCCATGGCATTTTTGTACACTAATATATTGCTCCAAAGGAAACCTTAAATCTCATCAATTTTACAATAAGATTCAACAAATTTTCTATTATACCTATATTTAATATTTGCTATACTGTATAAAAACAAATTCAACACATAATAAATGAAGAGTAAATTTGTACATTCACATAAAATATTTAATGAAGCGACTTATAAATAAGAGCAAATGAAACTTCTCTTTCTCCTTATAAGCGATATATTATTAAATAATCTTTTAATTATTCATAATTAAAATATCTTTTAATTAGTTATTACTTCATCTGTTCCTAAATATAAGAATTAATTGACTTTTTAAAGAAGTTAAGATGCAAAATAATCCACTTAAATACAACATATTTTATGTATTATTGGATTATATTTTAGCTTATAAGTCAAATAAACTAGTTCAATCATACATGTATTTTGTGAATCCCTAACTTTGGATTATTAATTAATAATAATAATAATAATAAATAATGATGAAATGTCGTCTTAGCTCAACAATAAGTATGTTTGCCATGGTTTTAGGCTGAGTTCGAATCGGTCACTTTGTATAAAGTAGATGTAAGGCTGCCTAGTATATTTTTTTCCCAACATTCTTACCAAGTGAGGACTCGAACTAGGTTGATCCTTTTTCCAATACTCCCTCCGGTCCCTAATATAAGAGTCAGCCGCCAAAAACCCGCTTCTTAAGAAAACATTTGATTGTTAGTTGAATGTCTGTAATTAATAATTTTTTTCATTTCTACCCTTATATATGAGTAGTTGTATTAGGAGAGAGAGATATTACTACATACTCCCTCCGGTCCTAATTATAAGTCGCCTTTGACTTTTTTGGAAAATCCTAAAAAAGCAAAATAAGTCAATTATAAATTGATTTAACTAATTTTTTTCCCTTAAACTAATTTGTTTAACCTATAAACTAATGACTAATATAAAAATTTATCAAATATGTCATAATTTAATAACATATTTTGTAACCTTAACATCTCCAAAAAAAAGTCAAAGGCGACTTATAATTAGGACTGGAGGGAGTATTAGAATAAGTGGAGAGAGAACTAGATAATAAATGAGATAGAGAATAAGTGGAGAGAGAATGATGAAAATGAACAAAATAAAAAATGTGGAGAGATAAAACTTTGAAAAAGAGTGGTGTTTACATTCTCCAATGCTCTCATTTATTCCTTCATCTCTCCTCCTAATATCTCTCCACCCAAATTGATTAGGGGTAAAACTGAAAATTTTGCAATAAATGTTCAGACAAAGGGGGGTGAGCTCTTATATTAGGGACAAAAATCATTCAAATTTTGGGCTCTTAAATTAGGGACTGGAGGGAATAATAAATAATAATAATCAAACATTAGTTTTTACTAAAATATAGTTGTTAATATTGGACAAGAATAAATTATAATTTACTAGCAAAAAAAAAAGGAATTAGAACTTACAACAATTAAGTGCTTGATTTTCAAATTAAGGAAAATCAATTTTAGGTCCCACTCTAGACAAAATAATATTGGAAAAGTCCCACCAATTTACCAAATTAAGGTAGAGGCCAAATGGACCTTACGTTGATTATGCTACCAAACGGAAACACTCTCATATCCTTTTGTTAAATTAAAAAAAGTGAAGTCAAAGAGGACATAAGAGACCTTTTGTATTGTAACATAATTAAAATAAGCTCCCTTAAGATATCACTTTAATTTGGCCCATTGATAAGACCATTATAATATTATGTGTTTTGGGTGCACCTAAAATTAATATACAGTTTCATTTAGCCAAAAAGCCTGACTTCCTGCAAAGATGTTCATATATCTGCATTATCCTCACTTCATGCTTATCCGCTCGAGTTGTTTGCTTCCTTAACTTTCTCAAATCAAATGTTTTGTTTCCTCAGAACAATCATCCCTTCTTGTTGGCAAATCTCTCCTTCATCATCTCAACATTCACTCCCTCATCAAACTCATTTCCTTCCTTTCACTGTCAGTTACTCTACTTCAACACCATCCAAATCCAATGACCATTCTTTCACTGTCTCATATCTCATCCACACGTGTGGCCTCTCACCCCAAGAAGCTGCCTCAGCTTCCAAGTATGTCACCTTTGACACACCACAAAAACCTGATCTTGTCATCAACTTCTTGAAGAATCTTGGCTTCTCAAAGTCCCAGATTCTTCGTTTCACTAGAGCTGTCCCACATTGTCTTAGCTATGAGCCTCATAAAACCTTACAACCCAAGATTGAGTTTTTCAAATCCAGAGGCATTTCTAGCTCAGACATCATCAAGCTTTTATGTAGTTGTCCTAACATCATGAGAAGAAGCTTGAACAAGCAGCTCATTCCCTCCTTTGATTTCTTTAGGGGCTTGTTTCAATCTGATGAACACTTCATTAAGGCTCTTACACGTTTCTCTGGTGTTCTTCTTGATATTAACACCCATGCATTGCCTAATATGAAGTTGTTAAGAGAAGTGGGAGTTTCTGAATCAGATGTTGTCAAATTGTTGCAACTTTATCCTAGGACAATTACTACAAATACAAGTAGATTCAAGATGATTGTGGAGGAGCTTGAGGATATGGAGTTTGACCCTTCAAAGTTTCAGTTTGTTATGGGTGTTTATGCTTTGTCATCTGTAAGCAAATGTACATGGTCTAAAAAGGCTAATGTGTATAGGAAGTGGGGCTGGTCTGATGAGGATATTATTGATGCTTTTAGGAGATGCCCCTTTTGTATGAAGATATCTGAGGATAAGATTGAAGCAATAATGGAGATTTTGGTTGATGAATTGGGCTGTCCACCTTCCACAATTCCTAGATATGCTGTTGTTATGACATTGAGTACAAAGAAGCGAATTATTCCGCGGGCACATGTCTTGCAAGTTCTGTTGTCAAAAGGTCTGGTGAAAAAGAAAAGCTTGCTCTCAGCATTACTCTACACTGAAAAGGAGTTTTTGAAAAGATTTATTGTGTGTCTTGAGGAAGAAGGCAGTGAACTCATGAACCTGTATCAGGATAAACTAGATCTTGCAGGGTAAATGAAGAAATTAAATTGAAGATATGGGTGTATACTGAGATGGAGCAAGTGATTTGTAACTAAATTTATGTCTTTTGTTGCTTGACCTTTGTTAACCTTTCTCTCTTGACTTTGTTGTGTAGTTTAATTTAGCTTGAATAGAAAGAATGAAATCTCTCAGGGTTGTCCATGAACTGAAATTTCTCCACCATTTAAATATGATCCAAAGTCCTAAGTTTGACAAGGTCATCTTCATTACTTGTAATCTATCCGTCATGCTTGTTTCTTAGGGAAAGATATTTTGTAGCTGAAGGGAAAGTACTGGTATATTGTGCAGTAATATTGGTCTTTCAATTATCTACAATAAATTTTTTCTTCCTCGTGTATTGCTATCAATTTAAATCTTCCCACATGGCAGAAGTTCTTGTTATTGATATATGGTGATATGGGAATTCAAGCAAAAGTTAATGGCAGTACAGCTCTTATGAGTCTTGATCCAGTTACTGTTTAAAACAAGCATTTTTGAGTAATATTATCTCCATCTATTGGTGAGTTCCTTCTTCCTCTTACAAAGTGTAAACTGAATGAAGATTGAAAAGATTATGTAAGGATAGAGTTGGTAGAGTTAACCTCAATTGGGGTCATAGTAATGATTGAACCTGACCTAGCACTATCAGATATGGTTGCATAAAAACTTCATCTCAGTATGGATATGGATTGGGGTGAGGCAATTGTTGAAGATATTTCTTTGGTGGGAAGGCCTCTAATTTGTTGTATTTAGGTCTACATAATTATAAGTGTCAATATCTAATATGCAGTTTTTATGATCTTGAGCTTACAATCAAGATAATTACATGGTGTACTTCGCTTTGTTGTGTTATTATCCACGTACTCTTTGAACATGAAAATTTCATTCAATAATCTTCATTTTTGCTCCTTTTCATTCCCGTCATTTCCTTTTGTTTCCATTGAAATCATTTTCTTTCCTTTTATTTCTTGTAATCAAACGAATCCTTATGTTTTGTTAGAATTTCCCAAAACAATGGTAAGTAAACTTGACATTTAGAAGTCTATATTCACCACAAGCAATAGCTTGCCTTTGTAATGCAAAAAAAAAGGGAGGAAATAGTTCACCTATTTTTTTCAGTACAACATTATTTGTTCTCTTTTTCTGCCGCCAATACCGAGCTTATTGCTTTCCTAGTATTCTTCTTCATCCTTGTTCAAGTTTGATATGAAAATGGATAAATTAACCGAGAAATGATTTCAGTACTAGGTGTATTTTGTTTTATTATATAATTATCCATCACATTGTTATATATCCGTTGCAAGAGTCAGTAGTTGAAGTCTTGAAGACATGAAATGTGCTCTTTCCGGTTTTAAATGATTAAGGAAACAACTTTGCCAATTTCGATATATTTGACATTTTCCAATGATTTTCATAAAAAGTAGATTGACTCTTATAGAAAGACTCTAGGGGTGGGAATAGTCCCTCTATTAGATACTTATGACTTGAATCGTTAAGACCTTGAATCAACCTCTTTATTTCTAAACACGCCCTGATCCAAACTTTTTCTATTGGTCTGTTTTTGCTTAACATCAGGCTCATGTTTTAACATTCATCTGACCTTTTAAACATTTTAATATTATTTTTTGAAATAAGAACTTATATTATTATAAATTTATAATTAGTTGATTAGTTGATGTTACTTATTATGAATTCTTAATAGAAACTTACAATTATATCCTCTATTCTAATTTTTATATTACGTTTAATTTTCTAAACATCTTCATTGAAATAATGTTACGTATCATTCACCTCCCTCTTGTACTATATTACGTTTAATTTTTATATTACGTTTAATTTTCTAAATTTATCAGACCTCATAACATACTAATAGCCAAGCCGATCCAAGAAAATGCCCTATCTAGAATCAAACGTGGTTGGTGTAGTGGTTACCTCACTTCACCGCTTAACTAGAGGTCTCGAGTTTTAGCTCATGGAATGCAGCCTGCCCCTTGGCCATCGCTTTACCCTTAAGTGGAGGCCCCAATGCCGATCTGAATTAGTGTGAGCCTGTTGAGTTTCCCATAATATTGGGGATGACTCAGGATACTAGATTATAAACTAAAAAAAAAAGGCCTATCTAGCTAGACTTGGACCTCATTCCAACAACACATGTCAAGTCAATAATCTTACGGGCTGGACCTAATCCTACACGCACTGACTAACTTGAAATAGTGAATTTTTTATGATAGCTTTGCACAATCCAATGTTGTTGTTTCTGAGAAAAATCATTCCTCTTCCTAAGCATGTCATCAACAAAATCTCTCCTTCAACATTTCTCCTTCAACATCTCACCAAGTATGTCACCTTTGAAACCCCACAAAAACCTGATCTTGTCATCACTTTCTTGAAAAATCATGGTTTCTCAAAACCCCAGATTCTCCTTTTCACAAAACATGACCCACGATTACTTGTGGCTAACCCTCATAAATCTTTTCTGCCAAAGATTGAGTTTTTCAAGTCCAGAGGCCTTTCTAGCTCAGATATCACTAGGCTCTTGTGTAGATATCCTGACATTATGAAAAGAAGCTTGCATAAGCAGCTCATTCCTAATATGAAGTTGTTAAGAGAAGTAGGAGTTCCTGAATCAGCTGTCATGAAGTTGTTGCAATGGTATCCTAGGACATTTTTTCCAAAAACAGGTAAATTCAACATGATTGTGAAGAAGATTAAAGAAATGGGGTTTGATCCTTTAAAGCATCACTTTATTATGGGTGTTTATGCATTGGCATCAATAAGCACATGTACATGGTCTAGAAAGGCTAATTTGTATAAGAAGTGGGGTTGGTCTGATGAGGATGTTGTTGATGCTTTTAGATGTTCTCCATCTTGTATGAAGATATCTGAGGATAAGATTGAAGCAATAATGGAGATTTTGGTTAATGAATTGGATTGTCCACCTTCCACTATTACCAGTTATGCTGTGGTTTTTTCATATAGTTTACATAAGAGAATTGTCCCCCGCGCTTCCGTCTTTCAAGTGCTGTTGTCAAAGGGTCTGGTGAAAAAGGAAAGACTGCTTGGAATATTTGTATTGGTTGAAAAGGAGTTTTTAAGGAAGTTTGTCTATTGTCATGAGCTGGAAGCTAATGAATTATTGGAGTTGTATCATTCTAAATTGGATCTTGCAAGGAAGTTGAAGACTTGGTAGGTTTTGAGGTATGGAATGTGGATATAGACTAAAGATGCAGTAGCACTTGTAGAACTATCATCTCACAACATCCATTTAAAGCATTACATTGTTAGCCTTCAATCTTGTTGTTTGGCTAGATTCTGCTTTGAAAGGACCTACTAAATCATATCTCATGCTATTTTGTGTGTGAAAGTTTTGTAGCCTGAATGGATGTATGTAGAGTTATTTTGTTTATGATAGCAAATGTGTGTGACTTTAAAGGATTATAAGGGGCTAGTTATATTTCTATCTAAGAATTAGACTAGATGACAAACATGAAACTCTGTTCTGTGGTATATGATAATATCCCCCTCCGAAAGTAATGATTTACGCTCACTGTTAATGTGCTGGCTGGTAACATCAGTCAACAGATCAGTGGTTTTGATGTTAAGTTCATAGGATAAATCTGATTCACCATCAATAGTGTTGTATTGCCACTCTATTAATTTGAAATAGCTAAATGAAGTTATATGGGCTCTTTTGATTTGATCTGGATAAAACTGATTTATTAGTTCCTTCTTAAATTTATTTTGGTACATGTAGAATTTTTAAAATGAAGCAATACTTAGAATAGCGGCCTATACTTGACAGGATCCATGTTTTTTGCTTAGGTTACATTTTGTAAATTTGAATTGTTGAAGCTGATTTCTAGCTACCAAACATGTCAGCATTATATGCTTATTATTTTGATGACATTCTTTTTTTCTTTGTTACCCAAGGGTATCTTCACCCGCGTGTCAAGTGAAGGCTAATCTCTCGCTGTTCTGAAGTCCCATATAGGGGGTAAACAAGTGAATCATTTCACAGGCCTCTGTCTTGCAAGTTCTGTTGTCAAAAGGTCTGGTGAATAATGGAAAACTTGCTCTCAGTAGTAGTCTACACTGAAAAGGAGTTTTTGAAAATATTTATCCTGTGTCATGTGGAAGAAGGAAGTGAGCTCATGAAACTGTAGCAGGATAAATAGATCTTGCAGGGTAAATGAAGAGAAGAATTGTTATAAAAAAATGAAGAGAAGAACTTAACATGAAGTAATGGGTGTAGAATGCTAAGATGGAGCAATTGACTTGTAACTAGATTTCTGTTATTTGTTGCATGACCTTTGTTAACCTCTACCTCTTGATGTTTTAGTTTACTTTAATTTATCTTGAATACAAGGAATCAAATCTCACAGGGGATGTCCATAAACATTAATTTCTTCACCTTTCAAATGTGATCCAAAGTCCTGAGTTTGACATGGTCAACTTTGATGCTTGTAATATATCTGTCATAGGGAAAGATATTTTGTAGCTGAAGGGAAAGTCTAGGTATATGCAGTGGGTTGGGGTCTTTGCAAAACTATTGGTTTTTTAATTACTTACAACAATTTTTTTCTTCCTCATGTATTGGTATCAATTTTAATCTCCCCCCATGGTAGAAGTCATTGTTATTGTATGTGGTAATATGGGAATTCACGCAAAAAGTTAATGGCAGTGCAGCTCTTAAGTGTCTTGATCCATTTACTGTATAATGCATGTAAGATTATATCCATCAATTAGTGGGTGCTTTCTTCCTCTTTTTTTAGAGTGCAAGCTAAATGAATATTGAAAAGGTTATGTAAGGATAGCCTTGGTTGAGATAACCTCAACTGGGTACCTAGTGGTTCTTAAACCTGACCTAGTACTATCAAAGATTAGATAGTTGCATAAAAAGTTTGTTTATGTGTGGTTATGGATTGAGGTGAGGCAATTGTTGAAGCATCTTCTACCTGCATTGGTTAACAGTATTACACTTGGCAACCTGTTGCTAATTATAAGATCACTTTGACATTTTTATAAAAACCTAAGGATACAAAATTAATCACTTTAAATAGTCTATGATTATCTTTTTTCCTCATAATTAATCTATTCTATATATAAATCACATACTACCTCCGGTCCTAAATATAAGATCTAATTGACTTTTTTTTGGAGAGGTTAAGGTTGTGAAATAGACTATTAAATCATGACATATTTGATATATTTTTATATTATACTCCCTACGGTCCTAAATATAGGACTAGTTGACTTTTTTGAAAAATCCTAAAAAAAAAGCAAAATAAGTTAATTATAAATTGATTTACCTAATTTTTTCTCTTACACTAGTTTATTTTACCTATAAGCTAATGGATAATCTAAAAAGATATCAAATTTGTCATGATTTAATAACCTATTTTGCAACCTTAATCTCTCAAAAAAAAAAAGTCTCGTATATTTAGGACCGGAGGTAGTACATTAGTTTATAGGTAAAATAAACTAGTCTAAGGGAAAAAAAATCAGGTAAATCAATTTATAATTAATTTATTTTTCTTTTTTATAGGATTTTCTACAAAAGTCAACTAGGTCTTATATTTAAGACCGGATGGAGTATACAGTATATTCTAATTACATATGGGTTGTATGTTATAATTTTTTGCTCTAATTTGCTTCTTTAAATTCCACAAAAAATCAAAGTGATCTTATATTTATAGCCAGAGAGAATACTAAGTTTAGACTCATTTACCTTATCAAATTAAGAATGTTAATTAAATTAGTAAGTCTTCTCTCTCAATCTCACACTTTTTTTTGACTTCACAAATTTTACTTTCTCATCATTGCCTAATTTATCTCTACTTTCTATCTTTACCCCTTATACTCAATTCTATTTCCATTTCTATTACACACTTTCAGTTCAACCAAAGGGGCCCTCTACAGTGCATGAAATATGTGGTTTTTCATTTTCAGAACTAAACGATTATAATACCCCCGGACGATAGGCGTTGTTTGTTTGATTGAGAATGAGTGTTTTCATTCTATAAACTTCTGTTTGAGAAGACTATTTAATATTTTTCGGTATTCTATTGGTCAAATGAGTATTTTTTTTTCATTGGCTACAATGACACATTCATTGTTAATTGGTCAAATTGATTTTTTTGAAATAACCCATAATATTCCCTCCGGTTTTTAATATAAGAGTTAGCAGCCAAAAAAACACTTTTTAAGAAAACATGTGAATGTTAGTTGAGTGTCTGAGGTTAATGCTTCTTATCCAATATTGCTCATATTTATTATGATACTTTTAAAAGAGAGAAATACATAAGCATTAATAAATATGAAAGATAGTTGGGGCAAAGTAGGAAAAAACGCATAAAATGGGGAGAGAATGTGAGATGAGCTCTTATATTAGGATCAAAATCATTCAAATTTTGGCTCTTATATTAGGGACTAAATGGAGTAATATTTAATCTTGTTAGAATTACAAATTAGTATTATTATTTACTATTTGTATTAGTTGAATCTTAGCCACAATTATCAATCATACTATTATAAAAATATTTATAGCAGGAGAATATTATTTTAATATAGGAGAATTAATTAGAGGTCCCATAGAAGACATATAATAAAAATGAGGTCTCATGAGTTGTTATCAATGCGAGTCCAAAAAGTTGTTCTTATTATCATCTTAATTATCTTTCTTTCTTTTTTTTTTGATACATATCTTAATTATCTTTCTTCCATTACCCTCTAATTAATTTTCCCTATTATTATTAGGGAATTATAATAAGTAAATAGAAGTTTATTATCTTTTTAAGAAAATAAACCCTTTTACACACTACTCCCTCCGTTCCTAAATATAAGATCACTTTGGGGAAGTGAACAAGTTCCTAAATATAAGATCACTTCCTATTTTATCTCAAGTTTTGCCTAAACTACACTCATACTCTCTCTTTTCATCAAGAACCCCTCCACCTTTTAAAGTTATGTAATTGAGGGTATTTTGAGAAGATCATGTAATTTTATTGTATTCCTTAATCTCCCCAAATTAACCAAAGTGATCTTATATTTAGGAAGAGAGAGAGAATACTATATATTTATTGAGAAAACCCATTGAAGCTTTTGTTTCCACAAACCCTAATTTGAATTGTGGAATTTTTCCAACCCATCATGTTGTTTCTCAGAAAAACCATTCCTCTTGGTAAGCATATCATCAACACAATCTCTCCTTCAACATCTCAACAATGTCTCTCCCTTCAAACCCAAAGGCTATTATCTTCTATTACTAATCTCAGCTACTACTCTACTTCAATTCCATGCAATGACCATTCTTTCACAGTCTTATATCTCATTCACATCTGTGGCTTCTCACCCAAAGAAGCTGCTTCAGCATCCAAGCATGTCACCTTCAAAACCCCACAAAAACCTGATCTTGTCATCGATTTCTTGAAAAATCATGGTTTCTCAAAACCCCAGATTCGTCTTTTCACAAAAGATGACCCACGATTACTTAAATGTGACCCCCACAAAACCTTACTCCCAAAGATTGAGTTTTTCAAATCCAAAGGCATTCCTAGCCCACTTATTCCCAAGCTCTTATGTAGTCATCCCAACATTATGAAAAGAAACTTGCATAAGCAGCTAATTCCTTGCTTTGATTTCTTTAGGGGCTTGTTTCAATGTGATGACCAATTCATTAAGGTTCTTAAACGTTTTTCTGGTGTTTTAATTGATCATGACACACATGTGTTGCCTAATATGAAGCTATTGAGAGAAGTAGGAGTTTCTGAAAAAAATATCATTACATTGGTGCAAAAATATCCCACCTCATTGACTATAACTACTAGTAGATTCAAGATGATTGTGAGGGAACTTCAGGAAATGGGGTTTGATCCTTTGAAGGATCAGTTTATTATGGCTGTTTATGCATTGGCATCAATGAGTAGATGTACATGGTCAAAAAAGGCTAATTTGTTTAAGAAGTGGGGCTGGTCAGATGATGACATTGTTGCTGCTTTCAAAAACTCCCCTTTTTGTATGATGGAATCTGAGGATAAAATTGAAGCAATCTTAGAGTATCTTGTTCATCAATTGGGCTTTGATTCTTCCGATATTATAGAACATTCTTATGTTTTGGAATTAAGTTTGCAGCAACGAATTGTTCGGAGAGGTGCTGTCATTCAAGTTCTGTTGTCAAAGGGTCTGGTGAAAAAGGAAAAGTTGCTTGCAGCATTTAAATTACATGAAAATGACTTTGTAGTTAGGTTTGTGTATGGGCATTGTCATGAGCTGAATTACAGTGAATTTTGGGATTTGTATTTTGTTAAGTAGATAGATTTTGAGGTATGAATATGGGCTAAAGATGTAGCACTTGTGAAACTGTCTTCTCACTGCATTTATTTGATGCATTACATTCTTATTCTTCTTGTTGTTTCCTCTAATTAAGTTTGGAAAGGACCTACCAATCAAAACAATTGCTATGTTGAAATTTTGCTGCCAAGATCAATCTTGACTTACTCATAGGCTTATTGTTGGTGTTTTGCTGGTAACAGTAGATCAATGGTTTTGATGTTATGTTCACAGGAATACATCTGATCCACCACTTTTAATGTTGTATTGCCACTCTATTAATTTAAAATTCCCCAATGAGGTGACGTGGGCTATTTTGATTTAATCTGGATAATCTGACTTACTTGTTGCTTCTTTCATTATATTGACAGAATTTTTAAATGAAGTGACTCTCAAACTAGGATAGCCTATGCTTTAGAGGATTCATGTTTCTTTCTTGGGATAGATTTTGTAAATTTGAATTATGAAAGGTGATTTCTAGCAACTACTCCATTGTCCATTGTCATGAGCTGGAAGCTGGTGAATTATAAGGGAGTATAAGAAAAGGACTTTTTAAGGAGGTTTGTCCATTGTCATGAGCTGGAAGCTGGTGAATTATTTATGTTTCTTTCTTGTTTCTTCTTCATGTATTGATATCAATTTTAATCTCCCTCATGGCAGAAGTCATTGTTAATGATATGTGGTAATATGGGAAATCACGCCTAAAGTTAATGGCAGTCCAGCTCTTAAAGTGTCTTGATCCATTTACTGTATAATGCATGTAAGATTATCTCCATCAATTAGTGGGTTCTTTCTTGGGAAAATGGCAAAAAAAATGACATTTGAATTTGACTTTAACGAGATGGAATCTCCAATTTCAATTTGGACAAATAAGGGGTAGTCCCCAATTTGTCCTAAATGAAGTTTGTAATTTTGTGGCAAAAGAATAGTTACGACGATTCTCAATTAGTTATTGGCGATACATGAGTAGTTAATGAGAAGGGTAGTTAACTGCGATATATTTATCGCCGATAACTACTTGAGAATAGTCATTAACTACTTTTGTCATAAAGTCACAAACTTCATTTAGGACAAGTTAGAGATTATCCTTTATTTGTTCAAGTTGGAATTGGATAACTCATTTTGTCATTTTTACTTCTTTCTTCCTCTTTTAGAGTGCAAGCTGAATGAATAAACATTGAAAAGGTTATGTAAGTGTAAAAATCCAATTTCGTTCGGCCCACTAAAAACTAAAATAATAATAAAAAATCTAATAAAAATATGCTATCTTGTTTTTGGCCAACAATAAAAATATGCTATCTTGATTCTTTCTTGTGATGAGACAATTATAAATTCAAATTGTGATAATTGGTCCCCAAGTCAAGAATCAAATTGAAGACAATTATGGTTATTTGATTTTGATCCTAATGAGAAATATTGATATGAATGAGTATAGTGTGGGCAATACATAAAATTTTGATTTGCGTTTAATAAATCAAAATTCAAAACTGTGAAAGATCAATCTCACTTGACGCACGAGTGGGATACCCTTGGGACCAAAAGAAAATAAAAATGTTTTTTTTTTGAAGAAATAAGAGAAATAAAAGGAAATGATGACATTTAAAGAAAAAAGAAAAAGAAAAAAAAATGCAAACACCCATCAGAATTATTTGAAAAATAAAAGACAAATCTGATATGGATTGAGGTGAGGCAATTGCTGAAGCATCTTCTAGCTACATTGCTTAACTGTGTTATACTCGGTAATGTCATTAATTATAAGATTATTTTGACATTTTTATAAAAAACCAAGGACTCAAAACTAATCACTTTAAAGTGTCTATGATTATTTTTTTTTCACATAATTAATCTATTCTATATATAAATAACAGCATATTCTAATTACATAAGAGACATTGTTATAATTTCGTGGTTTAATTTGTTTCTTTAAAAATTTCACAAAAAGTCAATGTGGTCTAATATTTATAGCCGGAGGGAATGCTAAATTTAGACTCATTTACCATATAAAATTAAGAATTTTAATTAAATTAAATAATATTATATTATTCCCTAAACCAAAATCATATTCCTTAATTTTGAAGAGAATCACTATAATAACAATAACAGTTTTATCCGACTTAGTGAAGTTATATAGCTCACATGATGCATTGTACCTTATCAAAAACCATATTTTTGATTTATTATTAATCATAAGGTTCGATCAATAACTTCACTAAATGTTTTCTAATAATCTTCCTCTCATTTTTATTAGACTCCATGATCGAAGAGGATTACAAACTCCAAAACTAAATACTAAAACAAAACAACCCCTAAACCCTTCATCATCAACTACCTAGTAATGCCCCTAAACCCTTCATCATCAACAACCTAATAATGCGAATGGTGGTACTGGCAGATGTTCAGAATAAACATATAAATTCCCGTGATGACAATGTTAAGATAACAATGTGTTTCTTCACCAAAGACTCTATAGCCTAGTAGTATGATATCTACCTAGTAGGTGGGATATTGTGGGTTCAATCCCACTTGCAACTTCAAGTCATTAGTGTAGTACTTGCCCCTTTAATTAAAATAATAATGTGCTTCTTCCAATTTTGAATGCATACTTAATTTTTTCAAAATATGTGATAAGCTGATAATTACGTGGATTATACCAATATAATCTGAATTAACTCAGTGCTTAGTGGTAGAACAGTAAACCGATGAGTGATAACTAGCTGCCACTAGTCGTAGGTTCAAAGTCATGCTTGAATAGATTTGATTCATCTCAAATTAAAAAGGTTTGTTTCACTAAACACAGACTTGGACACTTTAAGCTATAATGGTGGTATGGGGACTGGACTGCGGGGAACTAGTATAAACCTTCCCAATGTGATTCCAAACACATATTAGCTAGTATGACATGGAAATATTTTTTATGAATGAAATTATTGGGAAAAAATCATTCATCACATGTTTACTATTCCTCTGTTTTCAATATTAGACCTAGTTAGACTTCTTTTGAAAAGAATAATGAAGTGAAACAAAAATGTTATTTTGTGTATTATTGTATTATACGTTTATTGATATGATTAATTAATTAAGCTATAATGGTGGTATGGGGACTGGAGTGCGGGGAACTAGTATAAACCTTCCCAATGTCATTCCAAACACATATTAGTATGACATGGAAATATTTTTATGAATGAAATTATTGGGAAAAAATCATTCATTACATGTTTACTATTCCTCTATTTTCAATATTAGACCTAGTTAGACTTCTTTTGAAAAGAATAATGAAGTGAAACAAACCTGCTATTTTGTGTATTATTATATTATACGTTTGTTTATATGATTAATTAACAAGTTCAAGAAAAATTTCATGCAAATTAATTCATATGTAACTTAATAGGGCCCGTTTGCTTCACCAAAATTGGGCATAGGAAATGGAAAAATGTTCGAGATTCAAATATTCATTAGCACTGGCTGGTTTAGTTGTCTGAAAATCTCCCCTTTCCATTTCAGTCACGGACCTACTTTCAATTTAGGACCCTTTCTCTTTGGACAGAAAATGAATTATGAAATGGAAATTGAAATGGAAATGGAAATGAAAATGAGTGTAAGAGGTAAATGATGAAAAGTAGATGTAATGATGAGATGTAAAGTTTGTGGACCCTAGAAAAGTGTGAGATAAAGAAAGAAAGCTTATGGGACCAGAGATATATACAACAACAACAACAAAACCTTATCCCAATTAAATGAGGTCGGCTACATGGATCACACGACATTATTGTGCTTGATCAATAGTCAGAGGTAAACCTTTCATCAAAAAATCTCATTGAATAATTTCGTTAAAAGTTCTCTTCAGTCATCCTCTCCTTCTTTTGTAGTGCTTCCATTCCATTTGATCAATTATTCTTACTGTCCATCCTTTACTTTTCTTTTGTGTGAGATAAAGAAAGAAAGCTTATGGGCCGAGAGATATATATAAATTAACAAAATACAATTCCATTTCCATTTCCATTTCAATAAACACATTTCCATCAAAGCAAACATACCCTGTTTGGTTGGAAAATGTTAATTTACATATATCATAGGTTCCAGAAGTTTTTTTTTCTCTATCTCACGCTTTTCCTGGGTCCACACACTTGACATCCCATCATTACATCTACTTTTCACCCTTTACCCCTTATAATCATTTTTATTTCAATTTCATAATTCACTTTCTATCCAAGCAAACAGACCCTAAATTGGAATTAGAATTAGAAAATGGTAATTTACATATATCCTAAGCACACAAGCTTTCTCTCGAATCTCACATTTTTCCTAGGCCCACAAATTTTACTTCCAAGTTCCAACCATTATTATGGTAAAAAAAAGTTCCAACCATTAACTCTACTTTCCATCTTTACCCCCTACCCTCCCTTCCATTATACTCCCTCCGATTCTAAATATAAGACCTAGTTGACTTTTTTCGAAAATCCTAAAAAAGCAAAATAAGTTAATTATAAATTGATTTACCTAATTTTTTCTAAGACTAGTTTATTTTACCTATATAAACTAATGGATAATATAAAAGTATATCAAATGTGTCATGATTTAATAGTCTATTTCGCAACCTTAACCTTCCCAGAAAAAGTCAACTAGGTCTTATATTTAGGATTAGGAGATACTCCCTCCGTTCCTAAATATAAGATCACTTTGGTTAATTTGAGGAGATTAAGGAAAACAATAAAATTACATGATCTTCCCAAAATCCCCTCAATTACTTAACTTTAAAAGGATGAGGGGTTTTCAATGAAAAGAGGGAGTATAACCTTAGATCGAAGTATGGCTGGGATGACTTTCAAGGTCCATATAAAAGAAATAGTAATTGTTCTTATTTATGGCGTAATATAAAAACACTTTGGAGACTTGGAAGTGGGAACAAGATGGGAATTGAGAGATGACTCTCAAGTTAGATTCTGGAAAGATAATTGGCTGCCTGAAAATGACCCCTCAAACTTCTAACAACTTGTGATATTGCACCGGAAGAAACCAACCTCACGATTGTCCATTTCTTAAACCTAGATGGAGAATGGAATATTAGTCTTTTTAAAGACACTCTTCCTGCTAATATTACTTCTTTAATTCTTGGGATGAACCACCTAGAGCTGATGAGGGCCGAACAAGATGCTTCTAGGATAGGACTAGCGATGGTAGTTTCTCTGTTTGTTCTGCGTATGACCTATTAGGAGAGGTAGATTACAACGATAAAGAAAATCATTGGAAAACTATTTGGAAATGGGAAGGAGCGCAACGTGTGAAAACATTTCTTTGGCTTGTTTTGAAATACAGACTCCTTACCAATGTGGAAAGACATCGCCGACACTTCACACATAACTCATTGTGCCCCCGCTGTATTAATGCACCTGAAGATATTGATCATATCCTGAGAAAGTGTGAATTTGCTAAGACTATATGGAAGAAATTTGTCTCGCCTAGTTGCTTCCAAGAATTCTTTGGGAGTAACTTTAAAGACTAGTTGATAAAAAATCTTTCTTCATATGATTCTTGTTTGCAGGGTCGCGGAAAATGGAACACATTATTTGGCCTTACATGTTGGAAGATATGACAAACCAGAAATAAATTAATCTTCAATTCGGAACATGTTCAGGTAACTACACTTATTTGTGAGGTGAAGGCTATGACTGAATTCAGCAGAGATGCAGCAAACCATATCTCCCGGGATCAAATCATTCTTACTCAGAAATCATGCCGTAATATTTCTTGGAGTAAGCCACCTGAGTTATATGTCAAATTAAATTGTGATGGTGCACTTAAAAATTCAGGAGCTGCAGGTGCAGGCTGCGTGATAAGAGACTCAAGAGGTAAATGGTTAATAGGATATGCAAGAAATATTGGTAGATACACAAGTCTTCAGGCTATGGGCACTCCTGGATGGTTTAGAACTTGCTTGGTCTGCAGGTTACACATATCAAAGTGGAAGTGGATTGTCTACTAGCTTTACATTTGTTAGACCAGGAAGGAAAACATGCCAATGCTTACTCTAATTTTATTAGACATGTTATCTCTATTCTCGGTAGAGAATGGCAAATTGAACTACAACATGTCTACAGAGAGGGCAATAAGTGCGCTGATTTTCTGGCTTCATATGCACTCCAGCTTGATGTGGGAAAACACCTTCTACAACACCCACTTGATGGTCTACGACGACTTCTAGATGAAGATGAGTATGGTGTTGGCCAAGATCGTCTTGTAGTTGTCACTTGATCTTTTTAGATCTTTCCTTTTTAAACGAAAAAAAAGAGGGAGTATAAAGGTAGTTTGGGTAAAACTTGAGATAAAATAGGAAGTTATCGGAACTTATCCACTTCCCCAAAGTGATCTTATATTATTTAGGAATTGAGGGAGTAATACATTTTCAGTCCAACCAAATGGGTTTAATGGTAGGGGCATTCCCACGGCTACACGCATATAGACTAATTTGAAGTGGTGAAATTTTTTATGAAGATTCACAAGGGAGTGGCGTTTTCAATCTTTCCAAGAACACCATAGCTTTGCTTTTGGGTTTGACTATCGATAGCTCTGCTCAATCCCATGTTGTTCTTTCTCAGAAAAACCATTCCTTTTCGTAAGCATGTCATCAACACAATCTCTTCATCAACTTCTCAACAATTTCTCTGCCTTCAAACCCATTGGCTATTATCTTCTATCACTAATCTCAGCTACTTCTCTACTTCACTTTCATCCAATCACCCTTCATTCACAGTCTCATATCTCATTCACACGTGTGGCTTCTCACCCCAAGATGCTGCTTCAGCCACCAAATATGTCACCTTTGAAACCCCACAAAAACCTGATCTTGTCATCAATTTCTTGAAAAATCATGGTTTCTCAAAACCCCAGATGCTTCGTTTCATCAAAGAAGCCCCACAAATACTTAGATTTGATCCCCACAAAACTTTACTGCCCAAGATTGAATTTTTCAAATCCAAAGGCATTTCTGACTCTCACATCCCTAAGCTCTTGTCTAATTGTCCTACCATTATGAGGACAAGTTTGCATAAGAAGCTAATTCCTTCCTTTGATTTCTTGAGAGGTTTGTTTGAATCTGATGACAAATTCATTAAAACTCTTACACTTTTTCCTGGTGTTCTAATTCATCATGACACCTGTGTGTTGCCTAACATGAAGCTATTGAGAGAAGTAGGAGTTCCTGAAAAAAATATCATTGCATTGTTGCAACATTTTCCCAGGTCATTGACTACAACTACTACTAGATTTAAGATGATTGTGAGGGAACTTCAGGAAATGGGGTTTCATCCTTTGAAGTCTCAGTTTGTTATGGCTCTTACTGTATTGTCATCGTTGAGCAAATGTACATGGTCAAGAAAGGCTAATTTGTATAAGAAGTGGGGTTGGTCTGATGAGGATGTTGTTGATGCTTTTAGAAAATATCCGTTTTGTATGAAGGGGTCTGAGGATAAAATTGAAGCCATTTTAGATTATCTTGTTCATCAATTGGGCTGTGAGTCTTCCAATTTTATAAAATATCCTTATGTTTTGGGATTTAGTTTGAATGAACGAATTGTTCCCAGAGGTGCTGTCATTCAAGTTCTGTTGTCAAAGGGTCTGGTGAAGAAGGAAAAGTTGCTTGCAGCATTTATGTTACATGAAAAGGACTTTTTGAGGAGGTTTGTACATTGTCATGAGGTGGAAGCTAGTCAATTATTGGAGTTGTATCAGTCTAATTCTAAACTGGATCTTGCAAGAGAAGTGGGGTCTGGATAGGTTTTGAGGTATGAATATGTGCTAAAGATGTAGAACTTGTGGAACAGTCTTCTCACAGCATCTATTTGATGCATTACATTCTTATTCTTCTTGTTGTTTGCTTTAATTAAGTTTGGAAAGGACCTACCAATCAAAACAATTGCTATGTTGAAATTTTGCTGCCAAGATCAATCTTGACTGACTCATAGGCTTATTGTTGGTGTCTTGGCTGGTAATAATAGATCAATGGTATTGATGTTAAGTTCATAGGAATAAATCTGATCCACCGCTTTTAATGATGCATTGCCACTCTATTAATTTTAAAATTCCCCAATGAGGTGATGTAGGCTATTTTGATTTAGTCTGGATGATCTGACTGACTTGTTTCTTTGTTCATTATATTGAGACAGAATTTTTAAATGAAGTGACTCTCAAACTAGGATAGCCTATGCTTTAGAGGATTCATGTTTCTTTCTTGGGTTAAATTTTGTAAATTTGAATTATTAAAGGTGATTTCTTTTTGATAGCTATTAAAGGTGATTTCTAGCAATTATACGTTTTAGCATTACTGTTTAGGTATGCTTATTGATACCAAATTCAAATGGTCCAATGATGACATTCTTGCAGCATTAGAAAAATCCCTTGTTACCAATAGCTCTGTTGTGTAGTGACATGAAAGCTCTCCTACGAGTGGGAGGAGGTCATGGATTAGATCTCTTGTAATCTCAGTG
Source organism: Mimosa pudica (assembly GCA_029929735.1). Taxonomy (NCBI): domain Eukaryota; kingdom Viridiplantae; phylum Streptophyta; class Magnoliopsida; order Fabales; family Fabaceae; genus Mimosa; species Mimosa pudica. The sequence goes on along the minus strand of JAKELP010000018.1, from coordinate 10,353,268 downwards.
CTTTGGTGCCTTTCTCATAGAATTAAAAAAGAAATCTTCCATTGCACATAATTTTGTCAGAATATCTTGTTGACAGAATGGGCTTTCCAGCTTCCACTTTTGTAAATAATGAAGTAGTTTTCTCATTTTGTTTTAACAAGAGAATCGGTCCTTGCCTTTTGTCTATTAAATCCCCCCCCCCCTTTTTCTGGAAGGCTTGCCCTCTATACTTGTCTACACTGAAAAGGGAGTTTTTGAATAGATTTATCATGATGCATGAGGTGGAAGTTTGTGAACTTTTCAAGCTGTATCAGTCTATACTGCAATTTTAGTGTTGAGCACGACTTGTGAAAGCTTAATGAAGATTGAAAGGTGATGTGAGTATCCCTTTGGGAGAGTGATCCTCAAATTGACCAAGTAATACTTGAATTTGACCCTATATATCATATGCTAGATGGTTGCATAAGAAGTTTGTGCATGCAGATAGATTAAGGTGAGGCAATTCTGGAAGCCCCTTCTCTCTGTATTTTGTTTGGGTAACAACTGGCACAATCAAACAGTATCTACACCAATGTATCTGCGTATTTTTCTGAGTTACTGGCTTTCTCAATTGGTCCAGGTAACCAATTGACTATTTTAAAAGTCATTAATCACTCGCGTATAGCTATTAACCACTTGCATAAACCATTTACTACTTAGCTCAATTTTGCTAACTATCATGAAGCATCAACCACTTGAATATAGTTATTAACCACATAATTATAGATTAACTACTGTACTAAATGTATTAACCCAGTTGACTTCATTAAGATCAGTTTCGCTGATGAATGTGAGAAGCAATGCCCTTTTTTTTTGCTGAAATAAACAATAATCATTCTATATAGTCATTTACTATTCAATCAGAGTCATTAACCACTCAAGTATGGTCATGAACCACTCCGCTTATTCATCACTTAGGCTCAATTTTGTTGTCAATTGTGAAAGGCCTTAACCACTCAAGTATAACTATTAACCAATTTTATAACACCCAACAATATAATTTTTTTTCCAAATAATAGGGAATTAACATTTTGGGGGTGTCACTAATAAAGGTAAAGGTCATATAAATAAATTTATAAGGTTAAATGTATTTTACGGGTATCAAACCATATTGCTTTAGAAATTAAAGAAAAATAGTAGGAGGATGATCTTTAATTTGATAATTTCAGGGTTTAAGGAAATTTAAGATTAATTACACTTAAATTTGAGTTGGACAAAATGCGGTCTTCAATTCCAAATTGGACCAATAAGAGATAGTCTCAAATTTGTCCTAAATGAAATTTGTGACTTTGTTGTAAAAGAGTAATTAATGGTGATTCTGAAGTAGTTAACTGCGATACATGAATAGTTAATGAGTAACTACTCAAGTATTGCAATTAACTACCTTTGTATCGATGTTAACTACTCTTCTCAGTACTCATGCATAGCCAAACTTTAGAATCGCTATTAACTACTCTTTTGCCATAAAGTCACAAATTTCATTTAAGACCAATTGGAGACTATCCCTTATTTCTTCAAGCTGGAATTGAAGAACTCATTTTGTTCTACTCAAATTTAAGTGTCATTTTGTTGTCATTTTCCCAAACTTAAGCTACAAGAAAAACCCCTACAAGTTAAGGAGGAGTAAAATGAAAAAAAAAATTGAAACTTTAAGCCAAGGGAAAAATGTAAGAGTATGAAGGGCAGGATAGTAATTTGCGTTATATTCCTTCCTTCCTTCCTTATACACTCTCTTCGCTCCAGCGACGGTGACGGCGGAGGAGGCCATCGCCGACGACACATTGAAGACTCTTAGGTGAGCTTTTGGGATTTGAGTTTTCTTTTCAAAGCTTCAATCTTTTATGCATTATGTTGTTAAAGGAACTAATTGCATGTTCAGTTTTGTAAAACTTGTTTCCTTCTCTGTTACTGTTAAATGGGGGAGAGATTTGTGGATATTAGACTCTTATTATTATTATGTGTAATAATAAGAAAATTGATTGGAAAATATTTTGAATGTCAGATTTTTCACTGATTTTTTTATTAAATCATGGATGAAGCCAATATGTTTATTGATGAGGATTAGGTATATATTTTAATGGGTTAAGAACATGGAATAGGATTGAATGATTGATAGTGTATTCTGTCCTGGGATTAGGAAATGGTTCATTGTTGGTTGATTTTCTGCCCTTGGTTCTGATCTTGTTGTTTTTTCTTTTAATAAGCATAATGTAGAAGAAACTAAAATATATGATGAGACCTTAAACATGAACGTTTGATAAGAATAACTGAATTTGTAATCGTTGTTTTGTTATGATGTTTGACCCCTTGTGAGTTAGTTTTGAGTTTATTTATTGGGAATAAATGCTCTGTCTGTTTGTATGTGATGTTTAAAGTTTGATTTTGAAGTTTTAAGTCAATGGAGATGACATGAATGTAGATCTATGTGTTGTTGTGGCTGTATGGTCCGTTAAAAATAATTGGGCTGAAGATATAATTAATAAGTATTATAATTAAGAAGATGGAGAAATAAGTTTGGGTTGACAAGTTCTAATTGCGATGATGTAGAATTTCTTGTGAAACTTGATGGGAATTATGTTTAAAAGAAGTGAAGACACTATTTAATTGTATTTGGATGATTTATGTTATTCATGCTATGACTTTGTGAAATTTAGTTGTTAGTGATAGGTTTATAACTGTTAAAGCATGAGGTATTGGTGTCTTTAGTGGTATGTATGTAAATTTATCCTTTAAACTTCCTGTTTCATGGCAGGATTTGTGCTGGTTTAGTTGTCTGAAAACCTCCCCTTTCCATTTCAGTCATGTGACCTACTTTCAATTTAATTGTACAGGTATTCCTACACGCATTTTTTATCAGAATATTCCTACACGCATTGACTAATTTGAAGTGGTGAATTTTTTATGAAGATTTACGAGGGAGTGGCGTTTTCAATATTTTTTTAGAACACAATAGCTTTGCGTTTGGGTTTGATGATAGCTCTCCACAATCTCATGTTGTTTCTGAGAAAAATCATTCCTTTTCGTAAGTATGTCATCAACACAATCTCTCCTTCAACTTCTCAACAATTTCTCCGCCTTCAAACCCAATGGGTATCTTCTATTACTAATCTCAGGTACTACTCTACTTCAATACCATCCAATGAGCATTCTATAACAGTCTCATATCTCATTCACACTTGTGGCTTCTCGCCCCAAGAAGCTACTTCAGCTTCCAAGTATTTCAGATTAAAATCTCCGGAAAAACCAGATCTTGTCATCAATTTCTTGAAAACTCTTGGTTTCTCAAAACCCCAGATTCTCCGTTTCACTAGAGAAGTCCCACAATTACTTAGATGTGACCCCCACAAAACCTTACTCCCCAAGATTGAGTTTTTCAAATCCAAAGGTGTTCCTAGCTCTGACATCCCTAAGCTCTTGTCTAATTGTCCTACCATTATGAAGACAAGTTTGCATAAGAAGCTGATTCCTTCCTTTGATATCTTGAGAGGTTTGTTTCAATCTGATGACAAATTCATTAAAACGCTTACAGTTTTCTCTGGTGTTCTAATTCATCATGACACCTGTGTGTTGCCTAATATGAAGCTATTGAGAGAAGTAGGAGTTCCTGAAAAAAATATCATTGCATTGTTGCAAAATCATCCCAAATCATTGACGACAACTACCAGTAGGTTCAAGATGATTCTGAGGGAACTTCAGGAAATGGAGTTTCATCCTTTGACGTATCAGTTTATTACGGCTGTTAGTGTATTGTCATCAATGAGCAAATCTACATGGTCAAAAAAGGCTAATTTGCTTAAGAAGTGGGGCTGCTCAGATGATGACATTGTTGCTGCTTTCAGAAAATATGCATTTTGCATGAAGGGGTCTGAGGATAAAATTGAAGCAATTTTAGAGTATCTTGTTCATCAATTGGGCTGTGATTCTTCCAATATTATGAAATATCCTTATGTTTTCGGATTTAGTTTGAAAGAACGAATTGTTCCAAGAGGTGCTGTCATTCAAGTTCTTTTGTCAAAGGGTCTTGTGAAAAAGGAAAAGTTGCTTGGAGCATTTAAATTATATGAAAAGGATTTTTTGAGGAGGTTTGTCCATTGTCATGAGCTGGAAGCTAGTGAATTATTGGAGTTGTATCGGTCTAAACTGAATCTTGCGAAAGAAGTGGGGTCTGGATAGGTTCTGAGGTATGAATATGGGCAAAAGATGTAGCACTTGTGGAACAGTCTTCTCACAGCATCTATTTGATGCATTACATTCTCATTCTTCTTGTTGTTTGCTCTAATTAAGTTTTGAAAGGACCTACAAATCAAAACTATTGCTATGTTGAAATTTTGCTGCCAAGATCACTCTTGACTGACTCATAGGCTTATTGTTGGTGTCTTGGCTGGTAGCAGCAGATCAATGGTATTGATGTTAAGTTCATAGGAATAAATCTGATCCACCACTTTTAATGATGTATTGCCACTCTATTAATTTGAAATTCCCCAATGAGGTGATGTGGGCTATTTTGATTTAGTCTGGATAATCTGACTTACCTGTTTCTTCTTTCATTATATTGACACAGAATTCTTAAATGAAGTGACTCTCAAACTAGGATAGCCTATGCTTTAGAGGATTCATGTTTCTTTCTTGGGTTAGATTATGTAAATTTGAATTATTAAAGGTGATTTCGAGCAACTATACATTTTAGCATTATTGTTTGGGTATGCTTATTGCTACCAAATTCAAATGGTCCGATGATGACATTCTTGCAGCATTATGAAAATCCCTTTTAACCAATAGCTCTGTTGTGATATGAAAGCTCTCCTACGAGTGGGAGGTCATGGATTAGAGCTCTTGTAATCTCAGTGCTTTGATGCCTGCCCCATTAAATCAAAAAAGAAATCTTCCCTTGTACATGATTTTGTCAGAATATCTGGTTGACAGAATGGGCTGTTCAGCTTCCTCTTTTGTAAATAATGAAGTGGATTTCTCATTGTTTTAACAACAGAATTGGTCTTTGGGCTCTTGTCTATTAGGTCCCCCTTTTTTTCTTTAAGGCTTGCCCTCTATATTTGTCTACACTGAAAAGGGAATTCATGAATAGATTTATCATGCGGCATGAGGTGGAAGCTACTGAACTCCTAAAGCTTTATCAGTCTATACTGGATTTAATGAATCCCTTTGGGAGAGTGATCCTCAAATTGACCAAGTGATGGTTGAATTTGACCCTGTATATCATATGCTAGATGGTTGCATAAGAAGTCTATGCATGCAGATGGATTGGGGTGAGGCAATTCTGGAAGCCCCTTCTCCCTATATATATTTTTTTTCTAACTATAGACACACCCTGACATTATGTACACCCTTCTATCTGGATTCCCCCAGTGTATCCGTATCTTTTTATGTGTTACTTGCCTTCTCAATTGGTCCAGGTAACCAATTGACTACTGTGAAAGTCATTAATCACTCACGCATAGCTATTAGCCACTTGCATTTAGTCCTTAACCACGTCATTGGTTTATTACTTAGCTCAGTTTCTCTAGTTATCGTGAAGCATCATTAACCACTTAAGTATGGTTACTAACCACATAAGTAATGATTAATTACTACTATACCAAATGGCAAATGCATTAATCGATTGACGTATTATTAAGCTCAGTTTGACTAACAAAATGTAAAAAGCAATAACCATTCTTTTTTTTTGTCGAAAAACGCAATAACCATTCTAATATAGCCATTTATTATTCAATTACAATCATTGACCACTCGAATATACTGTTATTATTCAATTACAATCTTAGGGGAAGATATTTTGTAGCTGAAGGAAAAGTCTTGGTATATTATGCAGTGGGTTGGGCTCTTTGAAAAAATACTGGTCTTTCAATTAACTACAATAATTTTTTTCTTCCTCATGTATTGCTATCGATTTCAATCTTCCCCCATGGCAGAAGTTCTTGTTATTGATATATGGTGATATGGAATTCAAGCAATAATTAATGGCAGTGCAGCTCTTATGAATCTTGATCCAGTTACTGTTTAAAACAAGCATTTTTGAGTAATATTATCTCCATCTATTGGTGAGTTCCTTCTTCCATCTTTCAAAGTGCAAACTGAATGAAGATTGAAAAGATTATAAGATATTGTTGCATATAAATTTTATCTCAGTATGGATATGGATTGGGTTGAGGCAATTTTTGAAGATATATCTTTGATGGGAAGGCCTCCAATTTGTTGTATTTAGGTCTTCATAATCGTAAGTGTTAATATCTAATATGCAGTTTTTATGAGCTTGAGTTTACAATCAAGACAATTACATGGTGTACTAAATTTTGTTGTGTTATTATCCATGTCTATGTTATATACTTCTAACAGGAAATTTTCTTTTCAATAACCTTCATTTTCTTTCTTTTCCATTCCATCATTTCCTTTTGTTTCCATTGGAACCATTTTCTTTCCGTTCATGTTCATTTTCTGTAATCAAATGAATCCTTACGAATCCTTAAGCTGTATTAGAATTTCCCATAAGAAGGTAAAATAAACCTTCCATTTAGAAGTCTATATTCACCACAAGCAATACAATAGCTTGCCTTTTTAATGCAAAAAAAGCTTCACCTATTTTTTCATTACATTATTTGTTCTTTCTTTTTCAGCCGCCAACACCTAGCATATTGCTTTCCTCGTTCTCTTCTTCATCCTTGTTGGAGTTTGATATGAAAATAGATAAATTAACCGAGAAATGATTTCAGTCCTAGGTGTATTTTGTTTTATTGTATAATCATCCATCTCATTGTTATATCTGTTTCAAGAGTCAAGTAGTTGAACACATGAAATGTGCTATTTCCACTAACAAGGGTTGGTCCGGTTGGTAAAGGAGTTTGACTCATAATTATGTGGTTTTGAGTTCGAATCTCGCGGATATGGAGACCTTGCTGGTAGGCGATCTGTAAGTACATCTGTAAGTTCTCCTTGAGCCCGGGGGCCTGCCCTAGCCCTGGTGAGCCCCCCGAGACTCAACTCACCTAAACTTTTTGTTTTTTAAAAAAAGAATGTGCTCTTTCCAGTTTTAAATGATTAAGGAATTGAAACAACTTTGTTAATAAGTTAATAAATTCCATATATTTGACATTTTTCTAGGATTTTCCTAAATTGTGGATTGAGACTATAGTAGAGACGAGGGGGTGGGAATAGCTCATCCTAGCTATTAGGTGCCTATGAATTAGTCTTTAAGGCCTTGAATTAGTCTTTTTATTTCCACATCACACCTAAACCTAGGCTTTTTCTGTTGGTTAGTTTTGCTTAACAGGCTAAAGTCATGTTTTAAAAAACAAAACCTATTAGTATGTCAATTTGTCCTATTAAGCATTTTAAAAGTATCTTTTGAAATAAGATTATATTATTATAATTAGTTGATATTATTTGTTAATAATTATAAATACAAAATTACAATTATATCATATATTCTAGGTTTTATATTACGTGTAAATTTTTAAATATCTTCATTGAAATGATGTCACTCATCATTCACCTCCCTCTTATTGTTGTATTATGTTTAATTTATCAAGTCTCTTAACAGACTAATAGTCAAACTAGTCCAATCAATAGATCAGGCTCAGATAAAAAAAATGTTCTCTAATTGGCCACATGTTTAACTCACCTCTAGCCTGACTAGCCTAAACTATTCTTTGACACATACTTCCTCATTTCCTAAATATAAGATTACTTTAGTAATTTGATTAGATTAAGAATGTTAATTAAGTTAGTTATTACAACACGATATTTCCAATTTATCATAACCATAAACCTTTATCCTCACTCTCACTCTCTCTCTCCCTCTCCTGCTTTTTACTATAGATAAGCATTAGTAGGGTTAATTTGGGAAAAATTAGAAAGTGATCTTATATTTAGAAAAAGTTGAAATGTGAAAGTTATCTTATACTCCCTCCGTTTCTAAATATAAGATCACTTTAGGGAGGAGAGCTTGTTCCTAAATATGAGTTTGTTCCTAAATGTGAGTTTGTTCCTAAATATGATATCACTTTCTAATTTGACTCAAGTTTTCCCTAAATTACCAATACTACCTCCACTCAAAAAATAGTGGTTTGAAGAAGGTGGTGATATCTTTAAAACTTAGGTGAGGGGTATTTTGGAAATTTCATATAATCCTAACTCATTAGAATATCTTCCTTAATCTCTCTAAATCTGCTAAAATGATCTTATATTTAGGAACGAATGGAGTATTTAAGAATGGAGAGAGTAGTTTTTTCTTCACCACAACGCATATATTAATTTGAGGTGGTGAATTTTGAAGAAGTTTCACGAGGGAGTGGCGTTTTCATCATTTCTAAGAACACCATAGCTTTGTTTTTGGTTTGATCAAAGCTCTCCTCAATCCCATGTTGTTGTTTCTCAGAAAACCCATTCCTTTTCATAAGCATGTCATCAACACAATCTCTCCTTCAACTTCTCAACAATTTCTCTGCCTTCAAACTCAATGCCTATTATCTTCTACTACTAATCTCAGCTACTACTCTACTTCAATTTCATCCAATGACCATTCTTTCACTGTCTCATATCTCATTACACCTGTGGCTTCTCATCCCAAGAAGCTGCTTCAGCCACCAAATATGTCAACTTTGAAACCCCACAAAAATCTGATCTTGTCATCACTTTCTTGAAAAATCTTGGTTTCTCATAACCCCAGATTCTTCGTTTCACTAGAGTGGTCCCACAATTCCTTTTATCTGACCCCCACAAAACCTTTGTGCCCAAGATTGAATTTTTCAAATCCAAAGGCGTTCCCACCTCAGATATCCCTAAACTCATATGTGAGGGAACATTTCAAGATGATTCAGCCACCAAATATGTCAACTTTGAAACCCCACAAAAACCTGATCTACATTGTTGCAACATTTTCCCAAGTCATTGACTACAACTAATGGTTATTTCAAGATGATTGTGAGGGAACTTCTGGAAATGGGATTTCATCCTTTGAAGTATCAGTTTGTTATGGCTGTTTATGCATTGTCATCTATGAGCAAATGTACATGGTCAAAAAAGGCTAATTTGCTTAAGAAGTGGGGCTGCTCAGATGATGACATTATTGCTGCTTTCAGAAAATATCCGTTTTGTATGAAGGGGTCTGAGGATAAAATTGAAGCAATTTTAGAGTATATTGTTTATCAATTGGGCTGTGATTCTTCCAATATTATAAAATATCCTTATGTCTTGGGATTTAGTTTGAAAGAACGAATTGTTCCGAGAGGTGCTGTCATTCTAGTTCTGTTGTCAAAGGGTCTTGTGAAAAAGGAAAAGTTGCTTGGAGCATTTAAATTATATGGAAAGGACTTTTTGAGGAGGTTTGTACATTGTCATGAGCTGGAAGCTAGTGAATTATTGGAGTTGTATCAGTCTAAACTGGATCTTTGGAGAAAAGTGGGGTCTGGATAGGTTTTGAGGTATGAATATGGGCTAAAGATGTAGCACTTGTGGAACAGTCTTCTCACAGCATCTATTTGATGCATTACATTCTTATTCTTCTTGTTGTTGGCTCTAATCAAGTTTGGAAATGACCTACCAATCAAAACTATTGCCATGTTGTGACTGGCAATTTTGCTGCCTAAACCAATCTTGATTGACTCGTATAGTTATGAAAACAAATGTTAAGCGTAGCCAAATCATGCAACTTTGTTATGTCATATGTAATAATGGCCCCCCTCTGAAAGTAATGCTATAGGCTTATTGTTGATGTGTGTTGGCTGGTAACAGCAGACCAGTGGTTTTGATGTTGAGTTCATAGGAATAAATCTGATCCACCACTTTTCATGTTGTATTGCCACTCTATTAATTTAAAATTTCTCGTGTAACATCCCAAATAAAATAGAAAATATCTAATATATAAATAAATATATGGGAAACATTTAATAGGAAATATTATATATAGGAAATATTGAATAAAATAGGAAAATATTATACATATATATATATAGGAAATATTTAATTGGAAATAGGGAATATAATTTATACACATACATATGTATATTAATTAGGGACCAATGCATCTTTAGGAATTAGGAAATATCAATCTTGGTTAATTACTAAGATGTTAATGTAATAGGAAGTTAGGGTTAGCCTCGTGAATGAAAGAAACTAAGGGAGGGCTTTATGATAATTTCCTTGGGTCCTAAACCCTAATAAACACCTTTCTACACATACAACTCACTCCTTCGCTGCACAACTCCCTCCCATCTCTTTTTCATTCTCCTTCAAAACTTTGGTCATCACTTTGATTTCCTCACTTCCACACTTCCTCACACCACACTTATCTCAATAATCTCCTTCTTGCCTTCAAATTCCTTCTCCATCGTCCCCTGCAATTTTCCGGCAAACCAAACGGCATCTCCGGCGAACGAAACAGCAACTCCGGCGAGCCTAGTGGTGTTCGACGACGACGAGCAAGGTGGAGATTAGTTTAGCTTCTTTTTCCGGCGATTTTCGCAGCACCGGTGGGAGCTTTTCCGGCGAGTTCTTGTGACACGAGAAAGACTCAATTCAAGTTGAGGTGAGATCTCTTTCCTATTTCTACATCTTCTACAACTTAGGAATTATGGGAGTGAGGGACCGATTTTAGTATAGAAGTTGGGGGTACAAAAACTTTAAATTAGTTGTTGTAGAAGCTCAAATAAGTTGATGTTTGGTATGTGCTGGTGGGATTGTTTGAATTTATTGCAATTTGAAGTGTGAAAATGAGTTTGAGGTGCTTGTATATGAATTTGAAAATGTAATTGTATTTTTACTGCAATGCTGAACCGAATATGCTGTGTATTTTTCATTTCATTAATTTATGAAAGTGTTGAATTGTGTTAATGAACTGAAAGTTTCATTAAATTTAAAGACATGTTCCTTATGTGATTCCAAGTGGAATTGGTGGGGGGTATTTTCTGTTTAGATTTTGCCCTGAAATTTACCATGTTCACATCAACTTGAACCTTGTTTGGTCATATAAAATTGTAAACCTGAATTGAGGGACCCTAATTTGAGAATCTTACTAAGCTTTGGTGAGTGTTTAGTAAAAATTGAAAAGGCTAATCTAAATCTGAAATTGGTTATTTGAAATACTCAATGTAGATGTGTCTTGAAAATAGTCTTGGAGCAAATGTACTCTTAGTAACATAATTCATGTATGAAGATCTGTGAGGAAACAAATGTGATGCATGGATATTTGAATTAGGTGGTGGCTGGAATAAAATTTGATGCTTGTGTAATTGCAATTTTCATAACCTGAAACTATTATAATTAAATCAGTTTTGAGGCAGTGCGGGAAATACTTTCTTTGACTGATAATTGTCTTATTGGACAGTGAAAATTTGTGAGGTGTTTGTTGTTGATATATGTATGTTAGATAAGTTATACTGCTAGAAGTTGTTAATGAATGTGTGATAAATGATGCTGATTATGTGAATTAAAACAAGAATAAATTCTGTGCTATATCATAAAAATAAATGGGTTTAAGGCTTTATTTTTCAATTGTGGGTTCTTGATATATGCTTGCATAATCCTTCTCAAACTTAGTTGAAAAGGTAGAACTAATACTTATAGATTAAGGGATCAAACTTCTGATTTAAAACTGAAGGGAATGCAAGGCTTTATGCTCTTCTTGTTGTCCTTATTCTGGTTAGTTAACATACTAAGATAGAAAATACATAATATTGCCCATGAAGATGATGTGGAATTGTGCTTTTGTTAAGTTAAGCGGTGCTATTGATTAAAAGATGAAAAGTTCTGTTTACTTTGTTGTTTTAATTGTCCAGAGAATGATGAATGTGTAATTGAAATTTGTTTTAGTTAATGTACTTTAAAGCCTTAATTCATAAGTCCTACGTAGTTGATTATTGATGATAAAAGTTTATTTTATTTTCTGTTGGTGGATTATGGATCTTGTTGATTTGATTATTCTTTAAGTTTATAATTAACTATTTTGCTTGCTAGTCAATTCTGATTTTTGTTGTGGCTGGCACTGGAAATCGTTGAATTCAATTCTACCTTCTTATTTATTAAGTGCTTATATTAGAAATAACATAAGCATATGGGGGAATTGGGTAGTATTACTAGGAACCGAGAGCGACGTTTATTAATAGACATAGAGATTATTATTTATATTTTTATTGGTATGATATGATAATAGGAAAAACTAAGAGAGGTGTTTAGGGGAAATTCATAAGGACAAGAGAAAGCAGTCAACTGTTAAACGCTCCAGGTAACTACTTAAACTTGTTTGCGTGTGTGTGTATGTTGGTAAGCATATAGGTTAGTTTATGAAATTGTGATGTTTATTATATGCTTTATGAGAATTGATGATTTGTTTGGTGCACACCGGTTAATATGATTATAATTATGCCATTCCGGAATGAGGTTCCCTTGCCCGTACAGCAGGGACTAAAATAAATATTAAATAAAGAGAAAAACGTTATTGGGGAGAGCGCCCCCGGTTCAAGCGAGGGTTGTTAGTCCCTATTGAACTGTTCTATTTTCGGTGTGTTGTGTTTGATTTGTTATGATTATTAATGTTTGAGTATGTGATGAGATATTATGTTTAATCGTGAAATGAATGTAGCTGTTGTGTTTTGATAAATGTTTCATTCTATTATTTGAAGTGTTTGCAATTATGTATCTGTGCTGTTCTAATATGTCGTAGTTAATAATTATTTGAAGTTAAGAATTTATAATATGTTCATGCAACACCGTATGCAGCACACACCACTATACACAATATTAGCACACACCACCTTACGGCATGCACATGCACGTAGTGCAAAAATGTGCGTAAGCGAGTGGTAGTAGTTGCGATTTCTGGGTCTACCCCAATCGTTGTCATTTCAGGTACAGGAAGCGGAGTAGGAAATCAAGGGACGAATACGGGATATACTCACTAAAATGAGACGCTACAAAGCGTTATTGCCACACTAGGAACCATATTTTTAAATTGATTCATAAATGCTAGTCTTTATTGTTTTAAAGATGATGTGCCTTATTATTTCAAAAGTACTTTAGTAGACCATTTCAGCTAAACTCATATTCTGCTGAGTAGTTTAAATTTTCACTGAATTTTGTGCCAGATATTGGATTTCGTTTTGAATGAATTTTATTGGTCGATTTGCTTTAAGAATTTAGGTTTATCTTTTTCTAACCATGATAGTTATGTACATTTTAGGCAATTAATTTTTCTATCATGGTTAGCCATCAGAAATCATTTTGAAATATAACATTGATCATTTCTACCTATGTTAGTCTTCCTTATATTTAGTGAATTAAGTTAATTTTTTTTTTCTAACTATGTTAGTATTATTAATAAGTAAATTTATTTTCTAACATAGTTAGTGTATATATGTAAAAAAAAAAATAAGTGATAAAAATGACGTAAAATAGGATATAGAATTGTGGTTGTTACATGTGGGCTATTTTGATTTAGTCTAGATAATCGAATTTACTTGTTTCTTCTTTCGTTATATTGATACATATAGAATTTTTGAATGAAGTAACACTCAAACTAGAATAGCCTATACATTAGAGGATTCATGTTTCTGTCTGGGGTTACATTTTGTAAATTTGAATTATTAAAGATGATTTCTAGCAACTATACATTTTAGCATTACTGTTTGAGTGTTTGGGTATGCTTATTGCTTCCAAATTCAAATAATCCGATGATGACATTCTTGTAGCATTAGAAAAATCCCTTTTTACCAAATAGCTTTGTTGTCAGTGACATGAAAACTCTCCTACAAGTGGGAGGTCATGGATTAGATCACTTGTAATCTCAGTGCTTTGGTGCCTTTCCCATTAAATTTAAAAAGAAATCTTCCATTGTACATGATTTTGTCAGAATATCATGTTGACAGAATGGGCTGTCCAGCTTCCACTTTTGTATTAATGAAGTGGTTTTCTCATTTTATTTTAACAAGAGAATTGGTCCTTGCGCTTTTATCCCTGGAAGGTTTGCCCTCTATATTTGTCTACACTGAAAAGGGAATTTATGAATAGATTTATCATGCGGCATGAGGTGGAAGCTACTGAACTTCTAAAGCTGTATCAGTCTATACTGGACTTTTACTATTGAGCATGACTTCTATAAGCTTGATGAATATTGAAAGGTGATGTGAGAATCCCTTTGGGAGTGTAATCCTCAAATTTACCAAGTAATGCTTGAATTTGACCCTATATATCATATCCTAGATGGTTGCATAAGAAGTTTATGCAGATGGATTGAGGTGAAGCAATTCTAGAAGCCCCTTGTTATGGTACAAAAGTATTGGGCCTTAAATGAAATAAATGGGCCAAAAGCTTATTAAATGGGCCAAAGGAGTTAATATGCAAACATGGTTGTGAGATAGGAATATAAGTAGAAGTGGAAGCAATTAAGAGACATTGAAGAATATTGTGAAGAATGTTTCTCCCTCTTTGGTTCTCTTGTTCTCTTTGATTCCTTCTCCTTCTCTTCTAGATTTTCTCATTCCTCTTATGTTTCTTCTAACCTTCTTCTTAGTGATTCTTGTATCTCAATTCTATCTGTACTTTGATTAGATTCATATCATTTGTATTTGTTTGAGAGGAGATTTCATATTTCTTGGTGGATTATATCTTGTATTTGGAGATTTGTGTTAGTTGAATTTACAAGATCATTACACCCCTTCGATAACAACAAGCGTACCCAAACAGTATCTACACCCATGGATCTGGATTCCCCTGGTATCCGTTATTTTTCTAAGTTTCAGTTGGTCCATGTAACCAATTGACTATTATAAAAGTGATTATTCACCTGCGTATTACTATTAACCACCTACACATAACCATTAATCACCTCATTGATTTACTGCTTAGCTCAATTTAGCTTACTATTGTGAAGCATCAACCGCTTGAGTATAGACACTAACTACAAAGTAAAGACATAGTTTACTATAGTAGATGCATTAACCAATTGATGTATCATAACTTATTAAGCTCAATTTCGCTGACAATTGTGAAAAACATTAACCATTCTTTTTTGTAAAAAAAAAAACAATAAACATTCTAATACTCCCAATATTACCCCTAATAATTACACTTATTTCCTAAACTATTAACTTTCACTCTCCCCTACTACCCCTATTAAATATGAGTATATGTGAAAAAAAATAATTAATGCACATTGGAAACCATGAAGTGACTTATAAAAGAGACAAAGAAAAATTGGTTATTAGTGACTTATAAAAAGGACAGGAGGGAGTATAAGATAGGGATGCAAAATGAAAAAAAGAAGAATAAGAAGGGCAATATGGTCTTTGGCATACCATCAATATCATCTTCCTTCCTCCTTCTCTTCTCTCAACTTGATATATTTTCGTTCATCCACCTACAACCACAAGGACACCTTCGATTTCTCAGCTCCTTCCTCTCTAAATCCTTGCAAGTTTGAGCACCATTCATTTATCACCTTCCCTCCTTTCTATTTTGGTTTCTCCTTTCTATGTTTGAAGATTGTAGGTGAGATTTGATTCCTCCCTTTCTCCATTTTCTTTTAGATATGGATGTAAGAATTAGCTTTAGCTTTAGCTTTAGCTTTTGGTATAGGAATCAGCATTAAGCTTTGATTAGAGTGTATTGATTGTTTTTGTGTATGTATTGGCTTAATGGACTGTTGGAGACTTGGAGTGGAATTGTTTAATTAAGTAAGAATGTGTAAATGTTGATTTTTTGAAAGTAAATGTATTTTCTTTTAGTAATTAATTAATTAATTGATTCTTGTTTATTTTGCCTTGAAGATTTAGTGGCTCTACCTTGTAAATTATATGGAGGATTTTGGATATTAGTTTGAACGTGCATGAAGAAGCTTGTAAATGTCTTTTGATGCATGCTAGATTTATAAGGGAGTAATGCATATGAATGGGTATTTTGGATTCGATATTTTATAATGAACTGAGTATGTTATAAGTGTGAACTGAAACTTTGGAATTTTGGCAAGAGGGTGGCAGGGAATAAAGATTGATAATATCATTTGATTTTGGAATGCACTTAAGGTGTTTGATCAAATGTCTAAGAGAAGGAATTGTTTGAAAATTATGGTTTTCTCTTTTTGACTTAAGGTGTTGCAAATGTATTTGAGATATTAATGGTTTTTGATTAATTTAATTGAGAATGACTATGTTTAGGCTGAATCAAATTGTTTTATCTGTTGGTTTGATTTTCTCATGTTGAAGGAGGATTTATGAGGATTGGTAGAATATATGTTGTTCTATTCTGTCTAGTAATTATGTGTTAATTGTCCATTGATGACTGGGAGATATTGGTTTGCTTTTTGCACTGATTTTGAAGGTGTCTGTGGTAAGAGAGAAAGAACAGTTGTTTTGAAGTTGGTCAATGCTTAAAGAGTGATTTTGTAATCAGTTATTATTGGAGAGTGGAGTATTGCATTGCTGAGGTTTAATATGATTTACACGAGCAAGGATTCTCTATGAGAAAATGAGTTGTGAAGGATTAAGATGATTGTGAATATTAGAAAAAGGTGAATTTAATTATGTGATTGTATCAAATAGGAATTAAGATGGCTGGGATGGTTTTGAGGAGATTAGGTCTTGTATGCTGAAGTATAAAATTTAGATCACTATGAAATGATGTAGCCACAAAATGTAAGCTTAGTTTGTCTATATTTAATTTTAAAGGGCTTACGAAGTTTAAATGCCTTAAACTTCATGCCGGTCAAGTTTAAAATTTTCGGGCGTGACAAAAAGGCTTGTGAAGTTTGAGATTTTCAGTTGATGAGTTCTAATTGTGATAACGCAGAATTTCTTATGAAACTTGATGAGAATTATGTTTAAAAGAAATAAAGACACTATTAAATTGTATTTGGATGATTTATGTTATTCAATGCTATGGTTTTTTGAAATTTAGTTGTTAATGTAAGATTTATACTTGTTAATGCATGAGGCATTGGTGTCTTCATTGTGTATACATGTAAATTTATCCTTTCAACTTCCTGTTTCATGGCAGGATTTATGCTGGTGAGACCAGAATATCAAATGCATTGACCTGAACCATCAATTGAAAAATTCACTTCCAGTCATTTCACTAATGGCTCTCAGAAAAGCTCCTCTTCCACGTCTACTCCTCAATGACGTTTCGTGCATGAGAAATGCCCAACAAATTCTTCATCATGTGAATGTATCACTTCATGATGGTAGTGCACTCGTGCTGACTGGTGCAAATGGCTCTGGTAAGACAACTTTCTTGCGCATGTTAGCGGGATTTTCTCGTCCTTCAGCCGGTGAAATCCTTTGGAATGGACATGACATTACACAATCTGGAATATTTCAGCAGTATAAGCTTCAGCTCAACTGGCTTTCCCTCAAGGATGCCATAAAAGAGAAGTTCACAGTTCTTGACAATGTTCAATGGTTTGAAGTTCTTGAAGGCAAGCAAGGTAGGTCCTTGCCTGCACTCGAGTTGATGGGTCTCGGAAGACTGGTAAATGAGAGACCGAATAGACTATCAATGGGCCAGCGTAAAAGATTGCAACTTGCCAGATTGTTGGCGATTGACCGTCCGATTTGGTTGCTTGATGAACCTTCAGTTGCATTAGATGATGACGGGGTGAAGTTACTTGAGTACATAATTGCAGAACACAGAAAGAACGGTGGGATTGTGATTGTGGCCACTCATTTACCAATTAAGATAGAAGATAGCATGGTATTGAGGCTGCCCCCAAGATTTCCTAGGAGGCTGACTTTAGTTGATATGCTTGATCGTGCTGATATTTAATTATGTTTTCTTACTTCTCATGTACATCAACATGGGAAGTTCTAGAGGTGGTTATGTCTTGGAGGGTTTCTATTTTCCCCATTTCGTAATGGATAGATATATGCATAATATGATCATTAATCTTCTTGAGCCAGACATCAATGTTTTTTTGTCTGAAAAGGATGTTTCTATTATCAATCAACATAAAGAATTCAGTAGTACAAATAAGGGCTCAAAAGGCCAAGCCTAAAACAAGGTCCCAACGAAAAAAGAAAACAGAACATAATGAATCTGCTAAAAGAGCGTCAGCCAACTCCCATCCTTTGGGATGGATCATCTGGACATCTACCATCCTTTGTCAGAAGAGAGAGCAAAAGAGATGATGGTTGAGATACACACCCTCTAGTGTACAATCATTCCTGTACTTAGGAATCAAAGAAACTGTAAACCCAACGTTTGATATCATGGTGTTGATGGTTTCCTTAAAGGAACATAATTTTAAAATGTTATTGAGTTGAGCCCAAAAAGCACAAAAACCTGACATGAGTTATAAAAAGTGAAGTCCGAATTAAAACAAGCTAAAGTAGTTTTGCTCACTTTCAAAGTGAGTTAGGTAGGGTTTGCCCAAAATGTTAGCTCTACATGTAATGCTTAGATTTTGGGATCCACCAATCGGGTTAAGCTTGAAAAAAGACAAAAAATTGAAACTCAGTTAAAAATAGGTTAAAAGTGGAGAAACTTATTTTTAAAGTGGGTTAAGTTAGCTCGATTAAAATAGGCGGAACCAAAATTTGAAGGATTTTAAAAAACAAACATTGGTACCAACTATGAAGGGAAACCTTAAACCTACCACTTTCCTGCCTTCATAGTTCTTACCCTTTTGCAGTTAGCTTCTCTCAATCTTTGTTTCTGAACCAAATGATGTTGTTTCTCAGAAAAATCACCCCTTTTCGTAGGCATATCATCAACACAATCTCTCCTTCACCATTTCACTGCCTTCAAAACCAACGGGTATTATTATATGTTAATAATCTCAGCCACTACTCTACTTCACTTTCATCCAATGACCCTTCTTTCACAGTCTCATATCTCATTCACACCTGTGGCTTCTCACCCCAAGATGCTGCTTGTGTTTCCAATTATCTCAGATTAACATCAAGAGAAAAACCAGATCTTGTCATCAATTTCTTGAAAAATCTTGGTTTCTCAAAACCCCAGATTCTCCGTTTCACTAGAGAAGTCCCAATATTACTTAGATGTGACCCCCACAAAATTTTACACCCCAAGATTGAATTTTTCAAATCCAAAGGCATTTCTAGCTCACATATCCCTAAGCTCTTGTGTAGTTGTCCCTCCATAATGATGAGAAGCTTGGAAAAACAGCTCATTCCTTCCTTTCATTTCTTTCAGCATTTGTTTCAATCTGATGAACTGTTCATTAAGGCTCTTACACGTTTCTCTGGCATTCTTGTTGATCATAGCACACGTGCATTGCCTAATATGAAGCTATTAAGAGATGCTGGAGTTCCTGAATCAAATATTATTAAATTGTTGCAGCTTTATCCCAGCACATTTACTAAATGCTCTCATCGATTCGAGATGATTGTGAAGGAAGTTCAAGAAATGGGGTTTGATCCTTTGAAGTGTAATTTTGTTTTTGCTGTTTATGCATTGGCATCATTGAGAAAATGTACATGGTCTAGAAAGGCTGATGTGTATAGGAAGTGGGGCTGGTCAGATGATGACATTGCTGCTGCTTTTAGATCATATCCATTTTGTATGAAGATATCTGAAGATAAGATTGATGCAATGTTAAAGTATCTTATTCATGAATTGGGCTTTGATTTTTCCAATTTTATGAAATATCCTCATGTTTTGGCATTCAGTTTGAAAGAACGAATTGTTCCAAGAGGTGCTGTCATTCAAGTTCTGTTGTCAAAGGGTCTGGTGAAAAGGGAATATTTGCTTAGAGCATTTACAGTGTCTGAGAAGGACTTTTTAAGGAGGTTTGTCTTTCGTCATGAGCCGGAAGGCAGTGAATTGTTGGAGTTGTATCGGTCTAAACTGGATCTTGCGAAGAATGTGGGGGCTGCATAAGTTTCAAGGTAGGAATATGGAATAAAGATGTAGAACTTGTTGGACTTGCTTCTCACTACCACCCTTCAATGCATTGCATTATCAACTTTCAATCGTGTTGCTTTCTCTGATTTAGATTTGGAAGGACCTACCAAACAAAAATTAATGTTATTTTGTGAGTGAAAGTTCTGCTGCCTAGATTGATCTTGAAAGAGTTAGAGGGTTGTTATAATTTTTGTAAGGAATTAGATTAGATGACAAACATGCAACTTTGTTATGTCATGTAAAAATAGTCCCCTCCATACAGATTAAGGGTTTTGATGTTAAGTTCATAGCCTGTTCTTTAAAGTTCGTATGATTGACCACCTATGGTTCTGTGGTCCCACTCTTTTGATATGAAATTGCTATGTGAAGTAATTTGGGCTATTTTTATTTAATATGGATAATCCAATTTATTAGTTTTTTCTTTTCTTTATTTTGGTGTGTGCACATCAATTTCTAAATGAATAAAAACATTAAATTGGAAGAGTCTATGCTTGAGGGGATCCAAGTTTCTAACTTAGGGTCCACTTGTAAATTTGAATTGTGGAAATTGATATCTTGCTGCCACACATTTCGTGATGATGTGATGAATGTGGAGGAACTTATATTTGGTCCTTCAAACTTTGAATTCGTTCTGCCCTTTCAGTTAGGAGATTCAATAGATATTATTTGATTACCTTTGTGTACTATGTTCTGTTGTTTTGTTTTTTATGACTTCCATGAATACAACGTTTAGTTCACTGCTTTTATATAGAGTACCGGCAGTTTCGATAGAAAGGTCGGCTCCTATGGGATAGTTCATGAGGTAATCACCAACCGTATGGATTACTTCAGTTTCAGGATTGTCAAACAAATATTCTTTGGGGAAGAAATGAGTTGCACCTGAGATTGCTGAAGAGCATTGAATTATTTAAGATTAGGTGTTGTGGAATTTTAAGAAACTGGGAAATACGTAGAGTCTGTGTAACGATTTCATCAATGGACCTACTTGGTTGGCTGCATCAGTACTGAGGGATATAACAAGAATGATAAAGATTGTGGAGGAGCATAATCAATACAAGGTTTCAACCAGAGCTAATAATATTGTCTTTGAATTCCTCAATGGTGCAGGATAACAAAAATAAAGACGGTGTAAAAGTAAATAGAACTGTGTGCAGTTATGTAGTTTCTTGTCAATGAGTCGGTCTCTGAATCTTGCAGTGTTACTTAATATCATTGACTTTTGCCACTGAGCATGAGTAAGAAAATTGCAGCTGTACCAACAAAAGCTGAATCTTGCAAGCTTAATGAAGATTGAAAGTGGTATGTGTGAATTGCTTTCGGAGAATTAACTTCATTTGGACTTGGTAATGCTTAAATCTGACGCTGCATATGTTTTAAGGTATGGGTATAGACTAAAGATCAGGAGCACTTGTTGAACTATCATTTCACAGCATCTATGTGAAGTGTTACTGAAGGACACCGATTTTGCGGTCGGTGTAGTGTGCCTTGGGTCTAGTCCTTCAAGAAATTTTAGTACCTCAAGGTAAGCGGAAGTTACCCCGGGTATCGTTCTCAAGGGAGCCTTGTTTAATGAAACTACCCTAATAAATTTGATGCAATTCAAGATGAATTTGGGTAAAGAAAATATATTTTTGTTGATTTTTTAAAGAGGGAATGAAAGATGCAAAACAAATAAATACTTTTGGTATTTTTGGATAAAAGGGTGGAATGGAAGTGAAGTGCTCTTGGAAATGATTTTCAATGGCTATCATAGCTTTCTAAATATTTTTGGGGAGTTAAATGCACTAATTTCCTAATTTACCAAACCTCATGGACCCATGAGTCCAATACCTAGTTGTTGAAACCTCATCCAATTAGGCATTGTTAAGCTCTTTAGTGCTTGTGGACCTATTACTTGCAAGGAACTATTAATCCTACGACCGGAACCCCGAATCGCCACTTAATTGATCCTATGATTTTAATTCACTATTGGAACCCCACATAATAAAATAAAATCTAAGGATTGAAGTCCAATGTTACTCAAGCAATTAATAGGTTCACTTTGAGTTTCTCTAGGTTTCCTAAAGTACCAAACCTCACCAACCGGCAAGTCTAACACCTAATCTCATGGACTCATTAAATTAGGCATTATTAATTACCCTAGAGTGTGATTAGTGATTTGTAATGCATGGTTCAATTACAATTCAATTCAATAAACTATCTACCAATACCATGAGTAAATAGAAATATCTAATGAATTATAAAGAACATATGTATGACCATACATATTGTTGAGTCCAAATCCCTCATTACAAGTCAAAATCACAAATACCCATAATAACAACCAAGTCCAGTCCAATCTCAAAACATAAATGCTAACCTAAACCTAGGCAATCAAAAATATAAAGAGAAAGAAAAGGAATTGGGACTCCCCTTTGAAGAACCATAGCTCAAGCCACTTCCCATCAACTCCAAGAGCAAGGAGGAACTTTATTGAGGCATGGATGGAGGAAGGAAGGTGGAATATTGAAGAAATGGGATGAGAAGTGAAGAGAAGAGGATGAAGGGAATGGAGGTAACTAGGGTTTTGGGGAGCACCCAACCCCCAAAACTTATGTTTTCTAAGTCTAATTCTTCAATTAATATCAAATGGAAGTTGGGTCAATGATTGGGCTTCAATTTGGGTCCAAATTGGTGTCAAAATAGTCAAAAAATCAGTAAAACCCGAGCTGATATGTAGCAGTTCGCGACAGGGACTGATCTGCAAAATCTGTAAGTTTTGGGTCAGATTCTGTAATTTTCCCAGGACTGTTCTGAAGCATTTTCAGGATTCTGGGCCGATTCTGTAATTTTCTCCAAATGCTCAGAATAGCTATTTCAGCTCATTTTCTTCATTTTCTGCAAGGGAAAATTCACAACAATATAATACATTTCATCCCAAAAATTAATCACTTAATATAAACAATTAAATGTGACGATTATGCCCTTTTTTAACCCTTTTCACATAAAATCATTTTTAATTCAATTCAAAATATAATAAATGCATTTTAATTCAATATTACATCTTTGAAATGTTAATAACTTCAATTTAGCACACTAAAAAATACAAATTCAAGGATTTGTCAACTCCCCCACACTTAAACCTTTGTACTCCCGGACAAAGAAAAATTTTTAAAAGCTTTGAAGTACATAAAATGACAATTATGAGAATTCAACAAATAATGTGAAATGGAATAATGCTAACAATGATTAATAAAGATTGTAATGAATGTGAAGAGTATGAGTAGAGAAGAAAATCACTCAAGGATAAGTGTTTACACACATCTCACCATTTTAGGTTAATTTATACTCTCATTATCCACTTTGGTACACATCCTACCATATGCTTGTAGGAATTCTAGGGTCTCCACTAAAACATAAAGTGCAATGCATCAAAAGGACTTTTGAGGGTTGTGGTGATGGATAGGCCAAATGATGGAATGAGAATGAAAATGAAAAGAATTGATGTTATGCATTTTAGCCATTCTTTTACAACTTGAAGTATCAATTGCACATTGCTAAACTACTATGCATGCCTTATTTTTCACTTGTTCACTTTTTCTCTTTTTTTTTCTTTTTTTTTTTTCATTTTTTTCCACTATTTCCCTTTTTGTATTTTTTTTTCATACATAACATGCTTCTTTGAAACATAACAATGACATTTTTTTTTCATTTTGAACAAAGCAATTATGCAACTTTTCTCATATTGGCAAAACAATGCAATAACATCAAGTGAAGGGCTCAAATGGGTAGCAAAAGGGTATAGTGTTTAGGGTTAGTGTTTGGGATAGAAGGGTATGAAATGAAGGCCTTTATCATACTACATTACACTATATGCAACAAGCTTTGACCAAGAATGAAAACAAGTTCTAGAGAATGGTAACCAAGTGGATTTCACTCAAGAATGAATAATTAGGCCCAGATTACCTCACAATATATGGCTAATTCTCCTAAACTCATAAACAAAGATTCAAAACAATCAAAGTTAACCATAGCACATCAATTCCATCCACATCATTTTCAATCAAGAGATATATCAAAAACATCAATAAATTCTCATAATTGCCAAAGAGAGTCCAAAAATAGGTCATGTTCAAGATCAACAAATGTATTAGTGAGGGAAAGTTCAAAATTTTTCAAAGTTTAGCCAATTTGAAGCTAGAAACATATCTAAAGATGCAATAGCCCAAAACTTAACTCAACTATAACCCCTCCCCCACACTTAATTCCTACATTGTCCTCAATGTAGCAAAACCATGGAAAAATCCAATTAAATTTCAAAGCATGTGGAAATCAAGTGTGGTGGTGGTGTTAACACTAAGCACTTTATTTTTAATCCTAGAAATGGGAAAAACAACTAAAGCTACCTTTTACTACTAGTTTATGTCTCTCCCCCACACTTATATTCCTTAATCAACAATTAAGTCAATTAAATGAAGAACAAGAAGGAAAATAAGTGAGGAAAGAGACAACCTTGGTTATGGTATCTTCAAACTCTTGAAAGAGAAGTTCTCATCCTTGATGAGGATCATGTTGGCCTTTAGAGCTCCAACTTCTCCTTTGTTGATCTTCCTTGGTGGTGTTTGAAGTTGATACCTCATATGGCTCCTACAAAGGTGTCCATCCAAAGAAAACAAGCCAAGAGAAATACCAAATCCAAAGGAACAAACTTGGAGAGGGTTAGAGTATACTTTAAGCATTTTAAAATTAAAACTCTCCAAGTATGAATCACAACCAAGAAAATCAACATTACTCCCTTTTGTAGGAGTGAAAGAAACAATTTTATTTTTTAAGTCCTCTTGTGCTTGCAACCGGAAAGGTGAGGAACCCAACTTGGTGTTGAGGTACACCACATCGCATTTGCAATCACAAGAGGTGGGAGGTATAAGAGTGGAAGAAGAAGAGGATTTATGCAATATGGAAGATGAATGCATTCCTAAATCGGGAGGTAGGTCACAAGACAAAATTAAATGGAAGAATTCATCCTTTTTCACAATTTTATCATTCAAAACATGTGAATCTTCCATATTTGACCTATCTAAAGAAACAAAAGAATTGAGATCAAAAGATATGCACTTTTCATGTCCATCATCAAGGGTAGCATGTATGTTATCAATTGAACTAGATGAAGGGGTAACAACATATGAAG
Source organism: Mimosa pudica (assembly GCA_029929735.1). Classification (NCBI taxonomy): domain Eukaryota; kingdom Viridiplantae; phylum Streptophyta; class Magnoliopsida; order Fabales; family Fabaceae; genus Mimosa; species Mimosa pudica. Next base: position 10,328,220 of record JAKELP010000018.1, on the reverse strand, counting down.
TGGAAAGCCAATTATTAATTTGCATGCAAGTAGCACAAGACTCATCACAATCACATGAGTTAATGAAGGAAGAATGTGGGAAGGAAGGTGAAATGAATTCTGCATCATGTTCAATAGATTCAAATAAGCTCAAATCATCATGCTTATCAAAACTTGAAAAGGAAGACAATTGTTCACAATTCTCCACATTTTTAACAACCAAGTTTGATGCATCATTAGTACTAGTAGATGAAGTATGCACATCACCAACATTCTTTTGTTGCAATGAAACAAATTTATCATATTTAAAATCAATGCAATCCATGCACATTGTATCATCATCACAAGAACAAGGTGAAGGCTCATGCAAATTAAAATCATCACCACAACTAGTACTCAAAGCATCATGATCACCACTCATATTATTTTTGCAAGCAACATCATCAACTACACAACTATCAATGGAAGTAACACAATAAGCATTTTCAACATCAAGAACTTGAGGTGATTCAACAACAATTTTTTCATTCACCTCATCATCACTTGCAATATCAACCAAAGTAGTATGCGGAAAGGTAAACTCTTCAAGAAGAGGAGAAATAGTACCTAAGTGTGAAACCAATTCCTCTTGAGGTTGAGAATGTGCTTGCTTACCATTTGCAACTTGTATGAGAATAGACATTTGTTGGGGGTCATCCACTTGAGAAGTGACATTTAGCTCTAGGCCCTCAACCCCTTCACAATCAATGGAGTCACTAGGCCATGGAGTTCCTTCCTCTCCATTAGTCTTCTTCCATAGCACATGTTGCACAAAAGCCCGAATAAACTCTTCTATCTCCTCCAAACGCTCTTCCATGTCCTTTGTGAGCTTATTAGTCTCCTTTAGCATAAACAATTGAGAGTGTTGGGCCTTAAGCTCATCATACACTCTCCTCAAAGCAAGGGTTTGGGAATCCATGTTTGGAAAAGTTAGGAAGGCATCTAATCCACTAGGTTTGGGTGGAGAGGGTGGGGGTGATGGTGTATGATAGGTGGGAGGGAAAGGATTGTGGTAGGAGGTGTATGGTGGTTCATATGAATGTGTGTATGATGTAGGGAAGTGGGTAGAGTGATTTTGTGGATAAGATGGTTCCAAGTATTGTCGGAAATTGGTTGGACATTTGGTATTCATTGGCTTGAAAGTAATTGTGCAAACGTTCTCTTAAGGAAGGTTCCTCATTGCTCAAAGAATGCGAGTAACTTGGTGTTTCATCATTCATAGAAGAAGAATGCATAGGAGAATCATCATAGAATAAATTCTCATAATTGTAAGGCCTAGACATGATTATTGAAATCAAATAATCTCAATATGCAAATGCAAGTCACTAAGGAAAAAAAAATCAAAACAAAGATGAATGCAAAGTGAACTATCCTAAGATGCACCTAAACTAAATGCAACCTAATGGCTCACTTTGACCCAAATCAATCTTGAAGATTGACACAAATTTACTAGGGAGTCAAATTAATGACTCCCCGGCAACGGCGCCACTTGAAGGACACCGATTTTGCGGTCGGTGTAGTGTGCCTTGAGTCTAGTCCTTCAAGAAATTTTAGTACCTCAAAGTAAGCGGAAGTTACCCCGGGTATCGTTCTCAAGGGAGCCTTGTTTAATGAAACTACCCTAATAAATTTGATGCAATTCAAGATGAATTTGGGTAAAGAAAATATATTTTTGTTGATTTTTTAAAGAGGGAATGAAGGATGCAAAACAAATAAATACTTTTGGTATTTTTGGATAAAAGGGTGGAATGAAAGTGAAGTGCTCTTGGAAATGATTTTCAATGGCTATCATAGCTTTCTAAATATTTTTGGGGAGTTAAATGCACTAATTTCCTAATTTACCAAACCTCATGGACCCATGAGTCCAATACCTAGTTGTTGAAACCTCATCCAATTAGGCATTGTTAAGCTCTTTAGTGCTTGTGGACCTATTACTTGCAAGGAACTATTAATCCTACGACCGGAACCCCGAATCGCCACTTAATTGATCCTATGATTTTAATTCACTATTGGAACCCCACATAATAAAATAAAATCTAAGGATTGAAGTCCAATGTTACTCAAGCAATTAATAGGTTCACTTTGAGTTTCTCTAGGTTTCCTAAAGTACCAAACCTCACCAACCGGCAAGTCTAACACCTAATCTCATGGACTCATTAAATTAGGCATTATTAATTACCCTAGAGTGTGATTAGTGATTTGTAATGCATGGTTCAATTACAATTCAATTCAATAAACTATCTACCAATACCATGAGTAAATAGAAATATCTAATGAATTATAAAGAACATATGTATGACCATACATATTGTTGAGTCCAAATCCCTCATTACAAGTCAAAATCACAAATACCCATAATAACAACCAAGTCCAGTCCAATCTCAAAACATAAATGCTAACCTAAACCTAGGCAATCAAAAATATAAAGAGAAAGAAAAGGAATTGGGACTCCCCTTTGAAGAACCATAGCTCAAGCCACTTCCCATCAACTCCAAGAGCAAGGAGGAACTTTATTGAGGCATGGATGGAGGAAGGAAGGTGGAAGATTGAAGAAATGGGATGAGAAGTGAAGAGAAGAGGATGAAGGGAATGGAGGTAACTAGGGTTTTGGGGAGCACCCAACCCCCAAAACTTATGTTTTCTAAGCCTAATTCTTCAATTAATATCAAATGGAAGTTGGGTCAATGATTGGGCTTCAATTTGGGTCCAAATTGGTGTCAAAATAGTCAAAAAATCAGTAAAACCCGAGCTGATATGTAGCAGTTCGCGACAGGGACTGATCTGCAAAATCTGTAAGTTTTGGGTCAGATTCTGTAATTTTCCCAGGACTGTTCTGAAGCATTTTCAGGATTCTGGGCCGATTCTGTAATTTTCTCCAAATGCTCAGAATAGCTATTTCAGCTCATTTTCTTCATTTTCTGCAAGGGAAAATTCACAACAATATAATACATTTCATCCCAAAAATTAATCACTTAATATAAACAATTAAATGTGACGATTATGCCCTTTTTTAACCCTTTTCACATAAAATCATTTTTAATTCAATTCAAAATATAATAAATGCATTTTAATTCAATATTACATCTTTGAAATGTTAATAACTTCAATTTAGCACACTAAAAATATACAAATTCAAGGATTTGTCAGTTACATTATTTTAACCTTCAATCTTGTTGTTTGCTCTAATTCAGCTTTGAAAGGACCTACCAGTCAAAAGAATGCTATGTTGTGAGTGAAAGCTTTTTTGCCAAAATCGATCTTGATAGAGTAATTTGTTTGAGAAAACAAATGTGGGTAACTTAAACAAATTTTAGGGGTTCATTGTACTTCAATTGAAGAATTAGTTTAAATGATAAACATGCAACCTTATTATGCCATATATCATAATAGCCCCCTCCGAAAGTAATTGTATAAGCATACTGTCGATGTGTTGGTTGGTAACAACATATCATTGGTTTTGATGTTAAGTTCATTGGACCAAGTCTGATTTGCTAGTTTCCTCTTTCATATATGTTGATTCATGTAGAATTTTTGAATGAAGCAACACATAAAATTAGAATTGCCTATGCTTTAGAGGATCCAACTTTCTGGCTTAGGTTACATTTTGTAATTTGAATTATGGAAGCTGATTTCTGGCTACTATACATTTCAGCATACTTTAAGGGTATGTCTTTTGTTTTCAAATCCAAATGGCCTGATGCTACAACCTTGCAGCATTTGAAAAATCATTTTTTACCGATAGCTTTGTAGCATAGTGACATGAAAGCTGCAAGTGGGAGCAAGAGTTCATGGATTTGATTCCTTTTGTAATATCAGTGCTTTGGCACCTGCCCTTGTGCATGATTTTGTCAGAATCTTGCAAACAAAATGGGCTGTCCACCTTCCATTAAGTGGTTTACTCATTTTGTTTGAACAAGAGAACTGTCGCTTTTGTCTATTATGTCCCTGCATTAGTTTAGTGCATTATATCATGAGTTTCTGTCTTGTTATGTCCTTTTGTTTATCTTGTAAATGGCTTAATGAAGAGCTTTTAATAACTGAAAAAATTCTTTATTTGATTTTGTCCTAAGCTGAACTTGGTCATTATTGAATCTATCATCTTTTACATTGCTATTGTTTATTGTGAGAAAAAAATTTGGAGTAACAATATATTATTGAGTGCACTGTATTTTTAAAGCTTTGCCTATTTAACAGTCTGATCATTTGCAGCTTTCTCTGTCTGTTGTTCATATTCTGTCTAATTGTGATTTCTGTCCCCCTATACTTGAAGATATTTCTTTGGCTGGAGGCCTCAAATTTGTTGTATGTAGGTTTTACATGATTATGAGTGTTAATATATAATATGCAGTTTTTATGTTCATGACCTTACAATTTAAAAATGCAATTAAGGTAATTTGAGTACCTTGTGTACTTCGTTTTGTTGTATTATTATTATCCATGTCTCTGTAATCACCATTATGGAGCTTGCTATAAATCTATTTTAACTAATTCTTTTTCATACGAGGGTTAAACTAATAAATTTTTTTAAAAAACTTCCCTTACTAAAATTTTCACTCTATACATTTTTAAATGGATAAGGTTCAATTTTTCTCAAGAAGTTGCCATGAAGGTGTTTTGACTTTTGTGAAGAAATCAGAAAGTTTCTTTTCTAGATTTCTCATTTTCTTATCCTAGGGTTGAATATTTTTTAGATACTTCAACGATTTCAGACTAATGCGAATCAAGGCTCGACATGAACCATTGAGGTTGGCCGCTAACATTCCCATGTCTCAAACTTGAGACCTGTGGTTAAGTTAAAACCTGCCACATCTAACTGATCAAATCAACTTGATTGAAATCCTAAGAGTTTTTAAATCGATATAATTTCAATTTGACTCTTACATAAGTCATGTCCACTTCATTCTTTTTCCCAACTTAGATTTACTTATAAAGGTTTTCATTAAAAATGAAATGCATTATGTTTGAAAGGTCCGGGAAATTTAAAGATAAAAGCAGCTTTTTTGTGGTGACAAGAAAATGAAAGAGGTGTCTGTCAACGACTAAAATATGGCTTTGCTAGAATATTTCTAGTTATGCCAAATACAGAGGTATTTGGCATTACTAGAATATGGTGGACTATTTTCAGGGACTTCACTTAGTAATCTCTTTTAGTATATTTACATCCAGTAAATAAATCTTTTTTCTTACTTTAATTTAAAATGAATTTGAACTCCTATATGTATGACTTTTTCATGATCGTTCATGCTCTGCATATTTGGTCAATTATCGTTCAAATTAGTCTACATACGGTTAGGGTGATATTGTTTAAACTTTCGTTTTATGTGAAAACTTATAGGTAAATTTGCACAGAAAAAAATGATCTGGATGACATGTCAAATGTTATATCATCATTTTTGGTTAGCCAATATTCACATTTAACTTAGATAACAGTTGGTGTAAAACCGCTCTGACAACTTCCCAATCTTGCTTATACATGACAACTTCGGTGATAAAATATGACCTTAATCCCATCTGTAAATCATTATCACCTCTATCCCTATTTCTCTATTTTAATTGATATTTAAATAAATGAAAATTTGAAAAACAATAATTAATAACATTTAAATTGGATGAGAACTAGATTTGTAATTATGTGATGTTTTATCAGGAGATATTTAAAATTAAGAAGCTCAACACATTTAACCATCTTAACAAGTGTTTGATTTTTGAGAAGTACCACTTAGTTGGGGTTCTCGTCACGACACTTGAGAAACATTTCCACAACTAAGTGAAGTTGAACAACACCTACTTAGGTAAACATGAATAAATGGTGTGTTTGTCATGCTCTAGAAACATGCCTATTTGATGGATCATGAATAAGAGGTCGTGCCCTTATATCATGGGTGATGTAAGCTGCTTTCCTAAAATTCAAAAATAAAAGAGAAACTTGACTTGCATGAAGGGCTATCAAACTTTGATATCTATCCTTCTCATGGTAAGTACCCAATTTGATGGAGCAAAGATGATTCTTAACGATTTCACCATTGACAATTCTGACAAAAAAAATCATTGACAATAGAAAACTTTTCTAAAATTATTTTCTTTATTAGTTCCTATATTTTTTATCCTGGTTTCCTAAATTATATCCTTCTTAAGAAACATTAACTTTAGACACTCAACTAACATTCACATGTTTTCCTAAGAAGCGTTTTTTTACGGCTGACTCTTATATTAAGGACCGGAGGGAGTACTGGACTTGTTTTCTAGTAGACCAAACTATTCCCAAGCAAGCGCGTATACACATCATAAAGCATCATGTTGCCAAAAGTGAAGATGCAATGCATCAAATACCAATCAATCAAAAGAATATTGTTTATATTATTACATGTATCGATTTCAACACACCCGCCCAATAATAAATCCCCAGCAAAAATGTTTAAAAATAAATATTAATGAACTATCACATAATTGCCCTTTACCAAGCACAAACATTAATTAAATTAAACACCAATACTAAAAGGTACTCCAGTGCGAGGCAACCATGTGCTTCCAGCTAGGAAACTAGACACACTGAATTGGTTTGCCTCATTTGGACTAGTTATGACATGAAAGCCAGGCCATTGTACCCTACTTTTTGTTGATGAACCAGCCCCAGTGTTCATATATTCCCCAAAATAACATGTATCTTCATTAGCACCACTATTGTCCCATGGAGACCATCCCAATGGATTCACCAATCCTTCAATATTAGTCTTCATGATAGCTACTCTAGCATATTGATGCCATGGCCTACCCAAATATGTTTTAAATGAGTGATAAACTGGTCTAAAATCCGGTGCAGCTCGAATTTGAGAATTGATGATTGAGATTCCTGTGTTTTGAAATGGATCACCTCTTCCTTGTGCTGTGATCATATTTGCTTGCCCTTCAAGTGGTTTTCTAACTAGAATTCTACAATTTTGCAAAACAACTGCAGCATTGCCCCAAATGAAATCCACAGTGCCAAATATTCTACAATCTCTATAGAATTGGCGTTGTGATGCAGCCATAAGAGTGTCTTGATAACCTTCTATTGAACACCGATAGAATACCGAGAGGTCGGCAGCCGATCGGAGCGCCACGGCTTGGCCTTTTTCAGGCCCAGCTGTGTTTCTAAAAGTGATGTCTCGTGCAATGAAGTGAGCACCATCTATACCTGAAATTGTATTATTTAAAACTTAATTAATTTTCATCTACCATAATACTCCCTCTTATCCTAAATATAAGACTTAATTGACTTTTTCTAGAAAATCCTTAAAAAAGCAAAATAAGTTAATTATAAATTGATTTACCTAATTTTTTCCCTTAAACTAGTTTATTTTACCTCTAAACTAATGGATAATCTAAAAATATATCAAATATGTCATCATTTAATAATTTATTTCGCAACTTTAATCTCTCCAAAAAAAAAGTTAATTAGGTCCTATATTTAGGACTGGAGGTAGTAGTACATAATAAACAAAATCTTTGTGAGACATCTAGAATAAATCTCCAAAATAAAAAATCTAACAATATAATAACAACACAAGCAAAAGGTTTGGAATAAGTTTAGTAGACCAATCTAAATATTGAATAATTTCAATAACTAACCTGCTGTTGCAGACATGGAGGGGGTAATTCCATCTTGAACACTTTTACTGCCAGTTATAATGGTGGCTCTTGTTCCATCTCCAATAATCATGAGATTTTCATTAGTATTATCAACCTCAATATTCTCATTATATATCCCTTTCTTCACATGTATCACAAATCTTGTCTTCACTGTTCTCCTTGATGCTTGATCAATGGCTGCTTGAATTGTCTTAAAGTGACCAGTTCCATCTTGAGCCACAACAAGATTTGCCTTCACTGAAGATGTCTTCAAGCTCAACAAACTCCTTTCATGTCTAGAAAACCAACTTGGAAAACCATGTGCTTTAATCTCTTCTTCTTTGTGATTCTCTTGCTTCATGAATTTCCCGTTAACAGCTAGCACATTGCTTATCATCTTTCTAACATTGTCACTCACATTATTTTGAGATGTAAGCTCTATGAATTCAAGCTTCACTGCATTGAATTGGCATGTATGGATGTTTGTGAGGGCAGCACTGAGCCATGTTTGTGCATCTGAGAGAGAGCAAGAAGTTGTGTGTATGCCATGAAGGGTTCGGTTTAGATGGAAGATTGTGTTTTCATAGAGCTTTAAACAATCACTTAGTACATATTTCTGCATCTTGGTCACACATTTTGGGCCATATTCTTGAGCTTCCTTATGCATGGCTTGTGCTTTGTCTAATGCTAATTGAATTAGCATTTTCTTGAACTCTGAAAGATGGTTTGGTCTGAAGTGGTCTTGATTTTGGCTCATGTGGTATTTGCATGGCTCAGGATGAGGAGTTTGTTTGCACCAAAAATCTATAGATGATGAAGTAGTTGATGATAATGATTGTGGGAAGATTGAAGAAAATAATGTCACGGAAAAGAATAGCTTAACAATGGTTGATGCCATTTTAGATTGCATTGAGTCTTGTGTTCTTGGTTTTTTTTGTTATGCCAATCGATTGGGAGGGTTTGTATTTATAGTTAGTATTTCACAAAAACATTCCTAGCTTACGTTAGGCTGGGATTTTACTTGAAATTAATTGAGGAGTGCAAAGGAGGGTATGAGTTGGCTATATTATATTAAAATAAATCGAAAAATGGTTACAAAGAGAGGTGAATAATTGCAGGTACACGATACTGACTTAGATAATATAATTTAAATGCAAAAACCATAATGTTTTAATGTTGATTGGATGATGACCCATCTAATTAAGATAATTAACATTCTAACTAAGAAAAATAAACCTATACAGCAAAAACGACTACTCTTTTGGACAAATCATAAACGACTAATTAGGATTAAAAATGTTCATTATTTCTAAAACATAACATAAAATCTAAATTGTTTTACACAAGTCACCTACATTTTAAATTGTATGGTTTTTCTGTTTTCATTAGCTAGACAGAAGTATATAACTATTTTTAACAGAGCTAGAGATGTAGCAGAGCTAATTAAGTCTTTTAATTCAGTTACTATAGGATCAATTTCTATGACTTAGTATCATAGTTTTATTTCTGCATTTCCTTTTATAGATATTATAAAACTCATGTAGCTCTAAGTATTATTAATATCATTTTGCCTTTTATTCAAAAAAAATATAACTATTTTTAAAAAGTGAAAAAAAATCCACTAAACGTGATGGCTAAGTCATAGAGAATGGTTCTGGCAAAAAAAGTCATAGAGAATGGATAAGAACTAGTAAAAGTAGAGACTGCAAGAAAGACAACAATACGTGTGGCTTTCTTTAGCAATAAAATGGAGCACACATACTTGGTCAGGTATGGGCATTAGAGACGGCGCCATCATAAAACATTTATATATCATAACAAGGAACCATATTTTCTGAGCAAAATCGAACAGTTGTATATATTAATTGAAGAGTGATATCAATAATCTTGAAGATAAAGCGACGTTGCCGCAAAATAAATAACTACTACCTCCGGTCCCTAATGTAAGAGCTAGCCGCCAAAAAAACGCTTCTTAAGAAAACATGTGAATGTTAGTTAGTTGTCTGGAGTTAATGCTTCTTTTCCAAAATTGCCCATATTTATTATGGTACTTTTAAGAGAGAGAAATACATAACCATTAATAAATATGAAAGAGAGTTAGGGGTAAAGTAGGAAAAAATGCATTAAATGAGGAGAGAAAGTGGGGTGAGCTCTTACATTAGGGACCAAAACCATTCAAATTTTGGGCTCTTACATTAGGGACCGGAGGGAGTAATAAATAAGTAAAAAAAGTCAGAAGATATAGCGACAGTTTATAGCTAGGTGGAGAGCACATCTAATTTCAGCTCGTGCGTACATTGGACGCGTTTACTTGAATTGCACACACACTATAAATTAGAATATGACGATGTGTATTGTATTATGCCCCATGTGCATATAGTTTACACACCAAGCAATTGTAATTATAAGGGATGACTTGTGTTTTAAGAACTGGCTCGGTGCTCAATACAACAATATATGATCAGGTACGTACATAAAACAAGACATTGAGAAGCTTTACAAATAGCATATGATTTACACAATTTGATGGAAAAAATAGTAGTTTACACAATTAGGATTTATTGTGTCATGTTTGTGTAACAATTATAATATACAATATATGCATGTTGTGCATGCCATGCATGGAGACCATTATGTTTGTCGCGCTGTATCTTTAGGTAGGTGATGAATTTCAATAGTTATCTACTGAAAAAAGAATTTCAATAGTTAGTATTTTCTTAACTATTTTGTTGATTGTATTGTGTGTTTGTCGTGTCAGAAGACATTAAGAAATGCTTCAAATTTTATTCATCAATTTTTCAGCAAGAGAACTTTGTGGAATCAAAAGTCGATTAGGAGAAATTCTACTATATAAGCTTCTGATTTTAATTAAGAATCCTTTAATTTTCACGATTTTAATTTCCATGAGAAATTCTCAATGAATTGGGAACTGTGGGAAAACAATGAATTTTTTAGGCTTTGGTTTGCTTAATGAATAATTCTGAAAAAGAAAACCATGAGGAGATATGTATATGACAAAAAGAATTGAATAAAGCCGTAAGATTTATTGTTTTAGCTTCTTGCTTTTAGTTTATTGATAAAGGCCTCTATCAAATGACTATTTAATAAAGCCGTGCAAAATAAGAAAACAAGTTAGCTTTATGCTCTTCACAATTCACCCAACACAATTTATTGCATCCCTCACTAATGCAATGACAATTATAAATCATTGTATGCATGAATATTAGTTATTAATTAGTTGGTGCAAAAGTCAAGAATTTGAGGTTTTATGTGTACAGAAGTACAATAAGTTTTTTACAATTAGCTTTCTTCCCCAATTTGCTAAGTATTAGGGACACTAGAGTCCAATGCTATTCAAGGGCAGAATCAAGCTCAGGTTGATTTTGCAAACTCGTATCATCCATGGCGCACTAATAATCACAGGAGCAACCAGTTTCTTAGCAATCTTCCAATCGCGGTGGCAGGGGAGTTAGAGGCCGTGGTATATCTAAACCTACATGTCAGGTTTGTGACAAATATGACCATTCAGCTACGCAATGTTACTATCGCTTTGATATGTCTTTTTCTGATGATTCTAAAAATTCTGATGTCTCAGTGTATGTTGTGACTCCAAAGATGGTAAGTGATCCAAATTGGTACATTGAAAGTGGTGTCACCAATCACATTACTCATCAAGATGTTCCTGGAATTAAGAATTCAAATAATATTCTTTGTTGGTAATGGATTTCGTTTACATATTCAGATATCAGCTTCTGGAGTTATATGGAAAAATGTTTCATTGCCTAATGTTTTAGTAGTTCCTGAGATGAAAAAGAATCTAGTTAGTGTAGTTGAGCTCCCTGATGATAATGATGTTACTGTGGAATTTGACTCCACTAATTGTCGTGTGAAGGACAGAACAGGGTACTGGTAATAAAGAGAAAGCGTAATAGATTGTATAGGCTTAATTGTGCTCCCACTTAATTTTGCTTACTCAAGCTTCTATACCTCTAAAATATTGGTAGGTTGTGTTTGCTCTGATACCAAATGAATAAAAGAATATTTGGGGAAATGAACTCTAACTTAGTGAGGCCGAGTCATCAAATATTTTATATAATGATATTTAGTTACATATTAGTTACAAGAGAGCTAATACTACACTGTCATGTATGTGTGCAATTAGTAACAAACTATAAACTGCAAGAATAATATAATATACAACATGAGTATTGGGCCTAAAAACTATATTGGGACAATTGCGCATTAATCCCAATCAAGTGAATTGATTTTATAGAAGTCCAAAGAGTTGTTAATAAACTCTATTGACAACTAAAATAGCTATAAGACTTGTCAATAAACTTGTTTATTATTAAATCTTTTATTTGAAGTCTAGCTGCAATTGTCTCTTTGTTTTGTTACATTTTAATATTATCAATTCTTTGAAATATAACTGCCCTATCTTTAGTTTGACAATTGGTTTTATAAGATTTTGGCATCGTTAGCCTCTTGGCATATAAATGCAGCTTTTTGTAGTCCAGGTGCTTTCAACATCTTAGCAAGGACAGAGGCTGCGATGATCATGCATGTATACCTCCACTCTTATCCTTAGTTCCCATAAATATCTACTTTCTTTCCTATAATTTTCTTTTTTAATTTTGATCAAATTCTTTCCTATAATTTTCATTCTCCAAAACTTCTAGTTTTATTTACGGAAATGCATATGAATAACAACTCTCCTCTTCTCCTAAATTTTTCGGTTGACAGTTTTTTGTTATGAATTTTCTTTTTCTTTTTTCTATGACTTTTTTTATATATATTTGTTTCTTATGACCTAGGATTATTCATAGATTATGTGGTGATCGTGAATACTTTTTCCTTCTTACTCCCTTGGTGATGAAACGAAATTTCGTTCTTTTCAATTAACAATAACATGGATTTTGAAAATTATAAAACAAAGTTCCCTTTTCGTAATGAAAATAAACAAAATACTCCGTATATAAGTGTTTAAGAATAGTTTTTGTCATGTGAGATTTTTATTATCTTCCCATGCAAAATCCAATTACTTGTCTATGTAAATTTGTAATATCATGTGAATTTCTTCAAGAATTTTCATGCAAAAGTAAAAAAAAAAATCTTTTTCTTTCTTCAAATAAAGATAAGAGTTGTTTTTTTATGAATCCACAAATAATTAAACTGTTGGACTATAGAAAGTTAAGATTTTTCATTTAATAAAGGGTATGCAATTATGGGAACAAACTATTGCGTTTTTTGGTATATGAAGAATAAAATTCAGTGCAATTTTGGTAACCCGGTTAAGTTTTACCAAGTTGAATGTTAGTAGGTGACAATTAGTTTTACTTAACGAAAAATGTTAACTTAACAATTTTAAACAAATTAATTTAGGATTAAATATAAAAATGCTTAAATTAAAATATTTTAGTGTAATTATGCTTATATATTTTTTTCAAAATTTGTCCTTTTTACCTCGTTTAATTTTGAAATAATCCTTTAGATTTAAGTTAAAATGACAGTGGTAGCAAAAATGAACTAAAAATGTATTTTCCAAACATAAAAATTAAATTGAAGCTTAAAGCAAACATAAGAGATAAAAAAATATACTTTATCCAATAAATATTGTATATGCCCTGAAGTATTTTTGAGGTTATATCTGCCTCTGAAGTATGTATGGGGATCATATATGCCTTTTAAAATTAAAATATTAACGGTCAAATATGATGTTTTGTGCATACTTAAGGGTCGATTATAACCTTTCATTCATGCTTTGCGGGGAAAATATAGACCTTTGTGTCTAATTATGGGGCAAATATATGATCATTGGAACACAGGGCAAATATGACCATTAGTCCTAGTATAGTGGATAGCGCTGCTAGGGCTTTGTCATTTAATTTCCTTCATTTATGGTACGTAGCTTCAATTTATTTTCCGTGTTCTTCTGTTCTGTGAGGCCATCATCTAAAATGGACCTTACGATATGAGCACTAAAGACAATCTAACGGCATGTTTTTTCTAGAATCTATTTTTTTTTTGGGCAAAGACATTTATAAATGTAGATAGACAAAATTCTGTCTATTTACTTAGCTTTTACATAATCTGTTTTTTTTTTTGCAATGACATCTATATATTGTATCATTTTTAGAAACAAAATGACACGCCTGAAAGTTTCTTAGGGGAACAACCAAAGCATATATGAAGTAGATAAGCTTTTCACCGGTATTTTTTTTATATCTATCAAAGCACATATACTAATCCAAAACAAACTGCTTATCTTTCACTACAACATCTTGAACATTAGCAGGAATCTGTTGTAGTTGAACAAATCCAAAACCTCCTACCAGCGCGTGCCTCGCTAATCTGTCTGCAACCTCATTCTGCTCCCTTTCGCACCACACAATTCTAATATCCCATGGGCGATTACAAAGGGATATAATTTCCTTGACTTCAGCGCTAACTCCTTCCCGTTGAACTTCAACGTCATAATCCCAAAGTTGTTCAATATCTTGAACAAGATGTAGACAATCTGACTCAATTAATGCATGTCTCACTCCAAAATCCCAACTCCACCTTAACCCCATCAGAATGGTCAATGTCTCAGCTAAAAAACTGTTACCTCTTCCAATATTGCACAAGAAACTCCCTTTCACCTCCCCTTTATAATCCCGCATGATACCGGAACAAACAATCATATTCCCTACTGAGGTAGTAGCCCCATCCACATTGATCTTAACACACCCTTTCATTGGCGGCCTCCATCACCCCTCATCTACTTCTAAACAAGGATTAATACATTCACCCCCCCCCCAAATTAGCACAAGCTAAAACTTTTGCTATAATCGATTGGGCAGAAACATTCACTCCATTAAAGACCTTCTGGTTCCTAGCTAACCAAAGTTGATGACAAACCAAAGGAAAAACCACATTCCATGGTATTCCATTGTACTCAAGATTAGCTTTAATATTCAAATCCACCCACGCTTTCAACTCAGTATGGTTATGAAAAGGATTCCAATCTTTTACTGGAATAATAATTCTCCAAACCTCCGCAGCTTTCTTACATTCTCTAACAACAACATGAAGTACATCCTCAGGTATCTCCTTAAAACTTCCACACTCCATCACATCCGTCATACCCCGTTTAATCCTCTCTACATTAGTCAGCAAACTCTCTGAACACAAAAGCCACATAAACATCTTGCTTCTTAGTGGGACTTTCAATTTCCACAAATTCTTCCAGTTCCATTGTCTATTACCATTTTCTGTTTGACTCATATGCGCTGAACGAGTAGAGAAAGCCCTAGAAGCATTATATCTCCAACTAGGACTATCTTCCCTATTTAAGTCAATATGCTGAGAAAGAATAAATCGAACTACCTCCTGAGGTAAAAGGGACTCTGGTCTATTTAGTCTCCATTCCCCAAACTCAGAACTAAACTCCTCAATCTTCATCTCTAGTTCTACCTGAGAAAGAGGTTGAGTCACCATTTCTGAAAGCTTAGACTGGTAGAAGTTATAATAATTATAATAAGTAAAAGTCACCATTTCACCGGTATATTATAATAAGAATATTCGCTTTTATTCAGGTTGAGACAACTTTACAGGTAGAAGTTGATCTCATGGTACAACAAGACTAAGACATAATAATCACACAGACACAGAGACACACACACACACACACACCAGTTTGTTAATAATAACAATATTATAATTATTAAATTTTTTTGGCACTCTACTGGAAATATACTGAGCAAGCTTAATTATTAAGAAGGCCAGACTTCAGAGAATCGATGTTTTGTTGTGTGTTGTGAAGGATTTAGACCACCATTGATATATCAGAGGCCTCAAAAATGCCTTTTAGGACAATTTTGAACACAAACGGTTCTACTTCATCCTGGTCGTTTGTGAGAATCAATCGCTTTTTGCCCAAATTATCATCATTCATGACGGAAACATGTCCACAATTTTCACTATTACTACAGAAGGTAAGAGTATAGTGATGGTTTTTATTATCGTAGGGCTTGAAAAAGAACGCACTAGATTGAAGATTAGGAGGTCCAACAACCACAACATCGTGTCCAAATTCTTTGTCCACTATAACTAACCAGTTGGGATAGAAGGTGCATGGGTTTGATGGCAAAGGATCAAATGTTATACCTATAGGGTCGTCAATATCAATCAAATGGTCATGATGAGAGGGATCTCCAATGAGTGAAAATTTTGTTGACCAGCCCTTATCATTGGATAAATCTTTGACCACAGCGAGTGAACAATGTTCATCAATGTTGCCGGTGGCAGCGCCTACAATTGCTTCACCTCCAAGATTAGTTGGCAATAAGAAGTAATTGAATGCACTACTTACAATCAAACCACGTGAGTCACGCACATGATCAGCTTTGATGAGGGCCAAGAGAGACAAGAAGAAGAAGAATGCAAGTAGTGCATTAGTAGTCTTCATTATATGGTTTGCTACTTTTGGCTATTGGTATATATTAAGGCTTTGGATGGTCTTAGGGTTTAGTTTTAATTTTGGTGTGAGGAATTGAGAAGTAGGAGCATCCATTTATAGAGCTAACCCCATGAAGTTATTGGCGTGATTCGTGGATTTTTTTTATTAGTGTGATTAGTGGAAATGTTTTGAACATATATATGCATATTTATATATGTACTCCCTCCTGTCCTAAATATAAGACCTAATTGACCTTTTTGGAAAATCTTAAAAAAGCAAAATAAGTTAATTATAAATTGATTTACCTAATTTTTTCTCTTAGATTAGTTTATTTTACCCATAAACTAATGGATAATCTAAAAGGATATCAAATATGTCATGATTTAATAACCTATTTCACAATCTTAATCTCTCCAAAAAAAAGTCAATTAGGTCTTATATTTAGGACCGGAGGTAGTATATATATATATAGTTTAACAATGACGGATATATATAAGAGCCAAAATTTAAATACTTTTAGTCTAAAGTAAATAAGAAATCGTCTTACATTTTCTCTTCATTATAAGAGAAATACTGCGATGCATCTGAATCTTTCAAAAAAATTTTAATAGAAGCAAAACAAGATTATGTAGGAGCACATCTAAATCTACTATCACTAGTTCTAGGTAGATTATGAATATCATATATTTTTAAGTGGGGTTTAAATTTATCTCAACTGTACATTTTTTTAATCTATGAACCAAAAAATTTCTTTCACATTGTTTAAATATATATATATATATATATATATATATATATATATATATATATATATATATATATATTTTCATTCATAAAAAAATATATGATTGATGACTACTACCCATGTTTATTACTTCATCTCGTTCAATTTTATCTGACAAATAGATTGGCCACGTAATATTTTCTTTTTCATCTACGGTCGATTAAAAAATGACTTGGGTCGCCTTCTTGGTGAAATAAAATGATGACAGTTAACTGAGGACAAAGTTAATTTATTTGTACGAGTGAATTAGGTAATTAAGGATAGGGATAGAGCGAGCCTTGATGGAGCAGTTGGTGTTTTTAAACCTTTATTTTCTTCACTATGAGTATCTATTGTTAAATGCCTCTCCATTATTCGGAGAGAAAAACATTGTTTACTGTTTAGGTTTTCAATGTATCATATAAAAAGAAACATCGCAATATTTTAAAAAATATCTTATTAATAATAGAGACATGTAAATTTTTTTAAAAAAAATTGCTTAAAAATCTGATGCATAATATATCAATCTGGACTTTAAGGGTAGAAGTAATATCTACATAGGTAAGGTTATCAACTCTCCTAATGTGAGTGCTTCTCAGAATTCGAACACACTTTTTCATCATTTTCGAGGTGAGCTCACCTACATGTTCAATCAATTACTTATTAGTGATATAAATTATTTTTCTATACGAGGAAAGAACAAGTATGAACATCTTTTTATAAAGCTGCCATATATGAAGTAGCAGGAATCACCCAATGTTGTAAAAGTAATATTGAAGGCAAGTGTATGTGAATGTTTTGGGTCACTGTTTAATTAACTCAATAGGATTGTTCAGACTAATAATTAAACTGACGGTTGAACTAATAACCAATTAATGTGAAGCAGCTGACGAGTAAACCGGCCCAACCATTGGGCCTGAATGACTCTTACATGCAACTTAACAATGATGACAACATTGTGTGTAGAAATGATATATTTTAATTTAGTAGTGAAGATTTGTTTCACTCGAGGAATATGATTAAGAAGGTTGCTGTTCAAGTAAGGTTTGCACGTATGAATGTCACCTTTACCAACCTTATTATTAATTTTTAAAGTGACAAATATTTCAGAAGAAAAAGGTTATTCCAATGGAGAGCCTCAAGAAGCTAAGGTTGATGGCGGCTATCAACACCAACTTGAATTGGAAGGAGATCAACTTGTGAAATTCTGATATTAATCCTGATTCGAGTTCATTCAAGCATAGTTTAGAAAGGTTTCAATTTGATCATTCATAATTAAATCCCCTTTATCATAATGAACTATGATTATTCTTAATCCATTTTTAACTTCATCCATTATCCATCCAACTTTCCTGTCTTTATGATATGACCTGAAATAAGTAGTTTAGGATTTTGTTCACATTCTTTCGCTCATCAAGTTCATTTGTCAGAAAATCAAAATTATTTTCCCTTATTTATATATTTTTTGATAATATTTATAAACAAGTAAAAGGCTCTTAGAGAGTGAGAGAGACAATGACCCTAAGGTTGTGCCTTCTTTTTTATAGTTCTCTCGTTTTTTTTCTTTTTCTTTTTTGCATTTGACTCTACGAACAATATGATGGCAGTCAAATAAGTAGTTTAAATAAATTTTCAAAGCATGTTCATTATTAAGCAATGAACTAATATGAGCTTATAGCTTTCCTGGTCACATGCAATATTGATGTAGAGAAAAAATTCTCGCAAATAGTTGAGGATAAAACGAATTTATTCGAATGAGTGGATTAGGTATCTGTCTCAGTAATTAGAAAAGGGATAGAGGGAGTAGTTGATGCCCTATAATTTGTTTATAGAGGAAAACTGAGATGACATATTCCCTGCTTTATTTATTTAGAGGTGTATGCTACTACACAAGAGGAAACTGTAATAAAAAAACCCAACCGCCATTGAAATTAATGAACTAAGTGCAACAAGATTTTGGTAAATTTTAAAGGAAAAATCTCAAATAAATCCCAAAAAGATAAGTAAGGAACCTAAACTTCCAAAAAGATTATGAAGGAACCAGCATCTACCTGCCATTTTAAAATTTCCCGAAAAGACAAAATTGTCCCCATCCTAAAACACAAATTGTGAGAAGAGGGCAGGTGTTAGGGTGGGGTAATAATTTACCCTCTTCTCACAATTTGTGTTTTAGGATGGGAGCAATTTTGTCTCTTCGCAAAATTTTAAAATGACAGGTAAGTGTTGATTCCTTCATAGTCTTTTTGAAAGTTTAAGTTCCTCATTTGTCCTTTTGGGTATTATGAGGGATTTATTTGGGATTTTCCCAATTTTAAAATTAAGAGTCTTGCCTAAAATCTATTATTGTTGGAAATTCATAGTCATTGCTTAACAATCTTGTTACTCGTATAATCCTATTTATTAGGCATTTCATCTATCTTTTAAACATACCAATAGGAAATCATAAAATCTCATTAAATTTTCATCAAAATATAAGACCTTTCCAACTATTCCCCAATTAATACTTTTCAAATAAGAGGGAGATAGAATATGATAGTAGGCATAGGAAACAATGCAATTTATTTGATGGGGACATTTTTTTACATTGATATGAAAATAACATCATGTACCCTATATATAGGACTAAATTTTACAAGCTCTCTGTCTATAAATAGGACTAGAGGAGTACGTGACTCCTTCTATCTCTATTATAAAAGCTAGTCAAATTTACACAAATCAATAAGCACACGTGTGAATAATTTATTATGTGTAGATCTAATAGGGTTTTCAATTTTTACCCTCACTCATTTATTTTATGGCATAGATTCTTGTCACATGTCCAACCCTGCAAGTTATCCCGTTTCGAATGAAACTGGACGGGACATGGAACAGATAATGAAAGTTTCCCGGAAACTCTAACTTACGCCCAAGATATTTTTTGTGGGGTTATACATTAGTTTATAGGTAAAATAAACTAATCTAAGGGAAAAATTTAGGTAAATCAATTTATAATTAACTTTTTTGTTTTTCTATAAGATTTTCTAAAAAAAATCAATTAGGTTTTATATTTAGGACCGGAGGGAGTATCATTTTGCAAAGAAAAGTAAAATCTTTAGTACATGACTTTGAAGTTGTTACTTAAAGATAAATATCAATTGATATGTGGTTGCTGCTTCACTACGAATTATTATTATGCATTTTGAATATGTGTCATCACTTTTCAGTTAAAAAAAAATATGTGTCATCACTGGCATAATTACTGGTTATTACTTGCAACAATCTTGGAACATATAAACTTTGCATAAGTTGTAAGTACTTATATCTCTTGAGCAAGTGGTTCAAGTTTGATTCCTAACTTTTGTGAATGAAGCAAACTCAAAGGTTAGCTTTAAGCATGTAACATGTAGCTTTAAGCAAACTCAAAGCAGTTTGAACATATGGATCAAAAGTATAATTGATGATGTAGTTGAGTGGCAAAGGCTCATTCACCCTTAACCAATTGTCTTACCTTGTGTTAGGTATGGAGAAGCATTAAATCTTGCCAGCTGTCCCACCTTTTGAAGTGCCAACAAATCAGTGGGGGATTAGTCTCTCACTTGTCGAGTGAGAGATATCTTGATCATGGATCAAAAATAAGAAAAGTAAGATTGAGGACTTAAAAGATAGCCACCACTTAGGATTGATACAACTTTTGATTCCTGAATTTCTACTCAATTTCGAATTTGATTCTTAAACTCAATTTTATTAAAGCCATAATTTTGAATTTTTTTAATTACTTTGATATTTTTATTAAAACTCTATTCATGGTTGCCTTAACATTAATGTGTTTTTAATTTTTTTTTATCAATTTGTTTAAACAAGGAGCATCGTTGGAAGTACAATATTTAATGGGGAAATTTCACCTAGCCCCTAGGTGGTCATTCATTGTCAAATCGCTCCCAATTTTTTTTATTATATCAATGACCCTATGAACAAAATGAAATGTATTTTTTTCTAGGCGAAAAGACTTCCTTACATTTTCTTTTAGATTTAAACATGTTTCGTTTGCAAGACAAGCAGGAGGATTCCTAACACAACACACATGAAAGTATTTCCGAGAGAAACATGTCATTTACAAGATAAGCATGAGAATTTTAAAGACAATTATGTTGATTTCCAACACAAATTGATGTATTTTCAAGACAAAAAGTGAATTCACAATAAATATAGAAATTCCCTATATCAATTGCTCAAGGTATCAAGTAAGAATTAATAGGTAAACGAGGTCTACAAAAATTGAGTGAACCAAGGTGATACTGAACAAACATATGAACATATCAAAATAATAGAGTGATTTACTCGGTTAATCCTAGTACATTGCGTTTAAAGTAAATACTCTTGACTCTAATACAAATATCCCCAAAAAGTTCTCTCAATAATAGTAATCAGATATGCCGAAATGGGAAAACTGCACAAGCAAATAATACTCAGATGGTGGCAAACATTGGTTTTCACTCAAGTATTTCATTATGGACTGTCATCTTGGTATCATCAACAATTCAACATCATGCAAAATTTGCAAGTGCACTAAATCAAAATGGCTGCATCTAATAATTACATTTTATTGAAGCAAGAGCAACCTAAAATGTATAGTTATCACGTGTCTCCAAGCTCAAAATTATAGATGATGAATTCTGTGAACTTTGACATCACACAACCTATGAAAATGTAGAATTTTTGTGAGGAAGAGAGGTTAAAAGAAGATGGGTTGCCAATACACAAGACTTCCAAGACTTGTAGTAAACAACAACAGTAACGCCTCATCTCACTTGGTGAAGTCGACAATATGGATCAGATGTTTCTATTGTTCTCTATCAATAACCAAATCTTTAAATACTCCCTCCGTTCCTAAATATAAGAGCACTTTGACTTTTTTGGAGAATCCTAAGAAAGGAAAATGAAAAATTTAATAATAACATATTTTAAATATTATTAGATCATATGTAAGTTCATAAGTCAAATAAACTAGTTTAGTGAAAAAATTTGGGAAAATCAATTTTTAATTACCCTATCTAGTTTTCATAGGATTCTCCAAAAAAGTCAAAGTGCTCTTATATTTAGGAACGGAGGGAGTATATGGCTAATCAAAAGAAATGAAAATAACAAAAAATCAGATGGAAGCATTTATTTGAAGCTTTTGAACATCAACTCATCTAAATGCACATTAATAGATATTTTATGATCATTTCTTTTTGAATTGATGGGGTAGGCACTAACTACTTGACTTGAGATCACAAACGGATTCAACCTGTGAATTCCAATTAACAGGAAGAAGTCATACATAATCCTAGGCATCAAGGCCTTTGATACCTTATGATCATTTCACTTGAACAGAATTCAAACTGCAACTTTATTCTATTTCTCACTTACTCTCTAATTTTCTCTCAACTTTTTATAACTTGTACAAAGTACACTATGCATTAAATCACTAACTGTGCAGAATATAAAATATAGATTTAAACCTGCTGACTGCTGTTAACAAACTAAGTCATCAACAATGAGTTTAGAATTGCCTCTATTTCATAAGTACATGAGAAATACTTTACCATCATGTTCAATAGAAACACAGTAAACTGACATTTGTTTACAATTAAAAACTTAATAATTCATCCATTTTACTGAAGGGTTAATACATAAAATTAACTTTCACCAAGTCTTGAACAATCTTGTAGCTAATTCATGCAGGTTAACATGATTTTTTTTTATCGAAAGGTTAACATGATTAACAGTATGCTAATTAAGGATTTTATAAGGCTTCATGCCAGAATTTATAATGTTCAAGGAAATATAGAGGGAAGAGAATTCTTGTTATTAAAATATCACAACAGGGAACTACTCTCCATTCAATCCCACTAAAGCAGTTAACTAAAACATTCAACTAAGCCTAAATATAACATAAAGGAAAATACAGTTTATGTCAGAGCCTACTTCATGGCGGTTCATAATCTGCAACACTTTCCTTACATTACATGCATACAATCCAGAACAACCTGAGGTTAATAAGATCAAAATGCTCACTAAAAGAACTGTAGTGAGTAAACACTTGTACAATTAGGACATACTAGACCAAACACATACCTTACAACCTTTCCATCCTTCATTCACCTTGCTGGATCCAGTTTTTTGCGATACAACTCCAATAATTCGTTAGCTTCTTGTCCACAACATAGGATAACCCTCCTTAAGAAATCCTTTTCAGTAAGTTTAAATTTTACAAACACAGTTTCACTTTTCAGCAGACCCTTAGACAACAGAACTTTAAGGACAGCAGTTCTAGGAACAATCCTTTTTTTCAAACTAAACCCCAAAACATTAGGATATTTACTAATCCTAGAAGGATTACAGTCAAATTCATTGACAAGAAACCTCATTTTAGCATCAATCTGATCCTCAGACAGTGTCAAACAAACAGGAAACTTTCTAAATGCTGCAAAAATCTCATCTTCAGACCATCCCCACTTCTTATAAAGATCAAACTTTTTAGCCCTTGTGGATTGTTTCAAGCTTATGCACACATGAACAGCAACCAGAAACTGAAAACTCAAAGGATCAAAACCATGTTGTTTCACTTCATCCACAGCTTTCTTAACTTTACCAACACCAAAAATCATTGTTTTAGAAAAAAACTGCAAATACTTGATAATATTTGATTCAGGAACACCAGCCTCACGCAATAGCTCTAATTTAGGCACGACATTCACCTTAGGATCAAGAAGAATGGCAGAACAATACTGAAGAGACTTCATAAGCTTCACATCAGATTGAAACAACCCAGAAAGGAAATCATAGGAAGGAATGAGATGCTTACTCAAGCTTCTACTCATGATGGTAGGACAAGTACAAATAAGCTTGACAATGTGAGAGCTAGAATAACCTCTGGCTTTGAAAAACTCAATCTTGGGTAAAAAACTCTTCTCAGGATTGGATTTAAGGAAGGTGGGGACAGTTCTAAGGATTCTAAGAATGTGGGGTTGTGAAAAGCCATGGCTTTTGAAGAAATTGATGACCAAGTCTGGGTTTTGTTTCGATTTGAGAGTGACACGCTTGGAAAGTGAGTGAGCTTGTTGGGGTGAGAAGCCACACGTGTGGATGAGATAAGAGAGAGTGAAGGAATGATGGGGTGAGGGGTTTGAAGTAAAGTAATGAAGGTGGAATAATGAAGAAGGAGAGATTTTGTTGAAAATGAAAATGTACCTCTGCTTAGAGATGACTCTGCAGAGAAAAGAAACCATGGATCATTGGATTGCGGCAAATAGAGAAGATTAATGAAGCCGGAATCTGTTGAGGAGTACGACTACGTTACATTCACGATTTTGCAAATTTTGAGAGTACACTTTACTTCTATATTTGCATCAAATTTTAATTTAACCTTTTATGTTTGGAGAGTACACTTTTAGTCATTTTCTGTTAACACCATTAGTTTCACTTAACAGAAAATGTTAACTTAACAATTTTAAAGGGTTATTATATATGGAAAAAATGCTTAGATTGAATTATTTTGGTATAATTATTCTTATAGTTTAAAAATTTATCATTTTCGCCCCAATTTAATTATGAAATAATCATTTAAATTTAAGTGAAACTAACAATGTTAATAAATAAAGGACTAAAAGTGTACTTTCCAAACGTAAATGAATAAACTGAAACTTTATGTAATAAACATAAGGAATCAAAAATATACTGTAATATTTTATAAGCTTATAACTAATTACTTACACATAGTAGATGTATAGTTGTAAAACCCCGCTACATAAGTCTCAAGTTTGATTCTTGGAAGAGTCATACACTTGTGTTGAGAGAGGTAGCCATGAACCTCGAAATTATAGTAGTCAGTTGCTCGGATACTTTGTATATATGATTTAGAAAATAATGATGATTGCCTATTATTATATACAACAAAGTCTTATTCCATTATATGAGGTCGACTACGTGAATTATAAGTCATTGTCTTTGATCCATATTCATAAGAGTCCACACATTTTCATTGGTTATTGGAGCCTAACACAACTCTTCTCCTTTACCAAGTTCAATAGATACATCTATTGAATTTTTTGTTGTTTCCGGAATTGTTTTTACCCTGAAAAAGGCATGGTGCATATAAAAAAAGTTCCATGTAGGCCTGGAAGGAAGGAAATGAGACGAAGGAAATGGAAAGGGAAATTTTTTTTGGTAATCTACACACACACATATACTTAAGCATTCTCTCTATCTTACACTTTTCCTAAGGTCCACAAAATTTACATCTAATCATTACCGTTGCTTTCCATCTTTCCACGACATTTGGCAATTGAGATTGTTCTCCTTTATAAAGAATATCTGCATGATGTGATCAAGCGCAATAACAATGGACTGTCTCCTCTTCATCTCTTAGTAGAAACCCCTCCAGCTTTCGAAAGTACTGATCTTCCTTATCGATCTTACGTTGCCCAGCTGCTTTATAAATGTAAGTATATATTGTCTTTGAGGCTCTGGATTTTCTCATAAGCTTGCTTCTCCCCATCCCTCAGAATATGCACATCACATCCGTTCTGTGCATCTAAAAGATCACAATGTGACACGTGTCCGGTTATGAAAGTTTGCTTCTTTTTATTATCCTCTCCTCCCCCATCTCTCGATATACCTGAAGCCTCATGCAAACACAAAACCATGAAAGATGTAGACGATGGATAAAGAGAATACATTGAAAGTGGAAATAATTTTTAGCATAAAAAATTTCAACTAGATCTATTCCATTTCAATAGAATAGAAGGATCTATAAGAGATACATTGTACTTATCCAGTTAATTGTGCTGTAAAATTGTTTTACAGTTAACTGGATAAGTCTGCATCTCTTAGAGATGCTTCTATTGAAATGAAATATGCCTAGATAGATGAGATGTTTTATCCTAAAAAGTTTTCAAAAAAAAAACTAAAAGTTCTTTATTAATTTATTTTATATTATAATTCAATTTTTTTAAACTTTTATAATTGGACATGTGTCACATTGTGAGCCTTTAGATGGACTGAACAGAAGTGATGTGCAGATAATGAGGGATGGGGAGAAGCAAGCTTCTGAGAAAATCCAGACCCTGTCTTTGAAGGGGATGATGACAAATTTTTGTCCTTTGTACACAATACATAAGTGGATATATCATGCATTTTTTGCTTTAATTTGTATAACTATCCTCTCTGTACTTTTTCAAAATATAGCTTTTCTTTCACAATAATATTAAGTATATTTGGCATAGAAATAGGGATAGACGAGAGTTCAAGTAGCCTGGATATGCAATAATAGCTAGGCTGGCGCTGGTTCGATATTTTTTTAAATTATATATATATATATATATATATATATATATATATATATATATATATATATACACACACACACACACATATACCTATACATATACATATACATATACATATAGATAGACATATATATATATATATACACACACACACAACGAAAAACCCCTCTGATATATGCAAGTCAAAGATGACACATCAGCTGAAATATATCAACATAATTATGCTGTTGTCCCTCTTTATTGGTTGTTGGTGGTTCCTCTATGCTCGACACTCACCTGGTATCTGCCGTCACCTACCTGAAGGATTATATTGCGGGCTGCCAACGCCGCCCGCAGCTCCAAATGCGTCAACGATGCAAAAGATTTATTGTCTTTGCTGTGCCATTTTCCTCCAATTTATCTCACAATTCATCACCACGATTCGTTCTTTTTTTCCATCCATCAACAATTTCGACCTCAGTCTTGTTTATCTAGCTTTGTATTTTATATTTCTCTTCTATTTTAGCAGTAGGTCTCTATGCATGACATCTGCCATTGGTGTTACTTCGTGGCTCACCTTTTATATAAGTAACGAAACGTTTCAATTCAAATACGGTTTTGATCATAATTTTTTTATAAAAAAAACATTTAAATAAATTTTTAATTTATATATTTCTGATGTTTGGTATCAAACAAAATGTAACTACACTATTCATTGACTTCAAACTTATCAATGAATTTTTATATTTCTTTTGTTTGGTATCAAACAAAACGTAACTACACTATTCATTGATAGAAAAAACATAACTATATTTGATTTTCAGTTAAAAAAGATCTTATATTTGATTTAAGGCTAAAGTATGTTTTTGGTCCCTTAACTTTGGAGAAAGTCATGTTTTGGTCCCTTAACTTTGAAAAGTGTGTTTTTGGTCCCTTTAATTTTGGAGAATGTGTGTTTTTGGTCCCTTAACTTTGAAAAGTGTGTTTTTTGTCCCTTAACTTTGGAATAAAGTGAAGTTATTAGTCCTTCTAGAACAGGATAAAGTATCTTTTCGTCCATTACTTTTCAAAATTAAGGCACTAAACATGATTTTGTGCAAAGTTACAGGAGCAAAAACATATTTTAACTGAGTTTAAAAGGACAAAAATCACAAAAATCACACTTTTCAAAGTTAAGGGACCAAAACATGACTTTCTCCAAAGTTAAGGGATTAAAAACATACTTTAGCCTTGATTTAATATCATCAATGTTTTGTAAGATCTTTTATATCTTTTCTATCCTATATTGTTTACATATTGTAACCTTTATATGACAATACGTGATTTCCATCAGCTGTTTTAATGATTGTGTATAGAACTATTGAAACGCTATATTAAAGAATGTATTAATCTGAAAAAGCAATGGATACGTGAATTTCAATTATACGTGATTTTAAGTTTTCTCCTAATTAATTTGTGTATTGTTTTCATTCAGTTTTCAGTAGTAGTATCGATGGCAAACAATGGAGCCATACAATCGAAGGATTTGCATGATCAGCACGCTCGTCATCATTTGAATAAAAAAGAAAGCTGCAAATTGGACTTAAGCGGCATCTTCAAAATAAAAAATATAAACAAACATGATATATAGTCATGAATAACGATGATGTATAGTCATGAATAACAATGAGAATAAAATAAAAAATATAAACAAACATGATATATAGTCATGAATAACGATGATGTTTATGAGTGTGGAAAGAATAGGCGGAACTGAATTACTTAGTGAATGATGCACCAAACTATACTCATCGTTTGTACATGATATGCATTTGTAAACAGAATATCCTATGGAAAACTATCAACTGATGAGGAAAAAAAATCTAGAAATGTGAATGTAAATAAAACCTTTTGTACATCATCATCTGTTGAAAACATGAAAAAGAGGGCCATATAGTTAAGCAAGATCGAACCTATCCAATAATTCTGATAAATAAACTGAACCCACCCTCAATAATTCTCAAATCCTTGATTTTAGAATTGTTAGCTGCACACTGATCTCATAAAATTTCTTGTAGTCTCCATGAAGTTTCCCGCCTTTGGTAGTGGTGCGCTAATCTCAGAAAATTGTTACAGGTTCGTTTCACAACTTACAATATGAGCCGCTGAGATTATAATATGATTGGACGGTACATATGCATTCTTAATTAATATAGGATATGTCAACTTGTGAGCCATTGGATAACATCTTTAGCAAAGACAGAGGCTGTCATGAACATGATCATGTATGTATACCTCCACTCTTATTTTTAGTTCCCATAAATATCTGCTTTCTTTCCTATAATTTTCATTCTCCAAAACTTCTAATTTTATTTACGGAAATGCAAATGAATAACAACTCCCCTCTTCTCCTAAATTTTTCGGTTGACTGTTTTTTGTTTTGAATTTTCTTTTTCTTTTTTTATGACTTTTTTTATATATGTTTGTTTCTTATGACGTTGGATTATTCATAGATTATGTG
Organism: Mimosa pudica; assembly: GCA_029929735.1. NCBI lineage: Eukaryota > Viridiplantae > Streptophyta > Magnoliopsida > Fabales > Fabaceae > Mimosa > Mimosa pudica. The sequence continues at coordinate 10,299,604 of JAKELP010000018.1, read as the reverse complement.
ATTATGTGGTGATGGTGGGAATACTCTTTCCTTCTTACTCCCTGGGTGATGAAACGAAATTTCGTTCTTTTCAGTTTACAATAACATGGATTTTGAAAATTATAAAACAAAGTTCTATTTTCGTAATGAAAATAAAGAAAATAACTCCGTATATAAGTGTTTAAGAATAGTTTTTGTCATGTGAGATTTTTATTATCTTCCCATGCAAAATCCGATTACTTATCTATGTAAATTTGTAATATCATGTGAATTTCTTCAAGAATTTTCATGCAAAAGTAAAAAAAAAATCTTTTCCTTTCTTCAAATAAAGATAAAAGAGTTGTTTTTATGAATCCACAAATAATTAAACTATTGGACTATAGAAAGTTAAGATTTTTCATTTTATAAAGGGTATGCAATTAAGGGAACAAACTATTACGTTTCTCGGTATGAAGAGTAAATTCAGTGCAGTTTTAGTAACCCGGTTAAGTTTTACTGAAGTTGACTGTTAGTAGATGACAGTTAGGTTCACTTAACCGAAAATGTTAACTTAACAATTTTAAATAATTAATTTAAGATTAAATATAAAATGCTTAAATTAAAATATTTTAGTGTAATTATGCTTATATTTTCAAAATTTGTCCTTTTTACCCTGTTTAACTATGAAATAATTCTTTAGATTTAAGTTAACATGACGGTGTTAGCAAAAATGAACTGAAAATGTCTTTTCCAAACATAAAGACTAAATTGAAACTTAATGCAAACATAAGAGATAAAAAATATACTTTAGCCAATAAATATTGTATATAATAGTATTGTGGGGTTAAGAGTCATATTTCCCTCAAAGTATGAATGAATAATCATATATGCCCTGAAGTATTTTTGAGGTTATATCTGCCTCTGAAGTATGTATGGGGATCACATATGCCTTTTAAAATTAAAATATTAACGGTCAAATATGATGCTTTGTGCATACTTAAGGGTTGAATATAACCCTTCATTCATGCTTTTCGGGGCAAATATAGACCTTTGTGTATAATTATGGGGCAAAATATATGATCATTGGAACAGAGGGCAAATATGACCCTTAGTCCTAGTTTTATGGATAGCGCTTCTAGGGCTTTGTCATTTCCTTCATCTATGGTACGTAGCTTCAATTTATTTCCTTGTTCTTTTGTTGTGAGGCCATCATCTAAAATGGATCTTACGATATGAGCACTAAAGACAATCTAACTGCATGTTTTTTCCAGAATCTTTTTTTTTGGCAAAGACATCTGTATATGTAAATAAACAAAATTCTGTTTATTTACTTAGATTTTACATAATCTCTTTTTTTTGGCAATGACATCTATATATTGTATCATTTTTTAAAAACAAAATGACACTTCTGAAAGTTTCTTAGGGGAAGAACCAAAGCATATATGAAGTAGATAAGCTTTTCACGGTTTTATTTTCTACTAATATGCTATATGACCGAATATAATTTACCAATATGCTACACTAAAAAACTTATTTTCTAATATACTACATATATGGAAGAGAAAGAATCTGAGAAGAAATGTAAATGCAAGCAAGAAGAAACAATGATCTCAATCTCAGTTAGTTTGAGATTTGAGTTTGATGTATATTTATATTGAGAGCGGAGTTTACAAAGTTGGTTACACCATGACTAATGAGAGCAGGACAAGTGTACATAATTAGTTTACAACTCTAACTAATTTAATCAAACTAAGTCTAAGTCAGATGGGCTGGTAGGCCCACTATATGTTGGACTTGTATCTGGAATATCTTTCACATTCCCCCTCAAACGAGGCCGCGAGTGAGCAAGACCGAGTTTGGCCCGTAGAAAAAGAAATCTTGATGTACCGAAAGGCTTCGTCAAGCAATCAGCCAATTGATCCTTTGATGGAACATATTGAACACTATCTTTGCTAATACCTGATCACGTATAAAGTGAGCATCAATTTCAATATGCTTAGTTCGAGCATGAAAGACTGGGTTTGAAGCTAATGCAGCCGCATTGACACTATCACACCAAATCACTGATAGAGAGGAAAGAGCAATGCGTAGTTCTTGTAACAAACTACGAACCCAGGTTATTTCAGCAGCTGTGTTGGCTAGACCACGATATTCAGATTCTGCTGATGATCGAGATACGACAACTTGTTTCTTAGAGAACCAAGAGATTAAAGAATCTCCAAGATATACAAAGAATCCACTAGTGGAACGCCTATCATAGGGACAAGAAGCCCAATCTGCATCAGAATGAGCAACTAATTGTAAAGGAACAACAGGACGCAAACAAAACTCCATAATCAATTGTGCCTTTCAAATATCGAAGAAGACGTTTAACAGCCTTTCAATGAGCAACTGTGGGAGCACTCAAGAACTGACTGAGCTTACTAACAGAAAAACAAATATCATGCCGTGTATTAACCAAATATTGTAAGCTACCAATAGTACTTCTATATAATTGTGGATCATCATAAGCAGCACTATCATTTGGAGTAAGAGTAGGACTAGTAACCATAGGAGTTGGGGCAGTAGTAAAAAAAGGAAGAAAATAAAGTAGGGTGAATATTGAGAAACCTAAAGTCCCACATTGAATAAATCAAGTCTAGACTAAGAGCATACATATGATTGCTAACATGCTCAATCCCATTTCAGCGATATGGCGATGTTTGCGTTCAACCCTCTATGTGGACATGAATGCCGAAAGATAATGACATTTTCAACCAAAAAATTTGTAAAGCTTCTATATTCACCACCCTAGTCACTTTGAAGAATTTTTATTCTTTTATCAAATTGATTTTCTACCATGAGTTTAAAATTTTTAAACGCACCAAAAGCATCACTCTTTTTATGAAGAGGGTAAATCCATGAAAATCTACTAAAATCATCAAGGAAACAAATATAGTATTTATAATCATTGGTAGAAACAATAGGGGACGGTCCCCACAAATCAGTGTGAATCAAGTCTAATACATCAGCAGCTCTAGATTGTGAACGAGAAAATTGCAGAGAACGTGATTTTCCATACTGACAAAAATCACAGAAACTATGTTTCTCATTTAAAGGAATAGAAATTTTACAATCATTGAGAACTTGTTTAACAGTATGACTACTAGCATGACCAAGTTTCTTATGCCAAACATCTAATATAGAAATCAATGCAGTCCCAATGCCTTCAGTAGCTTGTTGAAAGACTGGTGCACCATTTATTTTGTACAGTCCATTACTTTTCCTACCTGTGAGCAGCACCTTGTTTGTGAATTTGTCCTTCACAAAACAATGAGTAGAATTAAACTCAACAATCACATCATTATCATCACTGAGTTCTACAACACTCATGAGGTTTTTCTTAATTTTCAGAACAACCAAAATACGATTCATAGCCACATTATTACCAATTACAGCATAGGTAGATTTAAGAATCTGTAAGATATTTCAATTACCAACAAAGATATTACCTGACTCATGTTCTCCAGGTGCATCAACATGTGTGTTGTAGAACTCATTCTACTCACTGATGATAATGATGTGATTGTTGAGTTTCATTATCATCAGTGAGTTAACACTCATCAGTGATTATAATCTCCAGCAGGTGCTTAACAACCAGCTGAAGATTATAGCATCTGTAGCCACCCAATCATCAAATTCAGGGTGGATTCTGATCCCCAGTTCATCAGAAGTGAACTCTACATTTCCATGAGATGATCACATAACAGTCCATCAAGCCGATGTCCACGAAGTGCGGAAATGACAAGAGAATGCCATAAAAGAAAGTTCGATCTATCCAGCTTGATAGATCCAGCTTGATTCAGACTGCTAAGCAAAGGAATTGCCTTTGCCTGCATCGAAGAAGAGCTTGTAGTTGAAGAAATTGAAGACGACGAAGATGACGTCATCGTTGTTGTTGTTGCAGCAAAGGAAGTCGCCATTAGAGCTTGAAGCTCTGATACTAAGTTATATTAGAGTCTAAGGGCACATTATATGAGTGTTGTCATTACACCACAAAAGCTTAAGCCAAGTGGTGCAGACTCAACTCATATATATGCTCTTAGTCTAAACTTGATTTATTCAATGTGGAACTTTAGGTTTCTCAATAGGAAGTCATTCTTGTCAAGAACGACTTCCTTATATCCCTACATGCATCCCCATGCATGAGCAAAAAATGTTATTCCCTCCAATTCTTAGTATAAGTCACCAACTAATTTTTCACATACCAATAAAATTGGTTAAATGCATTTAGTTTGTCCTAAAATTCAAGTAATTTCCAATACTACCCCCAATTATTACACTTGTTTCCAAAACTATTAACTATTAGTACTCTCTCTTGTTACTTCTATTATATATGGGTATATATGGAAAAATAATAATTAATGCACACTAAAAACCATGAAGTGACTTATAAAAAAGACCAAGAAAAATGGTAGTTGGTGACTTATATTTAAGACCAGAGGGAGTATTATTTAACCTCAAACTATCTCATCATATTTATGTAACTTAATTAGAATTAAGCATATTAAACATATATATATCTTCTTTAGTTTTCTCCATTTTCGTTACTATCTTTAGAAAAATTAATGTCATATAAAACAAAAATAATGACGCAAAAATTTATGGTGCAGAAGTCATAGTTTCTAGTGTGCATTATTTATTTTTTCCATATATACCCATATTTAATAGGAGTAACAGGAGAGAGTAATAATAGTTAATAGTTTTGTAAACAAGTGTAATGATTGGTGGTAGTATTAGAAATCACTTGAATTTTAGGACAAACTAAATGTATTTAACCAATTTTATTGGAATGTGAGAAAAATTAGCTGGTGACTTATAATAAGGACCAGAGGGAGTAACATTTTTTGCTCATGCATGGGGATGCGTGTGGGATATAAGGAAGTCATTCTTGCCAAGAACGACTTCCATATATGTAGCATATTGGTAAATAAGTTTTTTGGAATAGTTTATTGGTAAATTTTTTTGGTCCTATAGCATATTAGTAGAAAAACCGTCGAATTTGATAGATTAGTGTTGGTAATAAATATAGTTACATAGAATTTGATATAACAAATTAATCCATCAAGATAAATTATAACTTGATATAATTTATTATCATGTCAATGTAATATATAAAAACAACTACACGTATTTAATTAATTATGTATCATCAATCAAGCAGTTAATAGCAGTGATTAGCAACTCCTTGATAGTCTCTTATTTGGTAACAAACAATATTTGCATATTACACAAGCAAAATTTCCCATGAAAGACAAAATGTGTATAAGCATATTTCAAAGTACGAAGGCCTCCATGTCTTGAACTAATCACACTTCTAACTAATACTAGAAAAGTACTCCTCATACTTTCACTAGAAATTTCGCAACATTCTCATTACATTAGCACAACAATCCCAACATTTCTAACTACACAACTATGCAATAGAAAACTAAATTGAGATGAAAATGAAAGCCACTTATATGTTACCTCAACTCAGAAGCTAAAGCTAAGAAAACGGAGAGTGAACAAAGATTCAAGTACACCCAAACACGCCCCAATGAAAACATCAAGAACATAATGCCTCCCAAGGGTAATCCTAGACAAAGCAGTGACAATGGCCCAAATCCAAACAATCAAAACCAAAAAGTCAAGCACCAAAACATCATCAACACCACCACTCCACCCACAAATCACAGAACCAACCCCATCATGAGCACACCACTTCAATTTCAAATCAGGAATCGATTCCAAAACAGATACCCTAGAAAAGGAAAACATGGAGGCGATGAAGAAGGCCCTAGAGGAGTGGCCGGAGGGGAAGGAGAAGTTGTCGACGGAGACGACGGCGTTGTAATGGTCGTGGTTGCCGTAGAGAGGGCGGGATCGGTGGACGAGGAATTTGACGGCGGCGATGAGGAGGAGGTCGAGGAGGGAGCAGAGGAGGAGGGGGTGGAGGAGGCGGAGGCGGAGTGGGGAGGAGGGAGGGGAGATGAAGAAGAGAGAGAGGAGGAGAGGGAAGCCGAAACGGAAATCGGCGAGGAATTCGAGGAGGAGGAGGAGGAGGGGTTTTAAGGGGAGAGGTTTTGTTAGGGTGTGGAGGGTTTGAGAGATTGCGGTGTCGACAGTGAGGAGGTGGCGGAGGATTGGAGGCGGCAGTGGCGGAGAAACCATGGTGGGCACGTGGGATTGTTTGTACTTTGTATTCTAAAGGTTAAGGTTCTTTATGCAAATGCTACGGTACAAAAAAATTTACCAATATACTATAAGGAAAAAATATTTATTCATATACTACATTTACTGGAAATCGTTCTTAGCGTGAACGACTTCTAAAGTCGTTCTCGGTAAGAACGACTTTAGAAGTCGTTCACGCCAAGAACGACTTCCATTGCACATATTACTTCAACTTAGAAATATTACTTCCTCTAATCATATATATAAGACCTAGTTGACTTTTTTAATCTCAGGACTGTATGGAGTATCATTTAACCTCAAACTATCTCATTATATTTATATAGCTTAATTAGAATTAATCATATTAAACATATATATTCTTTTGATTTTCTCCATTTTCGGTACTATTTTTAGAAAATTAATGTCATATAAAACAAAAATAATGACACATAAATTTAATAAAGTGTATATTAACTTAAATTCAACGAGCACATAAATAAAAACTAATAACCAAATTATAAAAAAACATTAGTGTACCCTATAAAATAGTAACTTTTAGGTTTAAGAACTCAACTAATTCATATGTCTAGACTTGAGGTTTTAAGCATTCAAAAGATAGTGAAGTGAATAAAATTTTCTTAGTTTTTGAAAATGAAAATGTATACTAAAATTAAAAGAACAAATTTCAAAATGTTTTTAACCAAAATATATTGAACATAATTAGTCACAACGAATATGCAAATTAATTTCTTATTGTTCAAAAGTATATTGTGACTTGAATAATATTAATTTTGAATGTGTGTATCTATACTCCTTCAACAAGGACTTATTGGTATAATGAGATATTTAAAGTAAATGTGTAAGTGATTATTTTCCACAATTTGATTTTGAGGAAGATGTAGCTTTTGAAGGAGTATATATAAATACACGCAATCAAAATTAATACTACCTCGGTCCTAAATATAAGATCTAATTAACTTTTTTTTGTGAGGTTAAGGTTGCGAAATAGACTATTAAATCATGACATATTTGATATATTTTTAGATTATACATTAGTTTATAGGAAAAATAAACTAGTCTAAGGGAAAAAAATTAGGTAAATCAATTTATAATTAACTTATTTTACTTTTTTATAGGATTTTCTAAAAAATTCAATTGGGTCTTATATTTAGGACTGGAGGGAGTATTATTGAAGTGATGATATGCTTCTGAACAATAAAAAATTAATTTGCATATTCATTGTGACTAACTATGTTCAATATATTGGTTCAAAACATTTTGAAATTTGTTCTTTTAATTTTAGTATACATTTCCATTTTCAAAAACTAAGAAAATTCCATTCACTTCACTATCTTTTGAATGCTTAAAACCTCAAGTATAGACATATGAATTATTTGAGTTCTTAAATCTAAAAGTTACTATTTTATAGGGTACACTAATTTATTTAATTTTTTATAAATTTGGTTATTAGTTTTTTATTTATGTGCTCTTTAAATTTAAGTTAATATGCACTTAATTAAATTTATGTGTCATTATTTTTGTTTTATATGACATTAATTTTTCTAAAGATAGTAACGAAAATGGAGAAAATCTAAAGAATATATATGTTTAATATGCTTAATTCTAATTAAGCTACGTAAATATAATGAGATAGTTTGATGTTAAATTATACTCCATAGAGTCCTGTGGTTAAAAAAGTCAACTTGGTCATATATTTAAAATTAGAGAAAGTAATATTTCTAAGATGATGTACATCGGGATATGTGCAATGGAAGTCGTTCTTGGCGTGGACGACTTCTAAACTCGTTCTTGGTAAGAACGACTTTAGAAGTCGTTCTTGGTAAGAACGACTTTAGAAGTCGTTCTTAAATGTAGTATATGGGTAAATAGTTTTTTCTTATAGCATATTGGTAAATTTTTTTGTACTGTAGCATTTGGGTAAAAAAGTCGCTTTTCACTGGTATATTATAATAAGCATATTCGCTTTTATTCAGGTTGAGACAACTTTACAGGAAGAAGTTGATCACATGGTACAACAAGACTGAGCCATAATAATCACACACACACAAACACACCAGTTTATTAATAAAAATATTATAATTATTAAATTAAATTTTATTTTTGGCACTCTACAGGAAATATACTATTATTAAGAAGGCCAGACTTCAGAGAATCGATGTTTTGTTGTGTGCTGTGAAGGATTTAGACCACCATTGATATATCAGAGGCCTCAAAAATGCCTTTTAGGACAATTTTGAACACAAACGGTTCTACTTCCTGGTCGTTTGTGACAATCAATCGCTTTTTGCCCAAAGTATCATCATTCATGACGGAAACATGTCCACAATTTTCACTATTACTACAGAAGGTAAGAGTATAGTGATGGTTTTTATTATCATAGGGCTTGAAAAAGAACGCACCAGACTGAAGATTAGGAGGTCCAACAACCACAACATCGTGTCCAAATTCTCTGTCCACTAAAACTAACCAGTTGGGATAGAAGGTGCATGGGTTTGATGGCAAAGGATCAAATGTTATACTGACAAATCCTTGAATTTGTATGTTTTTAGTGTGCTAAATTGAAGTTATTAACATTTCAAAGATGTAATATTGAATTAAAATGCATTGATTATATTTTGAATTGAATTAAAAATGATTTTATGTGAAAAGGGTTAAAAAATGGCATAATCGTCACATTTAATTGTTTATATTAAGTGATTAATTTTTGGGATGAAATGTATTATATTGTTGTGAATTTTCCCCTGCAGAAAATGAAGAAAATGAGCTGAAATAGCTATTCTGAACATTTGGAGAAAATTACAGAATCGGCCCAGAATCCTGAAAATGCTTCAGAACAGTCCTGGGAAAATTACAGAATCTGACCCAAAACTTTCAGACTTTGCAGATCAGTCCCTGTCGCGAACTGCTACATATCAGCTCGGGTTTTACTTATTTTTTGACTATTTTGACACCAATTTGGACCCAAATTGAAGCCCAATCATTCACCCAACTTCCATTTGATATTAATTGAAGAATTAGGCTTAGAAAACAAAAGTTTTGGGGGTTGGGTGCTCCCCAAAACCCTAGTTCCCTCCATTCCCTTCATGCTCTCCTCCTCACTTCTCATCCCATTTCTTCAATCTTCCACCTTCCTTCCTCTTCCATGCCACAATAAAGTTCCTCCTTGCTCTTGGAGTTGATGGGAAGTGGCTTGAGCTATGGTTCTTCAAAGGGGAGTCCCAATTCCTTTCCTTTCTCTTTATATTTTTGATTGCCTAGGTTTAGGTTAGCATTTATGTTTTGAGATTGGACTGGATTTGGTTGTTATTGTGGGTATTTGTGATTTTGTTTTGTAATGAGAGATTTGAACTCATCAATATACATGGTTATGTATATGTTTTTTTATAGTTTATTTGATATCATTCTATTTATTCATGGTATTGATAGATAGCTTGATTGAATTAAATTATAATTGAACCTAGTGCATTACAAAGCACTAATCACACTCTAGGGTAATTAATAATGCCTATTTGAATGGGTTCATGAGACTAAGCATTAGACTTACCGGTTGGTGAGGTTTGGTACTTTAGGAAACCTAGAGAAAACTCAAATGTGCTAAAGGACTTAACAATTTCTAGTTAGTTGGGTTCCACTAATTAGGCAATTGGACTCATGGGTTCATGAGGTTTGGTAACTTAGGAAATTAGTGCATTAAACTCCCTAAAAATCCTTAGAAAGCTATGATAGCCATTGAAAATCATTTCCAAGAGCAACTCACTTCCACTTCATCCCTTTTACTAAAAATACCAAAAATATTTATTTATTTTGCATCCTTCATTCCATCTTTAAAAAATTAACAAAATATATTTTCTTAACTCAAATTCATCTTGCATTGCATCAAATTTATTAGGGTAGTTTAATTAAACAAGGCTCCCTTGAGAACGATACTCGGGGTAACTTTCGCTTACCTTGAGGTCTAAAATTTCTTGAAGGACTAGACCCAAGGCACACTACACCGACCGCTAAATCGGTGTCCTTCATATACCTATAGGGTCGTCAATATCAACCAAATGGTCATGATGAGAGGGATCTCCAATGAGTGAAAATTTTGTTGACCAGCCCTTATCATTGGATGAATCTTTGACCACAGCGAGTGAACAATGTTCATCACTGTTGCCAGTGGAAGCGCCTACAATCGCTTCAACTCCAAGATTAGTTGGCAATAAGAAGTAATTGAATGCACTACTTACAATTAAACCACGTGAGTCACGCACATGATCAGCTTTGATGAGGGCCAAGAGAGACAAGAAGAAGAAGGATGCAAGTAGTGCATTAGTATTCTTCATTATGGTTTGCTACTTTAGATGGTCTTAGGGTTTAGTTTTAATTTGGGTGTGAGGAATTGAGAAGTAGGAGCATCCATTTATAGAGCTAACCTCATGAAGCGATTGGCGTGATTCGTGGAATTTTTTATCATTGTGATTAGTGGAAATGTTTTGAACATATATATATTTATATGTATATGTATGTGTGTGTGTAGTTTGACAATGATGGATATATATAAGAGCAAATTTAAATAGTTTTAGTCTAAAGTTAATAAGAAATCATCTTACATCTTCTCTTCATTATAGGAGAAATACTGCATCTAAATCTTTCAAAAAAAAATAGAATAGCAAAACAAGATTATTTATGAGCACATCTAAATCTACTATCACTAGTTCCAGCTAGATTTTGAATATCATATTTTTTTTTGATAACATGAATATCATATTTTATAAGTGGGGTTTTAATTTATCTCAACTGTACATTTTTTTAATCTATGAACCACAAAATTTCTTTCACATTGATTAAATAGTAGTATTTTCATTAATACAAAAAAAATATGATTGATGACTACTACCCATGTTTATTACTTCAATTTTATCTGATAAATAGGTCGGCCACGTATTACTTTTCTTTTTCATCTACGGTCGATTAAAAAATGACTTGGGTCCCCTTCTTGGTAAAAGAAAATGATGACAGTTAACTGAGGACAAAGTTAATTTATTTGTTTGAGTGAATTAGGTAATTAAGGATAGGGATAGAGCGAGCCTTGATGGAGCAGTTGGTGTTTTTAAACCTTTATTTTCTTCCCTATGAGTATCTATTGATTGTTAAATGCATCTCCATCTATTCGGAGAGAAAAACATTGTTTACTACTGTTTAGGTTTTCAATGTATCATATAAAAAGAAACATCGCAAAATTTTTTTTTCAAAATATCTCATTAATAATAGTGACATGTAAATTTTTTTTAAAAAAATATCACTTAAAAATCTTATGCATAATATACTAATATGGACTTTAAGGGTAGAAGTAATATCTACATAAGTAAGGTTATTCACTCTCTCAATGTGAGTGCTTCTTAGAATTTGAACATGTTTTTTCATCTTTTTGGAGGTGAACTCACCTACAAGTTCAATCAATTACTCATTAGTGATGTAAATTATTTTTGTATGTGAGGAAAGAACAAGTAGGAACATCTTTTTATATAGCTGCCATATATGAAGTAGCAGAAATCACCCAATGTTATAAAAGTCATATTGAAGGCAAGTGTGCAAGTTTTGGGTCACTGTTTAATTAGCTCAATAGGATCATTCAAACCAATGGTTAAATCGACGATTAAACTGATAATTAATTAATTGAAATGTGAAGTAGTTGACGAGTGAACCGACCTAACCATCGGGTCTGAATGACTCTTACTTGAAACTTAAGGATGATGGCAACATTGTGTGTAGAAATGATATATTTTAGTGAAGATTTGATTATGATTAAGAAGGTTGTTGTTCAAGTAAGGTTTGCACGTAGTAATGTCACCTTTACCAACCCTATTATTAATTTGTATAGTGACAAATATTTCAGAAGAAAAAGGTTTTCCCAATGGAGAGCGCTTCAAGAAGGTTGATAAAAAAAACGATTCAACTTTTTTCCCAACTTGATTTGGAAGATCAACTTGCGAAATCCAATATTAATCCTGATTCGAGTTCAAGCATAGTTTAGAAAGCTTTCAATTTGATAATTTATAATTTAATCTCCTATATCCTAATGAACTATGATTATTCTTTATCCATTTTTAAAAGGCTAACTTCATCCATTATCCATCCAACTATCCTGTCTTTATGATAAGGCCTAAAATAAGTAGTTTAGGATTTTGTTCACATTCTTGCACTCAAGTTCATTTGTCAGAAAATAAAAATTATTTTTTCCTTATTTATATTTTATTTCATGACATTTTTTACAAGTATAAGACTCTTCGAGAGTGAGAGAGACAATGACCTAAGGTTGTGCCCCTTTTTTACAGTCTTCTTTTTTTTTCATGCATTTGACTCTAAGAACAATAAGATGGCAGTCAAATAAGTAATTAAAATAAATTTTCCAAGCATGTTCATTATTAAGCAATAAACTAATATGAGCTTATAGCTTCCTGGTCACATGCAATATTGATGTAGAGAAAACATTTTCACAAATGGTTGAGGACAAAACGAATTAGATTCGTATGAGTGGATTAGGTATCTGTCTCAGTAATTAGGAAAGGGATGGACGGAGTAGTTGATTCCCTATAATTAGTTTATAGAGGAAAATTAAGATGACATATGTAACATTCTGTTACTAATTACTTAATTAGCCAATGATATCCATTTTAGATCTAATAACCTCTTCACTAACTATGATAGAAAAAGGATTTCCATAATATCAATGTCCTATCATAGTTAGGAAAGGAATTTCCTAATGATTAAATACTATCCATGATAGAAAAGAATTTCCTGATACAACATGAACACTATCATGGATAATTAATAACTAACCATGTTAGAAAAGATTTGCCTAACATGGTTATTAAACAAAACTAATTGATATTAAACAAATAATAAATATATATACATGCGGAAGCAGATGCAGGCCTATAAAAATTGGCAATATACAATTCAAAATAATCTATATAACTTCTACTGCCTAATTCCCTTTCCTGATGCTTATGCCTGTGCATGAATACCTGCAAAAATGTCGGTAATCGTGGGATGAGACAATTTGTCCCAGTAATCACCGCTTAACTCACTATAACAGTGAGATGTGCGGTAGCGAGGGCGTCTAAAGGGTACCACATTTTAAAATCAGTAATATATACATATATCTGTCAAGTCTCCTTCCATTCATCACTCAAATCCCTCTGTCACATCCAAGTCAACCCAAATTCACCATCTCTACTTTCCGCATATCACTCAAATCCCTCAGTCAATTTCACATTAACTAAATATCATCTCCCAGTCTCCAATCTAACGATGCTACCACAACTCTCACACTCACCTATAGATGCATTGTGCCATCCCGGGGCATTCAAGCATCTAATCTTCTCTATATGATTTGACACTGTGCCCCTCTCTATGATGAGGGGGCAAATTTCCCTCTCTGGCAATCCCCAGAGAGGGAACCCCATTTCTGTTTTCCATTGCAGAATGGGAACGGTTGGGCTCTCAAATGCCTTAACAACCGTAGGGGCGGTTGGGCTCTAAAATGCCTTAACAACCGTAGGTCACTTCTCTCAATAAGTTGACCTATGATCCCCGATCCAATCAATCCGAAAAGGATCATCAGTACAAATAACTGTCGATTGGCCTATCGACAGTTATAATCGCGCGATGGTACGTATGTATCTCAGTGTCATGCAAATCTCACCATATCCATATCCATCTCATTCACCATATTCAACTTTTCAACCACAATTCATTTCGTTATCACAATACCGCTATCAGTGTCATGTACTTTTGCAATTCCCTACAATATCTTAACATTTCAACATCTTTGATTTTCCACAACATAACTCTCCTTCTCTATCATCACCATCTCTCACACCACTACCCAAAAAAAATATGCTATACACATTTCATGTCATTCCAGATCAATGGCCACCACCAGAACAGGATAATACATATAATGTATAAAAATGTTTTATACAAAAATAATCGTGTTTGAAAGGCACCCGATAGCCTGTTTTGTATAAAAAATACTCTTTTAAAGATAATATATATATAGAGGGCGAGAAGGGATTTTACAAAATCCCTAACTAACGTCACCCTCAATGTTATAGCAAGGTTAAGTGTGATTACCTGTCGCCCTTAGCATTCTGTTGTCTTTTCTCACCATTCCTTGTAAGTTTTCCTTCCAAGTATATTCTCCTAGTTTATTCCAAATAATAAAGTAAGCAACTATTTTTGTTTATGATATTTATCGTCGCTCTCGATCCCAATTACTACCCAATCTCTTATATATATTTTATTGTAAGGTAACCCTTTTCAATCAATACAAGCCAAAGCCAATAACCAAATGCAACTTTACGAACCAAACACCAAAGAACAATGAGCATACATTACCATTAAAACCCTATAAGAATTAACATAAATATATTCACCAAATCAATACCTCATTAGGTAGAATCAAAACTTCCCACTTTGCAAATTGCAATGAACTCATCTCAAATATACATCAACAAGTCATATCTAACACAAAATAGTCATTTGTTTCCATTAGTATAGAATGTTGAGATCTAGGAAAAGTATCAACTTGGCGATGTCATACTAGTTCAATCACACTAAAGTACTGCATAGCATGGAAAAACACGCTCCAATTCATTATTTCAAGAATAATTCCTCAAATCATAAACCAAATAAAGTTGCACCAAATCAACACTCTCCTTTACATCATGAAATCAGCTTTGAACACCAAACAAAGTAGAAATCACCTATGTCCAAACCAGTAACAAAGTAAGATATTATATATAAAACAATATGATTTAATCCATATAATCAATATTTTTCCTCCATAATTCTGTTTACCCAATTGAAGTATTAACTTAATCTTCAACTCAATTTAAGACCAATGAGACACGTAAAACTCTTAATCACTCTTCCATACTTTGAAAATACTATCCACCTATTAGTTAAGCCATCACAACCATGACAAGCAGCAAGTAAACCTATATACTCCAATCAAATCAAACAGAATTCTCAAAATCACTTTCGACCAACACTAAATATTCCAAACATAGAGTAAAAGAAAGTGAAAGCTAACGAAGTTTCATAGCTTTCACCAAAAGTCAAGCATACATATTAAGAAACATTTATCATCTTTCATTCCTTTGCCCTGTGACCAAAGGAAATCAGAACCACAATAGGAAATAAATCAAACAACAACAATTTCCAACATTCACATTTGTCCAGGCACACCTAGTCAAACATTAAGAACGAATCCTAAGATTTCACAAACTCAGAAACCAACTGGCCAGCACATATCAAAAGGGAAAATTTACAAATGAATGTGTTATCAACCAAACAACATTCATGTACTTGTAAGCTTGTAAACAACTAAAATCATTTATATATACAATGTTAATCCATTATGAACTCAACACTCAAACTAACAATTACTATACTACAACATAAATAAGCTTCCACCACATTAAACAGTTAATTCAGCCAAACAAAAATAGAAACAAACATCTTTAAATTAACATACAAATGTTAAAACATACACTATCATATTTTCACATCATCAACCAACAGCAACATATACATATTCTATTATATAATGTACCAAACTTCAGAAATTTCAGCACCCTAATTCCCATTCACTAAGCCACAAATTAGTTTGGCTAATTGCCTTAGTATTCTCAAAACATAAGCTTTTGTCACATTCTTGGATCAATACCAAGATCAGCCCCAACCAAAGAAGGGAGGACAAACCAGATTCCACAAGATAATCAACTAAGACTCAAAAATCAACATACAGTGCTAATCACCAGAAATCTTTTCTTAATCACAAGAAATCGAAAAGTTAAGCTTCGTTTATTTTGTTTATGTAACCCATAGCTCAAACCCCACTCAAACTCTCACATTAAATCGCATGAACAAAAAGCTACCTGAGTTGAAGCCGAGTTCGCGAGCCGGAATAGTCTCACCGGAGTTCATAGCAACCTCATTTCGCCGGAAACCGCCGAGTCACCGTCGGAATCGCTAGAACTCGTCGGAAATCGGCCATTGCAGTGATATTACGAAGCCAACAAAATGAAAAGGAAGCAAGAGTGAGGAATCAACGAGAAGAGAAGAAATAGTTTAAAGAACACAAGGACTGGCCGGATCCTTACCTCCACCACCGTCGTCCGCCACTGTTCGCCGGAGAACGAAGAAGGTGAGCGAAAAAGACGATGAAGAAGAACGAAGAATGGCTTGACACTTCCAAAAACTCGCGAGGTAGGAGGAAACGAGCTGATGGTCGGAGTAGGCCGAAGGAAATGTGGACACAGAAATGGTGGGTTTGAGAACGTGCGGCGGTCGCCGTCGCCGCGTGTCTGCCGGAAGCTCGCCTGAACAACGAGCACGCGGTGGAGGTGGAAGGGGAGTCGAGGTTTGAGAAAGGGAGGGAGGAGAATCAGATCGTTGATGATGATGATGAAGGTAATGAGGGGCGGCTAGGGTAAGGAGGAATGGAGGGATGAGTATTTATATATATATATTGGGGAAAATTACCATTAAGCACCCTATTGTTTATATTTAATTATATTCTTAGCCCAAAAATTTGTATATATTATTGTTCTCATTTCTTTCCTTCATAATATTATCTTAGATTTTCTAAAATACTTGTTCTTGAAAGTTTCTAGCTCCAAATAATTCCTTCAACTATATTTCTTAATTTCTAAAGTAATAAGATTGAATATCAATAAATCATCAAAAATTCCTCCTTAAACTTTAAACTTCATTAATAACACCTCATTAATCTCGTATTTTTTTTATAATTTAAAAATTGGGATGTTACAACATATGCCTGCTTTATTTATTTAGAGGTGCATGCTACTACTACACATGAGAAAACTGTAATAGAAAAAAATCCAACCGCTATTGAAATTAATATACTAAGTGCAACGAGATTTCGGTAAATTTTTAAAGAGACTTGCCTACAATCTATTGATGGACATTCATAATCATTGCTTAAAAATCGTGTTACTTCTATAATCCTATTTATAAGACATTTCATTTATGTTTTGAACATACCAATGAAATCATAAAATCTTGTTAAATCTCCATCAAAATATAAGAGCTTTCCAACTATACCCTAATTAATATATTTCAAATAAGAGGGAGATAGTATAAGATACTAGGCATATGAAACAATGCAATTTATTTGATAGGACATTTTTGTATATTCATATGATCGATAAACACACGTGTGAATAATTTATTATGTGTATGTAGATCTAATAAGGTTTTCAATTTTTACCCTCACTCTTTTTTTTGACCAAATACCCTCACTTATACAAATTCTTGTCACATGTCCCGCCTCGCAAGTTATCCCGTCCCGAATGGAACCAGACAGGACATGAGACGGAACAGGAATTTCCTGCAAACTCTAACTTAAATCCATGATATTTTTTTATGTGATTACTAATGTTATTGACCTTATTGCTGCACTTTTGGCTAATTCCTTTTATGATTGGATTGATCATGTAGGTACTTTGATGATTGGATAAATCCCATTGGTGCGAAATGTTATTGCGTAGAAGAAGCCTGTTTAATTAATTACTTATTATGTAGTCAATGTAATGATGTAACTTAGCTTTTAATTTTACGTTTATGAACATAGTTAAATCTCTGTTACTTTTCTTTTATATTATTAATATCATTGTGTTTTATAAAAAAAATAAAGCTTTCCCTTTCTATTTTGCAAAAAGAAAGTAAAACCTTTCCTACATGTCTTTGAAGTTGTTATTTTCTTTTTTGACCTTTAAAGTTGTTATTTTAAGATAAATATCAATTGATATTTGGTTGCTGCGTTACTAGACATAAATTACTGATTATTATGCATTTTAAATCTGTGTCATCACTAGCATAATTAATGGTTATTAATTGCAACAAAGATGGAACATATAAACTTGATGTAAGTAGTAAACACTCTCATCTCATAACTAAGTGATTGAAGTTTGATTCCAAATTTTTGTGAATGAGGCAAATTCACGAGTTAGTTTCATGCTCTTATATAAGACTTTGATTCTATGAGTAATTAGTCTCATCTGATAAGCATGTGAGGATACCCTTGATGAATAAAAAAAGGTGGAACATATAGCTTGAGAACATGGAAATAGATTCTTACTGTGGACGAGTATGGGATGACATCCCACAACAAAAATGTTGACGTGTCTCGAAAATTTTGAAGATAGGATTTCCCGTCCCAAAACGACTGGAGTGAGACGGATCTCGTGGGACGAAAATTTTTTGAACGCCCTTCTAACTACTAGACCACTTTGACTTTTTTGGATATATTAAGGATGTGAAATTAATTACAATAAATTAAACTGTTTCATAATTAACCTTTTTAAAAGTAATTTATTCTATTTAATAACATGTAATATATGTTATAATTTAGTGATCTAATTTTTTTCTTTAACTTCCATAAAAATGTGGAAAAATCTTATATTTGAAATTAGGGGGGAGGAAAATGGATTGAAATCCTTGTCTAGTTTGAGTCTTGGTGAAAGTAAACTGCATTATCAAACCAAAACGAAGCCCTCACACCATTTCCAATTTGCCTATGATGAGCTCTTTGTTAAACCTCCTCCAAACAACACAGCTAATTTTCAGATGAAAAGAGACATTGATACTCAATATTTCACATACATCAAAAAAATTAGGGAAAATTAATTTGAGGTCCCCCACAAGGACTTAATACTAGGAAAGTCCCAAAAGTTGATATAATTAATGTAGGGTTCCAAGGGACCTCACTTTAATATATTTGAAAATTAAAAAAAAACACTTTTGCCCCTGACAACTTAATGGGCAGCCATGACAACTCGATGAGCGTAACTTGACAACTGAATGGGCAAATGTGACAACTTGTTGGACATGTGCTTTAAGTTAATTGTCCAAACTGTTGTTAATGGGAAAAACCTGACAACTTAATGGGCAGCCGTGACAACACGATGCACATAAATTGACAACTGAATGGGCAAATGTGACAACTTGTTGGGCAAAAGTGTCATTTCAATTTTCAAGTATATTAAAGTGAGGTCCCTTTGGACCCTACATTAATTAATTCAACTTTTGGGACTTTTCTAGTATTAAGTCCCTTGTGGGGACCTCAAATTAATGTTCCCAAAAAACTATTTAAAACATAAATAAAAACAAAAAAAACAACTAAATATAAACCCCACTCAAAGGTTTATCACTTTATCCATTTCCTCACTCAAATGTTTTTCTCTATCGGAAAAATCACTCCTTTTGGAAGAAGCCCCATCATCAACAAAATCTCTCCTTCAACTTCTCACCAATTTCAATGCATTCAAACCCAAAGGGTATCTTCAATTCCACCCAATGTTCATTCTTTCACTGTATCATATCTCATTGACACGTGTGGCTTCTCACCCCAAGAAGCCACTTCAGCTGCCAAAAAACTAACCTTGGAATCAAGAGAAAACCCAGATCTTGTTATAAATTTCTTAAAAAACCTCGGATTCTCCAAACCCCAGATTCTTCGTTTCACCAAAGAATTCCCACAATGCCTTAGATGTGACCCTTTTAAGACTTTACTCCCAAAGATTGAATTTTTCATTTGTAGAGGTGTTTCTAAGTCAGATATCCCTAAGCTATTATGTAGTTATCCTAATATCATGAGGAGAAGCTTGGATAGACAGATTATTCCTTCCTTTGATTACTTTAGGAATTTGTTTCAGTCTGATGATGAAAAGTTCATTAAAGTTCTCAAATCTTGTTGTGGCATTCTTGTTGATGTTAACAGCCGTGTGGGGCCCAATATAAGTGTATTAAGAGAAGTTGGTGTGCCTGAAAAAAATGTCATTAAATTGTTGCAACATTTTCCTTGGACATTTACTAAGAGTACTAGTAGATTTAAGGTGATTGTGAAGCAGGTTCAGGAAATGGGATTTGATTCTTCAAAGTATCAGTTTATTATGGCTGTTTATGCATTGTCATCAATGAGCAAATGTACATGGTCAAAAAAGGCTAATTTGTATAGGAAGTGGGGTTGGTCTGATGATGAGATTATTGCTGCTTTTAAAAGATATCCATTTTGTATGAAGGGGTCTGAGGATAAAATTGATGCAATATTAGAGATTCTTGTCAATAATTTGGGATGTGATTCTAAGGATATTAGTGTGTATCCTTATGTTTTGGCTTATAGTTTGGACGAACGAATTGTTCCAAGAGGTGCTGTCATTCAAGTTCTATTGTCCAAGGGACTGGTGAAAAGGGAAAAGTTGCTTAGAGTATTTAAATTATCTGAGGAGGACTTTTTAAGAAGGTTTGTTCTTTGCCATGAGCAGGAAGCTAATGAATTATTAGATTTGTATCATTCTAAACTGGATTTTGTGAGTGAAAAGAAGACTGGATAGTATTTGAGCTATGGATATGGACTAAACATGCAGCTTCTTGAACTGCCTTCTCACACATCTCTTTGATGCATTATATTATTAAAAGCATGTTGTTTGCTCTAATTAAGCTTGGAAAGGCCTATCAATCAAAATTGATGTTATGTTGTGGGTGATAATTTTGCTGCCTAAATCGATCTTTGTATAGAGTTATGTAGTTTATAAAAACAAATATTGGGTGTAACTCTAAAAAAAGATGCAGGGGTTCATTATACTTGTATAAATACTTCTATTGATGATTACAATCAGATGAACTTTTTTAAGCCAAATACTTCTATTGATGAATGCAATTAGATGACAGACATGAAACCATGTTAAGTCATGTATAATAATAGTCTACTCTTAAGACAATGGTGTAAGCTCATTGTTGATGTCTGATTGTAACAATAGATCAGTGGTTTTGATAAGTTCATAGTCAGTTCAACAGAAAATGCAGCGAATGTGTTTTTTTTATTTGGTCTGGATGATCTGATTAGTTTCTTCTTTTGATTTTTGATATGTATGTAATTTTCAAATAATGCCACACATAAAATTAAAACAGTCTACACTTATGAGGATGTTGGTTTCTATTATAAGTTATACTTGTAAATCTAGTTTTAAGTAAATGTAAATTATTGGAGCTGTTTTCTTGCAACTACACCCTTCAAGATAACTGCGATGAAAGTGAAGGAGGTTTGCTCTGATGAAGACATTCTTGCAGCATTTAGAACACTCCTTCTGTAAGATTTTGTTAAAGCATCTTGTTGACAAATAAAGCTGTCCACCTTCCATTACAGGACAAAATGAATTGGTTGTCATTTGGTTTGAACAAGAGAATTGTTACAAGGGCATCTATCTATGAATGTTTTTTTAACAGGGTCAGTTGAAAAGGCAAAGCTTTCCCTTAATATATGTTTATACTAGAAGGGAATTCAAAATAGATTCATCTTTGTCTTTTTGGTGTTCAGTGTTGTGCGCATGAGGATTATAATGTTTAATAAATCAACTGTATGTTTTAGCAATTATCAAATTAGATTATAGTATTACCAAATGTAGCCTATATGATTCACTTAAACTCCAGTGGGATAATTAAGAGGAAAACATTCTATTAAGGGTAAAGGTGCAAAAATAGTCACCGTAAATTTAAAAATGAGCAATTGAGACTCTCGTAAATTTAAGGGGGCGAAACCATACACTGTAAATTAAAATGGGGCAAATATAACCTTCCAGACGTGGACCCCACCATCAGTAGATGACGTGTCTTAAAATGGGGTAAATGTAACCTTCCAAACGTGGGCCCCACCATCAGTAGATGACGTGTCAATTCCAAAATCCATCGTGGAAGACGAAATACATCAAGTTGAACCCTATATCATCTAAAACGAACCTTAAACCCTCAAATTATTTCGATGTGTTGTGTGTCGTGTTGAGCTAGTTTTAAGTCTCAATATGCCCCTTTAGCTTATGTCACGTCAAAAAAATTGACAGCTAATACCACAACATTTCTCCCTCCTAATGATTCCCTCCTTGCAACAGCAGAATGACTAGTCTGTCAAAACAAGAAAGGAATTCAGAGGCACTTACATAGATTCAGCTTGTATATATCATTTCAGTGAAATTTAGACATGTTTCCAACCACCCTACCCCCCCCCCCCCCCCCCAAAAAAAATGTCTACTTTTAAGAAAATAATTTAAAGGATACACTTTGTATCTTTATCGAACAACCTGTTATAACTTGAGGCCTAACTTAAAATAATGAAGACATTTCAGTGTGTAGAGAAGGCTGCTGATTTTGATTGTACATATCCAAGATAAATCAAGACAAAAAAACAAGGTAGAAGTTGACAAGGTAATGCACTATAGAGAAAAAGATGTGAAGAAATTCAGCACCGTGAACAAGGAAGAAGGAACTCAACAATTGATGGAGCTAATGTTACTTAAACCATGCTTTGCACAGAACCTGGAACATCACTCATAGGTTAAGAATTGCCATTGTAACTTTTGTTTGAATTCCCATAAGGCTACATCAATAACAAGAAACTCTGCCGTGGGGGAAGTTTAAAAGTGATAGCAGTAAAACAAGAAAAGATTGTTGTTGTAGATAATTGAGAGACCATTTTTTCCCCTAAGATCCCAACCCAAATCCTTGCATGTACCAAGACTTTCCCTTGTACAACAAAATATATTCTATGTAAAACAAAAATGAACCCCAATATCACATATCATCACAGATGAGCTTGCTAAACCCAAGACTTCGGATAAATTCAAATGGGGGAGAAATCACACATTATGAACATCCCTTGAGAGATTTGATCCCTCATTTTCAAGTTAAATTAAAGTAAACAAAAACAACAAAAGAGAGAAACTAAAAAAGTTCATGCAGCAAAACACAGAAATTTCAAGACAGGAGACTTGCTCCTTCTAACTCTATACCCATAATCTTTAAACCTAAGCCTTCATTTCATCACCCTGAAAGACCTAGTTTAGCATTATACAGTTTCATGAGTTCACTACCTTCCTCCCCATAACTCAAAACATATTTTTCCAAAAACTTCCTTTCAGTGTACTGTAATATTGAGAGCAAACTATCCTTTTTCACCAGACCTTTTGACAACAGAACTTCCAAGACAGATGCTCGTGGAGCGATTCGCTTACTCAAACTAAGTGACAAGACTGCTGAATATCTAGGAATAGCCGAAAGCTGGCAGCCCAATTTGTGAACAAGAATCTCCATAATTGCATCAATTTTTTCCTCAGATATCTTCATACATTTTGGAGACCTTCTAAAAGCAAGCATAATCTCATCATCTGACCACCCCCACCTCTTGAAAATATTAGTCTTTTTCAACCACGTCGCTTTACTCAGCGAAGACAACGCATCTACAGCCATAATAAACAGATGCAATGAAGGATCAATCCCCATTTCCTTAACCTGCTGCAATATCATCTTGACCTTCACAGTACTCATATAAAATGTGCAAGGATACAATTGTAACATTTTGATTATGTTTGATTCAGAGACTCCTACTTCTCTCAATAGCTTCATAGTGGGCACAACGTGGGTTTTTATATCAACAAGAATGACAGGGAAACGTGAACGTGTGATAGTTTTAATGGACTGTTCATCAGATTGAAACAACCCCCTAAAGAAATCAAAGGAAGGAATTATGTGATTATTCAAACTTCTAAACATAATGTTAGGGCAACCACATAAGAGTTTAGGGATATCTGAACTAGGAACACCTTTGGATTTGAAAAATTCAATCTTGGGCAAAAAGGTTTTGTGGGGGTCAGATAAAAGGAACCGTGGGTCCACTCTAGTGAAACGAAGAATCTGGGGTTTTGAGAAACCATGATTTTTCAAGAAATTGATGACAAGATCAGGTTTTTGTGGGGTTTCAAAGGTGACATACTTGGTGGCTGAATTAGCTTCTTGGGGTGAGAAGCCACACGTGTGAATGAGATATGAGACTGTGAATGAATGAGCATTTGATGAAAGTGAAGTACAGTACCTGACAGTGTAAAGTAGCCATTGATTTTGAAATGTTGAAGGAGATGTTTGCCTCCAAGAAGGGATGATTTTTGTGAGAAAGCTTAACATTGATTCTTGGCTGTAACCCTGGCACAGAGATTTGAATGAGAAATGCTTTGAATGCATGAATGAAATAGGAATAGGAGTAATTAAGGTTTTGCTTTGTTTTGTTTACCAGGAAAAAAAACATTTTTATAACAAAATCATGGGATTGCTTTTCTAGACAACAGCAAAAGAAAATACCAGATGCTACACAAGAAAAAATATGTTAATCAACATGTTATAACCAAAGTTGTTCTTCAAGTGGGCAATTTAAAAATAGCAAAAAAATTATTTTTGCCAAGAACAATGGAGTCCTTTGATAATGATTTTAGAAGTTGTTAGCACCTTAGCGGTAAGAATTACTTACTAATTATTCTTTTTTATACAATTTTTTTTATTATTCTTGGTAATTGATTTCCGCTATATTTAAGTTTGATTGAATTACGACTCACTCTAATCCTACATACAAGATACTCCCTCCGGTCCTAAATATAGGACCTAGATAGAGACTTCATTTTGGTCCTAAATATAAGACCTAGATACATTTTTGGTCACATTTTTCCTAAATCACCCTTCTTCTTCTTAACAAGAAAGTTGATAGGGGAGGAAGGACTACTAAGTGATTAAACTAATTAAGGAGTGGTATTATTGGAAAGACATCTAAAATTAAGTCTTCCTTAATCTCCCCAAAAAAAAGTTATCTTGGTCCTATATTTAGGACCGGAGGGAGTATTATACTCCCTCCGGTCCTAAATATAGGACCTAGATAGAGACTTCATTTTGGTCCTAAATATAAGACCTAGATACATTTTTGGTCATATTTTTCCTAAATTACCCTTCTTCTTCTTAACAACTCCTTAATAATAGGGGAGGAAGGGCTACTAAGTAACAAACTAATTAAGGAAGGGTTTTATTGGAAAGACATCTAAAATTAAGTCTTCCTTAATCTCCCCAAAAAAAGTCATCTAGGTCCTATATTTAGGACCGGAGGGAGTACCTAATTTAAATACATTGAAAAGATGAATTGATTTATATGAGAGAGTTTCTTGATCTTTCTTAATTCTTCATCTTGGTTATTTGATTATTCTTGAAATTTGGAGTACAATGAAAGTAACTTGGGTAAACTATTACAAAAATTATAACTAGATTTTAAGACCAAGATAAACTTCCAAAAAATGTCTTTTATGAAGGATAAGGGAGAAATAATTGGTTAAAATGCAGACTTACCAACAGATTATTATCAAAACTATAGTCAACGTAGTTCACTAAAAAGGATGCAGATTTTACCAAAGGGTTAATGTGTCAATCCCACCGGAATTATAATAAAAAGTGCAGTTTCCCCCATATATATTTGTAGGTGCAATTTTTCTTTGAAAGTTAATTTTTTCTACAATGCCCCCTCCATTAGGTTTTATGTTTAATGTCCCCGCTATCGTCTACGTGGCAGATGACATGGAAATACGCCTGGAAAGTTTCTGAAAGTTGCAAATTCACAACTGAAGAATTTTTAGTTGCAATTTCACCCTTGAAAATAAAATATGAATAAAAAATAAATTTTTTAAGGCTTAAATATGTTTGTGTTCCGTTCCTCTTTCGAAAAAGGCTTAATTAAGTATGTTTTTGTTCTCTTCCCCTTTCAGAAAAGACTTAAGTGTGTTTTTGTTTTTTTCCCCTTTCAAAGTTAAAACTAAAACATGGTTTTGTACAAAATTAAGGAACCAAAAAGTACCTTAACCCAAATTGAAATGACTAAAAAACATTTTTCAAAATTAAAGGACTAAAAGATAACTTTAATCAAAAAAGGACTAAAAGATGACTTCAATAAAAAAACTAAAATATGACTTTGTCTAATGTTAAGAGACTAAAAACACACTTTTCAAAGTTAAAGAATTTAAAAATGACTTTCTCCAAAGTTAATTTTTGCATTTTTAGATTACCTATTGGTTTATAGGTCAAATAAATTAATTTATATAGAAAAATTAAGTAAATGAATTTATAAATAACTTATTTTATTTTACTATCTTAAAATTCTTTATAAAAGAGACAAGAGGAACCCTAATTTTCACTTTCTACCTCCAACTTTACTTCCACAAACAATTGATAACGTTGTCTTTGAATGGTCAAACGACAAAGAGTCAAAGACAATGAGTCAAACAATTGATAACGTTGTCTTTTTATTTGCTAAATTGTCCTCCAAACACGCTACTTATTATACCTCTTCACTTATGTACTTCTTCAAGTTAAAACCTCTCGTCACCTTTACTTTTTGAAACCCTATTTGCTTTGAGCAACAACGATGGCCATAAAAAGCGACCTCCCATTTCTACCCAGTGAGCTAATCCTCAACATTCTCAAGCGACTTCCCGTCAAATCCATCCTCCGCTTTCAATGTGTGTGTAAAGAATGGAAAACTCTCTTCAAAACCCAATCCTTCATATATGACAATTACCATTCTAACCCTCTTCACAACAACCCTTTCCTCCTCCTCCAGGAACGAATTAATGGCCACCCTTATTTACTATCCTTGCTTAATCATGACATTCAAATCGCTGAACCTCTCCACATTCCCATTTCCTTGAGGAATTCGTGGAAAATCATTGGTTCATGTAATGGCCTCATTTGTATTCGAGACGATGATATTTGCGGGACTTCCAGTTCAATTGGAGTATGGAATCCAGTGATTAGAGAGGTAAGAAAAATACCCTTATCAAATATTGATTGTGGAGGCTGTTGTGGATTTGGATTTGGATTTGGGTATAGTCGCATTGTTAATGATTATAAGATAGTGAGGTTTTATAATCAAGCGTGGCATAAAATGGAGGAGGATCAACTTGATTATAATGGAGTAGAGGTGTTTTCATTAAGGACTGGTTTATGGAAGGAACTGGAATTTAGTTTTGGGAATTTTGGAAAGTTTAGAAGATTCACTTCTAGTCCTGTGAATATTGATGAAACTATTTGTTGGTTTGGAAAATGGGATACTTCATATATGATAGTTTCCTTCAATGTAGCCACTGAAGTGTTCACATTAACACCAATTGCAGTGTCTACATTTGAACCAATTGAACGTGTGTCTCCGATTGGTGTTGGTGTGTATGATAACAAACTTGTGGTTCACGCCATGAGTATAGAGTTACATGGATTGCTTTCCATTAGTGTGTGTGTGATGGAGGAGGTTACTAGTGAATCAGGGAAGCCATTGAGATTCGATCCCGTTAAGAAATATAAGTTAGGGCCATTTGCAGAGAGGTTATTTCCTGTGTCCATTTGGAAGCATGAAGTAGCCTGCATTAATGCAGGGCTGGGAGGTGGTCTTACTTTGTTCAATCTCTTCACTAATGAAAGGAGGGATTTCGATGATCTAAGTGTCGATAACTTAAGTGGTGTTTACAATTATGAGGAGAGCCTTGTCTCTGTTTGGAACAACAACTAGGTTGCATGGCCTTGCTCTGAAATATGATCATTATGTCTGCATTTGGATTTCTTTTCCTCAGAGTTATTTTGGTTCTCGCAAATCTTTTAATGTTTTGGTTGTACCTTTGATCTAGAATGGAGAAATTCATTGCTTGTTATTTCAAACTTTAGTTTAGTCTTCTATGTATAATCTAAAAACATGGTAAATTTTAATGGATGATGTAGTATAGTTCTTGCAGTATGAATTTTGTTGGTGGTTTAGTAGACTATAAATGTGAAAGAAATGTTATGGTGAGAAAAGTGTGATCTATGAGAAGTTGCTATTATGTAAAGCACAAGAAAGAAGATTATATAGGAGTAGTATATTGCTTTCTGAATGATATGCTCCTTAAATTTGTTATCTATAATGGATAAATTAAGTATATTTGCTCCATACCTTTTTAATTTTCTCACTGGAATATGTTTTACCTTTAATATATAGATCAAACTACTGCACTTTTAGTTATTTGGGTTCACCTGATTTTTGTTGTAAACTTAAAAATGCTAGGAAAAAATGTTGAAAAGATCAACTTAGATCAATTGTTTTCATACCGCCTTAATCATAGTATACTCAATGATGAGAGTGACAGTGATAGTAAAGTATGGCATAAAGACCATTAATGAATAGGAGAAGCTCACTAACATTTGTAGATCCCATCATGGTTATATCATTTGTAGATCCCATCATGATTATATTTTTACATCATACACAAGGCTTCTTGCTGGTTGTTAGTTTCACTTTTTATGTAAAGGAGTCGACAAATGACAGCATTGAACATTTCTGTTGTTTCAATCGTCCATGATGCCACGTAGGTAAGTCATCTAGGATAGGAATTATTTATGCTTCATCTTTGATGATTTATTTTCATTACTAATAGCAAAAGGCAAAAGCTTTTATTTTACTGTTTATACTAACTTATGTTCAATTCTCATTAATCGCTCCTATGTTTTAGATTTTGTCTTCCAAGTCGTATAAAGAGAGGTAAGGTTATTTTCCTGGAGAGGTTTATGTGTTTTTCTCTTATTTAATCCATTAAGGGAAATATATATCCTAGGGAAGCTCTTTTTGCTTGGAGTTAACTAGAAAAATTAAATCCTTTTACTTTTTATTAATTACATATCCTGTTACGACAAACTTGTTAAATACCCAAGAGTTTTGTCGTAAAAATGAGAAAAAACGTTGGCGTGAGTGGTAAGTTCTCTCGTCTCTTAAACAAGTGATTGGTGGTTTGATCCCTAACTTTTGTGAATGGAGCAAATTCACAATTCAGCTATCTAGATTAGTCTCACTTGACACGCGGGTGAGGATACCCTTGGGAAACAACAAAAAAGAGAAAAAATGTTTTGTTTTCATATTTACTTTTTATTAATTAAACAAAATTATTTTTTTATTCTTATGCTAATGCTTGTCTTTTTGTTTCTAGTTTTGTCAAAAATGAAATTGTGTCTTCTATATTGTAATATTTATAATTATAATACTTTATGGGGGGATTTGTAACTTTTTGAAACTTTTAGGTTGTATTTTCATCTTTACCTAGCCATGTTTCACTTCTTGGCGGTCCCACGAGCCTCGTCATCTGCTACTTGGATGATAGGGGACGACATTAATCATCAGAGCTAACAGAGGGGGACGTTGCACAAAAATTTCATTTCCAAGGTGAAATTGCACCTAAAAATATATTAAAGAGATCTGCGCCTTTTGGTATACGTCTAGGGGAATTTGCACATTTACCCTTTACCAGAAGACTATTATCAATAAATTGTGCACTCAACACAATTTGTAATTTGTTTGTGAAAATAAGGTCCTATTTTTAGATACATAATAAAAAGTTTCATGAGATTTTGTTTTAAAAAATTACCTTTTTAAGAATTATTTATTTACATACAATATACTCTCTCTAATTCTAAATATAAGTCCTCTTTAATTAATTTGATTAGATTAAGGATGTCTATAAATTAATCTTCATCACATGATATAATTAATTCACACTAATCATCTACCTTTATCTCATCCACCATCTCTTTCTTATTTATCACATGATATAATACCAAGTGAAGTCGTTGAGTACATGAGCTCAGATAGAATAAGAGACGACGATGGTGTTAACAACATGTTTGATGATTTGTATAGTAAGACTTCCTTATTTCAATTAACTGTTAAGGGATGCCGCGTCACAGGTTGATACTTAAGGTTGGAATACCAATTATGCTAATAAGGAACATTGGTCAAGCAGCTATCCTTTGTAATGGAACTAGGATGAGGGTAACGGGCTTTGGAAAAAATTTTATCGAAGCAATTGCTCTTGGTGGAAGTAGTGAGGGTCAGCAAGTACTTATATACCGTATACACATAAAACATTAGAGAATAGTTAGTTAGTTACCCTTAACATGACAAGAAACAATTCCATTTTATCATTTCATTTGCAATGACTATAACAAAAAAGTCAGTGATAACCAAGTGATAACCAATGTCTATCGTAGGTTTGTACTTATCAAACTCTATTTTTTCACATGGTCAGTTGTATGTTGATTTGTCACGTGTGAAGCCACTTGTTAATGAATTGAAGATTCTGATATTAGATGAAGAAGGAAGTACACACAAAACATCAAATGTAGTTTATAAAGAAGTTTTTCAAAATTTAAAGAATACTGGAAAGTTTGTGGTTTACGATTCACTTTTAAGTTTTAAGTGACAATAAATTCTATGGATTAATCATTATCTTAGTATGCCACTATATTTTAATTAAATTTTATACATATGCATGAAACACGATGAACTATTGTGTGCCTTAACAAAGTTTAACAATGTCTTAAGCAAAATTGGTTCCGTGCAACACACAGGTAAAAATCTTATTTTTTTACTATTTGTTCAAGTTTACTCTTTTATAATTCTTGTACGTTAAAATTGATATAAACAACTTTTAAATACTCACACATCATATGCTAAACTCTTGAGATAAAATAAGATTGGATCCCGACTTATGTAGAGGTTAAGAGTAAGAATTTTTATTTACCCTTCAAGTAACCACTGTAAACCATTAGACATATTGAACTAACAACTGACATATTTCGGCCCTTAAAGTAACCAAAGTAGGCTAATTTATCCTGATCAGACGGTCAATGATGTTTAATATATAAAAAACTTTGTCAAATTGCATATAAGACTCGTATATTCTTCTTATTTATATTTCCTTCACTTCTTCCTCACACTCATCACTTTCTTACCCTTTACTCACACCCTCCTCACCATCACCACCACAACCACCACTGTCACCTCCTCGGCCGCCCCGCCACTCCCCATCACAAAAGAGTACATCTTGTACCATTAGACTTATGTCTTTGACAAAAATTTGTTCCTATAACACCTGTATTTGGGTATTTGGGTGAGAGTTCTGAGATTGAAAATAATCAGAGACTGAAATCCCTGAAATAATGTGGGTGCATTTATGAAACTTAAAAAGAGACAGCAATGTCAAGATGGTAGCAACTTTTGCAACATTCTAGTCAGTATGGAACATTTATCTTAAGGATTTAGTTCAAATAAAGCTGAAGAAATTGAAGCGTGTAGTTCAGACTACTTATTTTGAATTGTTCATAGCCAAGATAAATTAAGGAAAAAACCAAGATAGATTGACAAGTTAATGCACACAAAAAAACTCATCACTGCAAAAGAGGCAGAAGGATCTCATCAATTGATGAATATAATTTTACTTAAACCTTTGTTATGCACAGAACCTGGAACAAGACTCATAAGTGATAAGTTGGCATTGTAACTATTGCTTGAATTCCAATATAGCCATACATCAATAACAAGAAATTATGCCATGAGGGAAGACTAAAAATCTAAAATTGATAGCAGCAGCAGAAGAAGAACAGACTTGTTTGCAGGAAAATGAAATACAAATTGTTATCCAAAGAGCCCAACTAAATCCTTGCCAATGTCTAGGGAATCTTCCAAAGAGCACATCATAAAGAAAAACATAATGGAAACCTCACAGATATCTTCCACTAAGAAACAAAAATGAAAGGAATCTTACATAACCTCACAGATAAGAATAGTGACACCCAGAACTTCAGGTGAAATTCAAGTAACCAAAAACAACAATTGAGTGAAATTAACAAATGTCAGAAGACAGAAATTCAGTGACAATGGACTTGTTCATCTCATTCCATACCCATAACCCAAACTATCACTTCATCCTTCATTTTACTATCACTCTTTAAAATCTTGTTTAGCCTGATACAGTTTAAGAAGTTCACTGCTTTCTTCACCATAACTCAGGACACATTTTTTCAAAAATTCCCTTTCAGTGCACACAAATCTGTAAAGACAGCTGTCCTTTTTCACCAGACCCTTTGTAAACAAAACTTGGATGACAGAAGCCCGTGGCACAATTCGCTTATTCAAACTAATTGACAGAACTACTGCATAGTTGATTATTGTGGAAGGTGGGCATCCCAATTTATCAACAAGAACCTCCATAATTGCATCAATTTTATCCTCAGATACACTCATACATCTAGGAAACTTTTTAAAAGCAGCAATAATGTCATCATCTGACCACCCCCACTTCTTGTAAACAGTAGCTTTTTTCAACCATGTAACTTTGCTTAGTGAAGTCAATGCACTAACAGCTGTAACAAAGTGATACTTTAAAGGATCAAACCCCAATTCCAAAGCCTCCATCACAATCATGTTAAATCGTTTACTACATTTAGTAATTGTCCTAGGATAAGCATGCAGCAATAGAATGATATTTGATTCAGGAACTCCTACTTCTCTTAATAGCTTCAAATTAGGCAACACACGTGTGTCATGACCAATTAGAATACCTGAGAAACGTGTGAGAGCTTTGAAGAATTTGTCATCAGATTGAAACAAAGCTTGAAAGAAATCAAAGGAAGGAATAAGCTTCTTATGCAAGCTTCTTTTCATAATGTTGGGATGACTACATAAGAGCTTGGGAATAAGTGAGCCAGGAAAGCCTCTGGATTTGAAAAACTCAATCTTTGGGAGTAAGGTTTTGTGGGGGTCACATTTTAGGAATCGAGGCTCATCTTTTGTGAAAAGACGAATCTGGGGCTTTGAGAAACCATGATTTTTCAAGAAATTGATGACAAGATCAGGTTTTTGTGGGGTTTTGAAGGTGACATACTTGGAGGCTGAAGCAGCTTCTTGGGGTGAGAAGCCACACGTGTGAGTGAGATATGAGACAGTGAAAGAATGGTGATTGGATGAAAGTGAAGTAGAGAAGTACTTGAGATTAGTGATAGAAGATAATAGCCTTTGGGTTTGAAGGCAGAGAAATTGTTGAGAAGTTGAAGGAGAGATTGTGTTGATGACATGCTTACGAAAAGGAATGGTTTTTCTGAGAAAGAACAACATGGGATTGAGCAGAGGTTTCGTAAAACCCAAAAGCTCAGCTTCACTGTTCTTGAAAATAATATTGAAAACGTCACTCCCTCCTAGTCCTAGCCTACATATAGACGCAAGGGAAAACCTCGACTTAAATTTACAAGGGCGAATTTCTATTTAAAATAGGGCAAATGTCCAAAAAAGATACATAACTATGGGTCAAGGAACAAAACTAATACACAACTATTTTGAGGTACACCAATAATTCACAACTTTACCATGTGACCAAGAATGATATTTTCACTAATATGACAATAAGAGTAGAGATGTAAAGTCCAAAATGCCCTTATAAATTAAATATATTTTCTTTCTCCTTATTCCTTCTTCCTTCTTCTTCTTCCTTCCACCACTCACACCGGTGGGCAGAGGTTCACGGCCAACCACCACCGGCGCTGCCACCAAGAAATAATGTATATCTTTAAGAATAAGGAGGAAAAGCAGAGAATAGAGAGTATGAAAGAATGACAAGTGGTGGTGGAAATGAACAGAGAATGGTACATGGTGCCTTATACAGTCGAGGGAGTTCCCACTTGTGACCACCTCAAACTCCGAACTGTGAGCCTCTCTCTCGTCGCAGATTCCATCCCGGCGGCCACATGACCCTTCTTGAGCTGCTCTTTTTTTCATAATGAGTGGGTCCTCTAGAAGGCCGGCGAAACGGAGGGACTCGTCAATCATGCGGATCTGAGCAGCGTGATGGTCCTTCTCTGATTCGACGGCGCCGACGCCGCCATGGCAGCGCCGGTGGTGGTTGGCCGTGAGCCTCCGCCGTTGGTGTAGTTGTTGGTGGTGGAAGGAAGAAGAAGAAGGAAGAAGGATAAAGAAAATATATTTAATTTATAAGGGCATTTTGGACTTTTCATCTCTAATCTTATTGTCATATTAGTGAAAATATCATTCTTGATCACATGGTAAAGTTGAGTATCATTGGTGTACCTCAAAATAGTTATGTATTAGTTTTGTTCCTTGGCTCATAGTTATGTATCATTTTTGGGCCTTCGCCCTTTAAAATAACTATTATCCTAGAATTAACGATAATATATACTAGTATTTTTCAAGGTTCAACAGAAGAGTACTAAGGGCCCGTTCCTTTGGTAATGCAATGTAATGTGTTGCAATGGTTTGCAATGCAATAATAATGTGTTGCAGACCCCTTTATTTTTTGCCAATTCTATAATTCTTGAATAAGCCTCTATTTTTTTTCTAAAAAATCATCATTCTAAGTAACAATAAGAACAAGAGATAAGAGAAAATTGGTCGCCACTTCTCTCAAAACCGTTTAGTTCTCAGTTTTTAGTCTATTCTCGGCCCACCTTTCAGTTCGGAACGGCCCAACACAGTTGAATTGCAAAAACGGTTATTCCATGAGTCAAGCTGTTGTGAAAAGTGAGTGTCGGTCATCCAATTTTAATAACACTGATTTGAATAGGGGTGTCCAAACCCGGGTGCGGGAACGGGAATCAGCTTTTCCGTTCCCATTTCCGAAAGGGGGCCGGGAAAGGCTTCCTTTTCCCATTCCCGCATATTTCCCACACATGCGGGAAATATGCGGGAACGGGAATGAGAACAGAATTTTCCGTTCCCGCATATTATAAAGTTGGGAACAAATTAAATGGGGCACGAAAATAAAATATACACATACTGACATACACAAACATTTTATTACCATTAAAACAAAACTAACCCACAAGGATTAAAAAACAAGATTACAAAATTACAAATCATTTCCACATTTAATAGGATCAAAATGTTGGAAAAATTTGTCATACATTTACAAATCTTTCACATACTATTGTATTGTCATACATTTACAAGATTACGATCATTCCCACATTTGTTCTTTCACTTCCCTTATATCTTGTAACTTTTCTTCCTCTTGCCATACTAATATTTTCCAACACCATCATATTTTCCTTATACACTTACTGACATACACACACGGCACACCTTTTATTTTCATTAAAGCAAAACTAACCCACAAGGATTACAAAACAAGATTACAAATCTTTCCCATCATGCAGATTAGAACGAAACAGATTTCAGAAAACCCAACATGCAATTAGTTCCTTTAAATTGGTTAAATGAAAACAAATTTTAGAAAAGAACACAACAAAAAAATTTCAGAAGCAATCAGAACCCAACATGCAATATTTACAATTGAGCCTAAACAGTAAAACTCTTACTTTTAATTAAAAATTAAAAAAAGCAGAGAGGTAATATTAAAATCTGGGACGGGAACAGGACTCCCGATGCATATCCCAGATCCCTTCCCGTTCCTGGAGATTTCCCGTTCCCGGCCCCCGGGAAATTTTTCGCCTTTGTCCGGGACAGGAAATTCCCTGTCCCGTTTTCCCGAGAACAAGACGGGACCCCGGGAACGGGATATGATGGACACCCCTAGATTTGAATGTATCAAATTCAAAATTATTTAATGGTAAAAAAAGATTGAGAATTATTGGGTTAAACCCACTTTTAGTCTCCGAACTTTCATACCATTTTGCTTTTGGTCCCTGAACTTTCAAACATGTGGTATTGGTCCCTGAACTTTGCTCAACTTAGAAGGATTAGTCCCTGAAGACTCAAATCCTCCTATGTGACATTGACTGTGTTAAATTGGATGACTTGGCATACTTATTGGGATGATGACCTGTCAAATATATTTTATAATTTTAATTATTTAATAAAAAGGAAACAAAATCTGAATTCCCTCACATATACGACATTCTCGTCTCAACCAAAAAAAAGCAAAACCCTAGGAAAGATTTGGGGAGGGGCAGATCGGAACTCTGTATTCGCCGGCTGACGTGGTGGTCGCCGGCCGTCGTCAAGGTCGCCGGCCATCGTGGTGGTCGCCGGCCGATCAAGAACGGTCCTGTTTTTTTGGCTCTTTTCTCCATCTTAGTAATCCAATCTTCCTGAGTTCAGTGGCGGCACCGTGTTGGACGACTTCAATGGTAAATATTCAATGTGCTTTGTTTGTTTCCTCAATAACTTAACTCTTATTTTGGGAGATGCATCAACATGCTTGTTTATGTTTTTCATTGAATACAATTTCTGCTCACATTTTTGTGTTTATTCAATGTTTGAAAATTAAGTGAAAACCTCTAATAAATTGGGATTACATAACACATTTAGATTATGTAAATTTCAATTGGTTCCCATGTATGTGCAAAATGGAACTTTGGGTAATGATTCAAGATGCTTTCATTTTTTGCTTACTGTTAATTTATGAGTGAAAACCTTTAACAAATTGATAATGATGCTGTCATTTTGGGATGCTCTGTTTTACATTCCTTTGTCATTTGATGATGATCTATTTTATCATTCCCTTGCAATTTATTTGTTCTCCAACGGACCCAATTAGGAAACCAAAAACCATTTTGATTTCAATGACTTGAAACTTGTACTTTTTAGGATTTCTTTCTTTGATATGAGAAGACTTAGGAATCAGCAGCAACAACATAAAGACCATTTTAAAATATATTTGCTTAGATGTCTACATAAAGCCATAGTTAAACAAAACCCATACTGTACATGTCTAATTAGCTTCTTTTTCTTCATTGATTTTGCATGAAATGAATACTTTGACATTATCTCTAATTAGCTAATGTTGTTGATAGGTTAAAATGGATTTAGATGAAGATTATAGTGACACCAGTGATGTGGAGGAATATTTATCGGATTTTGAGATGAGTGATGAAGAAAATATTGATGATGACTACTTCAATAAATATGTTGATGTAGATGTAGGTGAAGTGTTGGATGAAGTTATTAGTAAATCACAATTAATGAGAGTTGTGCCATGCGAATTTGAGAAAACAAGCATGATTGAGGTGAGAGATGAAGATATGTTGCTTATGTCATCGGATTATGATTCTGAAGAGATTGAAGAAGTTGAAGCAATGAGTGATGATGGAAATGAGATAGTGGTTCAAGAAAAGAACCCAAAATATAAGGCCTCAGAAATGTGCAAAGAGTTTCAGTTTCAGATGAGGATGGCGTTCACTTCAATTCAAGAATTTAAAGATGCAGTAAGAGAGTATGCACTCTTAAATGGATATGAATTGAAGTTTTTAAAGAATATGGTGAGGTGTCAAGTGAAATGTGCACACAAAGAATGTAAGTGGTTGATTTTTGTGAGTAAAAATGGACATATGGGGTAAAAACACTTTTCTCCAAACATACATGTGGGGTGTTCATCAAAGGGAAGAATGCCACATACAGAGTTCCGATCTGCCCCTCCCCAAATCTTTCCTAGGGTTTTGCTTTTTTTTTTGTTGAGAAGAGAATGTCGTACATGTGAGGGAATTCAGATTTTGTTTCCTTTTTATTGAATAATTAAAATTATAAAATATATTTGACAGGTCATCATCCAATAAGCATGTCAAATCATCCAATGTAACACAGTCAATGCCACATAGAAGGATTTGAGGCTTCAGGGACTAATTTTTCTAAGTTGAGCAAAGTTCAAGGACCAATACCACGTGTTTGAAAGTTCAGGGACCAAAAGTAAAATGGGATGAAAGTTCAGGGACTCAAAGTGGGTTTAACCCAGAATTATTTATAGTGCAACTATGAGCAGATGATGTGTTAAGTTTTAGCCATACAACACAAAGAAGCCCATTTGCACTGAAGCCCACAACCCAGTTAAACATTAAGGCTTCCTTGCACTTATATTATTGGTACTTTCGGTTTATTTTCCTCCAAAAACTACTCAGTTTTATTAAAAAATCTATTTAATATATTCATCTTACTTTTAAAACAGAATTCATGTTATAAAAAAAACAGAGTTCATTGATTTTGGAAAAAAATATCAGATAAATCTAAACGAAACTTTCAATTTAAGCCGAACATATTTCTATTTATATTGTAATTATTGAAAACTCTACATTTATTTATTAAAAACAAATTCTAATTCTAATACGTCAATCAAATCCACTTGATTTAATTTTTTATAAAATCTAAAATCACTTCACATTCAAGTTTAAACGAATGGTACTTTTGATAAAAAAAATAAATGCTACTAAATTTTGTTTAACCTTTTCTTCCTCAATTACAAATTGGTCAGTTTAAAAATTGTTTTAACAAATGTATCAAAAAAATTTGTTTTAACAAAAAAGAATTAGTCAAATATTTCTTTTTACCCGAGAATTAGTCAAATATACATATAAAAAATATTTGAATAGTTTTTTTTTATCAGAATATATATCTAGTTTTATTTTTTTGGCCACACACACATATTTTAATCATATCCACTTATCAACAAAAAAAAAAATCTTATCCGCTTCACTATCTATAAATACATCTAAAATAGGAGTGAAGAGAACAACTTTTCATTCCAAACATCAAGCTCATACATATTTTATTCAAGAAGTAGGCAAAGAAAAATGTGTAAGCCAGAGGGTATTGTTGTTGCAAGCGATGATGATTACAAAAGATGGGTTATATCACAGCCACCGCCACAGAGGTCAAATGCAGCTGTCGAGGTTCCAACAAAGAGGAATGCTTCGGTCAAGAAGTATTGTTTGTGCTCACCGACGCACCACCCGGGATCATTCCGATGCCAGTTACATCGTGCTGATTATGTGTGGGGTAGAAGATATGCTCAATAGTAACAATTGAGTGATTCTAGTGTTTTTTATTTCTATTTTTTTCTTTTAAGAATTTTTACATGAGAAGAATTTGTTAAAATTGGAATGGTTGTAAAATATTTCTATAAATCTTAATGTAGCTATATTTGTGGGACAATGAAAGAGAATTTTGTTGTATCTCCATTTACTTTGTTGAGCGTAATCCCTAGGCGGAACAAAAAGGTTTTTAAGTTTATAAAATATGTGCATAAGCAAACCTTTTCAAACAAATAAGTCATAATTTGCTTCTATAAAATTATATACATCCATATTCATTTTAAAAGTCTACATTTGTAATAGATTCATTGCATCTCATACTTCTTGGTACCCATTCACAAACTCAATATTGAAATGGTTTTAGCTATATGTGAGAAGAGATGAGAATGTAAAATATATTGAGAAATTTTTTTTATTTTAATTTGAATAGATTCCAATATGTCAATCAAATCCACTTGATTTAATTTTTTATAAAATCTAAAATCACTTCACATTTAAGTTCAAATGAATGGTACTTTTGATAAAAAAAATAAATGCAACTAAATTTTGTTTAACATTTTCTTTCTCAATTACAAATTGGTCAGTTCAAAAATTGTTTCAACAAATGTATCAAAAAAATTTGTTTTAACAAAAAAGAATTAGTCAGATATTTCTTTTTACCATAGAATTAGTCAAATATACATATAAAAAAAATACTTGATTAGTTTTTTTATCAGAATATATATCTAGTTTTATTTTTTTGGCCACACACACACATATTTTAATCATATCCACTTATAAAAAAAATCATATCCACTTCACTATCTATAAATACATCTAAAATAGGAGTGAAGAGAACAACTTTTCATTCCAAACGTCAAGCTCATACATATTTTATTCAAAAAGTAGGCAAAGAAAAATGTGTAAGCTAGAGGGTATCGTTGTTGCAAGCGATGATGATTACAAAAGATGGGTCATATCACAACCACCGCCACAGAGGTCGAAGGCGGCGGCTGTCGAGGTTCCAACAAAGAGGAATGCTTCGGTCAAGAAGTATTGTTTGTGCTCACTGACGCATCACCCAGGATCATTCCGATGCCAGTTACATCGTGCTGATTATGTGTGGGGTAGAAGATATGCTCAATAGTAACAATTGAGTAAACAATTGAGTAATTCCAGTGTTTTTTATTTCTATTTTTTCTTTTAAGAATTTTTACATGAGAAGAATTTGTTAAAATTGTAATGGTTGTAAAATATTTCTATAAATCTTAATGTAGCTATATATGTGGGATAATGAAAGAGAATTTTGTTATATCTCCATCTACTTTGGTGAGCGTAATCCCTATGCGGAACAAAAAGGTTTTTAAGTTTATAAAAAATGTGCATAAGCAAACCCTTTGAAACAAATAAGTCATAATTTGCTTCTATAAAATTATATACATCCATATTAATTTTAAAAGTCTACATTTGTAATAGATTCATTGCATCGCATACTTCTTGGTACCCATTCACAAACTCAATATTGAAATGGTTTTAGCTATAAGTGAGAAGAGATGTGAATGTAAAATATGTTGAGAAATTTTTTTTAATTATTTTGATTTGAATAGATTTAAAATAGATATGGTTAATAGGTGTAATAAAAAAGATATTGTTAATAGGGTTATTTTTATAATTTAAATAATCATTTCCATCAATGAATAGTCAATACCAGTGGGTAAGGTAGTATTGGGTCATTCCCACTCAAGTGGGATTGGGACCCAATCTCACTTAAGTGGAATACCACAAACCAAACGAGGGATTGAGATTGAATCTTGATCCAATCATATCCCCTCACCCTCATTCCCACCAACCAAACGCCTCATATAGTCATGCAAGTATCAATTTAGTCGATAAATAACAAATTGTATCAGATTAACCAACAAATAATAAAAAATATCATATTAGACAAGACCGTCGATTTTCTTCTAACATATTTTATAACTTTCGATTGGAAAGATTGACGATGTTAGAGATAAATTGACATTTTCGACTAATATAATATTTTTTATTGTTTGTTAGTCAATTTGATACCATTTATTGTTTGTTCATTGTTGAGCGAATTGACACTAGGAGTGCAGGAAATGAAATAGAAAAAATACAATCAAAGAGAATCAACTACAATCATATAAATGCATAATCAAAGTTGATTTCTCCTAATCAAAACAATAACTATTAAAATTCTAACATATATGTTGGCCAAAATGAATATTTTTAATCCTACATATTAATTTATTTGAATAGTACAATAATACGTAAAATTAATGACTTTCTATCACTTTGTTAATCTTTTCAAAAAGAGTAATCTAGGTCTTATATTGAAAACAATGGAATATAAACTAATATTATATTGTGTTTGGAATCCCAATAATTTCATTCATAAAAAGTATATTCATGTCATACTAATATTATATTGTGTTTGGAATCTGAAATTTTCTATAATGTATGATGTGCATATGATGATGGAGGTAAATGAGAAATGAAAAAACTTAAGATATTTTTGTCAGAGTAGGAGAAGACAACTCATAGAGTCAAACACAATCAAATGTTGTCGAATATATTAATTGAAATTTCCTTTTTTAGAGTTGTACTTATGTCTTGTGGAGTATTAGTTTTTGAATATTATTGATTTTCTTTTTTATGACTTTGTGGTGTATTTATATTAGTACTTGAGTATTATGTGGTGTACTTGTGTATTAAAACTTGTGGTGTAGAAGGTTAAAATTTTAGAATTTTTTAAAGGGTTATATATCATTCTGGCCAATAAACAATTTTGAAAGGGTTAAATTGGTAAAAAACAATAAAAAGGCTCATTCTAACCAAAAAACAATAAAAATGGTTCCTTTTAACCAATAAGCTACTTCAAAATACCAAAATAACCCTTGGGACATAATTAAAATAATTTTTTAAAATGTCGGTCCCAAAGGTTATTTTGGTATTTTCGAGTAGCTTTTTCGGTTTTTCGCTTTCGGTTATTCAATGTTTCGGTTTTTCGGTTTCAATTTCAGTTTCCATTTCCCATACTATTCGGTTTTCGATTTCGGTTTCGGTTTTCGTTTTAGGTATTTTTTTGTTCGGTTTCGGTTTTTCGGTTTTATTTGTAAAATGTTTGTATTAGCACAAAAAATGTGAGAAAACTAATTGTTTTCGGTTTTCTTGTAGCATTTCGGTTTCTCGGTTTTTCGGTTTCGGTTATTCAATGTTTCGGTTTCCGTTTCGGTTTTCATTTTAGGTAGTTTTCGGTTCGGTTTTGAACCGAATAACAGTTTGCCCCCCCTATTCGTAGTCATCTTAGTTTTATCATGACCCGAGCTCAAAGTCAAAACCATTAGAATGTTTTAGTATGTTTGGAAAATGTCTTCCTCATCATCTGTCAAAGGTGTTTGAGTCGATTATCAAAGAGACCTTATATTAGGATTTTACAATAAAAAAGTGGAACGTGAAGTTCTTTTTAGGACAATTGCACTTATATCCCAAATAATAGACTTAATTTCAAAAAGTTCTCAAAGAATTATTATCACTTGTTAATGAAGACTATTACATTGTTACAAGCAAGGTTGTCAAACTTGTGGAAAGAAAGTAAACTCGGATCTAGACTCGGATCATAAACTCGTGAGATATTAAGTTTACCAATAAGCATGTGTTTTTGTATATAATTAAATAAGAGACAAATCCCCCGCTGATTTGTAGACACCTTAAAGGGTGGGACAGCTGCCCTGTGAGATTTAATGTTTCTCCATACCCAACGTCAAGGATTGAACCTCAGACAATTGGTTAAGGGTGAATGAGTCCTTGCCACTCAACCACACACCTCATGTTAATTTGACTTGAATATATTTTAAATATAGATAGAAGATTTAAATATATCAATATTCATGCTATATCAACCTTGATAGAGAAATTTCTATGAAATTTATATATAAATTCATTGAATTTGGTCAATTAAAAATAGTTAAAATGACTTCAGTAACAAATTAACACAATTATCAGCTGAAAACTAAAAACTGTGAATTCAAAAACAAATGAGTTTTTAGTGAATTTCTAACTACCGAAATTTGAGTCACTCGTAATATATTTTTTCTTGTGTATCTATAAAATCATACCGTGAGTTTGACATCAACTATCAGAAGTAGTGTTGTAAGAACCAGACGGTTGAACCGGTCTAACCGTCGACCACTTCACATTTCGTATCAACGGTTATCCGGTCTGACCATCGGTTTGAGCAGTTTGACCGTGTTGAACCATGACTTGAAGCCTTTTTCAGCCCGCCTTCCGGTCCGACTTTTACAACATTGATGAGAAGTGTGTTAAACCACAATTGTCCCAAGTTTTTTGCACTGGGTCCAGTTCCATTGCCGGGAAACAGAAAGCATGTTTCATTCTCTCACCAAATCTATGAGCGCCGTAATCTCTCCTTCAAGATTTCATCTTTTGCTTTCGGGTAAAGGTGCAATAATGGGTCCAAACAATTACGCCAAGAGCATATAGGGGCAAGAAGTATTTTCGGGTTCAATTCTGGGTCTGAAGAATAAATATTGGTGCAATATAGGGTACGCCGTTAATGTTGACCGACGTTGACCGTTAAACGCTGACGTGGCAGGGAAAATAAAATTTTTTTCTGACGTGGCATGCTTATGTGGCAATATTTTTCTGAGTGTGTGGGGCCCATATAATTTAAATTAATAAAAAAATAAAAAAACACCCCCACCCCTCCCCCCTACCCCCCCACCCCCCTTCTTCTTCTTCCTCTTCCCCGACGCCCCCCACCCCCTCCCAACCACCACCACAACCCAATCCACACCCCATCCGGCCGCCACCACACCCCCACCACATCCAGTCTTCCTCACTCCTCACACCACCATCGCCCTCCCCTCCATTCCCCACACCACCTTGCCCTCCCCCCTCCCCTCCCACCCTCCCTCCATGACCAACCACGGGTCTGCCACACCTCACCGCCTTCCACCGCCACCTCCACCGCCTCAGTTCATCGCTCACCTTCACTGAACCCGCTTCGCCGTACCCCTCACCGGTCCACCACCACAGTTCCTCCACCGCGCCACCAACTAAAAACCCCAACCCACAGCTTCTTCGACCTCAGCCTCGGTTCACCGTCGCCAACCGAAGCTTCTCCACCACCTCCGAATCACCCACGGCTGGCCACCCACCTTCGACGTTGCCGCTGCAACCACTAT
This sequence comes from Mimosa pudica, assembly GCA_029929735.1. NCBI lineage: Eukaryota > Viridiplantae > Streptophyta > Magnoliopsida > Fabales > Fabaceae > Mimosa > Mimosa pudica. Next base: position 10,255,733 of record JAKELP010000018.1, on the reverse strand, counting down.
CAACCCCCAACTCTTCGCTGCCTCCAAAACACAACCTCAACGAACAGCTTCGTATCTTCCTCTTGGCTGGTGCGGGGCGGCGGCGGCGGAAGGAGGGACAGTGAAGAGTGGCATAGACGGGGTGTGGTTGGCCATGGAAGGAGGGAGGGGAGGGGGAGGGCGAGGTGGTGTGGGAAATGGAGGGGAGGGCGATGGTGGTGTGAGGAGTGAGGAAGACTGGATGTGGTGGGGGTGTGGTGGCGGCCAGAGGGGGTGTGAATTGGGTTGTGGTGGTGGTTGGGAGAGGGTGGGGGGCGTCGGGGAAGAGGAAGAAGAAGGGGGGGTGGGGGGGTATGGGGGAGGGGTGGGGGGTGTTTTTTTTATTTTTTTATTAATTTAAATTATGTGGGCCCCACACACTCAGTAAAATATTGCCACATAAGCATGCCACGTCAGCAAAAAATCTTATTTTCCTTGTCACGTCAGCGTTTAACGGTCAACGTCGGTCAACATTAACGGCGTACCCTATATTGCACCAATATTTATTCTTCAGACCCAAAATTGAACCCGAAAATACTTCTTGCCCCTATGTGCTCCTGGCGTAATTGTTTGGACCCATTATTGCACCTTTACCCTTTGCTTTCTCATCAAACCCTTTGGCTATCTTTGAGGTACACTTCTTCTTGTTCAGATGGTCATTCTTTCACCCTCTCATATCTCATTCAAACCATTGGCTTATCACCTTCAAAAGCTGCTTCAGCTTCCAAGCATGTCACCTTCCAAACGCCACACAAACCAGATATGGTCATCAATTTCCTCAAATCTCATGGTTTCTCAAAAACCCAGATTCTCTCTTTCATTTCTAAGGTCCCATATTGTCTCAAATATGACCCCCACAAAACCCTCCTCCCAAAGATTCAATTTTTCATATCCAAAGGCATTCCAATCCCTGAAATCCCAAGGCTCATTTGTAGTCAGTCCAGAATCATGACCAGAAGTTTGAAGAATCACATCATTCCCTCCTTTGATTTATTACAAGGTGTTGCTCATTCTCATGACAAGTTCATTAAAGCTCTTGTGAATTGCTCTGGCATTCTTATTGATCCTAACTCCATTGTTTTGCCTAATTTGGAGCTTTTGAGAAAAGCAGGAGTTCCTGAATCTAATGTTATCCAAATGTTGCAAATGTTTCCTAGAGCATTGACTAGAAGTGTTCATAAATTTAAGGATATTGTGGAAGAAGTTAAGGAAATTGGGATTGATCCAAATAGGGTTCAATTTATTATGGCTGTTCATGTTTGTTTTTCCTTGAAAAAATCGTTACGGGCTCAAAGATTTGATCTTTATAAGAAATGGGGTTGGCCTGATGATGATATTATTGCAGCATTTAGGAAGTTCCCCTTTATTTTTACACTGTCTGATGATAAGATTGATGCAATGATGGATTTTTTTGTCAATAAATTGGGCTGTGATTGTTCAAGTTTTAGCAAGTATCCCACAGTTTTTGCACTGAGTTTGGAAAGGCGAATTGTTCCACGGGGCGCCGTCATTCAAGTTTTGATCTCAAAGGGTCTGGTGAAGAAGAAAGCATTGCTTGGAATATTTAAATTAACTGAAAAGGACTTTTTGAGGAAGCATATATATTCCCATGAGCAGGAAGCTAGTAAATTGTTGGAGTTGTATCAGTCTAAATTGGATCTTGCATGGTGAATGAAGGCTGAAGAGGTTTTTAAGGTATGAATTTGGACCAAAGATATGACAATTGTAGAACTTTCTTGTCACTACACCACCTCTTGTCATGCATATCATTATTAACTTTTATGTTGTATGCTCTTATTGAGATTGGACTAAACATACATTTCGCAGCTCCTTGATAAAATCCATAGAAGTTATACAAACGAAATATGTGTGTAGCTCTAAAATTGTAGGACTTTTATTGAAGGATCAAATGACAAACTTGCAACTTCTTTATATTGTATAATAATAGTACCCTCCTAAAACAATAGTTTATGCTTTCTGTTTATGACTTGGTGTGTTGACTGGTAGGAGCAGATCAGTGGTTTGGATGTGAAGTTCATAGCTGTTTCAATAGAATACATAGGATACACCGTACATAATGTTGCTGTGCAACACTCAATCAAAACATGTTTTGAAACTGCTCAATTGAGTAAATCTTTTCTTATACATTACTACCTCGACCCAAAATATAAGGTCATAATAACCAAAATGTGCTATTTAAAAGAATCAGTTTAAATTAATTAGAAGCAATGAATGTGTAGGAAATGTTCTCATTTTTTCGAAAAGATCCCTCAGTTATGGTGGGTAAAAGAGAGTGAGAGTAATTTTAATTGTATCGTCTTAATATTTTTTAGCTTATTCTGTTAGTTTCTTCATGCCCTTTTTAGCCTATTTTTGTTTAGAAACCTCACATGCACCTTAATGTATGTTAATTTGTTGGTGCATTGCGATATGATACAAGATTAACAATGACTTGACCGTTCTGGCACCATATTTTGTGACATTGTCTCAGTTGAACCACTACAATGGCAATTTTCCATGCTATTCGTTCTTCTCAATATCCCTCCACTTCTAGTACTAGCTGCATCATCATGGGAACAAGAATAGTAGAGTCATGATAGGGAGAAGAATTGTTGAGAATGAAACATTCGAACCATAATTGTCAACTGTATTTTTAAGTTTCTTAATTCTCTAAAGAATAAGATTGGGTAAATATTTGCCAAAAGATATCTAACATTATGTTTCATGATGTGCTTGTTTTATATGTATGGCTATTCACTGTTCATCTTTGCAAGAGGTGTTGAAACTTGGAAAGATGAGCATGTGAATGGGGTTGAATAAAAAAATCACTGTGTTTTGGCGAAGATGTAATAAATTGTAGCCCTTGATCCTTGAACTCCAGTGAGTTAAGGGAATAAAATTGTTCTGATTGCATAACCTGTGAGAGCAAGTAGTTTCCATTTACAGCTGATAAATTTCATCGGAATAATATTTGTGTCTCTGGTTGTTCTGGAACATATGCATTATGCAAGAAAGGAATGATTGCACAGATTGCTAACTGATGCTTCAGGAAGCCTTTCACCTGATTGTAATCCATGTCACCTAAAACATCGCCAACTTCATTTAGCAGGTTATTATTAAATCATTGTTATTTTTGTATCAAGTGGGACCTTCACTTAACACAAGTTAATTAGTTCTCTTAACTTGTTCATCAATTAGGAAAAGATTAAACTATATAAAACTTTCCTGAAGCTTTTTTTCGTTTAAGTATATCAAAACTCATTAGCAGGATCTCTTCAGCTACAATTTATCCAAATATTTTTTTATTTGATATATTACAATGGCATCATATAATCCAGCAGCTGACTATACTAGTACTCAGTGGGATAAAGTTTTGTTGTAATCCTTAGAATTTGATGATGAACTCCCTTAACCTTTAATCTTTACACAGCTTGGTTCTGTCAAATCTTTAACTGAAAAGTGACATATCAGACACAGGTGAAGTAAATTGAGATTAATCCTTTGCAATATCAATTTTTATGGCTATTCATGTATGCTTATCCTTAGGAAATCCACATTGGTAGGATGATCTGAACTTTAATAAGAAGTGAGGTTGGTCTGATAATGACACTCTTTTGGCATTTCGAAAATTTTTCCTTGTGTATGAAAGTATCAGAACATTAGATCAATGCAGTAATGGATTTTCTTGCCTTTGAATTGCAGTCTTCTAACATGAATTTCTGTCTTCTTATTATAACATCCTTTTTCTTTTGTTTTTAGAAAAACATGTGGGCTCATGATTCATTTTATATTTTGCACTTGCCCTACCAACAGTGATTAAGTTCAACACCTGAACAGAGTAACAAAACAGCTCATTGGTTGCCAAGTGCAATGTAGTGTTTTCATCTTGGGTTAATATAACTTTTGATTCTATAATTTTTAGTTAATTTTAATTTTGATACATGGACTTTAAAATCGGTTGTTTTATCCTAGACTTTCAGTAAAATAAAGTCTTGGTCCAAGAACTTTAAATTTTTAGTTTTGATCCTTCAACTTTGTCATTATGATCATTGATCCCTAGTTTGAGTTTTCAAGTGTTTTTAAAGTTCATATAATGAAACCAAGATTGATGGGAAGTTGGAAGTTCAAGTAGCAAAATCACCAATTTTGAAGTTCAATGATGAAAATTAAAGTTGACAATAAATTTAAGGCCAAAAGTTATAAAATCCCTTCCATCTTTATCCACATGACAAAGTACACCCTTGTCGTTTTATTTTTCAAATACTAATTAAGTAAACTCTTGTCAAGATCTCGGTTATCACATAATTTGATACGACCTAATAGGTCTCTTCGTTTTCACTCAAAATTTGATACACCTCGGTTGGGCTAGTAGAACGGCTATGTTTGGTACGCAGTAAGAATATTTGATTGATTGAGATTGGGATTGGATGTGGCCATGTAGGAATGGGAATTTAAAATCACGTTTAGTAAATGCTGATATTTCAAGGAGAAAGATTAATTTGATTTTATAGTCAAATAAAAAATTCAAAAGACCATACATTTTTAATAAGCAAAATTGCAACTCTTGTTTGAAGGCCATATCAATACTTGTATGAGCGAATCAGTTGCACATATTCATGGCATTGTTGTTTAAAATAGCGGTTGCTTTCAAATTCAGTTGCTATCCCTTTGAGTTTGAAGACATATGTGAAGAATAATGGATCAGTGAATTTATAAAATAAAATTAATTTATTTTGAGTCTATGCTATGTCTTTCGATGTTGGTCTTTGATACATCTAATGTGAGGCATATAAAAATCAGTATGTCCTGTGAAGAGTAATGATTGTTGGACTTTTTCCTATGATTATCGCTGACAAAAGTATTGTTCCTGTGATTAAGAGAGCGGCGTTTTAGAGGGATAATAAGTTTGACAACAATAGTAGGTCATGGTGATCGATTAAAAGAAATGAATAACTTTAATTTAGGGGAAGAATTGGAGGGATATTGGTGTATAAAGTGTATTATAAATAGGGATATTATTGTCTTTGGAGTTTCCAATCCTAGGAATGAAAAACACTTTCCTAAGGCATTCTTCGTACAACACATCAAACAATACAAAATGTCCATTTCACGTGACCATCCCCTCATCTCCATTGTTTGTTGCTTACGAAACATAGCCTATGTTCTGTCCCTCTTAAATCACATCTTTCATCATAGATGGAAATGATTTTAATATCTTCTCCACCATTTCTATCACACCTTTCTTAGTAGCAACAATAGTCAAAGGTGTGTCAACTATAATAGATCCTGCCTCTATCCAATTATTCACAATTCAAATCACAACTATTTTCATTTCTACTTATATTAAAAAACTTAGATTGATCACAAATCGTCTACACACACACACGAAACTGTAAATATCAATCATTGTGTGCATTTGATTTGATCAATTGAAACAATCATACTATGATTATATAATATAGTTTAATTTGTATCCTCTTAGGTGTCGTTCATGTAAAACAACGTTTTTTAATTTGGAAATTCATGACACTAAAACCCTTAAGATTAGCTAGACCCATAAAAGAATTGTAGTTATGTAGGCGACGTCCAAGGAATAATTATCACACAAACCTCCAATGTAAATACAGTACCATGCGATATTGAAATAATGCATTTATCACACACATTGCTGCAAAGAAAAGGAGATAAAGTCATAAAACTATCAAATCACTCGTAATATGTGTAAGGTCTTTAAATGAAGATGACAATGGATTCTATTGTTTGAATAGTAAGAGATACTCATAGTTTCATGGACCAGGCTCCTTCCTTTTTCTATGTCCATATACTCCCACTGAAATAACGCCACAAAGATTACTTCTATGATTGATACCAATGTATTCAATCCAAAATATTGACGAGCAAGCAGTTCATGTCACATGCCATTCATCCTCCTCCTTAAATTTGAAGGCACTTGATTTAATTTCTACCAAATTCTAACGCATTGTTGTTGTCTTCCAGAGGCTTTTGGTAGCGGATGGCACGCGTGATGTAGCGATTACGAGGTGGAACCTTGGTAAACATAGACATCAATGCAGGACCAATGAATATGGGAAGTGACACAATGGTAAGAATGGCGATTGGAGTGCTTAGAATTGCATAAGTTGTTAAGGATTTGCCTTGGAGCATGAGGGAGGTCCACAAAGCAACAATAGAGGCAAACATGGTCAAAATAGCAAGCTGAAGCATGAAAGGAACATATCTCCAAAAGTTAAGAGATTGGGAACGGAAAGCAAGTATGGCCAAGAAGCATATGGTGGAAGTAAGGGACAAGGAAAGGGCCACAATTGATGGGATGTTCTCATTTTTGAAATTCTCTGCCACAATGTTGGCAAATGCCATGGAAGAAACTAGGGTTGATGCCACAGAACATGTTTGTGAGGTCTGATTCAACCATTGTTTGTCACTTGTCATATTTTCCTTGTAGTTCTCTCTAAAGATTTTTTCTGCAGTTTTCCCTTCCTTGTTGTATTTTTCCCACAATTCACAAGGCACTGAACTTTTTACAAACTGCATTATCATTTAATTTAGGAAGGATTATTACTAGGACCTAGGAAAGAGAATACGCCATAACCGTGTCCCTTGAAATCATTATATTACATTGAAGTATAGAGACCTAGGTAGTATGAAATCGAATGTGTGGATAGTTGTTAATGAAACTCAATGACTAATTATTGACAAGTGTTCAAGAATTATACTGTTTTGACAACTCATTCAGCTGTATTGACAAATCCCGACAGGTTCGATTAAATATCAACTAAGTCTCTAAGGGCTTCAATGATTTCATGGGACCTAGGTGTCATTCTCCCTTTGATTTATATATTATATACCATATTTAGTTGGGTAAAAGCGCTGATCTGATAATTAACTATTTCAGTTTGGGCAAAACTAATAAATGACTATTTCGCGGTGCATAAATAATATCTAACTTTGTGAACCGGTGCAAAAATGATAAAACCGGTGCTGAATGTTAATTTGTAGTTATGTGGAACCTTTCTGATATTATTTTCAAAGTGAAAAATACATTTTTGCCCCTCCCAACTAAAATCTTGTTGATACTAGTTAGCATGGGAAGATGGAGGGCAGAAGGAAGAAGGACTGAGTTTTAATTGTGAGGGGTAAAAAAGTATTTTTACTTTAGAAAATAATATCAGAAAGGTTCCACAAAACTACAAAAAAACATTTAGTACCGGTTTTATTATATTTGCACCGGGTCACAAAGTTGTTTATTATTTATGTACCGCGAAATAGTCATTTATTATTTTTATCCAAATTAAAATATTTAATTATTAGATCAGTGTTTTTGCCCTATTTAGTTATCCAACATTTTGAAATAAAGTAGTGATGATAATTTCATTAGCATATTGATGCGCACCTCAAACCACTTGAATTCCTCTACCATTGTTGTTGTCTGCCAATGTAGAATGATCCCAGCCTTGGCTGCCAAGTGTAATGCAGTGTTTCCATCTTTATCCACCGTTCTAAATGCATCATTGTGAATGTAGCCAAATCCACACAAAAATTGATACAACTTGGTCTGCCTATTTTCTGCGGATAATAGAACTATGTTCTTTCCTTCATCATCCACATGGTTCATCAGGCTCTTATCATCTTTGAGGATACCCTTTACCATTTCTTTAACACCATTCTTAGCAGCAACCATTAAGGGCATGTCAACTATTTTCAACCCTGCCTCTATCCAATCACTCACAGAGAAAATCACGAAGTTAGATTGTTGTGGTTGCAGAATTAAGTCAAGCTAACTAAAAGCTCACTCTTGTAAAAATAACTTCTGCAATGTACCTTCCCAAAATTTCAAAGGATATATTAAGGATATAATATGTTATTAAAAATTAAGTCGCAGAAATCCAATATTAGATTAAAATTAAAGCTATTTTCAATGAACTGAATGTCAGTTTTCATGAAATAACTTCAACAAATAGCTAGAGATTAAATTTTAATTTGTAAACTTTAGGCAAATTATTTTAGAGCTTAGAAGAAGCTGATTGAGGAATAAAATCCTTATTGTTTCTACTTTCTAGCATCTATCTGGTAATTAAGCATAGATGAATATGGGGGTGAAATAGTAAATTCACTACCACAAACTTAAAAATGGTTTTAGCCAAGGTTGGGCCCAACATGTGAAACTCAAAATTTGCCTTACGCAGCAAGATAGTCTTCATTTTTCATGGATTTTGGCCCGATAAATTGTTGCACTTATGAGAGAAGCAAAGTATGTAAGATCAAGGGAAAAATCAAAATAATACTAGTAATATTAAACGATCTTATTATCTCCAACTGCGTTCAGCAGCCTCACATTTTTCATTTAGATCAGAGTTATTCACGATAAAAGAAAAGTAATCAGTTAAAAGACAAGTTCTATAGCATAACTTGATCATCAATATACAATTATGTTATTATGGTTTTTTCTTGCTATTGTTGTATAGTTCAATTTGACTGAATCAAGAGAGTAGTTGACTATAAACCGGAGATAATACGCGTTGCAATTACCACAAGAGAAAGTATATAATCATTTAATTTAAGCAAACTCAGAAGATTTTGATTCAGTTCACTCAATATTTCATCATTACCTGATCCTACGGTAGTGAAGTTCAAGAATGATTAACTACTCTTCCTAATTAAAATACCATATGTTATCTATTCTATAATATTATTACTCCAATAAATTAATAAAAATATAATAAATAGGTCATCTTAGTTACCGTTTTTCTCTGTAAATTGTTTTGTTTCCTCAGGGGGAGTTTTCAGAAGTTCTTCCATTATTTGAAGAGTCCATGTGTGCTTCTCCTTCATTTTTCTTATGCCACGGAACCAACTAATTCCTAATAATTAATCAGAACACCAGGTCAGTTGTGGTAAAATAATATGTCAGACAATAATATTTTAAAATAAATATGTTCATTTAATTTTTTGTCTTGACCATTGAACCTAATCCATCAATATTATTAGGAATTTTTCTTGACTTAAAATTCCAATAGAGCAGAATAGTTCTCACAGCAACTACTTCGCATTTTTAAAAAAAAACAGCCACTAATATGACGTACGTTATCCACTTTGCGATTTTTTATCCACCGAGTGTATCATTAACTTAAACTAACGTGTATAATTTTCTATTAAAATAAGTTGTTCTCCACTGAAAATGCGAAAACTAAATGCACCAAAATTGTTGAGCTGCCCAATTCTCAGATTCAAAGAGATGAAACTAATTAAACGAACCAAAACAATTTGTACCGTGTATAAAATAAATGCACAAAAAGTGTTGAGTGGCAATATTAATAATACATAGTAGATAGAGGGATGATAGATAGATAAATAAATCATAATTCATAACCGTGTGCTTATATACATGACTTTTATTTTTTTTTTATCAGCTATATACATGACTTTCATTTGATAAAGCAGACATGTATATATGTATATGCTTTTATGCATATCCACATTCAGATCGCGTACGCACCTGCTCTAAGCAATAATACGAAGGCTGCTAGGGGGGTTAGTGGGATCGAAACCAAAAGTCCCAGCAGCAAATACCCAATTAGAAGCCGGACAAACTTTGGGAAAGAATTGGTCCTCATAAGTCTATATTTAGCTTCATCTGCAATTGAAAACCATAAAATTTATTAGTTGCTAAACATGTGCATGTAAAATGTAACTTGAGTTTTGGAGATCAAAGAAATGAATAAGGATTGAAGAATGAAAACTAATCAAATTGGTATATTGGGAATGTGTGTGTTCATGCTCCTGGATATGTTAGATATGTATGCAGCCTTGATACTTATATTAGGTGACGAAATTCCCAAGGGCTACCAACACTTGCACGAACTGGAATTATCGATTGTTATTATAACCAGATACAAGTTGGTAAAGGAAAGTGATACTAAAAAAAGATGGTGATTTAACCAGACTCGTTAATGTTAGGAGATCATAATATAAAAAAGTGATCTGTAGGATAAGGGAATAAATGAGGGTGTATGAGAATTAGAGATAGCTAGAGAGATAGAATAAAAATAGAGAGAACGAAAGAGAAGAGAACCTAGAAGGAAGGGGAAAAGAGAGTAAGATAGAAAACTCAATAATATTATTCAAATAATAAAGGCTATAGAGCAAATAGTTGGGGGCAATATATCTTAACCTAACACATGAATTGATTACAGAACATTTCTAGAGATGCTAATTAATCAAATAAAATAGGAAAAATTAATAAAAAATCAAATGACAATATAACTGGAACATTATGGAAATCTAATCACACAAAATATAAATGGAAATCACAATTAATACTAATTGATGTCAATATGTTAATTTGGGCATGATGGGATCATGGCTTGACAAGCTCATGTGTTCTTTATACAAGAGTTCTATTTGTTTTGCTTTCTCTTATATTTATGATTTTTCTAGATTTAAGTTTGTCATTTACACTTGAGACTTGAATTATGTTTTTCATTTGAGCTTAATTGTGATTTTAGTTTGTAACTAGGAATTGACACTTATATATATATATATATACACTACAAAAGAAGCGGCGATTAGCCGCGCACGCGTCCCGGCGGAACGCCAAAAACCGCCCCCGCGAAAACGCGTTCCGGCGGTCTAAGTCATCCGAGGGCGAGTTGCGAGGGAAAATTTTTTTTTTTTTGTGGTGCATTCGTTGCGGCGGTCACAAAAATAATACCCGCCCCAACGCAGCATAAAAAAAATACTTAAAAAAAAAATTTCATTGCCGCGGCGCGTTGGGGCGGTCGACCGCCCCAACGCGAATAAAAAAAATGTTTAAAAAAATAAAATCACGTTGGGGCGGTCACCCGCCCCCACGGCGCACAGAGATTTGTGCGCATTTAATGTCGCGTGGGGGCGGTCGACCGCCCCAACGTGAATAAACAAAATTTAAAAAACAATAAAATCACGTTGGGGCGGTCACCCGCCCCCACGGCGCACAGAGATTTGTGCGCATTTAATGTCGCGTGGGGGCGGTCGACCGCCCCAAAGCGAATAAAAAAAATTTAAAAAAAAATAAAATCACGTTGGGGCGGTCACCCGCCCCCAAGGCGCACAGAGATTTGTGCGCATTTAATGTCGCGTGGGGGCGGTCGACCGCCGCAACGTGAATAAACAAAATTTTAAAAACAATAAAATCACGTTGGGGCGGTCACCCGCCCCCACGGCGCACAGAGATTTGTGCGCATTTAATGTCGCGTGGGGGCGGTCGACCGCCCCAACGCGAATAAAAAAAATTTTAAAAAAAAATAAAATCACGTTGGGGCTGGCAACCGCCCCCAAGGCGCACAGAGTTTTGTGTACATTTACTGTCGCGTGGGGGCGGTCTTCCGCCCCCACGTTGCTATCTCTCCCTATAAATAACCTCCCCCCCATTTCTACCGCGCGCACAATCTCTTCTTTCTCACTTTCTCCCTTTTGTGTTTCTTGCTGTTTTCATTGTTGGTGCACACATGATGTCTAAAAGTTTGTCTTACTTTTGGTATAGGTATTGTTTATTTTTTCTTTTTTATTTTATTATATCTGATTGTTTTTATTTCTTATTATTTTGTTTTCGTAATATATCTTATTTATTTTTCAGATATTTTCTCTTATTCTTTGTTTCGTTAGAATTTATCTTATGGATTTTGGACATGATCTTTTTGTGCTTGATGGTTTAATATATATTTATTTCATATATATTACAATAAAATTAATTTTTGCTGCATTTATTTTGTTTTTTTTCTTGTTTTTATTCCTTTTTCGGTCTTCAATTTAAGTCATTATCATTAAATTGTTCGCATGAAGCAATTTTTTTTAGTAAATATAACAGCATGCCGGCGGTTCGATATGCCGGCACTATTTGATTTTTTTTCAAAAAAAAAATCACATGGCGGCGGTCGTAACCGCCCCCATGCCTTTTTTTTAAAAAAATAAAAAAATTTGGCGGCGGGTAGGTCCGCCCCTACGTCCGCCCCAACGCGTAGCGGCGGTTCCAAGGGAGCTACAGCGTTTCCTCGTTCCGCCCCCACGCAGCGTTCCCTCGTTAAAATCGCCGGCGGTAAATTTGACCGCCGGAGCGCCATGGGGGCGGTTAGAACCGCCCCTACGCTGGGAAAATACCCGCCGCAGATCTGCCCTTTTTTTGTAGTGATATATATATATATATATATATATATATATATATATATATATATATATATATATATACTCTTTATAATTCATTTGATATCTCTCTATTTATTCATGATATTGGTAGATAATTTGATTAAGGGAAAAACTTACATCAAGTTACTTTCTCCAGGTTCTCAAGTTCTTTTAATATAGGAGTGACACGTGTCCTTTTATAACAAATTGGTTGTTATAACAGGACACGTGTCACTCCTATATTAAAAGAACTTGAGAACCTGGAGAAAGTAACTTGACCTAAGTAAGGTCCTTTGATTAATAGTGTCTACTTCAATGGATTCGTGAAATTAGCTAGGTGTTAGACTTGCAGGTTGGTGAGATTGATATTTTAGGAATCTTATAGAAAAATCAAAGGTGTTAAAGAGGTTAACAATTACTAATTAGTTTGATTTCATTAATTAGGTAATGGTATCTATAGATTCATGGGGTTTGGTAACTTAGTAAATTAGAACTCAAATTAACTCCATAAATATATTAAGTGAGTTAGGATAGTCATCATCTATCAATCATATCCCAAGAGCAATTCTATCCATTTGACCGAATCTTTCTTTTTCGGAATTTTCAATTTCCCATCCTACAATCACATCTATTACAATTCTTTAATATCAATCAAATTATCTTTCTCATGTTTCACAAATTTTATATCTAGTTTGTTATTAAGGTACCTTTTGTGTTAGACTTCTTCAAGTGAAAGATCCCATACCTAGGGGTTCGCTTCCACTAACCCGTTGATTCTTAATTTTTTGAAGGATGAGATCAAAGACGACACTACATTGATTGACTTTAATAAGCTCAAAATCAGTGTCTTTCATTCCCATCAAGAAGTCTTATGTGTAAGAGATTAAGGTAAAAGGCAAAAGGTAGTTATATATAGACGTCTAAGCTCATCTATCTATAAATAAAAGTAGAGACTTTGTCATGCTCTCTGTTTGACATTTGACATGTTTATCTTGCTAACAAGTGTCACATTTCTATTGGTCTTTTATCCCTTATCTCTAACTTCTATCCCATTTTTCCCTCTCATCATTTTAATCGTTTCTATTTCTTATGATAATATTATTATATTTTTGGCATTTTTAATAAAAAATTATATTTTAATCCTCTAAGTTCCTTTTAAGAATCATGACTTTCAAATGTATTGAGTTCACTTTTTGTACTTTAAAATCTTATTCATATAAACTAGCCTCATTTGAAACAAAAAGATGGTCAGGAAAAAAAAGTAAACAATCGGATGAGGACATGGGGTGACCTCGGTAAACAAGAAATCATGGAGAAATTGAGAGAGTGAATTTCAAATGAAGACTAATAATGACAATTTATTTAAAAGCAAAACCAAAACAATTTGAAATATCAATTGAGGTTTAGGGGGCAAATTGAAATTAATCGGGGAATGCAAAAGAACAAATTAGCCATTTGTGTTTTAAAAAATGAAGTGAATGTTTTACCCTAAAATTTTATTGGTGATACTTTGCACAAGTGAAGAAATTTGGGACATAAAAAAATATGAATAATCATTTTGGCCAACAAATAATTATTGAAGTATCAATTTAGCCAATAAAAATTATTCGGTATCGAATTGACCAATAAACAATAAAAAGTATTATATTAGCCATGAATGTCAATTTATCTCTAGTACTGTCAATCTTTCCTAGTGTCAGGTTACAAATGGTGTTAGAAGGAAATTGATGGTGATCTCCAATATGATATTTTTTTGTTATTTGCTGACCAATCTGATACCTAGCGTAATGTGTGAATTAAATGGAGAATGAAAAATTTATTTAATACTAATTCAAAAGAAAAGTTGATATGAGTTAAAAACTTCGTGACATAAAAAGTCGAACTCTGGGTTGTAGTGGCGTTTTCTTGGTTAATAGTTTTCCAGCAAAATAAGTAGAAATTATGCTATGACCCAAAATAGTGATTAAAAGCACATAATAAGCGTGAGTAAATATGAAAAATCCAATAAAAAAGGTATGCGTGGGATGGAGCACGACCATTATACAACTGGTATGCAACAAAATCCAAAAGTGCTCCATGAACTATATTGATGCAAGACAATTTGATAGGGGACACATGGGAAATCCACCGAAAGGACCATACTAAGTAGATGGAGTAGTAATAAAGAACTTGAATTGAAACAAGTCATGACAGTATACAAGAGCTTAAAAGGAATCATCCATGTTGATCGGGTACAAAATTAACTGAACATACACTAGGTATTTTTACTTTTTTTTCTCTAATTCCAGTTTGTAGGCAAAGGATTGTAGATGATAAAACCTATGCGCTGGAATTAGGGGTGGGAATAGCTCAAGCCGGACTATCAGGGACCTATGACTTGGACCATTAAGACCTTGGACCGGCCTCCTTATATCCAGGCCAGGCCCAGGCCCAGGCTTTTTCTTTTGAACTGTTTTTAAGAAAAAAACCTATTAGCCTATCAGGCTGACCTATTAAGAAGTTAAATAATATTTATTTAAATAAAAAATTATGTTACTATATTAATTGATGTTATTTTTATTAATTCTTAATATAAAATTACAATTATATCATCTTCTATTCTAGTGTGTTTATTGTCGCACATTCTCTAAGCCTTCATTCAAATGATGTTACTCACCCTAGGGGTGAGCAAGCTAAATCGAAAACTGAAAACCTAACCGAACCGAAATAAGTTCGGTTTTTTCGGTTCGGTTTTTTCGGTTTTCCAGTATAATTCGGTTATTGTATTTCGGTTATTTCGGATATCGGGTTTCGGTTCGTTTAATTAAAAAAACTTCGGTTAAAACCGAAATATATGTATGCATGTATATATGTATTTATGTATGTAATACATGTGTGTTTATATATATATATATATATATATATATATATATATATATATATATATATATATATATATATATATTCCCAATTCTGCTTCTTTTATTTTTAGGCCTTTTTTTACGAGACTTATTATCGGTCCTGCACGCTATTGGTGGAATGTTTTTTTTTTGCAGGAACTGATTACTTTATTTTAAACCTAGAAGAAGAACTACTGTTGATCAACTTCATTTTGATAACTTTTAGTTTATTTCAACTTTAAATTCGATCATCCTGATGGGAGAAGAATCATTGTTGAACAAATTATTTTGGAGAACTTTTATTTTATTTCAACTTTAAATATAATCATCCGTATGTATTTTGAATCTATTATGTAAGGTTGAATTTTGAATTCATTGGTTTGTATGCATTTTTAATTTTACAGAATCCTTTCTCATTCTCATACTTATGAGTTATGAATGTTGAATTCTTAAATCCTAAAATTCGGTCAAATCTAAGTAAAAAAAGTTCGGTTATTTCAAAGATAACCGAAACCGAACCAAAAATATTTCGGTTATTTCGGTTCGGTTTCTACATAACTTCGGTTTCGGTTCGGTTACTTGGAAGAGCCTAAATCGGTTTTCGGTTTTTTCGGTTATAACCGAACACCGAACCGAAAAACTGAATGTTCAGCCCTAACCCACCCACCATTCATATTTCTAAACTGTTTATTGAGTATGTTTAATTAATCCGGCCTCTGCTAATAGTCAGGCTAGGCTCAGGCTTAAAAAATTGTCTATAATAGGCCACAAGTCAGGCTCAGGCTGATCAATTATACCACAGGCCAGACCATTTTGTGACCAGCCCAGGCCAGGCCTGGACCATTCTCACCCCTAGCTGGAATTAAAGCATTTCAAATAGAACTGAACTGAAACTTAAGCTAAAAGTTTGTTATTGATTTTGAATTTCTTAACTGAATTTTATATTGATGATTTTTCTTAACTTCAAAAGCAGCAAAATATTATCTTTCCAATGATATTTTATAGCAATACAAGAAAAATTATTGTCTAAACCTAGAGCACCACGTCATTTGTCGTCAAACCAATCACAAGTAGACATATATTGTCTAACTTAGAATTTTCAATTTGATGTGACACCCTCATAAACTCAACTAACTTTGAAAAATAGTGTTATTTACATTGTAAAATAAAAAAACATTATGTTATCAAAAAAATAAAAAAACATTAATGTATAAAAAAATTTAAAAACATTCAAAACTTGAAATTATTCAAATATTTTTATTGATTAGTTCTTATTTTAAGGATGTGACACATCAAATTAAAAATTACACGTTAGACCATATGTTTCTATTTGTGATTGGTTAGACCACAAATGAAGTGATGTACCGGTTCACACAAGAATTTCTTGCAATACAATCATCATTTGTTAATAACATCCTTATTGGAACACTTGACACAATATGATTGAACCACATGGGTACCTAATTATTTAAAGTTAACAAAAGATAATTCAAACATAGATATTTCCTTTTTATCCGAATTCCTTGAATTATTAATTTTTGTTTCATTTGTATTCAATTTTAAAATTCAAACATTCTTGAAACAATATTTTTTAATCTGTCTATTATATATTAAAAGTGGTGGTGATATTCCTATTGGATCACTTGCCACAATATGATTTGACCACATGGTTACATATTAGAAAATAATTTAAACAGAAATAGTTTCTTTTTTACGGATTCCTTGAATTATTAATTTTTATTTTGTTTGTATTCAGTTTTAAAATTCCGAATTTTTATTTAATTCGCTCTAAAATCAAGGGATCCTGATTATCTCTATCTATTATATATATAAAAGTGGTGACAATATTCCTATTGGACCACTTGGCAGATTGAACCACATGCTTACATAAAAAGCCAAAACATAAAAAATTAATAAAGCTAAAACATAAAAAAAATCATCCAAATTTACAAATTACAACTTCAAGTTATAGTTGATGTGGTTACAAATTTTTTATCTTTAAACTATTATAAGATATTTAACTTTTTAGACAACATGTTTGTGGAATACACGTACGAGAGCAATTATCTAGTTTAATTAAAAGACAATACCAGCATTTGCCATGAAAACATGTGTCTCTTAGTATATGTTTTTGAGAGTTTCTAAAAGAATTCTTTTAGTAGAGTACAATATATGTGTGCGTGTGTGACTTTTGTGGTTGATCCAAATTATGCCATTCATGAGCCATGGTCTAATAATTATGAAGACAAGTCAATGTTAAATTTATATAATTTTTCAAAGATTATTTAGTGTTTAAATGTTGTAGTTTTCTTAAATTCGAACATTATTAAATGATGCAAACTAAGAAAGTAGTTGAAAAGGATACTTTTGTCAAGAGAGAGAACGATCATAGATGAAATGGGGAAAAATTGTTTAATACTCAAACAAATTTAAACAAATTCTTATAAATGGGGTAAATTCATTTACATTTTGAGCCCTTGTATATAAACATGGAAGGAGCATCGACGAAGAACAATAATGCTTAAAAATCATACTTACCGAATATCCTAGCAACCCAGAGCATGTCAATGCGCCATGGTACGTGGTCATCACGTTGTTGTTTCGTTTCTCCGGTACTTGTGGGATTCTCCTTCTTCTCCACACTTAAGACTTGCAAGTTCCAAACAAATAGGTCAGATTACACCCATGTTAGAATTAAAACACACACGAAAATATCTAATTGCAATGGAATAATGACAACTGCAGAAGTCATTATATTTATTAAAAGATAATATTAAATTGGGACTTAATATAAATACATTCATGCTTGAATAGAAAAATTAGCACATGCTGGTCATTTCATAGTACTGATGAGTGTAAAATAAAATCCATACCAACATTTAGAATACGATCAATTCCTGGTTGCATTTGCTTCTGCATAGCTCTTTCTAAAGATGGAATTGGGATATGTTGAGTTAGCTTTTAACTTAAAGGTCTAAGACTTGTAACAGAAATATAAAGCTTCAATATATATGAGTATGTAGGTCCTAGTGCATCATGAGTTAGATACTCTATCCTTGAATTCAATCATGAGTGAACCAAACTACCTTTTCTAAAATTTATATATAAAAATAACAGAAATATGTTTTTTTTTCAGTTTGAGATGAATTATTGAAAAGCATTTGACAAGGCCTAAAACCTTTTAAAAGTCTGCTTGTTATGTGGGCTCTTAAATAAGCTAAAAAGTTTATACCTCCGATCCAATTCCATATGTTAATGTTATCCATCAAACCTATTAAAGCTAAGTATGTCTCTTAAAGTTTGTGGCTATAAAACCAGATTTCATCTCTTACTTTTATTGTTGAAATTGTGATAATAAACTATTCTTACATATTGATATTATAATATTTTAGGGCAAAGGTGCAAAAATAGTCATCGTAAATTTAAAAATGTGCAACTATAACTCTGGTAAATTGAAGGGGGCAAAACTGTACATTGTAAATCAAAATGGGGCAAAATTGGGCAAATGTGCAAAAATAGCCTTCGTAAATTTAAACGTACGTTTTCCAGACGTGGCCCCACCGTTAGTAAATGATGTGTCATACATTTAAGGGTGCAATATGTTGATGAGACTTTAACTTTTTTATGAGACTTTATTTTTTCAATTGATTACGTAGAAGTAAGGTGAATTTCACATGATTTGGGGTTCTATTTAGTTTCTTATCGAAATGATTTGGAGGTTTAAAGTTCGTTTTTAGTGATTTAGGGTTCAACTGGATGCATTTTAGCTTTCACGTTAGATTTTGAAATTGACATGTCATTTACTGATGGTGGAGCCCACATCTGGAAAATGTCTTTTTAACTCGGCATAATAGAGAGGTTACGTTTGCCTCATTTTGGTTTACAATGTATGGTTTTGCCCCATTTTAGTTTATAGTGTACAGTTTCGCCCCCTTCAATTTACCAGAGTTATAGTTGCCCATTTTTAAATTTACGGTGGCTATTTTTGCACCTTTGCCCAATATTTTATTTAGACACAAATACTGAAATAAACTTGCAAGCTAAGTTGCAATACTTATTGTGTTTCAGCAACTCATGCAAATTAGATAAGAGTGAGTAAGCTAACATTGAATCTCAATTTATTGAAGTATGAAAGTAAAGAGTTGTATAAACAACAAGACATATTATGCTTCAAAAAATTGAAGAAAAAAGTGAGAAAAGATCAAGAAGAGGTGAACAACTTGATAAAGAACGTGCTGAGCTTTGTTTATGAATCATGAAATATGAAGCTTGCAGTTAAAGCTCAATTGCTAATCATACAAATAATTGATTTATTTTTTTTGGCCGAAAATAATATTTTATTTATTTGCTCTATATATATTACATTACATTATATTATATATATTATATATAGTATAAATTGAAATATACAAAAATCTAATTAGGACAAGCTTGTAGGCTTGTAAGTTAATCCATATAAAAAAATGTCTGACTTACCTAAATATTCAAAACCATACATAAATAATAAGAGTTTATTTAAATTAGGCTTGATTTAAAATAAGCTAAGTTGTAGTTATCATAAGTGTATGATGTATTTGTATTTTAACCCGTTACACTCTTAGTAGGACCATACGTAGTTCACCCTCGGTGAATTAGAGCTCAAGTCCCAATGATAATTTAGCTATTATGTAAAAATAAGAAGAGACTTGTGTCAAAAAAATGAGGAATTTCCTCTTTATGATTTCGTGTGGATAGTCAACGATCAACAATAATGTTCTCTATGTTTGGCCGAAGATTCTACGCTTTTTAATTGAAAATACTATTTTTACACTAATCATTTTATTATTTTGTACAAGGCACAAGTACAATGTTCATCAACATTGCTATATATATATATAACTTATAAAAATATCGAACCAGAGCCAGCCTAGCTATTACTACCTCCGGTCCTAAATATATGACCTAATTGACTTTTTTTTAGAGATTAAAGTTGCGAAATAGGTTATTAAATGATGACATATTTGATATATTTTTAGATTACCCATTAGTTTATAGTTAAATTAAATAAACTAAATTAAGGGAAAAATTAGGTAAATCTATTTATAATTAACTTATTTTTTTTAAGGATTTTCTAGAAAAAGTTAATTAGGTCTTATATTTAGGACCGAGGGGAGTATTATATATCCAGGCTACTTGAACTCTAGTCTATCCCGATTTCTTTGCCAAATATACTTATTATTGTGAAAGAACAGCTATATTTTGAAAAAGTATAGAGAGGATAGTTATACAAAGCATAAAATAAATGATATATATCCACTTATGTACTATGTACAAAGGACAAAATTTGTCATCTTCCCCTTCAAAGACAATATATACTTACATTTATAAAGCAGCTGGGCAACGTCAGATCGATAAGGAAGATCAGTACTTTCGAAAGCTGAAGGGGTTTCTGCTAAGAGATGAAGTGGAGACAGCCCATTGTTATTGCGCTTGATCATGTTACGCAGATGTTGTTTATAGAGGAGAATAATCTCAATTGCCAAATCTGCCACGAAAAATTAAAAAATTACTATGTATATATGCACTTTTTTTTAACACATTTTTCGGACCAAACACAACAGCAAAACCAACTAACGCGGTTGGCAAGCTGAAGTGCGAATGTCCTACTTATATACTCACACACACACATTCTTGGTCGATGTGGGACTAAGAGATCCCACAAGGACCCCCCAGTACGGCGCAAGTGTCACCCACACCAACATATGCAAGGCACATGCCATTTTTTTTGAACACATTTTTCGGACCAAACACAACAGCAAAACCAACTAACGCGGTTGGCAAGTTGAAGTGCAAATGTCCTACTTATATACTCACACACACACATTCTTGGTCGATGTGGGACTAAGAGATCCCACAAGGACCCCCCAGTACGGCGCAAGCGCCACCCACACCAACATACGCAAGGCACATGCCATTTTTTTTGAACACATTTTTCGGACCAAACACAACAGCAAAACCAACTAACGCGGTTGGCAAGCTGAAGTGCGAATGTCCTACTTATATACTCACACACACACATTCTTGGTCGATGTGGGACTAAGAGATCCCACAAGGACCCATGTATATATGCACTTGATGAATAGCTAATAAGGCATCAAAATTAAAAAGATAGATGAGCATATTTATATTTAGGAACAAATTACTATTACTCCATGAGCATGAAACATAGAAATCATTTGCTGTAGATGCAAATGCGTAAAAATAAAATAAGAAAAATGCAATATGACAAGTCCGCAAACGTCCATCTAATTCATGGCCCCACTGAAAAAAAATCATACAAAAAATTTATGTTTCCCACATAGCATTTAAATATGCATCTTTATAAAAAAAGGACAATTGCATCTAGGTCCTAAATAAGAGACTTAATTTCAAAGTGATCACATGAATTGTTAACCACTAGTAACAAGTGCAAAAACTTTCATTAACAAGTGGTAACAACTTCTTGGGACCACTTTGAAATTAAGTTTCTTATTTGGGACTTAGGTGCAATTGTCCCTTAAAAAATGACAAATAATTACCAATATGCCCTCCTTCTATTGCACAGTGAAGAATGGTATCATTGCTCCTCCTTTTATAGAAGAGAGCACTACCATCACGGCTGTGAAGCCAAAGAAAAGATTCTTTGTTGCCATGGATAGCCGCCATGAAGAGAGGTGTCTCTCCAAAATTATTGCTTCTAGTAATCAAAGATGGATCTGCTTTACCAATCTTCTTACACATTTGATAACTCCCCTTTGAAGCAGAAGCTGCTGAATGCAAAGCAGTGTTACCATTATCATTTTTCTCCCTAAGTGCACGCTTTAACTCGTCATCACCATTTTCATTCGCCCCCCTTAAGCTATGATCATCGCTCTCAATATTATTATTTCTCTTTTCACAATCCAAGTACTCCAACATGCGTTCTACTATGTACACAGCCCCACTTGATGCTGCCATGTGTAATGCTGTGTCTCCTGTTGGCGATAGCTTAAGCATGCGCAGTTCCTTTTTTTTATACAGTTCGAGGACTTCAAACCAATCGCCCTCCGTGGCAGCACTAATTAAGTTGTTCTCGTCTTCAAGCATGTTGTATGAACTACTCATCAGGTCCTAATCAATACACAATAGTTTAATTTTCTAATCGATATTAATTACTTTTCACGATCTAGGTACAAATTGTGTCTTTTATATATTTGGATAATGGATCAAGCCTAAAAGTCTTTTTTTTGCTTAAACAGTGTTCAATCATGCTTCTCACTTGGATTATATAACAGTTATATATAGTCATATTCATATGTACACACACTAGTTATGAGATGGAGGGGATTAATTACTAACAATAAATAAATAAATGTTATGGGAACCAAATAAATCCAAACCGCATGTGGCTCTTATATGTTTGGGACATGAATATATATGTATTTTACATTGTTCTTAATTATATGACATATTTACCTAATTTGATTAGATTAAAAATTTTATTTAAGTTATTATTAATTTAAAATTAAATTATATACATTACCAAAACACCCTTATTAGCACCTATACATTTTTTCCTAACTTACATGTCTTGCTTGTTTATTATATTGAAGAGCATAAATAGAGATGATTTAGGAAAAAAGTGAGAAATGATAGGAAAAAGCCTAATATTTAGGAATGAAGTAGCCTCTCTAAATATGCCTAGAGAGAGTATTAATATGCAAAGCACAAAACTTGAAACTTCAAGATATATTTCCTTCTTGCAAATCAAATTCATCAAATAGTGTAAATTTTGAGAAAGTAAATGGGAAGTGTCCTCATTGGGAGAGAGAACAACTCTGTCTATATGGGTAGCACTCCTAACCCTCGAATTTAGATTAGTAGATTGTCAATAGATGTAACATTACTCAGAAGTGTTATACCAAAAAAGGGTGTGTAGGTATTTAATTTACAATTATGTCCCAAAAATGAAGCCCATAAAAAATACAAGCATGACTCCAAAAAAAAAGTTAAATATAATGTTTTTTTTTTGCCAACAGTTAAATATAATGTACAAACATAATATTTAAGTTATTTTTATTCTCACATCCACAACTTCCAAGATTGTTCTTGAAAAACAGGACTCACGAACATGAATCTAAACATTAAACGGGTCATCTCACCATAAGAACATAAGAGAGTAAATACTATATCCATGCACTAAAAAGAAGAAAGAGGTTGAATGTAAAGAGAAGATGAATGAGGAGGGGAATAAGAAAACGGATTGGTAAGCAAATTATGTGAAAAGAAAATTAAAGATGCATATAACCAAAAAGCCAAGTATGTGAAATAAAGATGCAGACAACAACCAGAAAGTTATTTGCGTGAAATAAGATGCAGAGCCTTACCAAAGAAATAGGAAGATGATCGAGATTCTAACTTCGCCCAAACCAAACTTCAAAGAAGATAAGATGAGTGTTGGGAAGAGAGAAACACAAAGAGGCATTATAAAGAAAACAAGTAGACCTGCACCCTCCTTACTCTTTCTTAGCTTCTTCCAGTCTGTGACATGAATCCTAAACGAAATTTCAATGCAATTTAGTCCACAAAACCCGTCAAATAATCTGTGCATCACTCTCAGCAGTAGGAGAAAGATGCCGAAGCAAAATAGAAAGACTTTTAATTTATTTTAGGTCAACATATATAGACAATTTAAAATTTGCATCTCCTGTACGTCTAGAAACTCAATAAATCACTTTGATGCGATGTTAATTAATTAAATAACACGCGTACTTATACTAATTCGCGAGAGACCTCACAGTCACAACAAGCTATGTATATGAAACACATCTATCCACTTGTAACTGGTTTTCTAATTAATGAATAACATAGGGTTAATCCATCTTTATATTTAATTTTAAATTATATATGCACGTATCAATTAAAATATTTTTATATTACTATTTATAAAGGGTAAATGACAAATAAATGTCACTTGAATTCCACTTGGACAAAAAGGGGACACCGATTCTCAAAAGGACAATTTGTCCCTAATTTGGGATAAATAAAATTTCCGCCAAATGACTAAACAAAAGTATATAATTATGTTTTCATACTAGTTTACTTGGGATCCAAAAGTAGTTAGTGAAGTTTAAAATGTCTTCAAGTAGTGAAAGAACAGTAGTAGTTACACACATTACTCAAGTAGTTAACTGCATTTCCATACTAGTTATCTGAGATACAGAAGTAGTTAGTGAAGTTTAAAATGTCTCAAAGTAGTGAAAAAACATTACTAGTTACACGCAATACTTGAGTAGATAAATGTGTTTCCATGCTAGTTATAAGAAATTTCATTTATTCCAAATTGGGTACAAACTCTTATTTGTCCTTTTGAGAATTGGTGTCCCCTTGTTGTCCAAGTGAAATTCAAGTAACATTTATTTGTAATTCACCTATATAAATTGAATCTATATTGTTGGTCAAAGTTATGTTAAATTATCCGTACTACCTTTTTTTTAGTAACACCGGTTTCTATATATGTACGCTATACCTTTTTTCTTCGTCATGTCCTATGTAATCAACTTTTTTATGAGTAACACCGGCCCATTCCTATGTTCGCTATCAATATCAACTACGACATCAACTCCTAGGAAGTGGGTGAACCGTATTAATTTCCACATTTATTTCATTGACTGACTTATTCAGCAGGAAAATGAAAGATCCAAGTTTCGGTCTCCATTAGATACTTCATGCAACTGTTTTTATATGCACCATGCGTTTTTCAGGGTAAAAACAATTCTGGCAACAACAAAAAATTCAGTATCCATTGACCTTGGGTAAAGAGGGGGAGTTATGTTAAGCTCCAATAACCAATGAAAATGCGTGGAATCTTATGAACATGGATAAAAGACAACGACGTTATACAACTCACGTAGTCGACCTTGCATAGTAGAATAAGACTTTATTTAGGAACAATATAAGATCACTTTAGCAAATTTTGAGAGATTAAGGAAGACATTTCAATGAGTTAGGATTACATGAAATTTTTAAAATACCCCTCACCTAAATTTTGAAAATATCATCTCACATTCAGACCACTATTTTTTTGGGTGCAGGGGGTATATGGGTAATTTGGGGAAAACTTGAGTTAAGTTAAAAAGTGATCTTATATTTAGGAACAAGTCCTCCTCCCTAAAGTGATCTTATATTTAGGAACGGAGGGAGTAATAGACAATCATCATTATTTTCTGAATCCTATTATACTAAGTATCCAAGCAACTACTAGAAGAATTTCGAGATTTATGGCTACCCCTCTCAACACAAGTGTATGTCTCTATAACAATTGAACTGGAGACTTATGTATACAGCTACTATGTGTAAGTAATTAGTTATAAGCTTGTAATATGTTAGATGCAGTAACTATGTGAAAAATGAGTTTTAGTTCCCAAAAATACTGCCATTTATGATGAAGATTGATAATATAGAGTGAAAGAGGGGGAAACGCGGATAGATTTTTTATTAGTTTTTAAAATAAGGCTAAAGTATACTTTTGGTCCCTTATGTTTGCATCAAGTTTCAATTTAATCCTTTATGTTTGGAAAGTACACTTTTAGTCATTTTTTGTTAACACTGTTAGTTTAACTTAACGGAAAATGCTAACTTAACAATTTTAAATGATTATTTTATAATGAAATTGGAACAAAAATGATAAATTTTGAAAATATAAGAATATTTACACTCAAATATTTTTATATGAACACTTTTTCAGTATTTAATAATCATTTAAAATTGTTAAGTTAGCATTTTCAGTTAAGTTAAACTAACGGTGTTAACAAAAAAGGACTAAAAGTGTACTTTCCAAACATAAAGGACCAAATTGAAACTTGATGCGTACATAAGGGACCAAAAGTATACTTTAGCCTTAAAATAATTTTTCACATTCCGGCGTTTAGTACCGGAATGGTGGAATTTATTTATCTATATCTATATCTATACTATAACTAAAAACTCAAAGCAATCTATTTTTTTTAAACACTATTCACTTTACTGTTCTCAACACAACACTGTAGATTTACTCTATCTTCTCTCACACGAAAACTTCAAATCATGTCAAATAACGGGTTTTGATTCCAGGCTCATCCCTTCAACTTCTCATCACTTTCTCATCTCCAAGATTTGATCTGAGCCATTGATGGAAAAATGATCTTGACCATTGAATCTAATAAACCAATTAAATTACAAATCAGCCCCCAACCCACCATCTCCTCTTCCACCCAACCCTCCTTCCCCACATTCCCAACCCTTATGTCCGATGATGCAGTGAACACCACCATTCAAAAAAATTCTCCCATGATAATAACAACATTTCTTTCAACCCCACAAAGCTTTTACTAAGTTCCCAACTTTCCTCCCAAAGTTCCAAACTTTTCCTTCATCAACTCGGTCCCTTCACTTCCACATACCAAAATGCTTCCTTTTCTGGGTTTCACGTGTGGGTCACAGAAACGGCGGCGGAATATCGACGGCTATTCTGGCTCCGCCGCCACTACCAAGAAAGCACCCAAAACTCATCAAAGAAGCCACCTTTGTAGTATGTTTTGGTCTATGTGTGTAGTATGTTGTGGCTTGGGAAGACTTATGGAAAAGGGAAGGACGCTCCGAAAATTTGCGGCGGCGCCGCCATGGTCTCTGTCGACAACGGCGGCGAGGGCTGGGTTGGGGAAGTGGGGAAGGAGGGTTGGGGTAGGAGGATGAGGAGGATGTGAGTGTTGGGGGCTGATTTGTAAATTAATGGGTTTATTAGATTCAATGGTCAGGATCATTTTTCCATCAATGGCTCAGATCAAATCTTGGAGATGAGAAAGTGATGAGAAGTTGAAGGGATGAGCCTGGAATCAAAACCCGTCAAATAACACTGTTAAGGTGCACTGTAGAATGTAGAATGAACAGTTCATAAAAAAAATTTTGACTCCACATCGTTGCTTTGTGGACCCTCCACTCATCTCTCTCGCAGACCTCACATCTCTCTCTCTCTGTTTTGTTTTCTTTCTTTCTTTCCTTTTACTGTCGCCCTTCCCTCTCTTTGTCTCTCCCTCCTACAAGCAGATCGACAAAGAGACTTTCTTGCTATGGATTTCCATCTTCGTTATCTCTTTTTCTTCCTCTTCAAACATAATCATCAATTTCTGAAATCCAAGCTATGGAGCCATTCACCACCCTACTCGACTTTCTTGCCCTTGTCCTCACTAGATCTGATAGAGGAGATCGTGCGGTCTAGGCTTTGTAAGCCCTTGATTCCTTTTCTCTCTTCCCTCCCTCAGGTTTAATTTTTCGTACTTTCACTTTATTTTGTTTTTTCCTTTTCCTTTTTTGTTTTTTCTTTGTCTTCATTTTTCCCTCATTGTTTGTTGTTTAATGATTGCTGTTATGGCCATACCTTTGTAACCTGAATTGCGCTCTCCTAAGTATAATTTGTATTTTAGAATTTAAATCTTGAATTTTAGATGCTGCTGAAGTTTTCTGATGCTAATTCAATGGATGATCAAGTTAAACCACAAGCAACTTGTCTTCTATTTAAGGACTATTGCACATCCTGATTATTCAAAATGTGGGATTATATGTTGTACATCAAGATATGTGGTATGTAACAGAATCTGACAGATTTTATTGTGTATGAGTTATGATCTGGGTTTGAGAATTTTCTTCTTTTTGGCTACTGGATTCATTTGCATTGGCTGTTTTTTTATTATGTCCTTATCAAGAAGCTTTTTCACAAATTTTACTGTCCATATATTTTTGGCGAGGGAAGAGAAAACTTGACAAGGTCACTTCAAACACCAACAGTCAATTCTCAGGCAATTGTAGGCAATGTTCATCAGTACTTCAGGCAGTTGCTGATGTTGCAGCTTATATAAAAGCTGGTTTTTATGATATAAGTAAGATTGAATTCCAAATGCCATTAGTTTAATCTAAGATCCTATTTTTGTCTTGACCTTCCTATCAATTGATGCAGGAATTGGAGCGGGATTAGAGTGTATGCCTCGAGATTCTGTCACAAGGTCTGGCAAAATTAACCCAAAGGTGCATTTAAGATTTATTTTTGGAAGTTCATATTTTGTTTTTGGAAATGAAACATGATTTATGATGCTTTACCTCTGTTTTCTTTAACAGTTGGACACTTTTGAACAAGCTCGGGACTGTCTTCTTCCTATGGGAATCTCTTCGTCATTTCCATTTATTCTGTTAAAGTTGTAATGCTTACTCATAAATGTGGCTGTTTTGGAAGCTTTAGTGCATGTTTGTAGTCAAATTTGATGTGCCTAATGGGATCCTTATGTCCCTACTTGAGGAAAAAAACAAAGTAATAACACATGATTACTATTTTGAATAGCATCAAGAGTATGATAGGCGCTGCATCCTCTTCTTTTTGTCATTTTATTTCCTATTACTTTTAATTCTTCTGAATTTAAATGACTTCCCGTTTGTAATTGAAAGACTTAGCTGAAGGAAAATCAAATATAGTAGGGAATTTTCGTGTATTAATTCTTGCACTACTGTTATATGGTGCTAAATCCTATGAGATTAGTTTTATTATTTTCCAGCTGTTAAGAATTCTCTTCTAATCTGTGTTTAGTTAACTAATTCCTTCATCATCTTCTTCTAGCATTTACATTTAATCCTGACAACCTTCATGTGATTGAAAATCTGAATTTGTTAATTGTTAAGGTTGTATTTATGAAGTGGTCGAATCTGCTACTGCTTGCAGGAATTGTTTGGCTATTTCTTCTGTTTAGAGGACAGGGCTTTATTAGTCTGCAGAAAATGTGATGTGTCAATACATACAGCAAATTCCTATGTGTCCACTCATCAGAGGTTTCTGCTAGCTGGTATAAGAGTAGGACTTGAAGCTACTGAACCCGGTTCTTCCTCTTCTGCAAGATCACAATCCAAGGAGAAGATGTCAGATTCAAAATCTTCTTCTGCTTCTAGAAGGGAGGAGATGGAGGAAGAGGAGCTGGACAGTTTCCTCCTTCTAAGGTGTCTTATGGTTGTGGTTCAACTCCTACAAATATGTCAAATTGGCCCATTGATGATTTCTTTGGTTTAAATAAATTCAGTCAGAATTACAATTGCATGGACAATGAACCATCCAAGGTATGTTCATAGTTGTATAGGTGAAAAAGTTGCATGATGTTCTTCTTAATTAACACATTATATTTATTCATAATGAGTTTATTGATGATGTTCCTCTTAACATAATCTTGAAGTCCAGTGGAGAGGAAATGGATGATGAGCTTGACCTGGATATAAAGAGATTGATCCAAGGCCTTAATGATCCAAGTCATAGGTCTTTATAAACATGAGATAACAATATGATTTGAAAGTATTAATTTGTAAATTAGTGGGCCTTGATTAGGAAAATTGTGACATAGCTGGTCAAGGTTGAAGGTAGAGGAAATGTAATGAGTATTATGCACTTTTAATTTCTATATTTATAGGATTTGTGTTTCTATTATGATACAATTTTTCTTCAATCTCATTATCAGTTTTCACTTGCAAGTTCTTCCGTTGCACGAGAGTTCTACAGTGTTATCTACATTGTTTCTTTATAATTTTTTTAAATATTTATTCAAAATTTTTTGATATTTTTTTTTCATCAAAATTTTTTTTTGCAGTATTGCTACAGTATTATCTATATATAGTGTTTTTTTGTCAACTTTTTTTGTTTTTAGTTAAGGTTACACTATGATTATTGTGATTAGTGATAATTAATATTATCTCTACTATCTTAGCTAATTTTTTCATAAAATTAATTGTCCTATTTTGTAACTTTTTTCTTCAATTTCTTTATCAATATTTACTTGCAAATTCTTTCTTCCGTGCGTTGCACGGGGAGTAATTGCTCGTTTATTTTAAAAAATGAGTCTCCCATCCTACGTCGTTTATGTAAACGCCGAAATGGTGGAAATTTATTTTTGGCTTAAGTATGTTTTTGGTCCCTTAACTTTAGAGAAAGTCATGTTTTGGTCTCATAACTTTGAAAAGTGTGTTTTTGGTCCCTTAATTTTGGACAAAATCATCTTTTAGTCCTTTAAATTTGAAAAATGTGTTTTTAATCCTTTTAAATTCAGTTTAGGTATGCTTTTGGTCTCTTAAGTTTGCACAAAGTTATATTTTAGTCCCTTAATTTTGAAAGGAATGGGCTTAAAACATACTTTATCCTTGTTTGAAAGGACTAAAAGCATCACTTTGTCCAAAGTTAAGGGATAAAAAACACATTTTTCAAAGTTTAGGGACCAAAAACACATTCTCTCCAAAACTAAAGTACCAAAAATACATTTTTCAAAGTTAATGAACCAAAACATGACTTTTTCCAAAGTTAAGGGACCAAAAACATATCTTAGCCTTTATTTTTTTATTATTTTTAAAAGTGAGTCTTATCCCAAAACCTCTCTTATTAGGGTCCACCATGAACTTATTTATTTGTGTGTATTTGTTGTGATGAGCAATATGAGTGATGAGAACCGAATCAAAACCCTTAAAAAATTTAAGTAAGGGACAATTGTAAATTATAAGTTCACGTAACCTCATTACATGTAGCTCGAATTGTAATTTTGAGCATAGTATTATATAGAAGTGCACAAATGACGGACATGATCGGACCACCTATATGCTCTAGATCTTGTTCTAAAAAATTTCAAACCAACATTTTCAACCTGATACCCGGCCCGTTCCTATGTGGCCCGAGAGCAAGATCGAGTAGGACATGTCATCCGGGTCACATGACATGTCATGTTGGTCTTAAAACATTTAAATCCTAAAAAACAATTAATAAATAATGAAATAAATTAAAAAATAAAAGAAATTGACAAAAAAATAATGAAATATTTTTGTATAGTGATATACTCCCTCCGGTCCTAAATATAAGACCTAATTGACTTTTTTGGAAAATCCTTAAAAAGCAAAATAAATTAATTATAAATTGATGATTTACCTAATTTTTCCCTTAGACTAGTATATTTTACCTATAAACTAATGGATAACCTAATTTTTTGCCCAAGATTGAGTTTTTCAAAGCCAGAGGTCATTCTAGCTCTGACATTGTCAAGCTTATTTGTACTTGTCCTACCATCATGAGTAGAAGCTTGAGTATGCATCTCATTCCTTCCTATGATTTCCTTTCTGGGTTGTTTCAATCTGATGTGAAGCTTATTAGGTCTCTTCAGTATTGTTCTGCTATTCTTCTTGATCCTAAGGTGAATGTTGTGCCTAAAATAGAGTTATTGCGTGAGGCTGGTGTTCCTGAATCAAATATTATTAAGTACTTGCAGTTTTTTTCTAGAACATTGATTTTTGGTGTTGGTAAAGTTAAGAAAGCTGTGGATGAAGTGAAGCAACATGGTTTTGATCCTTTGAGTTATCAGTTTCTGGTTGCTGTTCATGTGTGCATAAGCTTGAAACAATCCACAAGGGCTAAAAAGTTTGATCTTTATAAGAAGTGGGGGTGGTCTGAAGATGAGATTTTTGGAGCATTTAGAAAGTTTCCTGTTTGTTTGACACTGTCTGAGAATCAGATTGATGCTAAATTGAGGTTTCTTGTTCATGAATTTGACTGTAATCCTTCTAGGATTAGTAAATATCCTAATGTTTTGGGGTGTAGTTTGGAAAAAAGGATTGTTCCTAGAACCTATGTCCTTAAAGTTCTGTTGTCCAAGGGTCTGCTGAAAAGTGATACTGTGTTTGTAAAATTTACACTTACTGAAAAGGATTTTTTAAGGAGGGTTATCATGTGTCATGGGCAAGAAGCTGATGAGTTATTGGAGTTGTATCGCAAAAAACTGGATCAAACAAGGTGAATGAGTGAAGAATGGAAAGGTTGTAAGGTATGTGTTTGGTCTAGTATGTCCTAATTGTACAAGTGTTTACTCACTAAAGTTCTTTTAGTGAGCATTTTGATCTCACTGACCTCAGGTTGATCTGGATTGTACGCATGTAATGTAAGGAAAGTGTTGCAGATTATGAACCGCCATCAAGTAGGCTCTGACATAAACTGTATTTTCCTTTATGTTATATTTAGGCATAGTTTAATGTTTTAGTTAACTGATTTAGTGGGATTGAATGGAGGGTAGTTCCCTGTTGTGAAATTTTAGCAACAAGAATTTTCTTCCCTCTATATTTCCTTGAACATTATAAATTCTGGTATGAAGCCTCATAAAATCCTTAACTAGCATACTGTTAATCGTGTTAACCTGCATGAATTAGCGACAAGATTGTTCAAGACTTGGTGAAAGTTACTTTTATGTATTGTTACTTCAGTTAAATGGATGAATTATTAAGTGCTTAATTGTAAACAAATGTCAGTTTACTGTGTTTCCATTGAACATGATTGTAAGATAGGGACATTATTTGTCATGTATGAAATGGAGGCAATTTTAAACTCACTGTTGATGACTTAGTTTGTACACAGCAGTCCGCAGGTTTAATCTATTTTCTATATTCTGCTCAGTTAGTGATTTAATGCATAGTGTACTTTGTACAAGTTATAAGAAGTTGAGAGAAAATTAGAGAGTATGTGAGAAATTAAATAAAGTTGCAGTTTGAATTCTCTTCAAGTGAAATGATCATAAGGTATCAAAGGCCTTGATGCCTATGATTATGTATGACTTCTTCCTGTTAATTGGAATTCACAGGTTGAATCCGTTTGTGATCTCAAGTCAAGTAGTTAGTGCCTACCCCATCAATTCAAAAAGAAATGATCATAAAATATCTACTATATGTGCACTTAGACGAGTTGATGTTCAAAAGCTGTAAATAAATGCTTCCATCTGATTTTTTTGTTATTTTCATCTCTTTTGATTAACCATATATCTAAAGATTTGGTTATTGATAGAGAACAATAGCAACATGTGATCCATATTGTTGACTTCACTAAGTGAGATCACTAAGTGAGACGAGGCGTTGTTGTTGTTGTTTACAAAAAGTCTTGGAAGTCTTGTGTATTGGTAACCCATCTTCTTTTAACCTCTCTTTCTCACAAAAATTTACATTTTCATAGGTTGTGTGATGTCAAAGTTCATAGAATTCATCATCTATAATTTTGAGCTTGGGGACACGTGATAACCATACATTTTAGGTTGCTCTTGTTAACTAGAATAATAGAAACTGGTTTCTTGCTTCTTTATAATGTAATTAGATGCAACCATTTTGATCTTGTACACTTGAAAATTTTGCATGATGTTGAATTGTTGATGATACCAAGGTGACAGTCCATAATGAAATACTTGAGTTAAAACCAATGTTTGCCACCACCTGAGTATTATTTGCTTGTGCGGTTTTCCTTTTCTCGGCATATATGTTTACTATTGTGAGTTTGTGACAAACAAGTTACTATTATCGAGAGAACTGTTTTGGGGATATTTGTATTAGAGTCGAGAGTATTTACTTTAAACTCAATGTACAAGGATTAACCGACTTAATTAATGTTTGTTCATTAATTTTTGTGTACCTCGTTTATCTATTAATTCTTACTTGATACACTGAGCAATTAATATAAGAAATTTCTATATTTATGTTGCGAATCACTTACATTTTCTTTTCAATTTTATTTTCTCTTGAATGGTATTGTGAATTCACTTTTTGTCTTAAAACTACATCAATTTGTGTTGGAAATCAACATATTTGTCTTGAAAATTCTCATGCTTATCTTGTAAATGACATGTGTTTCTCTTGGAAATACTTTCATGTTTGTTGGAACTTGGAAATAAGCATATTTGTTTTGAAAATTACCATATTAAACTTGCGAATGACATGTTTTCTTGTATATTTTTATATAAGTGCTTCAGAAAGTTTACTTTTATCTTGCAAATATTGACATTTGTGTTAGGAATTATTGTACTTGTATAGCAAATGAAGCATGTTTAAATCCAAAAGCAGAGATAATGAAGTCTTTTCACCTAGAAATTTTTGGGTCAAATGAAACATGAAGTCTTTTCATATGGTCAATGATGATATTATAAAAAAAGTTTTGGGAGCGATTTGACATTCAATGACCACCGAGGGGGCTAGGTGAAACTTTCCCATTTTTTTTTACAAATGACAATTAATTAAAAGCGAGATAAAAAGTACTCCCTCCATTCCTAAATATAAGATCACTTTAGTAAATTTGGAGAGATTAAAGAAGACATTTCAATGAATTAGGATTACATGAAATTTCCAAAATATCCCTCACCTAAGTTTTAAAAATATCACTTTCTTCAAACCACTATTTTTTGGGTGAAGGGAGTATAGGGGTAATTTGGGGAAAACTTGAGTCAAATTAGAAAGTGATCTTATATTTAGGAACATGTTCTCCTCCCTAAAGTGATCTTACACTCCCTCCGGTCCTAAATATAAGACTTAGTTTACTTTTTTGAAAAATCCTAAAAAAAAGCAAAATAAGTTAATTATAAATTGATTTACCTAATTTTTTCTCTTAGACTAGTTTATTTTACCTATAAGCTAATGGGTAATCTAAAAAGATATCGAATATGTCATGATTTAATAACCTATTTCGCAACCTTAATCTCTCCAAAAAAGTCAATTAAGTCTTATATTTAGGACCGGAGGTAGTATTTAGGAACGGAGGGAGTATATTACAACGATAAAATTTTAAATAGAAAAAAGAAGAAGGAGCATAAAAAGCAAGATGCTCCCTCATAAATTCACAAATGAGATCAACAATACTCCTTGTTTAAACAAATTGATAAAAACAAACTTGTTATAAATAAGAAGAAAATTATGAACATAAGAAGAAAGATGTAGAGAATATATGCAAAATTAGAAGATGGAGGAATAGAGCATTTCTCATTCACATATATTCTTGATACAAAATGTCTTGTACTTAACCTCTATTTATATGCCTTCACACATTAAAGCCTAGAGCTATGATTATAAGAATTAAAGAAGAACATGATGACTTATAATTATAAGAAAATTCCACAAGTCATTCATGGGGAGGTTATAGGAAAAGGAATTCTAAGAGTTGTGGAATCACATGGACATCCACTCATACAACAATATGTCAATATTCATAACAACATTAATGTTAAGACAATCACGAATGGAATTTTAATAAAAATGATCAGAGCAATAAAAAATAATTCAAAATTAAGGCGTTAATAAAAACATATTGGAGGGAATTATAATAGTGAATGTTTTGCTGGTCATGCCCCTTTCAAGTGACAAGATTGTTATTTACACTAATAGGGATGTAAAACAATATTAAGTAGATTTAAACATAAAAAAACCACTTTTCAAAAGGACCCACTTCAACTTTGACGCTAATTATTATAATTACTCCTTCTATTTTTTAAATATAAGGTCTCTTTATAAATTAATTTAGTGTTTCTCTAAATTATTTTCTATTGATGTTATTCAATAAATTATAAATTAATTAGTGTTTCTCCTTCTAAATTTACTAATTTTTTTCTCCAAACTAGTTTATTTGATTTATAAGCTAACATACGGTACAATAATATACAAAATATATTACTACCTCTATTCCTAAATATAAGATCATTTTCCCTAATTTGATTAGATTAAGGATCTTAGTTAAATTATTAGCACATGATATTACAAATTCGTCCAAATCATATACATTTATCTCCACTCTCCATCTCTTTTTTGTTTATTATTGATAAATATTGAGGTTAATTTGGGAAAAGTTGGGAAAATTAAAAAGAAATCTTATGTTTAGAAACAAATTGAAATGTGAGAGTGATCTTATATTTATATTTAGGAATGGAGGGAGTATGATTTAGTGCCTCATTTTGATTCATTAATTTCTCAAAAAAAAAAGTATCAAATCATTGTTAAACATTTCCATCACATACTTTTCAAAAGAACCCTTCAGTCGTTGGCCCAAAAAAAAAAAGGGAAGAACCCTTCAGTCCAAAACAAAGGGCTCACCCAACCCCCACGCTAGTTATAATTATCAATATCTTCACACTCAAATTAGCATGTGACTTAATCTTTACAGGGGGGCCACTTAATGATCTCTCAGGCAAACATGTGGGTACATTTTAAGATGTGCAATTGCAATCTTGAACAAAAAGATTGTGACAAATAAGTAAAGCTTCATTTGTCCAGACAAAAGCAAATGGAAAAGTCAAGGACAAAGAGCAAGACATACAGGAAAAGTGTTTTAAAGAATCATTTACATGATTCGCTTTACCAAACACATGATAGCCAATAAGGCAATAACAGTGATTAGATAAAGATAGCAAAAGACCAAGTATAATTTGTGGTGGTTATCGTTCTAGTCCTCAATCTTACTTTTTGGATCATGTTTAAACTTAATAGTATATAGTTTTGTTTAAGTGGACAAAATTGTTATGCAATGTCAGGTTATGAATTTTGGTTACCTTTTTTAGTAGAATTGCATTACTTATAGCAGTTCAATCAATAAATCATGTCATCAACCTCCCCTAACCAGTCAAAATCATAGTCTCAATTGAACTCACAGCTCTTACTGCTTATACCAGTATGTGATTATGGACAAAAAGAAACTGATGTTATCAAATATTTTCTTTAAAAAATTCACAAATGATAGATATCTCAACTTTAATAGTACCACAAGAGATTGAAGAGAAAGAATATATTAAAGGTGATAGGACTTTCCTCATTAGCAGAGGAGTATGGTTTCTAACTTCAAGTATGGGTTGGACCTTAATCCAAATAATATATCATCCCCTCATTTCACGAACATGATTGTAAGCTTGTTCCATGTATAAAGAGGGGGATCTCAAAAATGAAGTAACATTATGAAAATGAAATACTGAAAATGCAGAAATCACTCATAAACATGATGACTGCTACATCATTGCTTTTCTTAAGTGCAAGAGACACTTCAAAAATTCTAAACGCACTCACTTAAGAAAGTACAACACTTGTAATTCAGATAACCTCTGAACTGAAGGGCTAAAATGAAACCCATAGATCTCAATGACAATTGTGCATTTTCCATTCCCTTTATATTGCCACTTGAACTGATCATGCATATGACTCTATCAAGGGTTCTCTGAACTCTTCTCTAGATGCATCCTTGTAATAGAAGTACAACACTAATTGTACTATTCCCAATATGGTTCCTATCCCATTAGGTACCTACAAATTGAACCACATATGTGTATTGCTCACTTCAAGCTAAAATGTGAATTTGAGAAGAAAAACAAATGCAGTAGAGGTGGAAGAAGCTTACATAAACAAACACATCAAAATTGAGCCATCCATAAAGAAAGAAGGACACACTCATTAAGAAGGTTGACAGAGAAAGATAAAACGGCATGAACTCAACGCTTTTTGTCCGGATCACCAGTTTCTGTCAAACACATTGAGATTGGTAAATCAACCAATTCACAAAAGCAAAGAGATGCAGGATGTTTGCAGCATTCATATGATAGATTTCTAGGGGGGAAAAATGAACTTACAATTATGAACAAAGGAGAGGCAAACATTGAAATAAGAGAAGCAACACTCAAGAATCCCACAAACATTTGACGCATTGCATGGTCAGCTATTTGCAAGCTTCCAAATACTATGATTGCAAATAATCCCAACACAGCCAGCAGTAAACCAATCATTCTCACCTATCAAATTGAAGCTAAAGATTATACACAAGCTTAGAGATGACACAAGTTATTGTGCTACATGATTAAACTACCCAATCTTAATATATATATTTAACCAAAATGTCCTAAATGACTTCATAGACACACATATCAGAAATCTAACCTTTTTGTTTTTCTCTGCATATGTCACAAAGAGGATTAAGTACACAAACTGAAAGACTGCTCCAGCTGAGTTAACAGTGAGGACCATGAAATTATTGGGAGATACAAGAGGCGTGCCATACCACATGCAGATAAGGCAATTCAAGAGAGCATAAACATAAGGCAATCCTGAGAACATTTCTGTTGACCCATTTCTGATAATTCTTCTGAAAGTGGGTCTGAAAAAATTCAGCACAAAAGATGTGTCAATGAAAGGAGAAAAAAAGCAATTTCATCAGAGATCAACAAAAGTTTCATAAGCAAAAAAACTTACATGGGTGACACAAATAACCCAAAGGCAAATATGTTCCCTGAAAATGATCATCACAATAGTTGAAAATCAAGGAAGAAAAATGTTCAAAGATGAGTTTCATCAATCTCACTAGCTGACCAATAAGACACAGAATTTGTAAAGACTTAAAAGAAAAGTACCTGCGATTCCAGCTGCATCCTTGCAAACTGTGAGGATAGAATATGAAGCAGAAACAGACATTAATCTACTTAACACCAAAATCCACTGCAAATCAAACCAAGACCTCAATATATAGCATCAAATAATGTTTTTTTTTTACTCAGATGACCCCACAACCACCTGCAATAATTCCTTCCACAAACGTCTTCCCATTTATATACCTTTCAAATGATAAACAAACAAAAACACCCACGTTTGTAAATACTTAAATATTGAGATATTGGTGCCCCTTTGATATTTCCAAGCAAGATGACCAAGTAATAATATATAATAATAGTGTCCACTTATATGTGCTGTTGGGAAAAAGAAAGTGACCCAGAAGAAAGGACAATAACAATAGTGAGAGACTGAGACTTGTGTACTTGCTTGATTGATTTGAGCCACGAAAATTGTACAAAATTTGATGTTATGTATATTTATGTGAAGATTTTAGATTGAACTGGCAAGTTGAGAAAAGAGGCGTGTGAGAAAGTGGAGCCTACAATATATTACTATTATGAGCTGAGGTGTATGGATGAAGACAGTTCTGGAATATAGCATGTGTGGAAAATATAACGGCTCCTAGAAGGATAGAGACGATGACTTGATGATATTGATGACCCCATGGAGATGACTTGTTCATTGTGTTGTTAGTATTATCCTTTGCATGCTTCTTTTTATGCATTATCCTTTACATGCTTTTCGAATATTCTACTTCTACTTGCTTTTTGCAACTTTGTAAATACTTAGCTTTGACTGATGGTGAATTTCTACCTAGTTTTGTCCAAAATTGTACTGGCTCGTGTGCTAAACACATATTGTTGACTTTTGGTGCAAGTAGTTTTTTTTTTCTATGGAGTTGGTAATGGTAATAGTAAATTGATTTTTCATAAGATACTCATAATATATTATTAATATGATATGATTAAACAA
Source organism: Mimosa pudica (assembly GCA_029929735.1). Classification (NCBI taxonomy): domain Eukaryota; kingdom Viridiplantae; phylum Streptophyta; class Magnoliopsida; order Fabales; family Fabaceae; genus Mimosa; species Mimosa pudica. The sequence continues at coordinate 10,216,491 of JAKELP010000018.1, read as the reverse complement.
CACATTTATCCTATCTTCGGGGAATTCGCACTATAGTCTCTGGTAAGAGAAATTAATACTGGAAGGTCCCAACACATTCCAAAATAATTATCAAGTCCTAGGGGCCATTTCCTGCAGTTGTTTTCTTATCTTCAATGACCATTTTGCCCTCATTAAAGATGATTGTCATCTCACTGGTCCCTACAGGGGGACTATGCTTTCATCTTATGAGGGCAAAATGGTCATTGAAGATAAGCAAACAATTGCAGGAAAGGGCCCTGGGACTTGATAATTATTTTGGAATGTGTTGGGACCGTCCAATATTAATTTCCCTTATCAGGAACTACAGTGCAAATTCACCTTTATCTTCTTCAATCTACTATAGAAAAAAGCCAATTACATTTATCTTGTATTAAAGAATGCAGGAAGTCTAAGAGTGTGCTTGGATGGAGGGAAAATGAGAGAGGAAAATGGGGTGATGGGAAATATTTTCCCTTGCTTGGATGAGGAGAAAATGGGAGAGGAAAGAAAAGGGGAGAGGAAAAGTGGGTGTGCCACATGCCCATTTTCCTCCCAAGTTTTTTCTCCCAAAATGGAGAGATTATAGGAGAGAGAAAAGTTACACATTATTGTCCAATGATCATGCTACACTTCACCCACCCATTTTCATTCCTTTCTATTTTCTCTCATTCATCCAAGCATGACGAGGGATAATATTTTCTCTCCAGTTTTCTTTCATCTCTATTCTCTCTACTCCCATTTTCTTTCCTCTCCCATTTTCCCTCCATCCAAGCAGACCCTAAGGTTTTTGTATGTTAATGCTACCTACCATGCTAAATATATAAAACACGAAGTAGACTTTTTTTTTAGAGATTAAGATTATACCCCCTTTGTTCTTGAATATAAAAGATAGTTGACTTTTTTTTTGGAAACTTTTAAAAAAAACTAATTAAGTTACTTAAAAATTGATTTTCCTAATCTTTGTCATTAAACTAATTTATTTGACTTATTATAAGTTAACATATGAACTAATGATATACAAAATTTATTATGATTAAATAGTTCATTTCACTTCATTAATTTCTCTTATAAAAGTTATATAGCTCTTATATTTAGATGTAGAGGGAGTAGTTAATAAAAATCTTCAAAGTATTTATATTTATCAATTTTTAAAACTACTTTATCACACTTATAAACTAAACATATTATCTAATTATTTGCACAATATGTTATAATCAAGTGATTTAATATGTGTTCTTATAGGTCTTCAGAAAAAAAAAATCAACTTATTTTTTATGTTGACCAGAGGGAGTACATTAATCATCTTTCTACAGGTAATTTACCTTATTTGTAAATGTAAATCGATGTATTATTCAATTATGACCTAAGTTTTTTTGGAATTATAATATAACATATATTGAGTAAATCTTTGATGGGATTGAGATTTATGATATTGGTCGAAATATTATTTTGAGCAAATCTTCAATAGGATTTTATGGATAGATAAAGTTTACCACTTATTTTGTCAAAACTCCACGTATTTATTTCACTTTTGAAGAGTTTCCACGCAACTTCAAAACTTAACAAAAATTGAAGAGGGAAAGTCGCTGTTAACTACGTAAGTATCGATGTTAACTACTCAAGTATCGCTATTAAGTACCATTCGCAAGTATCGCTATTAACTACTTTAGAATATGTCATTCACTATTATTTTGGCACAAAGTCACAAATTTCATTTAGGACAAATTGGGGACTATCCCTTTTATTTGTCCAAGTTGGAATTGGAGACTCCATTTTGTCCAACTCAAATTCAAGTGTAATTTTTTTGTCATTTTCCCATAATTTATAATTTAGTCTGGATTAAATTATTCCAAATATAAAACCACTCAAATAATACTCAATTAAGTGTTGCCCAATATTGTGGAATTGTGGATAACTTGTACAAGTTATGATTAATCTTTTTTTATACAGAAAGTTATGATTAACCTAACCAAGCCTAACCTACTCTTGTCTAGAAAACTCACATAGAAACTTAAAAAGTAAGTAACAGTTGCCTAGCGCATTTATAAGCATTAGAAAATGAAGCATTTTTTATCAAAAAAAATGAAGCATTTTAGCATCAAGATATATCCACTGTTAATATATCATTATAACAATATATCATTATAACGAAACGTTTGACAATGAAAGTAATTTATTAGAACAGGGGTACCATTGTTTTATAATACAATGATTATTAAATACTATAAGTAACATTGTGTTAAAGAATAAAGTAACAGTGTTTAATTAATAGATTTACCGTTAATTTGGAAATTAATAAGACAATAATAAAATTTTCAATGTGGAATCACTTTAAATTTAGGGAAACAACACCCATATTTATAAACACTCGTGATATAAAATTTTAGGTAAATTTAGGGAAACAACACCCATATTTATAAACACTCTTGATATAAAATTTTAGGAAAAGTGTTTTATTCACCCACGATCTAAGGCGCATAACCCCTAACTTATTATTCATTGGAATATGTCCTTATGAGTTAAAAACCAAAATTTCTTTTCTTGTCCACAGATAAACTTCATCTTGCTGTGGAGGTTTTGGATCAACTTATTTTAAATTGGTTGTTGTGGTAGATATATGATTGAAGAATTTTGTCTTCATTTTTTTTTTCAGAGAAGAATTTTGTCTAATAAAGCATAAAAAAGACTTTTTTCAAGCCAACTCGACTGCATTATGCAGAATCAGCAAGCCCACTGGACAAAAACCATTCTTGTATCGCATAATCATTTCAAGTTAGTCAATAATGAATGATATATTTCGGATGAGGAAAAATAATTGAAATGAAAGTAAAATCCTATCACTAATATTTCGATAATTAAATTTCTTAAAAAAACGAATTCAAACCATTGGCATTTTTATCCATTCTCTTCAATTAAAGATATCATAATCAAGCTAAACAATTCCATCATCTGTATCAGAACTGGACTCAGAATCATCCTCCATTTGCAACTCAAAAGGTCTCAACCTGTTTGTATTGGCTTCCAATGGGGGTAGTCCATCATCATCATCATCATCATCATCCCCATCACTAGAGTCCCTTTTAATCTCGGGCTGCGAAGTGTTCCCAAGCAATTTTTCATTTGAATCATCTGAAGCCCCAGATTTGAAAATTGCAGGCCTAGAGGAAACAATGATAGTAAGAGTGAGTACATGATCAATAGGAGGAAAATAGTTGACAATAAAAGTTAAAATAAAACTTATAAGAAAGGAAACTAGGGTAGATACAACTAATCCATGAAGGTAAAACTAAAAATGTTTTTATACCCAAACGATAAAAAAACAACAAGCATACCACTGTGGAGATTTCTGAAGCGCCCGAACTTGTTCATGGTAAAGAACTTGGGTGACAATACATGCAACCTTGCTACCTGATTCAAGAGCTTTTTCCTTTCCACTTTCATCGACAACAACATAATTCCCTGCACATAGATAAAGGAATTCAAAATCAGTTTCCACATTAGTTTTGTGATTTCCTGATCTCAAAATCAGTTTCATCAGTAGATGAATTGGTGTTGTCTAAATGCAGATGATTAGGTTGTTGCATATTGAATTCTCAGTAAAAATCATGGAAATAGCTCACTAATCTATGTTTCAACTTTCAATAGTAATGAAACAAACTACCATGTTGGTCCTTAAAATACACCACCATAATTTACTTCCTGCCAGCCAAATCAGGCCATAGTCCCAACTCAGGTCACAACAACTACAATGATGTGTTCATCAAATTATCAGAACGAAATTGTTGGCAGTGAACCTTTCAAGAACTACATTGCTGACATGAGTAACTTCCAAGGACCAATAACGTAATTTCGTCAATAACAATCAAATGAAAGAGGCAAAGCATGAATAAAAAACTATTATTAGTGAGATGCTGACCAACTCATGAGAGAAATATACAGGCAGTAATTGCTCCCATGGTTCGTTTGAGCATTACAAGGGATTTGATTGAAGATGTTCAGAAAATAATATCAACCACATAAAAGAACAGAGTCTTCCGAGACAAAAACACAATGCAACTATCACAGCATTTTCTTATAGACAAGCAGCTTTTTCCTTAAACCAGAAACAATTGAATCGAATTGAATCATAACGAACCTCGTTTTATCCACATGCTCTTCTGGAATTTTGCTGGAAATAGAGCTAGTAAACTCTCACCACGTGGATCCATTACCTAATGAAACATACAGAAAATATGAAATCACTAACGTGAACTATTATATGTATTTGAAACACATTCACCTGTAAAGACAGTTAAGCATCTGGACTATTTGTGCATGAGCAGAGTTGGTAACTCTCAACTCATCACTATTCCAACTTTATAAATAATCATATTGTGCAAGTTCAATCTTATTTTCTTATCATTTCAATTTCCATTTCTCAGATAATCATGAGAAATTTTTCAATTCATACAAAGATAATGCATTCTACCATTTGAATTTCCATATGTGGTTTCCCCATTGATCAGAGCATGTTCTCAAGTCTCAACAAGCACCAGACATTGATAGAAACAATCTCCATTGTAATTCTCAGTTACTCAAGTCAAGAACCAATATCCCATAATGAAAAAACAAAATTTTTACCCATAAAATAAGCATGCCTTAAGTATTTTCTCATAAGTTTCTTCATCAGTCATAACTAGAACAAAAAACAAAGCAAAATAGCAAATATACACACTGCATAGACTATTAACTCCCGTAAGAACCTTCCATAAAACTAAACACTCATGACACATATCTTTCAGCTCAATAACCATAAAAGCAAAAAAAAAAAAATCCAAAATTGTTATAACTGTTGTACAGGTAAGACAGAGCAAAAACACTCTTTTCAATTTTTTTGTGTTACTTTTTTTTATCAGCATTTCAATTTGTTACTTAATATAAAAAACTTTCTGATTTTTCCAAACGTTTTCCCAAATAAACGCTAATAATGTTTATTTATAACAAACAAATTAGAGTAAATTTGTAATATCACGTGATAATAACTAATTTAACTATCATTCTTAATCTAATCAAATTAGGAAAGTGATATTGGGATGCAGTGAGAGATTAAAGATAAAAGAAATTAGAAGTAGATGAAAATAAAAGTGAATACCTGAATGAGATTAGAACCACGAAGAGAGAGGACCTTCATGATAGAGTGTCCATCTTGAAGAGCCACGTGTACTTCTTCCTTCGCACGCAACAAATTCTTTCTTCCTCCGCCCATAAAAAAAAACCCTAATTTATCTCTTTTCCCAAATTTGTAAACAAGGCTAAAATCTGAACAGCTGTGACCAATAGCTTCTCTCGGAGATGATGCGACCGGAGACGACGGCGCCTCTGAGGTCGGCCAAGACGACGGCGGAGAGGGAGAGGGAGAGAGTAAGACGGATTAGGTATATGTATGTGATACGTTTTTATTCTTTTTAATTAAAACTATTATATTGTATTGATTAAAATTTTTATTTACATATACTTATAGTAGGGAAAATTAATTTGAGGTCCCCACAAGGGAGTTAATACTAGAAAAGTCCCAAAAGTTGAAAATATTAATGTAGGGTCCCAAGGGACCTCACATTAATATATTTGAAAAGTGAAAAGACAATTTTGCCCCTAGCCTTAATAAAAAATGGGAAAAACTTACATCAAGTTCCTTTCTCTCTAGGTTCTCAAGTTCTTTTAATATAGGAGTGACACGTGTCCTTTTATAACAATCATCCATTCAATCTAACGGCCAATAATTGGAGAAATGAAGAATCTGGATGGAGGAACTTGACCTAAGTAAGGTACATAAAAAATTACCCCACCCCCACCCCCTCCTCCTCCCTCACCCGCCCCCCACCCCCACCCTCCTCCCTCCTCGCCCCCTCACACTCTTTATCACTTCCCACCACCTGCCATCACCATCATCCACAACCCACAACTCAAAATCAAAACTTTACCCCAAAACCAATATCAAATCCATCAAAAAACCTTATTACAATTAAATTTTAAACAGAACCGTGAACACAGAAATGATTCATGAACAAGACGAGACAAATACAAAAGAACAGCTTTAGTAGCTGCAGGAGGCACGAGCAATACATATAACCCACATGAACAAAACGATGATGAATAATAATAATAGAATGGATGGTGATTGGATAGGAATAGGGATGGGAATAGGAATAATAATAATAGAATGGATGGTGATTGGATAGGAATAGGGATGGGAATAGGCCAGGTCAGGCCAGGCTACACCCATAATAGGCCTGGCCTGGGTTGTCAAAATATTGTTTAGGCCTGGCCTGTGGCCTTTTATAATAATTTTTTCAGGCCTGGGCCTGTTAAGGCCTAGCCTGAAAATTAAACAGGCCTAACAGGCCGGAACTAAGAGAGAGAAAAAAAGCCAGAAACAGGAACATGCATGTAAACATTCTAAAACCATCAACATATACCAAGACATCAACAAACCCTCAGCTACCAAATTTTTATATCACTAATTCAAATCAAATCAATCTCCCTTAAAAAATCCATTCATTTCCATATTACTACTTAATTTCATTACATTTTTTCTCAGCATCCCAAGAAAAAAGAGGAATGGGAAGAAATAAAAAAAAACTCTAGAAAAGGATACAGGAATGAGATGGAACAAAATTTTCACCTTGCTTCAGCTTAAAACAAGAATATCCGAAAAGATTTTCGACTTTGTCTTCTTCATCTTTGCAAAACTTTGTCTTCTTCACCTTCTAAAATCTTCAGCTCAAAACTCTTCATCTTCGTCTTCTTCAATGGTGGCGGACTGACGAACTCGTGAGGGACTAATAGGGACGAACTCGTGAGGGACTAATAGGGACGAACTCGTGAGGGACTGACCATGAAGAAAGATGGAGAAGAAGAAAGATGGAGGTTGGTTCAGAGGTGAGAGACTTTTTCTATCAATGGGGGGAGGGGTGAGAGACTCGGCCACACACAAAATGAGAAACATTTTTTTTTATTTGATGGTTGACTGATTGGTTTATTTTGACTGGTAGATGAGGTAGTTGAGAGACTCAAGAATCAAAACACACCAATGAGAGTGACAGTGAGAAAGCACTTGTGCACTGTTTGGCTTAATATTGGGCTACTCTTAACAGGTCGGCCTGTTGGATTAACAGGCTTTTTTCCATAGCCTGAGCCTGGCCTGTTAATTAAAACAGGCCTAAAAAAAGGCCTGAGCCTAAGCCTGGCCTGATTTTAACCAGGCCAGACCAGGCCTTAGCAGGCCAGGCTGCAGGCCTTAACAGGCCGGTCTGGCCTATTCCCATCCCTAGATAGGAATGAAATATACCTGGCCGTATGTGAAATAGGTAGATGGGAACGTACAATATGAAATACGTAGATACGATGGAGAAGGAGAACGAGTGGGGGTGGGGGGCGTGGAGGGAGGAGGGAGGGGGTGGGGGGCGATGAGGGCGGGTGAGGGAGGAGGGTGGGGGGGCGGGTGAGGGAGGAAGAGGGGGTGGGGGTAATTTTTTATTAAGGCTAGGGGCAAAATTGTCTTTTCACTTTTCAAATATATTAATGTGAGGTCCCTTGGGACCCTACATTAATATTTTCAACTTTTGGGACTTTTCTAGTATTAACTCCCTTGTGGGGGACCTCAAATTAATTTTCCCTACTTCGGTACTAAATATAAGACGACTTTTTTTTTTAGAGATTAAGGTTACAAAATAGTTTATTAAATCATGATATAGTTGATATCTTTTTAGAAGCAAAAAACTTACGTCCAGTATAACCAGGGCACCTATAATTAAATGACACGTGGACCTACCCTTTCTCTCTCTCTTTCTCTCTCTCCTTCCTCATCCACATTCTTCGCCTCATCTTCTCCTTCTCATCTTCAAGACCCATTGGCTCCATCTCCTCTGTTCTTGTGCTCGACGGCCAGTCCTGTGACTCAGCCGTCTCCGGTCGTTTCAGTCGACGCTGGCGAAGGAAAGTTGGCCGTGAAAGGAAGAGAGGGGGAGGAGAGAGAGGGAGAAAGGGCGAAGGTGATGGGATGAAGTGGGAAGGGAGCATGGCAAGGAAGACAACGCCGATCATGGTGGGGCTTAAGCGCGGAGTTGTTGGTCAGCATTGGTTGAAGACGGTGGCAAGTGGAAGTGTGGTGGCTATGGAGATGTGATGGTTGAGGGAGATTGAAGAAGTAGATGGGGATTGATGCTACCAAAATTTTGATAAAAATTCCGCAAGTGTATGGATCGTATTTTAGTAAAGTGGTAAATCAAGGTCGATCCCACAGAGACTCAGACAATTAATAACTAGGCATTAGATCTCCTATTTTCATTCAAGTTGAGTAAACAAGAAAATTTGATTTTAATTACCTAATAGCTAATAAAATAAATAAAACAAAATATTCACACAAAAGAAATTCACGAGTCAAAAGAACAACCTAGAGCCACTAATCCTTTATCTGCTTCTTAGATTTTATTCCCCACTAAATTAATTATGAATTAATCCAACTAGCTAATCTAGAGTACTAGTGTCTATAAATGCCTTTCGGTTTCCACCTATATCCTTGCCTAGCTTAATTACACAATGTCTTGCACTAATTTACTAAGCCAATTAATACCGGTACCGCTCTAATGTGACTATGTAGGGCTTCTAGGTATATGTCTATCCTAGTCGCAAATCAGATAAAAATCCAATCCTACACTATTTAATCCCATGGTCTATTTAAAATTCCCTCTTTCAAGTCCAATTCTAAATTCCCTAAACATGTCTAATGGTGATCAAGCACTAAACAAGTTAACCAATAATAGCAAGATTAAATAAACTAAATCAAATTAACCATGACTAAATAGTGGGAAATAAAATACTAAGTTACAAACAAGTTCATAGTACTCTAGGTTGTAAAAGAAATTAGCCACACATAGGGTTCAACATAAGAATTGGGTGAAAATCCAAAAACATACTACAAGTTCATAAAGGAGTAAGAATTGGACAAGATTGAGGAGCTGCTTCCTTCCTTTTGTGTGTTGATGTCAATGCATATGTGTGTGTGCCTTTGTAGTACGTCTCTGGTGCCTCCTTCTTTTCCTTGCGTCAATAACGTGTGATTTGCTTCCTCTCGTCTTCAATTTCTTCGTGAATCTCGTGTAGGCTATAGGAATTGGAAGAATTATGACCAAGCCCCTTCTTCTCCTCAATTGCATGTGTATATTTATAAAAAAATAGCCCAACACCATATTGCCTTTGCCTTGCATGTTAAGTTTCTTTTCTTTCCTTTTCTTGCACATAATCAAATCATCTCCTTCTCTTTATTTCTTTTTTTATTAAATCTGCATTCATGAAGAGAAGGAAATAGGAAATAATCACAATAACTCAATCACATAATCTCATTAATAGGAAACTTCCCATTAAAATATTTCTTTTATTATTTCAAGTTTCCTATTTCAATTCCCAAATGATATATTTCCAATTCACATCAAAATCTCTTAATTACTTAATTAATGACTCCCCAAATACAACCAAATATTTCCTAAAAAACACTAAATATGGGGAGTCATCACACCCCCACACTTGCATTAAATCTTGTCCTCAAGATTTCAAATTGTTAACACATTAGCACAAAAATGAAATCAAGTTTTATCATCACAAAGTTGGAATCAATTCGAACTCTCAACAATTAAATCCTCTTAGAAATCTCTCTCACCATCCCCAAATGCAAGCAATAAGGCAATCAATTTGATAGAGATAAATCACAAAAGCATGTCCCTCACCGGTCAAGTGTTTGCACTCTACTCTCAAAGTATATAGGGGTTGTGTTTCACTCAATTCCATCTATGTAATTCAGCTACCATAGGCTTGTTTATCATCTCGATATCCACTCTTATATCTCAATGCACACACAAATCAAAAGGACTTTTAAGGGTCGTAATGAAAAAGGTAGGATAATGAAATGAAAATGAGATGGAGGTATATTTGAAAAGTGCTAAACCATTTCAATTATAGTAAGGAATGAAGGAATCACATAACTTAACAAGCACATAGGGGTTGACTCTTTTGAACTCCACAATTCGTCAATTCTTTTAATTTTCATCTTCTTCTTCCTTTTCTTTTCTTTTTTTTTTCACACTTTGTGTGTTTTTTTTTCTTTTCCTTTTTCACCTTCATTTTTTTTCACCTTTATTCTATTTTTTTTCACTTTTATTTCTTTTTTTTTTCTCCTTTCTTCAACACTTATATTTCCCCTTTTCCTTCACCCCTTTCCATATGAATATAGTATAGCACTTTCCAAAGCGTAAATGGAAGAAATAGATAAGAGATGAAAAATTGCATCAAAAGAATTCAAGGGCTTAAATATGCAATCTTTCTTTTTAAAAGAGAAGTAGGCTCAAAGGGGTTAAGCAATGGAAATAATGTAAAAAGGATGGCTATTTGGCTAAACTGGCTATGAAACGAAGGCCTTAATCATTTTTGTGCATGCAAGAGATTTGAGCGTCAAAAGAGATTCAAGATAAGTTCTAGAGGGGAAATTACAATAGATGTACTCACTCATGAAAGAATAAAATTAAGGCTCAAATTCCTCACAGGGCTTTTTGACATACTAGAGTAATTTATATAAATCAAATAGTTTGCCTTTTCACTTACATTCAAAGAAGATGAGATCAAAGTCTAATCAAATCCAATTGTTTCAAGTCCAAATGAAATGCGTGGCTGTCACCCAAGAGGGGGGGGGGGGTGAATTGGGTGACAGAATAAAACTTATAAAAATTCTCCCTTTTATAACTTTACTCCTTGTGCTTGATGAGAGTGACGATGTATTACCCCAAGCACAAGTGTGTATCTAGTGGTGTGGTGATTGATGTGTAGATTAAAACAACCAGAATGAGCACACACGAGTTTATCCTGGTTCGGTCACTTCCAGACCTACATCCAGTCCCCAGGCTCCACCTGAGATTTTCATTCCACTCAACCTCTTGTTTCAACCAGGCACAAGAAAGCCTTTACACTATAGGTTTTACGAACACGGGTTCACCTAACAACCCACAGGTTTTGCAACGGGCTCACCTGCAAACCTTACAACCACAGGTTTTACAACGGGATCACCTGCAACCTTACAACCACAAGTTTTGCGGGCTAACTTGCAACCTATGGAGATTTAGAAAACCTCTAAATGCTCCCCCTCACTTTTGTAAGATAATAATTTTGTTCGTCAAGCTCAAGCTTTAGAATAGCCTCTATCAATTAGAGGATTTGATAATATGTTCACTCAATGAACTGATTGTGATAAACACTTAAGTACAAATGATTCTCTCTAAGAATAGATGATGTTACTCACTTAAGTACAAATGAATTACTCTCTAATAATGTTACAAATCTAGATCTGAGAGTAGAAGATGAGAGGAATGTAGAATATAGTTTCTCAGATAATATGCTTTGTTCGTCCAACCTCTCTTATGAATGTAGATGTTCCTTTTATACTCGGCCTCAACATTCAGGCTTGGGGCGGCAGATAGGATATGTCCGTTTGAATATAGCCGTTAATCCCATGTTACCGTTGAGAGGTACATCTTCATTAATGCTTAGCAGGGTTGACTTGCTTTATCTCTGAAAAGCAACTCTGACAACTCTGCTCTGATAAAAGCATTCTGACTTCTGAGTGTGTGACGTTGGCTCTTGTACTCTTGCTGACGGATGATCATCGTTCATCCGGAAGTGGCAATCTTGCTCTGCAAGTGTTAGTCTATGAATCTCAGTGCCAAGAGTATTTTCATCCGGAAGCTCATCTCCATCCGGAAGTACAACTAAGTTCTGCACACAGTTGTTAGTCCCACCAGAGTAATATATATAATCAAGTGTAGTAGTAAGAACTATACATGCTGTGGGAGGCTTGTCTGCTATGGGAAGCAATCTTACTAAGACTATGTTCTGACTTAGTGTATTGTCTACTGACGCTAGAGGATGTCTAATCCAATAGTCAGCGTGAGTCTCGTTATGTTACTCTAACTCTTAAGTCTTCCCAAGTGACTTGGTGTGTCATTTTCTTAAGCTATGGGATGTGTAGTATAACAACACTTAATCACATGCAGTGGGAGTTCATTTAGTCTAAGGAGCCTTTCTTGCATCCGGAAGCACTTCCACATCCGGAAGCACTACTACTGGATGAAGGGTTATATTCACTTTTACTCACTTTTACTCACTCTCGCTTAGTGTCCTTCAATCCAACAGCCAGCGCTAGTCACTAAGCAATCGGAAGCAATTCTACTAGACGTGGCTTATGTTCACTGACACTCAGTGTTACCTATTCCAACAGCCAGCGCTAGTCTAAATATAACAGGAAGCAAAATCACTTCCGGTTGAATCCTAGCTTAGTCTTGAGGTTTTGTATATCTAGTGCTTATGGACTAAGTTATTTCCCTAGTGAATTACTTGCTCTCGCTGGGGGATGAGTCATTCATCCGCGAGCGCTAGTCCTAGTCTATCCGGAAGTAAATCTACATCTGATTGCACTCTTACTTGGGATTCTTATATTAACCTAATGCCTAAGTGCTTGATTCATTCTTTCATACTTTAGTCTTCATCAAAACTTAAGATTCTAACATTCTCCCCCTTTTTGATGATGACAAACTATATGTATCGATTAAGTTCATATGAAAGAGTAAAAAGCAATAATTAAGTAAGGCATAAATAACTTAGACAAATATCATTGATAAACAAAGATTACACGTTAGTGTTACACAGATAGATAAAATATACAAGTAATCAAAACTGTGCAAGTAGAGCTATGCATGAAAACTATGAAGAAAAAAATTATCTTAGTAAGCAAATTTACAAAGTGCGTAATAACAACACAAGGATGAAATGCTATGTTATGATAGATGCATGAGTGTATGGGGGTTAAGGCTTGCGCTTGTTATTTTTCCCTCTCTGATTCTTTTGATACTCTTCTTCCACTCTAGCCCATGCTTCGTCCATTTCCTGCTGATCAATCTGAGCAAGGATCTCTTGGAGTTCTCTAGCCTCTTTTTCTTTTCTAATCCTTTCTAGCTCCAAGGACTCCACAATTGCTCTTCTCAGATCATCGGCCTCACTTAGCCCAGAAGAGGAAGAACCAAGTGATGTCTCGTTGATGGGGATGACACCATGAGGAAGATGAATGTTGGAGATCTTTACATTCCAGACCGGAAAGTCAGGGTCCTGGGCCAAGCTTGCCTTGCCTTTCCCTTTCGCTTTCTCTTTAGCCAAAGCATTAGCCCTATCAGCATCCAGAACTGTGAATTGCTCAAAGGTGAGTTTGTTGTTTCCATTAAACCTCTCAAGTTCCTCAGGGGTGAGATCTTCCACCTCAAGCTTTACCACTACTTCTGGTGGGATATCATCCATCACTTTCTGAGCTTGTTCTCTGACGGAGGACTGAAACGTTGACGCTTGATTCTCAGGCTCTTCCTCACTGTCTGCAGGCTCAGAGATGTCTGTCCCCTTTTTGACAGCACGCTTCACTCTTGTTTTGCTGAATTTAACCACTGGAGAGGCAGGAGTAGAAGTTGGCGCTGAAGGAGGAATAGGAACAGCTCTCACTCTCACAAGTGGCTCAGACCTTGTGTAACCATATTTTAGCATAATCTCCTCAAGTACAGTGAGTGCAGGTGCAGAGGGAGAAGGCTCAGAAGAAGGAACCTCAGGCTCAGGTTCAGGCTCAGGCTGTGGGAGTTCACCAGGTTGCTCAACCAACACCATTGCCAGTTCTGACCTTTGCTCATCTGATCGCTGCTGTTGCATGAATCGGATGGCTTCCCCACGAATCAGACTCTCAGCATCCCCCAGTCTCTGAGATTCCATGGCACGGCGGAGGGCAGCCGTGATGTCTTCATCAAGCCAGAGGGATGGCTGGCTGAGGACATCCCTTGTGTCCATGGTCTGGCGAAGGGCGGACATCACATTTCTCCCCCTTTTGTCATCATCAACAAGGGCGAGTGCCAGGGATGGAGTGGATGAAGAGGGGGGTGGAGGTTCAGGACCAAATCTCTTTGGGGGTGAAGGTTCTGGGGAAGATGTAGGTAAGGTAGTTTCTGGGGATTCGGGAGGGTTGGGGAACCAAGTGGGATCTACGAATAGACCTTCAAAAGGATATGTGGAGGAATATTCAGTGAAGGCAGTGGAAGAGGTTGGGGTAAAAGGTAAGTGATCCTCAGAGATTCGCTGAAGGCGGGGGTAATCTCTCAGATATATGTGGCTGAGGGGGTGAATGGCAGTTTGGAAGCCAAGGTGTTCAGCCAATAGGTTGGGGTTGGTAGGGTTAGGATGGGATGGTCCGGCAGAGAGGTTGAGTGGTGAGCGAGTAGGGGCGTTGGGTGGTGTGCGAGTGGGGGAGTTAAGAGGTGATTGGCGAGGAGATTGTTGGGGTGAGTTTTGGGGTTGCTGGTCATGGTTGGGTGAAGGTTGGAATTGTTGGTCATTGTTTGGTGATGGTGGAGGTTGATGGTCATTTTGTGGAGGTGGCTGTGGTTGTTGAGTGTTGGGAGGAGGAGGAGGGAGTTGAGGGTGATTAGAAGGAGGAGGAGGAGGTGGGTTTTGAGGAGGAGGTGGTGGTAAGTTACCTTGTTGGGGTTGAGGAATCTGGAGGTGTTGGAGGATAAGGTCTAGCTTGGCATCCACTCTAGCAAGTTGAGTCTCAACCTGACCTACTCTGTCCTCAAGTCTTTGGATGCGCTCCCCTTACTGCTGAGAGGAGCCACCAGGGAGTCAGTCAGCCTAAACAGGATTTCCTCCTTTACTTCCTCAGCAAAGGCTTTGACTGTAGCTGGTACCCTCGCAACTCTGCTTGGGCCAGGATGGGAGTCAGCCTCTTGATCCCCTACACCAGATGTAGAAGGGGCTGAAGTCTGAGAGGCACTGCCTGCCTGTGATCCTGAGCGAGTGGGCTTAGCAGGCTTCAGGTACTTGATGTCCATCTTCCCTATGTTAGTTGCCCCCACAGAAGCACACTTGATATTCTCTTCCTCCACGTCAGATGTGGCCTTGATCAGTTTCTTCTCAAGGAGGAAGGCAAGAATGGTGGGATAGGGAAGATATCCAGCCTTATGGTTGACTATCCATCTGTGAAGTTCAAGGCTGATCAGCTGCCCGGGGTTGATTGGCTGATGGGTGAGAAGTCTGGGAAACCACGGGTTGTCCAGCAGAGTGAACTCGTTGAAGTTCCCTCCCTTGTGTGTCATCATGCGGGAGTAAACATAGTACAAGAGTCTGTTGGAGTCAGACATCTTGGACACCTTCTTCCCTTGGGTGTCATAAATCTTCCCGAGTTCCTCCGTGCTGTATTTGAGTGACTCAGGGTACAGCCACTCAGTCATTCCCTCTTCTGTGATCCCCATTAAGTCATTTAAGTCCCTCCAGGTGAAACTGAAGGTTCTCCCCCTGACTGTGGCAGTGAAGGTGAGTCTGCGGATCTGCTCCTTCCCATCCACCTTCTTGTACTTGACTTTCTCAGAGAGGGACTCACAAAATACTCGCAGGACATTGATGTTGTAGTCCTGCTTGATCCCCAGCCAGGGCATGTATTTTTCCAGATACGGGCGCAGATGAGGGAACCCTAGGTCATCAATCTTGGCCAGATCGATGAACAACCCATTGTTGAAGTAGGGCTTTATCGTTTCAAACTTGGAGGAGACAGCCTCCAAAGGCCCATCTCGATAGACCAGAGGGTCATCTTTCTCAACCCTCTGTCTTTTGGAAGAGGGCTCCTCGATGAATTGAACCTTCTTCTTCTTCCCTTTCCTCTTGGCCTGTGCCTGTTCATGCCCAGTTTCTTCTGGCTGTTCTCCCACTCTCCCAGAATGTTCAGGCTGGTCCTGGACTTGTTCATTCTGCCCTTGTGGTTGTCCAGTCTGTTCTTGGTGTTCATGGCGTTCTTCATGGTGTTCATGGGTTTGCCCAGATTTTCCAGAATGTGAGTGCCCAGATTTGCCAGATTTGGATTTCGACTTCTTGGATGAAGTGGCTTTCTTTGTGTTTGGGTTTGTTTCATGTGAGCCGGCCATTGTTGTGAGGGTTTAAGGTTTGTTTATGGTGAAATGCGAAGAAGAAGATGAAGAACAAGATGAAGAAATGGATGAATGTATGCAGAGAATATGTGGGTGAGTAAATTTGTGCAAGTAAAAAGTGAAAGTGAAAATGACACCCTATTTATATGCAAAGTTACTAAGGGTAAAATGGGCATGACTCTTCAGATGAAAACGCATGTTTGCACATTGGGTAACGTAAACATTTTAATTGAAACGGCGCACCTTATGACATGTGTCGCTTCATCTTGTCAGAGAAGGCACAACTTCTCATGGAGGGAGATGAAGTGTTTTCTGAAGTGACGTCTCCCTTGGTCTGGCACTGGCGCTCTCTTGGTTTCAACATCCAGTGTCAGCGAGTGATCATCCGGAAGTGGTTTTGCTTCCGGTTGCAACATCTTAAGATTTAACATTGAGAACCTGCAAAAACACGTATTGGCACTCCGATGCCTAAGTTAGTATTGTTGTAGGTTTTAAACAATCAAGTATAGATGTTTTCTGAAGATTTAAACTTCATTTTAACATTCCCAAATTTCTCCTTATAAGACTAAGTTGATCAACCCTCAGTGGTTGTTTGGTAGCTATGTCTGTAGTTGGGAAACCATTCTTGCACATGCTTCCGGAAGTGTATCCGCTTCTGGATGTGAGGGTCTTTGGATTTAGCATTGATAGCTCTTATCTTCCATACTAGGGGACCTTTCCACTAGGAGATCTGCAGGTGCTAGCGGAAGCACATGCGCTTCCGGATGGTCAGTGGAAAACTTAAGATTTAGCCTTAGTATACAAGCTGAGGACATTCCAAGTGACAAACTTATGTTAATCAGCTCAGTATAATAATCTCAAGAAAATGTGCTTGCTTGTTGGTTTTGCAAAGTAGGAGTATTAATAATGTGAAAACAGTCTTTGAAATGTAGTTCACAATTTCTCAGTTTCACTATCAAGTCATGAACTCCATTCATACTCTTTTGGATAAATATCAAGTGATGGCACAGGGAGTATCTAGCAGATTGCATATTTTCAGAGTTTCATGCACAGGTATAGTTCAACAAATATGCTTTAAGGATGTTCATGTTAGATTGTGAAGACATGTGAAATGTAAATACAACGAGATTCTAAAACCCTTAATGTTCACACAATAGTTTAGCTTTAAGAATGAATCAAATTTACAAACAAACAGTCAAATTCTCAGCATATGATCACAAGAATAATTTTCAAGTCTCATCTCAAGTTCTTTCAAATATGCTTAACATGATCTCATTATTCTTAGGATATCAACAAGCTTTAACTTAATTCAGATTGTACTGGGCTTGTGATAATGTGCCAGGATATATGGCTTTCAGTGGGTAGAGATTCTTAATAGTTCTTTCCAGCCTAGTTATCTACTCTCACTTAGGCTTCTATCCTATTGGCATTTGCTCTTGGATTTATCAGATTTTGCAGAGGTTAATTTCAGGCATTTCCTAAGATTCCTAATGTATGTCTGACAAGAGAAAAATGCACAACATAATGAGTAATGGAAAGAAATGCTCATATAAGAAGATTGGCGAGATTTCCTCAAGATTGACTTCAGAACAGCCATTTCTTCTCATCTTGTCAAAGAGCATACTCGTTGATGTTCTCTCTTGTACATCCACATCATTCAAGCTTTTATAATCTGTCAACACACTTAACCACAGGCTTGAACTGAGATCATTAGTAGATGGAGACTTAAGATGTGATTAAAAATATTTTCAAAATAAGATCATCACTGGTTTGTAAAGAACATCACATAAGTATCACTATATTTTAAAAACGGTTAAGTCAATCATGTGTGGCTAGACGCTACATATTCTTCACATTCATTTCATAGGGCAATTTGAAGTTTAATCTTAGATACATAAATGTCAATTGCCGATGAAATGAGTAAGCATGCATTCATTACCCGGTTAATCATGTAGATAAGAGAAAGGGTAAGAATGACATCACCAAAGCTACATTTGCGTCAAGTAGTAGCTTGCTTGATTTTGACTGGTGGTGCTTGATCTTTTCCATTTCAAGAGCAGTAGCATCAGTAGCCCAGCATGAAGAACATCTTATTCAGATTTGACCCATTGCCCAGACCAGGTACGGTCTTGAATATAGTTGTTCTTTTGGATCTCCTTTCCTACAAAATATCAAGTAATTCCCTTTTCCATTTCTCAGTCTCCAAACTTGGATCTGACAGGTCAGTTTGTAGGAAGTGTAAAGTCCACATGCACTTGAGTCATTAATTATGCTTATGCCGTTTAGAATTAACTATGACTATATGTACATGGTTTTGATCATGACAGCCAGACAGCATGTAGGTTATGAACATTGTGAATTTCTTTGAGCTTTCTTCTCTTAAGAAAATAATGTTCATGTCTATGATGCTTGATGCAAAATCTCAATAATCCCATCTAACACTTGCATAAGAGATTTTACTTTCGCATGCTTTGACTCTAAGTAATTCCTTGCTTACCCAAGGAGATCTTCTATACTTATCCTTGGCTTGAATCACTGTCTTATGAGAGACAGAGTTCATAGGTTTTCTCCATGTTGATCGAGGAATCCTCTCTCTCTTGTTCTTCTCAGGATAGTTGAGTGGCACTCTGTGATAGCTCATCCTTGAGACAGAACTTTTGTTCCTTGTGGTAGTGCACTGCTTCTTATGATTGAACCAGGTGGTTGCAGCAGTGACTTCACCACGAGCTCTCTTCTTTGGGGCAAGAGGAACTCTTGATCTCTCCTGCACAAGTAAGGCACTGGAAGGAAGTTTTGGTACCCATTTGTACTTGGGTCCTACATGGTTAGTGCTGGACCTTACTTGTCCTTTAGAGATCCATATAAATTTATTTCTCATATGTAAATTTTTTGTAAGACTGCATGTGTGAGAAATATGACCTGATCTACCACAGTAATGACAGATAATGGAATGATATTCAGAATGGGATTTCCTATCATTATCTTGTTGGTCAATTTTGTTTTCAAAGAGTCTCTGTTCTTTTAAATCAACTTTTGAAGTTTCAGGGTCTTTTGAAAACTTTTCTTTTTCCTTCACCAGGGATTCACAATTGGAACAATTTTCAGTATGTGTTGAAGCTTCCGCTCTCGATAGTTGGTTTTCTATGGGCAGCACTAGTTGTTTTTCTATGGAGGGAACTTGGGAACCCTTGGATGTAGAAGAGATAAAGAGTTCCTCAAGTTTCCTATTCTTTTTTCTTAATCCTAGAACTTCTTTTGCAAGTTTACAGAATTCAATATGTAACTCATCATACATATCTTGCAATTCAGAAGGTTCAAGTTCAGATACCTTATCTTCTTCAGTTTCTGAATCTTCTAGGTGGAGATCAACACTCTCTTCACTGACGCTGGCTTTCTCAATGTCAGCTTCCTGTAGCTCACCGTCAGTTGATTCATAAGGGGCACAAAAGGAGCTTTGGACAGCTTCACTTTCAAGATAGTGGTTAGAAGCATACATAGCATCAAGAGTATTCCAAATATCTCTAGCATTAGAGCAATGTTTAATTTTCTGGAAATCACTGTCTGTTAAGCTTTTGTACAAAATTTGCATTGCTCTAATGTTTAAGTAAAATAAATTTTTCTCCTCTTCAGTCCAATTTACTGTTGGTTTGAAATCAGAATCAATTACAAAGACATCCCACATTTTGAAACTTGAGGATAGTACAAAACTTTTCATCCTTGCCTTCCATATGTAAAAATCAGTGTTTTCTAACAAGGGTGGGATAGTATGATCAAAACCTTCAAAACACATTTTATAACCCAAGTCAGCCTAGGTCTTTGCACTTGAGATCGTTGGATCCTTTAAACAAGTGACCTTGCTCTGATACCAAATGAAATGTGTGGCTGTCACCCAAGAGGGGGGGTGAATTGGGTGACAAAATAAAACTTATAAAAATTCTCCCTTTTATAACTTTACTCCTTGTGCTTGATGAGAGTGACGATGTATTACCCCAAGCACAAGTGTGTATCTAGTGGTGTGGTGATTGATGTGTAGATTAAAACAACCAGAATGAGCACACACGAGTTTATCCTGGTTCGGTCACTTCCAGACCTACATCCAGTCCCCAGGCTCCACCTGAGATTTTCAATCCACTCAACCTCTTGTTTCAACCAGGCACAAGAAAGCCTTTACACTATAGGTTTTACGAACACGGGTTCACCTAACAACCCACAGGTTTTGCAACGGGCTCACCTGCAAACCTTACAACCACAGGTTTTACAACGGGATCACCTGCAACCTTACAACCACAAGTTTTGCGGGCTAACTTGCAACCTATGGAGATTTAGAAAACCTCTAAATGCTCCCCCTCACTTTTGTAAGATAATAATTCTGTTCGTCAAGCTCAAGCTTTAGAACAGCCTCTATCAATTAGAGGATTTGATAATATGTTCACTCAATGAACTGATTGTGATAAACACTTAAGTACAAATGATTCTCTCTAAGAATAGATGATGTTACTCACTTAAGTACAAATGAATTACTCTCTAATAATGTTACAAATCTAGATCTGAGAGTAGAAGATGAGAGGAATGTAGAATATAGTTTCTCAGATAATATGCTCTGTTCGTCCAACCTCTCTTCTGAATGTAGATGTTCCTTTTATACTCGACCTCAACATTCAGGCTTGGGGCGGCAGATAGGATATGTCCGTTTGAATATAGCCGTTAATCCCATGTTACCGTTGAGAGGTACATCTTCATTAATGCTTAGCAGGGTTGACTTGCTTTATCTCTGAAAAGCAACTCTGACAACTCTGCTCTGATAAAAGCATTCTGACTTCTGAGTGTGTGACGTTGGCTCTTGTACTCTTGCTGACGGATGATCATCGTTCATCCGGAAGTGGCAATCTTGCTCTGCAAGTGTTAGTCTATGAATCTCAGTGCCAAGAGTATTTTCATCCGGAAGCTCATCTCCATCCGGAAGTACAACTAAGTTCTGCACACAGTTGTTAGTCCCACCAGAGTAATATATATAATCAAGTGTAGTAGTAAGAACTATACATGCTGTGGGAGGCTTGTCTGCTATGGGAAGCAATCTTACTAAGACTATGTTCTGACTTAGTGTATTGTCTACTGACTCTAGAGGATGTCTAATCCAATAGTCAGCGTGAGTCTCGTTATGTTACTCTAACTCTTAAGTCTTCCCAAGTGACTTGGTGTGTCATTTTCTTAAGCTATGGGATGTGTAGTATAACAACACTTAATCACATGCAGTGGGAGTTCATTTAGTCTAAGGAGCCTTTCTTGCATCCGGAAGCACTTCCACATCCGGAAGCACTACTACTGGATGAAGGGTTATATTCACTTTTACTCACTCTCGCTCAGTGTCCTTCAATCCAACAGCCAGCGCTAGTCACTAAGCAATCGGAAGCAATTCTACTAGACGTGGCTTATGTTCACTGACACTCAGTGTTACCTATTCCAACAGCCAGCGCTAGTCTAAATATAACAGGAAGCAAAATCACTTCCGGTTGAATCCTAGCTTAGTCTTGAGGTTTTGTATATCTAGTGCTTATGGACTAAGTTATTTCCCTAGTGAATTACTTGCTCTCGCTGGGGGATGAGTCATTCATCCGCGAGCGCTAGTCCTAGTCTATCCGGAAGTAAATCTACATCCGGTTGCACTCTTACTTGGGATTCTTATATTAACCTAATGCCTAAGTGCTTGATTCATTCTTTCATACTTTAGTCTTCATCAAAACTTAAGATTCTAACACAAATCAATCCCAAAATTGGCAAAAAGATTTTTTTTTTTCAAAAATAATTTGACAAAATGAAAGCTTGAGGACAATCTTTAAAGAACAATGATACCCTCATACCCCCACACTTAAATGTCACATTGTCTCCAATGTGAACATGTAACACAAGTAGTGGAATTACAAAAATATCCATAACAAGTGTAAAGATGACAAATATTTCAACTTCCATATCAACCAAGCAAAGTACTCAAGAGGTACATCAGCAAATCTAACCATCACACACATATCAACCAGCATAAGACTCATCACCAAAACAATTCTTAGTAAAATAAAATCAAGAAAAAGTTAGAAGAATACTCCCCTTCCTCTTCTCGATTTTCACTCTTAGTTCCTAGTTCATTAAGATCAAGTTGAAGCATCCTTTGGGGTCAAAAGAAAAAAAAAATCCTACAAACTCAAAAACAAAACATCAAATACCAAAACCTTGGGTTGCCTCCCAAGAAGCGCTAAGTTTAAAGTCTTCAGCCAGACTTTCCAAACAAATCCTTAGTCATAAGTATCAAAAACCATAATCACCTCATCTTCATTCCTTTTCAAACAGTATAAGTGATCAACCAAAGTAATTACTTGTGCCTTTTCAATCATAGACAATTTCAAAGAACAAGCAATCACTGATTTCAAAGGAATTAGAATATGCTCATACAAAGAGTTAGATATATGTCTTTCTAAGAATAATGAGCATCTAATAAAATCAATTTGACTCTCATCAGTCACAACAGTAATAGGAGAACCATACAAAGCAGTTATAGGAATACTCACATCAACATGTATATCAGAATCACAAGCATTTAAATTCACACTTTGAAGATCAATTAGGCACCCATCAGTTTCTCCTAAATCAGTTTCAGGCTCTAAGACAACCTCTAAATCTTCTTTAACTTCATGATCATCCCTATCCCCAACTTCCTCATATTCAATTTCATTAAATAGCAAAGGGGAACTATGATTAAAGGAGGAATTTTGTTTTAATTCTTCAAGGTCTCTGCACATTTGACTTACCTGTACTACAATATTTTGTATGTCTGATTCAAACTTAGTTTCAATTGATTCTAATCTTTTCAAACAATCCTCTTGCCATTTCAAACACATATCGACTAATCTTTCTAATCTGTCAAATCTTTCTTCTCTACGAGATATTTCACTATCCTCAAAATTGTTTCCTTGAACATGTGAATAAGATATGAAGGGTGGATCTATTGCATGTGAATAAGGATCTAAATGTGGGTTCCAACACTCATCTTGCTCAAAATTCCAACTACGCCTAGACAAATTATCAACATAAGTTTGTTGCCAAAGCAAAAATGGACAATTCTCAGGTACATGATTATTTCCACAACAATAACAACGATACCACTTATAATTAGCCTCTGAATAGTCCATCTTTCTATTTTCTCCAAAAGAAAAAAAAACTCAAGCTAAAACTACTAAAGAATTTATAATTCTAATTACTAATTGCCTTGAGTCCCCGGCAACGGCGCCAAAAATTTGATGCTACGAAAATTTTGATAAAAATTCCGCAAGTGTACGGATCGTATTTTAGTAAAGTGGTAAATCAAGGTCGATCCCACAGAGACTCAGACAATTAATAACTAGGCATTAGATCTCCTATTTTCATTCAAGTTGAGTAAACAAGAAAATTTGATTTTAATTACCTAATAGCTAATAAAATAAATAAAACAAAATATTCACACAAAAGAAATTCACGAGTCAAAAGAACAACCTAGAGCCACTAATCCCTTATCTGCTTCTTAGATTTTATTCCCCACTAAATTAATTATGAATTAATCCAACTAGCTAATCTAGAGTACTAGTGTCTATAAATGCCTTTCGGTTTCCACCTATATCCTTGCCTAGCTTAATTACACAATGTCTTGCACTAATTTACTAAGCCAATTAATACCGGTACCGCTCTAATGTGACTATGTAGGGCTTCTAGGTATATGTCTATCCTAGTCGCAAATCAGATAAAAATCCAATCCTACACTATTTAATCCCATGGTCTATTTAAAATTCCCTCTTTCAAGTCCAATTCTAAATTCCCTAAACATGTCTAATGGTGATCAAGCACTAAACAAGTTAACCAATAATAGCAAGATTAAATAAACTAAATCAAATTAACCATGACTAAATAGTGGGAAATAAAATACTAAGTTACAAACAAGTTCATAGTACTCTAGGTTGTAAAAGAAATTAGCCACACATAGGGTTCAACATAAGAATTGGGTGAAAATCCAAAAACATACTACAAGTTCACAAAGGAGTAAGAATTGGACAAGATTGAGGAGCTGCTTCCTTCCTTTTGTGTGTTGATGTCAATGCATATGTGTGTGTGCCTTTGTAGTACGTCCTTGGTGCCTCCTTCTTTTCCTTGCGTCAATAACGTGTGATCTGCTTCCTCTCGTCTTCAATTTCTTCGTGAATCTCGTGTAGGCTATAGGAATTGGAAGAATTATGACCAAGCCCCTTCTTCTCCTCAATTGCATGTGTATATTTATAAAAAATAGCCCAACACCATATTGCCTTTGCCTTGCATGTTAAGTTTCTTTTCTTTCCTTTTCTTGCACATAATCAAATCATCTCCTTCTCTTTATTTCTTTTTTTATTAAATCTGCATTCATGAAGAGAAGGAAATAGGAAATAATCACAATAACTCAATCACATAATCTCATTAATAGGAAACTTCCCATTAAAATATTTCTTTTATTATTTCAAGTTTCCTATTTCAATTCCCAAATGATATATTTCCAATTCACATCAAAATCTCTTAATTACTTAATTAATGACTCCCCAAATACAACCAAATATTTCCTAAAAAACACTAAATATGGGGAGTCATCAGGGATGTAGATGTGAAGTGGGATGACGGTGGAGGAAGGTAGATGAGCGGTGGTGGCCGGCAAAGGTGATGGTGGTGAATGGTGATTGTGGGATGAGATGGAGTTTAGAAGAAAGAAGTGGGAGAATTCACGGTGGTGGCAGAGAGAGGTGAAGGGGTGGAGAGAGGGAAGAAGGAAAGAGAAATGAAGAGAGAAAAAGTGGTACATGTGTCACTTGATTAGGGGTACACTGGTTGCACTGGTTATGGTGCACTAGATGTAAGTATGACCCTTTTTAGAATATCCATTAGCAGGTAAAATAAAGTAGTGTAAGAGAAAAATTAGATATCCAAACAAAAAAAGAGAAAAATTAGATAAATCAATTTATAATTAATTTATTTTGTTTTTTTAAGGATTTTTCAAAAAAATCAACTAGGTCCTATATTTTGAACCGGAGGGAGTATATAAGTTATATGTCAAGCTAGGTTATAATAAGTATGTTATAATAGTTTTGCCGTATCTGACTTGCATGAGAATGCTTATTTATTTGCCGAGGTGGATAAATTACTGCAGCATCAGTGGATCGTAGAGCTTCGGGTGATTAGTCGGGAGGATAATGTAGGTGCAGATTTTTTATCAATGAACAGCTTCAACTATGGTTTACGCATTCACGTGGTGTCCAAAGCTGATGCGGCACATTTTGAGAAGGATGTAGTTGGTTCTTAATATTATTTTTAGTTTTATTTTTTTTTATATATAAAAAAGTATGTTATATCACATTGAAAAGACATTTCATAATCAAATATATATCAGTTATATATGTGATATATGTTTTTATTCTTTTTAAGTATTTTTTTTGAAGAATGAAATTTTTTCATCATTGGATTCATATTTATGCAATTGGTTAGAAAATAGCTCAGATTATTATTTTTCATATTTTGCTTCTCATATTTACATAATGGGAGAGAGAGAGAAAGTATGAGAACATAATTGGCAAAATGACACATAAAGTCTGCCCAATTGGTAAAAGGACAATTGAGGTGGGTAAATTGTCGAAAGGACAAGTTGAGTTATTGAAATCTAAAACAAATTAACATATTTGGTGAAAAGACTTAATTACCCTTAAAATCTCACTTACTCATCCTCCCTCTCAAAACAACAATCAAACCCTAGCTAGCCCACCCTCATCCATCATCCGCCTCCCTCTCTGTCTTCCTCATCTCTCCATCATCTCACCTCACTCTCACTTGAAAACCCACCATATTGGCCACCCTTCCACTCCGCCGGCCAGCCACTCCCTTCATCAAAGGGGCTCTCCTTTTATCATAGGACCTCATTGTCATTGCTTTTGTGTGCTATTTACTGTCACTTCTCAGCACGAGGGAAATGTTGGATATGATGTGCCAACTTCATATCTTTCGTTTTATTAAAGAAGGTGGAAAACAAATTAATGGCTGAGAAATTTATATTATCAGTAAAGAAACATTTGTTATGCCACTTATTCACAGTTAACCGGGGATATACATGAGGAGGTAGAGAGTCATAACCGTTTACTTGATCGAATGGTAAGAAGCAGCATCCTGCCTCCATAGCAACTCCCTGCCCCACCATCTTTTCAATTCTAAATGTCTTGTGTTGTAAATCAGGGAAGTGGCATGGATTGATCAAGGGGTATGATGATGGGTACTATGGATCGGTTCAAAAAGGTATTAGGATTATGCTTTTCTTTCCTATGTTGCTGTTACTTAATGTTTTGTTGTATTTCCATTTCCTAGTTCCTACATTATTGGAAAGTGACTTGGTGTTATAAAATTGAATGTTCTAGGTTTTTGAGAAGAAATCAGCAAGGAAAACGTGCTCCCTTGTGGCATATTTCACTGCTGCCTTCGTTTTTATATACTACCTCATCAGGTAAAACGATTCCATAATCTGTGTTCATTTTTTAATGACTTAAGCGATGTCAATGAAAATACATTTAGTTATTAGCCTTTTTGGACCTTGTTCAGTCATTAATATTAACATAAGAAAACATTTATAATATAATTTTCTGATGGAGATGAGGTACTTGTTTGCAGGTTTTTGGGCTATTTTACTTTTGTCTGAATCATAATCTGGAAGCTGTCATATTATTACTTCATGAGTGGAATCCTGCATTAAGATTTTCCCAACTCTCAATTTAGAGGCATTCTAAACCTTTTAACTATAATTTGTAACTTATGATTTTGTACCCTAAAAGACATATACATAATTTTTCTATTTTATACCCTAAAAGACACAATGACCAAACAAACTTAAAGAGAGTTTTTCAATCTTCATCTTGTATTAGCTTTTCTTTTGATCATGAATTATTATAGTCCTCAACAATTTTCAACCCAAAAAGGAAGAAGAAAACAAAGTTGTTGATGTGTAAATACCTCCTAACCTCCACCCAAGAAGGATAAATACCTTAGCTCCGTCACCCAACGTCCACCGCCGTTAGCTCCGTCACCGTCACCGTCACCATTAGGGTTTTGTGTTCATTCTCTGTTTCATTTTTGCTTTCTAGTGGGTGTGGGCATCATGTTTTTTCTTTTTGTTTAGTGTGAGATTCATGTTTGGTTGTGTTGTAATATATTATATTAGTAAAGGGCACTTTAGTCTTTTCCCCAAATGTGGTAATTTGTTTTAAATTCACATGACCCAACTTGTCCTTTCCACAATTTACCCACCTCAATTGTCCTTTTTCCAATTGGGCAGACTTTATATGTCATTTTCCCAACATAATTAAATTAATAGGTTGATAATAGTTAAGATATTTTAAGAAAATATAGGAATGGGTAATTTGGTAATTTAAAATGCTTATTTTAATTTTTGGTCCTTATAACTAATTGTTTTAAAAAGACCCTTGGGAGTAATTAATTTTTTCCCCTTGATGGCTTGATCCTTCTCCCTAAATTTCCCTATATTTTTCTTGGAATGAAACTTGTTTGGTAGTAGTAAGACAAGGACATCGAAGTCTTTTCACCTTCAATAATTTTTTCATTTTATCCGGGAGCAATGATAGTTCATAATAAAGTTATACAAGGAGTCAAATAAGATTTCCCCTAGTTATAATCTCGTTCAATTCTCCTATCCAAATCATAAAAATAAATCATTTTTCTTGACTCCCTTCCTCCAACAAAATCAAACAATATCACAAAACCTTTTTAATAATTTTATAAAAAAAATTAAGGTTGCAAAATTAATTACTTTAACTTACTTTTAATTATTTTTTCTCAAGAAAGCTAATTTATTCTGCTTATAAATTAACTTAGAATCTAATTACATGTGGTACATGCTATAATTTAGTGATCTATTTCACTTTATTAACTTAAATAAAAAAGTCAAAAGGGCCTTATATTTAGAATAAGAGCAAGTACTAAAACAATTTTATCCCTTCACAAACCAATAAAATTGGTGATATATAGCATGTGTGATATATATATATATATATATATATATATATATATATATATATATATATCACACATGCTAACCCACTAAAGTGAGAGATAGTGAGACTAAATGATGAGTATATAGCAACTAAATATAGAAAAAGACACAATACTAGATCTAACAATAGGTCGAGAAATCCTATGTATGTTTCTCTCCTAATGTTACTTACGACTACATTAGGAAGTAAATATGTCTTCGTAGCGGATTGATGCGAGTATTAGAATTGGGAAGATACGTAAGAGCTGACATTTATCTCCCAAGGAAAAGAAGAGATGACTTTACAACAAAAGTGAAATGAGTGCGCATAAGAAACTCCAGGGTTGTACAACTAATAGTCTATCATTATCAAGAAGAATTACCTTTGTCAAATTTATTAGGGAGTGCGCTGACCTTAGCTTATATATACCCAATTCCTCAAGGGATAACTGAGGAGATTGAGAAGC
This sequence comes from Mimosa pudica, assembly GCA_029929735.1. NCBI lineage: Eukaryota > Viridiplantae > Streptophyta > Magnoliopsida > Fabales > Fabaceae > Mimosa > Mimosa pudica. The sequence continues at coordinate 10,187,935 of JAKELP010000018.1, read as the reverse complement.
TACAACGAGACTTCATTTAGGGAGATTCAGTGGGAAAAAAAAGAGGCATGTTGCTGATTGGTCACAATTATTCCATTTGCAGGTGAAATGTGGATTAAAATACTGGAACCTCATTAATAAAGCTTTTAATGAAACTAATATGGAAAATGAATGAAAGCCCATAAGACCTTCAGATGCTACTAGGAAATATGGAAGAGAGGAGCACTCAGAATTAAGTGCAAAAAGAGGAGATTCAAAAAGATGGTGAATCAGGGAGATAAGTTCAAAGAGAGTGTAACATCTTTTAATCGGAATGATTAGATCATCTAATTGGAGTTGTTTTAACTTAATAATGGGTCTTCAGTTTGAGACGTGAGAATACAGCATCTTATAGGTCATGGGCACCAACCTTTATTTTATAATTATCATGGGCTCCAACCTTAATGGTTCTTGTCATGTCTCAATTCGGATTAGTTTGGGACTGTTGATATATTAAAAAGATGGTCTGCCCCATGATACGAGAAATTTAAAAAAAATGAAGCATCTTCTAGCAATGTCCCAGCAAGGAAGGAGCTATTGTGGAAGGCTTATTGGAGATTAATCCATTGCTAGAACCTACAAAGGGCTGTTAAAAATCAACGAGAGCCATAGATTCAACCACTGGATAAATATATGGAAGCTACAAGTTCTTGACGGTATCAAGGTCTTTACGTGGATGACAACCCTCCGAAAGCTAGCTACAAAATGCTTAATAGGGAGGTGGGATGACTTAGATGATATATATGCTTAATATGCACTTAACAGATAGAGGACCAATTACAGCTTAAGAAACTGCTCCTATGTTGCACGAGTATGAAGAAGATTACTTTACGAGACAGGACCCCCGGGAACGGGATATGATGGACACCCCTAACCAAAAGGAGAAATGTGTAGTTTCCTTATTGAACAATCAAATCATAGTACTAAAGAAAAGAAAAGAAAAGAAAACCCAGAAAAGGAAAACACATACATATGAAGCAAACGAATCACAAGGTTCTCTTGCTTCAGATTCTTCATCTTGGGTTGAATGATGAGTGAGGGAATCATCAGATATGTCTCGAACAGACTCAATGTTTACTTGTAAAACCACTACATTCCTCTTCACTGGTTCCACAACCTTCACTGATATCATTATCTTCATTCTCAGACCAACCTTCAATGTGTTCTATATAACACGGAAGTTCATCCATGGATCTAGTATAAACCTTCATGTGACTGGTTCCACATCCTTCACCGGTGTCATTATCTTCATTCTCAGACCAACCTTCAATGTGTTCTGTATAACACGGAAGTTCATCCATGAATCTAGTATAAACCTTCATGTGATTCGGCAAACTCGGGCAAGAGGAAGAATGTTGCATGTACTTTGTTTAGAAAAAGTTTACTGTCAAATTCAAGCTCTGATACCATGTTGAATTTTGGAGAGAGAATATAGAGTTTCGAGAGAATTGAGAGAATTTTATTGAATAATGAATCAATCTTACATCTAATAGACTGGTTTAGTCTATATATATAGTGTGAGTGGGGACCAAATAGGAAACTAGGTCTTGAACATAAAGCCCAATTTGTTTTAGCCAAGAAACCTAACACTATACATTGAATTCTAAAAGTACAATACAAAATAAAATTATCTTCATATTTCAACAAAACCTTTTTAATGTTTTCATTTTATTAGTTCAAAAAGTTTTGATCTCCATTTGAAAAAAAATAATTATTTTTCACTTGAACGATTTGTCTTCCCATTCAACAAAATTGTCTGATACTACCCAAAAATAAAACTCTTGTTAAAAAGTCAAATGTCAATTCTTTTGCCGGCTATACCAATGGATAATGAGTAAAATAATATTGTGTCCTTAATATAAGACTTGATTCATGTATAGTAGAAATTGAGAAACCTAAATGTATTTAATTATAGTGTATGTCATAAGATATCTTTGATATATATATATAAAGTAAATTATATATGTAAGCTTATATAATTCAACAAAATCTATTTAAAAAATAAAGAAAGAAAAAAAGGAAATGCATCATAATTATTCATTTTCTCAATTTCTATAAATTAGTCAACTATGTTTGGTTTGAAGGGAGTCTAGTTGAGGTATATTCATGCCCTTATTTTGTCTGAAATTTTTGGAGGAAAATGATCCTTAATTTTGTGCGCTCTTATTTAGTCAACTTTGATTATGAATGTATGAAAAGAATGTGAGATTGTGAATAGTGATTAAACAAATAAATTTTATACAGAGACTTGATCTACACATATGAGAAGAACGCTGTAATTTAAAAAGCGTGAAATTTTGTGACAAAAAAGGCTTAAAATATTATTTTAAAAAAGAATATAAAAAGGTTATTTTGCAAAATTTTAAATTCGAGCCATCCAAATTTGACACAAATTAAAGTTGATATAGAAAGTGGATGGAAGATGGTGAAAAGCCAACATTCTTTTTTTTTTTATACATGGAAAAGAAAAAAGCCAACATTCTTAACATGCTCAAGATACATCTAATGTTCATGAGTATATCTTTATATACCCAGCATAGTATTTTGTTACAAGTCTCTATCGTCATTCAAAAATACTTTTACGTATGGTTTTAACACTCAATATCCTTTGGTATTCGTTCAGCGTTTTAAAATAATTTTTATGCATTTAGGCTCTGGGTACCCATCATTAGAAGATACAGAAAATACTTCATCAATCATGTTGATAATGACAATCTTTAATATAATTTTTGAAACTGTACGTATCATTACAAGATTACAAATTCTTTTGTTCAGTTCAAAAATTAAATGTGTTACACAACAACTCATGGAAACAAAGTGGTGGTTGACATTATTCTACCTCACCCCTAATTTCAATGAGGATAAATAGTAGCAATTGAGGATCCTACACTTGTTTTATTCATGTCCACAGTCATAAACACATTCTACTACCATAATAAAAGACAATTGATCATCTTCTTCACCCTTGACTTTGAACAAGGTTGTGGATAATCAGAAAAAACCATGAGTAGTCCCCATAATCATATGATCAAACAATTTGTTCTGCTCGTTAACGTGGATCGAACAATTCACTTGCCAATCCTGTCAACCAAAGTCTTGTATCTTCAACTACTACTCTGAATGGGTGGCTCCTCACGACTTCCCTAGTCAGCATTTTTTTAACGTATCCAATGGTCTACGTTAAAATTATAATGCTGTTTATATTTACAAAATGGTTAAGGTAGATTATGATCTCATTTCTAATGATGGTCTACATTTGTGAGCTATTCATTATTGGATTTTAATTAAATTTTAAAAGCATATATTCAAATCAAATCTCTTTAGTTTATTCATAAAATAGTAGAAAAAACATTGAAGTTTGATCAATTGGCAAAAGAAAAGAGAAAAGAAGGGTAGAGGTGGGGGTTAGAGGCTTAGAGCTGAGGATGATATCTTCCCCGTCAAGTAGGGTAGCAACTACCCACCGATATTAATTCATCTTAAATGCACCTCAGCTCCAGCTCCTCCCATATACTTCCACACAAAAGGATACGCTCTTCTATCAATTTCATTCATTCCCACCCAAAATGTTCTCCTTTAATTTTCAAATCGGATCTTTCAGAAGAAAGTTTGTTGTTGAAAAATTCTACTTTCAAAGTTGTTTCTTGCCAACAGTTTTGAAAATTTATTGTTAAAATAAGTATTTGAGTGATGAATATTTGGTAGATTCGGCCAAAAAAAAGGAATGTTTGGTAGGTAGTTGATATGGAAAAGTCTCTGACCAGAAGTTTGAGTACAATTGAGCAAAAGAGTTTTGCAGTACTGCCCAAATTTGAACAACAAAACAAAATTATTGTTTTTTAATTAAACAGACAAGCATTAAAGTTTGAAGTTATAAACGTGATCAAACCTGTAACTTTCCACTTTGCGAGGAGATACCATATGACAAAGACTAAGTTACAAGATATTATATTGAGTAATAACAACAAATTAATTAAATCTCGATACGCACTTCTCCCCTTAGAAAAATACATGTGCCTGAATAAATACGAGAATGTGACGTATCACTACACATGTAAAATAAATTAACAAGAGCACTCCCCAAATCCACATCTATTTATTGGCCAAGAAAAACGCACGTCGGCTTGTTTATTTATCTGAAAGAAACATGGCAATCTAATTAATAAGACAGGGTCCGAATCTCTTGATGAGTAGTTGTGCTTTCAAGGTTTTCCATCAATTCTTTTAATATTTGTTCTCTTGTTCATTTACTATCATGAGTATATGGTTTCTTTCCTTGGCATTAATTTTGTGTTTGGTTTAAGAATTAGTACTTCCTCCATATTTTCATATACGAGAGTATCGGCAAATCACATGGATAAAAAAAGGTTGTTCAAATTAATTAATCAGAGGCATCAAACATGTAAAAATGTGCTTTTTAAAAAAAAATATAATTGTTTACATGAAATAATGAGAGAGATCCCATGAAGTTTTGGGAAAAAAAATCACTATAGCATTCGATACTATGAATCTTTGGATATAAAGGATGATCAATGCCTTTGCATAAGGAAGAAAGAAGAACTTAGAATGATCAATTTCGATAAAAAAAATCCCACAAACGGATAAACCCAATATGGCTTTATTAAAAAGATATTGTGAACATACAGACCGATTTGAATGAAACAATTCAAACAAAGAGGCAAGAGCGCATGCATGCATGCAGCTAATTATTCTTTTCACCTCCCCTCTTCTCTCGTATAAATCTTGTTTTCACGATCTTCTATAAGCCCGGAGGAAAGAGGGCGAGCAGTAAAGGACCAACTTGTTCAAATTTGTGAGGATGGAGAATCAATAACGGTATGTTTTAGAGTTACAAATATAAAATAAATTCAATTTTTGAAGCAAATAGGGATGAAATACTTGCCATGACGGCACTCATGCTGCTGAGAGATGAATGTTGTATTCTTTTCTTTCTCAATAAAATGATAGTATGGTTATATGTTATATCTTTGTTTGGCTAGCTTTTGTTGGTATTTACGAGATATGTAGGAATGGTCATAGTGTGGTAATTAAGTTGTTATATGTCGTTTGTAATTCCAATTATATGCACTTATCTTTTTTGAATAAAGTCTAACATTTCATAAAAAAAATTAGGTTGAAATACAAAACAAGAATGTTGATTAATGGGAATTGTCACTGTAAAAAATTGAGCAGTTAAAAAAAACTATAAAATCTGAAAACAAAAATGTAGTCCCTAAGAAACTGCATCCACAAGTGAACATTATGTAATAATTTTATGTGTATAGGAAACAAGTATGTTCACTTATTATTTTTGTCTTTTGGGGACTTTTTGCTTATTACATTTTTTAGGGGCCTTACCGTATTTTTTTCTTAATTAATTTGTTGGTGACTTCGTTAATCACTCCACATTACAATGCTAAATAAGCAAATTAAAATTTCAAAACAGAGTGCTATATAACAAGAATTAAATCCATGTTGCTTTTAAACTGATAAGAGCATTAGCCTTGTTTTTCATCCAATATTATTCATTTTAATTGTAATAACGACAAATATCAGCGCTATTATTCTATAAAAGAAATGTTTTATGTGTGTGTGTATGATCTTGTTGACAATTAAATAACATCCGAAAATGGTCGAAACGTTTTCCATTCATGAAGGAATAAGGATTGAAGGGTATGTGATTAATTTGTGGATTTCGTAGTCAACAATTAATGTTTTTTATTCATAAACTCATTGAAATTACCAAATGTAGAAGAATTGGCACAAATATAATTTAAAACGGCACAATCAAAAAGGGGTAAATGTATTACGAAACATAATACATATAGAACACCGCTTTACTTGAAAGTAAAGTACATTATATTCTTTATTATTGGCAAAAAAATACATTCTTTATTTAACCAAATTTTACAATTATATTAACGTGAATGTGCAACTTTGCCAACAAATGGTCACGGTAGGAGCATCTTACAGAAATTAATTTTGAAATATGCTAGAAAAACAATAAACATATAAAATAGAGCAAAACAACCAATGGTATTTAATTTCCCTAAACGTACATTAGTGTAAAAACTAAAAACACTGTGGATGAGTCGAAAAACTAACAGACGTGTGGGAAAAATAAATGGATCGGATTGGTTGTTAAGCTCCATTTTGAAATTTTATTGGTATATTAACACCCCCTCAAAACATATTTATATCAAATGCTCCTTTAACAGCATTTTATTGGTAACATTGTACTTTATCTATTATATTATGATTTAAAGAAAAAGGGGATATACCATTTAAGCTACCTAAAATAAGAAAAATTATAAATTGAATTGTTAAATTCAGCAAACCTCTAATTGGTATTCCATTTTGTTATTTGACATTTCTGTAATTTTTTGTATATAATTATATTACATTTAAATCCCTCAAATTTCTGTTTTGAACTTTGATACAAACATAAAACACTAAAATTATATTTTGGGCCAAAATTTCTGATAACTTTATCTCATTTATAATTCAATCTCAAACAATTACATGATTAGTTGAAAGGATAGAAATCGATACTCAGTTGTTTAAAAGGCCAAAACTTCAATGTCGTAACTAATTCAAAATTTAAAAGCACTAAATAATTTTTCTTCCCTAAAATTCTTTTAAACAAAATTAGTGCGGATTTTTTTATCTAAAGAGTTAATCTAATTCGAGTTTACACTTGGTGGAGTGTTAGAGAAGAGAAATATTAGAGAGTCTTATTCTTCTTTTTATGTAGAGAGACTGATTTAAACTCATGACTTCAAAGTTCAAACCTCACATCAAACGAGCTTTATTGTTGAGTCAAAACAAAATTGGCACTTCAACAACATATTTTTAATTTGTTAAAGTAAATATTAAGATAAAAAAAATTCAAAACCGTTGTTTTAAGCAAACAATTGCTTTAATTTTGCTAGAAATATTTTGCAGTTATCTTGATTGATTAAAATATCCGGCCAAAAGTCCAAATAAAAAAACCTACTTATGCATAAAAATCATTACTAAAAAAGTACGGATACATACAACATGTGGTAAACATGATCAATAACTCATCATGATCAATAACTCATTTAATCTAAACCATAAGTAGTACATATTTTTCAATTACAACATACTTTATGTTATAAAAAAATATACTTTGACATGAATTTTAAATTCACATATAACTAATTATTTAAGTAATCCAAGGAATTCTTCCTGCCTCTGTCAATAAATGAAAGAAGAGAAAATAATGACTGGACTTAATGCACTACGTCATTTATTGTCTCATATATAAGAAAGGGAAAATGACAAATAAAGATCTCTAAATGTTCAAAAGGACAAGTAAGGAACTCAAATTTCCAAAAGGACAATCAAGGCTAGGGTAGTTAGAATAGGCCGGACCCTCAGCAGACAGCCTACAGGCTACAACCTGGTCTATTTAGGGCTTGGTCTGGCCTAGCTTGTTTATTAAAAAGGTGAGGCTAATGACTATTTAAAAGTCTAATTATATAAAAATGCCAAGCCTTTTTTGGTAAAGACTAACTTGAAAGCCTTCATTAAAGTCTGACATTTTTAATGATATTTTGAACTTTTTAACCTAGCCCATGTTGCCTCTGTCTCGCTTCTAAAATTACAATCTCACCAAAACGTGAAAACGAAAAATCCTCTCCTTCACCAAAATCTCTCTGCCTCGTCTAGTCGTCCTTCGACCTTCCTCAACGGCGACGTCTCCGACTTCGCCAAAGCCTCCAGCCATCGTCGATTGTCTGTGTTCTCCTCCAGACTAACATTTTTATTACTGAGATTTTCTCAAGGATCCTTCAACGACTCTCTTCCACTCCTTACCCGTCGACGTTGCTTCACCATTCTTGCAGTCACTGATCAGAAGCTCCACCATTCTCGTTGAACCCTGAAATCCTCAATACATTATACCTCTCTGCCATTTCTGATCTATTGAATCATGAAATCATGCAAAATTGTTTTTATGATTTTTATTATTTCAATCTCTTGATGATGTTGGTGGATTTGATTTCTGATGAGTTTTTTTTTGTTTTCTTGGCGTTTGAGCTTTTGGATAGCAATATACTAGTAATCTATAATGATCTTTTATTAGGTTTCCTTTAAGTTTTTATCAACAAACTAGATTCTTCTCCTCTTGCAATGCACGTGCAATACATGTGCGATGCACATGTGTTGCACATTGAGTATACCACCATGTGCAATACACGTGCATTGCACATGGCGGTACATGCTGGGAAAATGGGCTCAACTCGGGTTAGGGTTGGGATTTTTCCAACCTATGGGTTGAGTCTAGCAACCCATGGGTTACATAGGGTTAGGTTTAAAATTTTTCCAACTCGTTAGTCAGATCGCACAGTCCGAACCATTTGGGTAATGGGTTTTGGCGGGCTAGTCCATGGGTTAATGGTAAAGGTGGGAATAGGTCGTGCCCTATAGCCTGGCCTATTTAGGGTTTGTTCTGGTCTAGCCTGTTTATTAAAAAATTAAAGTCTGATTATACAAAAAGGTCAGGCCTTTTTTGGTAAAGCCTGGCGGGCCCTATAGCCTGGCCTATTTAGGGTTTGTTCTGGTCTAGCCTGTTTATTAAAAAATTAAAGTCTGATTATACAAAAAGGTCAGGCCTTTTTTGGTAAAGTCTGGCTTGAAAGCCTTCATTAAAGCCTGACATTTTTAATTATAATGTGAACTTTTTAACCGAGCCCTAGCCACCTCTGTCTCGTTTCCAAAATCACAATCTCACCAAAATGTGAAAACGCGTACGGCAAAGCCTCTACTTTACTCAAATCTCTCTGCCTCGTCCAATCGTCCTTCAACCTTCCTCTCCAGCGACGTCTTCAACTTCGCCAAAGCCTCCAGCCGCCGTCGACTATTTGTGTTCTCTTGCAACTAATTATTTATGGCGTCTCATATTTTCTTCTTATCATGTTCTCTCTTTATCTTTATCATTAACAATTAATTAGATTGACATTTTAATGGTTCCTATTTTAATCATTTTAAAATAAATACATGAATAATAAGATACATTAAAAATAAATTTAATCTCAATTGCTTTTCAAATGCCTTAAAAAGTTTAAAATATTTTATAAACCGTTTAGGAAAGTTAAATGACCATATAACATAGCAGTTAAGGAAGTGGAATGAAGAGAAAAGATGCCTCCCTTAGCTTGAATCTCTTGTTGAATCAATATTATTATCAAAAAGAAAAATAATCAAAGTAAGCTTCTTAATCATAAATGCAATCAAGGCACTCTCTCAGCTCAGGTTTAATCCTAAATCAGAACATAATCCTTATTTTTTTTAATCACCGCCTGGTAATCTGACGCTTATTGACAAAGTTGTTCCCTCTCCCAATGAGTGCACTTCACGGGATTCGAACACTCGTCCTTATCCTTACAGGGGTTGTAGCCCACTTACCAGCTCAACCAAAACTACCATTGATAGAAGATAATCCTTATTAAGATATAGAAGTCATATGAATGGAAAATTTTTCTTCATCATTGTATGAAAAAACAATATTTTATGTTAAATATCAACTTATAATCAAACATCTATTGACTACAAAATAATCCCGTATGTGTGTATACATATCCTTAAGTCACATTGGATTCGAGATAACGGTTTGTATATTGTATATGTTTCTCGATAAGTATCTTTTTCAATGTTCAAACTCTCATATTCTCCTTACTATAGAAAAAAAAAATTTCATTTACCACATCAACCAATATTGTCATATTAAATTTAATCAATGTTTGAAATAGAGCTTTTCTTACTTTAAATTTTTCAGGGGAAAATGTTAATTTAATTTTGAATTTTGTCTGAAGAAAACATATTCTCATTAGAATCTTAACGAGAATTTATCAAATTGAAGCTCATCAAATTGGACTTTTAGGTCATATCAAATGAAATGCGTGGCTGTCACCCAAGAGGGGGGGTGAATTGGGTGACAGAATAAAACTTATAAAAATTCTCCCTTTTTAAAACTTTACTCCTTGTGCTTGATGAGTGTGACGATGTATTACCCCAAGCACAAGTGAGTATCTAGTGGTGTGGTGCTTGATGTGTAGATTAAAACAACCAGAATGAGCACACACGAGTTTATCCTGGTTCGGTCACTTCCAGACCTACATCCAGTCCCCAGGCTCCACCTGAGATTTTCAATCCACTAAACCTCTTGTTTCAACCAGGCACAAGAAAGCCTTTACACTATAGGTTTTACGAACACGGGTTCACCTAACAACCCACAGGTTTTGCAACGGGCTCACCTGCAAACCTTACAACCACAGATTTTACAACGGGATCACCTGCAACCTTACAACCACAAGTTTTGCGGGCTAACTTGTAACCTATGGAGATTTAGAAAACCTCTAAATGCTCCCCCTCACTTTTGTAAGATAATAATTCTGTTCGTCAAGCACAAGCTTTAGAACAGCCTCTATCAATTAGAGGATTTGATAATGTGTTCACTCAATGAACTGATTGTGATAAACACTTAAGTACAGATGATTCTCTCTAAGAATAGATGATGTTACTTACTTAAGTACAAATGAATTACTCTCTAATAATGTTACAAATCTAGATCTGAGAGTAGAAGATGAGAGGAATGAAGAATATAGTTTCTCAGATAATATGCTCTGTTTCTCCAACCTCTCTTCTGAATGTAGATGTTCCTTTTATACTTCGGCCTCAACATTTAGGCTTGGGCGGCAGATAGAATATGTCTGTTTGAATATAGCCGTTAATCCCATGTTACCGTTGAGAGGTACATCTTCATTAATGCTTAGCAGGGTTGACTTGCTTTATCTCTGAAAAGTAACTCTGACAACTCTGCTCTGACAAAAGCATTCTGACTTCTGAGTATGTGACGTTGACTCTTGTACTCTTGCTGACGGATGATCATCGTTCATCCGGAAGTGGCAATCTTGCTCTGCAAGTGTTAGTCTCTGAATCCCAGTGCCAAGAGTATTTTCATCCGGAAGCTCATTTGCATCCGGAAGTAAAACTAAGTTCTGCACATACTTGTTAGTCCCAACAGAGTAAGATATATAATCAGGTGTAGTAAGAACTATACATGCTGTGGGAAGCTTGTTTGCTATGGGAAGTAATCTTACTAAGACTATGTTCTGACTTAGTGTATTGTCTACTGACGCTAGGGGGATGTCTACTCCAATAGTCAGCGTGAGTCTCGTTATGTTACTCTAACTCTTAAGTCTTCCCAAGTGACTTGGTGTGTCATTTTCTTAAGCTATGGGATGTGTAGTATAACAACACTTAATCACATGCAGTGGGAGTTCATTTAGTCTAAGGAGCCTTTCTTGCATCCGGAAGCACTACTACTGGATGAAGGGTTATATTCACTTTTACTCTCGCTCAGTGTCCTTCAATCCAACAGCCAGCGCTAGTCACTAAGCAATCGGAAGCAATTCTACTGGACGTGGCTTATGTTCACTGACGCTTAGTGTCATCTATTCTAACAGCCAGCGCCAGTCTAAATACAACAGGAAGCAAAATCACTTCCGGATGAATCCTAGCTTAGTCTTGAGTTTTTGTATATCTAGTGCTTATGGACTAAGTTAAATCCCTAGTGAATTACTTGCTCTCGCTGGGGGATGAGTCATGCATCCGCGAGCGCTAGTCCTAGTCTATCCGGAAGTAAATCCACATCTGGTTGCACTCTTACTTGGGATTCTATGTTAACCTATTGCTTTCTAAGTCCTTGATTCATTCTTTCATATTTTAGTCTTCATCAAAACTTAAGATTCTAACATTCTCCCCCTTTTTGATGATGACAAACTAAGTCTTATCGATTAAGTTCATATGAAGGAATTAAAAGCAATAATTTAAATAAGGCACAAATAACTTAGACAAATATTATTGATAAGCAAAAGATTACAAGTTAGTAATACACAGATAGATAAAATATACAAGTAGTCAAAACTGTGCAAATAGAGCTATGCATGAAAACTATGAAGAAAAGAGAGAGAGAGAAAAAAAAAATTAACAACACAAGGATGAAATGCTATGTTATGATAGATGCATGATTGTATGGGGGTTAAGGCTTGCGCTTGTTATTTTTCCCTCTCTGATTCTTTTGATACTCTTCTTCCACTCTAGCCCATGCTTCGTCCATTTCCTGCTGATCAATCTGAGCAAGGATCTCTTGGAGTTCTCTAGCCTCTTTTTCCTTTCTAATCCTTTCTAGCTCCAAGGACTCCACAATTGCTCTTTTCAGATCATCGGCCTCACTTAGCCCAGAAGAGGAAGAACCAAGTGATGTCTCGTTGATGGGGATGACACCATGAGGAAGATGAATGTTGGAGATCTTTACATTCCAGACCGGAAAGTTAGGGTCCTGGGGCAAGCTTGCCTTGCCTTTCCCTTTCGCTTTCTCTTTAGCCAAAGCATTAGCCCTATCAGCATCCAGAACTGTGAATTGCTCAAAGGTGAGTTTGTTGTTTCCATTAAACCTCTCAAGTTCCTCAGGGGTGAGATCTTCCACCTTAAGCTTTACCACAACTTCTGGTGGGATATCATCCATCACTTTCTGAGCTTGTTCTCTGACTGAGGACTGAAACGTTGACGCTTGATTCTCAGGCTCTTCCTCACTGTCTGCAGGCTCAGAGATGCCTGTCCCCTTTTTGACAGCACGCTTCACTCTTGTTTTGCTGAATTTAACCACTGGAGAAGCAGGAGTAGAAGTTGGCGCTGAAGGAGGAATAGGGACAGCTCTCACTCTCACAAGTGGCTCAGACCTTGTGTAACCATATTTTAACATAATCTCCTCAAGTACAGTGAGTGCAGGTGTTGAGGGAGGAGGCTCAGAAGAAGGAACCTCAGGCTCATGTTCAGGCTCAGGCTGTGGGAGTTCACCCGGTTGCTCAACCAATACCATTGCCAGTTCTGACCTTTGCTCATCTGAGCGCTGCTGTTGCATGAATCGGATGGCTTCCCCACGAATCAGACTCTCAGCATCACCCAGCCTTTGGGATTCCATGGCACGGCGGAGGGCAGCCGTGATGTCTTCATCAAGCCAGAGGGATGGCTGGCTGAGCACATCCCTTGTGTCCATGGTTAGGCGAAGAGCGGTCATCACATTTCTCCCCCTTTTGTCATCATCAACACGGGCGAGGTCTAGGGATGGAGTGGATGAAGAGGAGGGTGGAGGTTCAGGGCCAAGTCTCGTTGGGAGTGAGGGTTCAGGGGAGGATGTAGGTAAGGTGGTTTCAGGGGATGGGGTTGGTTGGGGAACCAAGTAGGATCTACGAATAGACCTTCGAATGGGTAGGTGGAGGAATATTCAGTGAAGGTAGTGGAAGAGTGTGGGGTAAATGGGGTAAATGGTAAGTGAGGATCCTCAGGGATTTGCTGAAGGCGGGGGTAATCTCGCAGATAGATGTGGCTGAGGGGGTGAACGACAGTTTTGAACCCAAGGTGCTCGGCCAATGGGTTGGATCTTGGTCCAGAGTTGGGGTTGGTAGGGTTAGGATGGGATGGTCCGTCAGAGAGGTTGAGTGGTGAACGAGTAGGGGTGTTGGATGGTGTATGAGTAGGGGAGTTATGTGGAGATGGGGAGTTGTTGGAGTGAAGGGGCGATTGGCTAGGAGATTGTTGGGGTGTGTCTTGTGTTTGGTGTTCATGGTTGGGTGAAGGCTGGGATGGTTGGTCATTGTTTGGTGATGTGTGTGGTTGTTGGTCATTTGGGGGAGGTAGCTGTGGTTGTTGAGTGTTGGGAGGAGGAGGAGGGGGAAGTTGAGGGTGATTAGGAGGAGGAGGAGGATTTTGAGGAGGGGGTGGTGGTAGGTTACCTTGTCGAGGTTGAGGGATTTGGAGGTGTTGGAGAATGAGATCAAGTTTGGCATCCACCCTGGCTAGCTGTGTCTCGACCTGGCCAACTCTGTCCTCAAGCCGCTGGATCCGCTCCCCTTGTTGCTGGAACCCAGCATCACAATCATTCCTCAATGGGGCTACCAATGACTCAGAGAGTTGAAGGAGAATCTCTTCCCTCATCTCTTGAGCGAATGCCTTCACAGTCGCTGGCACTCTTGCAGCACGGCTTGGCCCAGCATGGGAGTCCACTTCCTGATCCCCTGCACCAGATGTAGAGGGGGCTGAAGTTCCAGAGGCACTACCCGCTTGTGATCCTGAGCGAGTGGGCTTAGGGGCTCTTATATACTTAATGCCCATCTTCCCGATGTTGGTTGCTCCCACAGGTCTACACTTGACATTCTCTTCCTCCACAGCAGATGTGGCCTTGATCAGATGCTTCTCAAGGAGGAAGGCAATGATGGTGGGATAGGGAAGATAGCCAGACTTGTCATTAGTCAACCATCGCTGAAGCTCAAAGCAGATCAACTGACCGGGGTTGATTGGCTGGTGGGAGAGAATTCTGGGGAACCACGGATTGTCGATCAGAGTGAACTCGTTGAAGTTACCCCCTTTGTGTGTCATCATTCGGGAGTAGACATAATACAAGAGTCTGTTTGAGTCAGACATCTTGGACACCTTTTTCCCTGTGGTGCCATACAACTTCTCGAGATCCTCCTTGCTGTACTTTAGTGACTCAGGGTATAGCCACTCATTCATGCTCTCGTCTGTGATCCCCATCAACTCATTCAATGTCCTCCAGGTGAACCTGAAGGTTCTCCCCCTTACAGTGGCAGTGAAGGAGAGTCTGTGGACTTGCTCTTTCCCATCAACCTTCTTGTACTTAACCTTGCCAGTGAGGGATTGACAGAAGACTCGCAGGACGTTGACGTTGTAGTCCTGGTTGATCCCTAGCCAAGGCATATATCTCTCCAGGAAAGGGCGCAGATGAGGAAACCCTAGTTCATCAATCTTGTTCAGATCGATGAACAAGCCATGGTTGAAGATTGGAATGGACGTCTCAAACTTGGCGGCAACTGGCTCCAATGCCCCATCTCTGTAAACAGTAGGGTCATCCTCTTCAACCCTTTGCCTCTTGGAAGAAGGTTCTTCAGCGAATTGAACCTTCTTCTTCTTTCCCTTCCTTTTGGCTTCCTTCGCTTGCTCATGCCCAGAAACGTCTGGCTGTTCTCCCACTCTACCAGAAGTTCCAGGCTGATCCTGGACATGTTCATCCTGCCCCTGGGTTTGCCCAGAAACTTCATGGTGCTCATCACGTTGTTCATCACGATGCCCAGATTTCCCAGAAAGTTCATGCCGAGATTTCCCAGATTTCGACTTGTGTTTCTTGGATGAGGTAGATTTCTTGGTAACTGGGTTTGTTTCATGTGAGCCGGTCATTTTTGTGTGGGTTTAAGGTTGGTTTGGTGAAAGGCGAAAGAGAAGATGAAGAAAATGAAGAACAAGATGAAGAAGATGAAGAGAGTATTCAGAGAGAATGTGGATGAGAAAAATTGATGCAAGTAAAAAGTGAAAGTGAGAATGACATCCTATTTATATGCAAAGTCACTAAGGGTAAAATGGGCATGACTCTTCAGATGAAAGCATACGTTCATACATTGGGTAATGTAAACATTTAATTGGAACGGCGCACCTTTTGACATGTGTCACTTTGCTTTGTCAGAGGAGGCACAACTACTCATAGAAGAAGATGAAACGTTTTGTGAAGTGACGTGTCTTTACCCAGACACTGGCGCTCCCTGTTGATTTGAATAATCACCCAGCGCCAGCCAAAGAGTATCCGGAAGTGGTTTGGCTTCCGGTTGGTCTTAACTTAAGATTTAACATTGTGGGACCTGCAACAGCTAAAGATTGGCACTTCGATGCCTAAGTTAGTACATTTGGCAGGTTTTAGCAATTAAGCACAGATGTTTTCTGAAGATTTAAACTTCATTTTAACATTCCCAAATTTCTCCTTATAAGATTAAGTTGATCAATCCTCATTGGTTGTTTGGTAGCTATGTCTGTAGTTGGGAAACCATTCTTGCACATGCTTCCGGGAGTGTATCCGCTTCTGGATGTGAGGGTCTTTAGATTTAGCATTGATAGCTCTTATCTTCCATACTAGGGGACCTTTCCACTAGGAGATCTGCAGGTGCTAGCGGAAGCACATGCGCTTCCGGATGGTCAGTGGAAAACTTAAGATTTAGCCTTAGTATACATGCTGAGGACATTCCAAGTTACAAACTTATGTTAATCAGCTCAGTATGATAATCTCAAGAAAATGTGCTTGCTTGTTGGTTTTGTAAAGTAGGAGTATTAATAATGTGAAAACAGTCTTTGAAATGTAGTTCACAATTTCTCAGTTTCACTATCAAGTCATGAACTCCATTCATACTCTTTTGGATAAATATCAACTGATGGCACAGGGAGTATCTAGCAGATTGCATATTTTCAGAGTTTCATGCACAGGTATAGTTCAACAAATATGCTTTAAGGATGTTCATGTTAGATTGTGAAGACATGTGAAATGTAAATACAACGAGATTCTAAAACCCTTAATGTTCACACAATAGTTTAGCTTTAAGAATGAATCAAATTTACAAAAAAATCAAATTCTCAGCATATGATCACAAGAATAATTTTCAAGTCTCATCTCAAGTTCTTTCAAATATGCTTAACATGATCTCATTATTCTTAGGATATCAACAAGCTTTAACTTAATTCAGATTGTACTGGGCTTGTGATAATGTGCCAGGATATATGGCTTTCAGTGGGTAGAGATTCTTAATAGTTCTTTCCAGCCTAGTTATCTACTCTCACTTAGGCTTCTATCCTATTGGCATTTGCTCTTGGATTTATCAGATTTTGCACAGGTTAATTCCAGGCATTTCCTAAGATTCCTAATGTATGTCTGACAAGAGAAAAATGCACAACATAATGAGTAATGGAAAGAAATGCTCATATAAGAAGATTGGTGAGATTTCCTCAAGATTGACTTCAGAACAGCCATTTCTTCTCATCTTGTCAAAGAGCATACTCGTTGACGTTCTCTCTTGTACATTCACATCATTCAAGCTTTCATAATCTGTCAACACACTTAACCACAGGCTTGAACTGAGATCATTAGTAGATGGAGACTTAAGATGTGATTAAAAACATTTTCAAAATAAGATCATCACTGGTTTGTAAGGAACATCACATAAGTATCACTATATTTTGAAACGGTTAAGTCAATCATGTGTGGCTAGACGCTACATATTCTTTACATTCATTTCATAGGGCAATTTGAAGTTTAATCTTAGATACATAAATGTCAATTGCCGATGAAATGAGTAAGCATGCATTCTTTACCCGGTTAATCATGTAGATAAGAGAAAGGGTAAGAATGACATCACCAAAGCTACATTTGCGTCACGTAGTAGCTTGCTTGATTTTGACTGGTGGTGCTTGATCTTTTCCATTTCAAGAGCAGTAGCACCAGTAGCCCAGCATGAAGAACATCTTATTCAGATTTGACCCATTGCCCAGACCAGGTACGGTCTTGAATATAGTTGTTCTTTTGGATCTCCTTTCCTACAAAATGTCAAGTAATTCCCTTTTCCATTTCTCAGTCTCCAAACTTGGATCTGACAGGTCAGTTTGTAGGAAGTGTAAAGTCCATATGCATTTGAGTCATTAATTATGCTTATGCCGTTTAGAATCAACTATGACTATATATACATGGTTTTGATCATGACAGCCAGACAGCATGTAGGTTATGAACATTGTGAATTTCTTTGAGCTTTCTTCTCTTAAGAAAATAATGTTCATGTCTATGATGCTTGATGCAAAATCTCAATATTCCCATCTAACACTTGCATAAGAGATTTTACTTTCGCATGCTTTGACTCTAATTGATTCCTTGCTTACCCAAGGAGATCTTCTATACTTATCCTTGGCTTGAATCACTGTCTTATGAGAGACAGAGTTCATAGGTTTTCTCCATGTTGATCGAGGAATCTTCTCTCTCTTGTTCTTCTCAGGATAGTTGAGTGGCACTCTGTGATAGCTCATCCTTGAGACAGAACTTTTGTTCCTTGTGGTAGTGCACTGCTTCTTATGATTGAACCAGGTGGTTGCAGCAGTGACTTCACCACGAGCTCTCTTCTTTGGGGCAAGAGGAACTCTTGATCTCTCCTGCACAAGTAAGGCACTGGAAGGAAGTTTTGGTACCCATTTGTACTTAGGTCCTACATGGTTAGTGCTGGACCTTACTTGTCCTTTAGAGACCCATATAAATTTATTTCTCACATGTAAATTTTTTCTAAGACTGCATGTGTGAGAGATATGACCTGATCTACCACAGTAATGACAGATAATGGAATGATATTCAGAATGGGATTTCCCATCATTATCTTGTTGGTCAATTTTGTTTTCAAAGAGTCTCTGTTCTTTTAAATCAACTTTTGAAGTTTCAGGGTCTTTTGAAAACTTTTCTTTTTCCTTCACCAGGGATTCACAATTGGAACAATTTTCAGTATGTGTTGAAGCTTCCGCTCTCGATAGCTGGTTTTCTATGGGCAGCACTAGTTGTTTTTCTATGGAGGGAACTTGGGAACCCTTGGATGTAGAAGAGATAATGAGTTCCTCAAGTTTCTTATTCTTTTTCCTTAATCCTAGAACTTCTTTTGCAAGTTTACAGAATTCAATATGTAACTCATCATACATATCTTGCAATTCAGAAGGTTCAAGTTCAGATACCTTATCTTCTTCAGTTTCTGAATCTTCTAGGTGGAGATCAACACTCTCTTCACTGACGCTGGCTTTCTCAATGTCAGCTTTCTGTAGCTCACCGTCAGTTGATTCACAAGGGGCACAAAAGGAGCTTTGGACAGCTTCACTTTCAAGAGAGTAGTTAGAAGCATACATAGCATCAAGAGTATTCCAAATATCTCTAGCAGTAGAGCAATGTTTAATTTTCTGGAAATCACTGTCTGTTAAGCTTTTGTACAAAATTTGCATTGCTCTAATGTTTAAGTAAAATAAATTTTTCTCCTCTTCAGTCCAATTTACTGTTGGTTTGAAATCAGAATCATTTACAAAGACATCCCACATTTTGAAACTTGAGGATAGTACAAAACTTTTCATCCTTGCCTTCCATATGTAAAAATCAGTATTTTCTAACAAGGGTGGGATAGTATGATCAAAACCTTCAAAACACATTTTATAACCCAAGTCAGCCTAGGTCTTTGCACTTGAGATCGTTGGATCCTTTAAACAAGTGACTTTGCTCTGATACCAAATGAAATGCGTGGCTGTCACCCAAGAGGGGGGGTGAATTGGGTGGCAGAATAAAACTTATAAAAATTCTCCCTTTTTAAAACTTTACTCCTTGTGCTTGATGAGTGTGACGATGTATTACCCCAAGCACAAGTGAGTATCTAGTGGTGTGGTGCTTGATGTGTAGATTAAAACAACCAGAATGAGCACACACGAGTTTATCCTGGTTCGGTCACTTCCAGACCTACATCCAGTCCCCAGGCTCCACCTGAGATTTTCAATCCACTAAACCTCTTGTTTGAACCAGGCACAAGAAAGCCTTTACACTATAGGTTTTACGAACACGGGTTCACCTAACAACCCACAAGTTTTGCAACGGGCTCACCTGCAAACCTTACAACCACAGGTTTTACAATGGGATCACCTGCAACCTTACAACCACAAGTTTTGCGGGCTAACTTGTAACCTATGGAGATTTAGAAAACCTCTAAATGCTCCCCCTCACTTTTGTAAGATAATAATTCTGTTCGTCAAGCACAAGCTTTAGAACAGCCTCTATCAATTAGAGGATTTGATAATGTGTTCACTCAATGAACTGATTGTGATAAACACTTAAGTACAGGTGATTCTCTCTAAGAATAGATTATGTTACTTACTTAAGTACAAATGAATTACTCTCTAATAATGTTACAAATCTAGATCTGAGAGTAGAAGATGAGAGGAATGAAGAATATAGTTTCTCAGATAATATGCTCTGTTTCTCCAACCTCTCTTCTGAATGTAGATGTTCCTTTTATACTTCGGCCTCAACATTTAGGCTTGGGCGGCAGATAGAATATGTCCGTTTGAATATAGCCGTTAATCCCATGTTACCGTTGAGAGGTACATCTTCATTAATGCTTAGCAGGGTTGACTTGCTTTATCTCTGAAAAGTAACTCTGACAACTCTGCTCTGACAAAAGCATTCTTACTTCTGAGTATGTGACGTTGACTCTTGTACTCTTGCTGACGGATGATCATCGTTCATCCGGAAGTGGCAATCTTGCTCTGCAAGTGTTAGTCTCTGAATCCCAGTGCCAAGAGTATTTTCATCCGGAAGCTCATTTGCATCCGGAAGTAAAACTAAGTTCTGCACATACTTGTTAATCCCAACAGAGTAAGATATATAATCAGGTGTAGTAAGAACTATACATGCTGTGGGAAGCTTGTTTGCTATGGGAAGTAATCTTACTAAGACTATGTTCTGACTTAGTGTATTGTCTACTGACGCTAGGGGATGTCTACTCCAATAGTCAGCGTGAGTCTCGTTATGTTACTCTAACTCTTAAGTCTTCCCAAGTGACTTGGTGTGTCATTTTCTTAAGCTATGGGATGTGTAGTATAACAACACTTAATCACATGCAGTGGGAGTTCATTTAGTCTAAGGAGCCTTTCTTGCATCCGGAAGCACTACTACTGGATGAAGGGTTATATTCACTTTTACTCTCGCTCAGTGTCCTTCAATCCAACAGGCAGCGCTAGTCACTAAGCAATCGGAAGCAATTCTACTGGACGTGGCTTATGTTCACTGACGCTTAGTGTCATCTATTTTAACAGCCAGCGCCAGTCTAAATACAACAGGAAGCAAAATCACTTCCGGATGAATCCTAGCTTAGTCTTGAGTTTTTGTATATCTAGTGCTTATGGACTAAGTTAAATCCCTAGTGAATTACTTGCTCTCGCTGGGGGATGAGTCATGCATCCGCGAGCGCTAGTCCTAGTCTATCCGGAAGTAAATCCACATCCGGTTGCACCCTTACTTGGGATTCTATGTTAACCTATTGCTTTCTAAGTCCTTGATTCATTCTTTCATATTTTAGTCTTCATCAAAACTTAAGATTCTAACATCAAATAATCAAACAATAAAAAATAAATTATTACTCCGTGCAACATTATTTGACTAATTAATCAAGATTCTCTGATTCATGCGTGGTGGCTTTCGACTCTCAAATGTATGTCAATTATTTTAATCTTGAAGCATGCAGATATAGAGTTATACATATGCCAATTTTAATTGACATATGGTGGGGTGAGGAGGAGGAAGGATGGAGGTGAGGTGTGAGAGAGATGGGATATGGTGGGGTAGGGTGTAGAAGTGTGTGTTGGGTGTGAGTCATTAGATTAACTGGATGGTGGAAATGTGGAAGAACTTGAGAGAACTAGAGAACTTGATCTAAAAATATAAGAATATTATTATATTAAAAAAATTTAAGCTTAAGAATTTTTCGTTAACATTTAATAATAGATTTATCATTTACAATTATTGGTCATAATTTTCAGTTAAATGAAACTAATGGTACAACTTTTTTATCGAAAAAACTAATCATACAACTTGAATATAAAGGTGAAAATAAATTATAGATTTCTGATAAAAAAGAAAATAAATTATAGAATAAAGTAGAATTTTGGTCTTTTATCTTTCACATCAAGTATTTTTGTAGCCTCTTAACTTTGAAAAGTAATATTTGAGTCCTTTTTTTCACTAACATTTGTTAATTCTTTTTTATAGTCCTTTTTTTCAGAAATCAAATCTATTAATTCTTAATCAACATAAAATGCTTACATGACAAATCTAAGGAGTACCTTTATAATTATATATTTAATTATATATTAAGTTCAAATTTGTTGAGTCATCAGTCTTTGTTAAATGAAATTAACCAATAACATTGTTAGGAAAAAGATCCACAGTGACCCATCATCCGTGGATTTAGTGGTAAAGAGATTGAACAATGAGCGTCGGGTTGACCACCACGTCGTGAGTTCGATCATGGGGAGTGGCACTTTGTTGTGTCTCCATCGCAGCGCTTGGGGAGACATCTCCGTAGCTAAGTGAAACTGACAGTAACCTACCTACCTATGTAGATAGAAAGAAAGAGTTTGTTGGTCATGCTCCAGAGCCCACAGGGACAGGCCCTAGTGGATCATGAGTTAGGTGCCCTACCCTTAGATTGGGTTAAGCCCAAACCCCTTCCTAAAATTTTGTTATAAAAAAAATCCACAGTGCATTTTTTAAATGAAGGGATTAAAAGAAGGCGGTTACAAATATAAAGAATCAAAAGTAATACTCTTTTATGATATTGGGGCGTTTAACACGAGATAACGGAGAAAAAGACGGAGGCTAGCGAACTACCAATGTTGGAATTTGTCAATTAAATAAATATATAATATTGCTTTGATAAAAAATATATATTTGTATTGCACGAGTCAAGCGAGATTATTTTCAGTTAAAAAAAAAAGGTCAAGCGAGATTACGGGCAACGGAAATTCATATTTCGCTATGGATCAACGCTTTTAATCATATAAAGTAAATGAAGCATTGAACTAAGTTCAGTTAAAAAAAAACAATTCAGTTAAAACAAACTACACTTTTGAAGATCAAGAACATATTTTTTACTCCCTGTAGTCTAAATTATAAGATCATTTTAAATTTTTTTTAGAAATTAATGATACAAAATTAATCTCTTTATATTTTCTATAGTTATTTTTTCCACAAAACTAATTTATTTTAATTATAAACTAATATATAATCTAATTACACGTGACATAAGTTATAGTTTAATGACATGATTTTCCATATCATCACCGTGTTGAGGAGGTTGGTCCTATATGGTGTTGACCTCACTATGGTGAACCTAATTTGCAATATGATTTGTAGTATGATTAATGAAAAAAATCATAATCTCATGCTTTATGTTTTTTATAACAAGTTATTTATTTGATTTCAAATATAACATTCATTCAGCTTATTTTCAGATTTCTGATAAAAAAAACTTCTTTTCAGATAATTCTAATAAAAAAAGGTAATAAACCACTTATAAATTGATTTCCCTAAATTTTTCTTCAAATTAATTTATTTGATTTATAAAATTAGTAATATGTATAATCTAAAAATATTTCACAAATGCACTAACTAACTAACATATTTTATTTCTTTAATTTATAAAAATCAAATTAAGTCATATATCTATCTATATCTATCTATATATCTATATATATTATAATTGGAACATTGACAGTGTCCCTGTTTGCCATTTGTCACTCTATGGTTATACCAAGTGTTTTCTTCTTTTATTTTTTTTTGACTAATATTTTCTTCTTTTATTGACATTAATAAAAAAACTAATATATTTCACTTACGACATATTTATTTTATTTCTTTATTTATTTCTTCCAATAAAAAATGTTAAACTCCTTATCCCACGTAGTTATAATCTCATGCTTAATCTTTTTTAACAACATAGCCCATGTTTCCCTCTCTTCAAACCTACATTTTAAAAAAAAATCTACCATTTTTTCTTTCCTCAACAAACTCAAAAGGCTTTTTCTTTTCTTTCTTTGCATAAAGGAAATTCATTTCATTATTTCACATAGAAAACACATTTCTAGAAGGCTCCTTACAAAAGGTTTATCTCTCTTCTCTTTCGTTTTCTATTTCACATTTCGCTTTTCAATAATGCTTTGTCTTGGGGTTTTTGCTTTTCATTTTGAACTTGTGTATTTATTTATTGTCTCTCAAGTTTGATTCTTTTTTTCTATTTTTATGTTAATTTGAGGGTGAAACTCACAATCTTGAATGTTTTTTGTAAGTGAATTCATAATTTGATTCAATTCCATTCTAATTATATTTCATCATTCGCTGTGTTTTTATATCTATTTCACATGATATGCTTGGTTTTGTTTTCTTACATCTGCGGATTTCGTAATTGCTATTTATTTAGGTTTGTCATTCTTTTTTTCCATTTCTTCTATGATGAGATTAGTTCTCTTGCTAGTATGAACGAGCATTAACTCAATGAATTCCTTTTTTTTTCACTTCGCTAAATGTCTTTGATTTTATTTTCTTTATTATTCCCTTATTGTATAATCCCTATTTTATAACTTGAACAACGGTTCCTTTTACCTTTTTTTTTTGTCATAATTCCCTTTCCTTTCTACTTTTTGCTCTCCTTTTCACTTTAATATATCATAGTACTATTTAATTCAGATCAATATTATTCTACCAAATTTTAACAAATATTAATAATATTTATGGTATCAGATATATGTAGTGTGTATGTTATTATGTAGTGTGTATGCTATGTAGAATATAATATTTCGCACATCGCGCAGTGCTGATACTAGTTAAAGATAAAAGAAGATTCTAACTTTTTAGAGTTTTTGATCAAATGAAAATTTCTGATTGATTGCTTGCAATTGAGTAAATTGTAAATAGTATAAAACATTGTTTTATACAATGAAATTGAGTCAAACTCACAACTCAAACAAATGCAAATCACCTTACAATTGAGTCAAATCGGTACTTTTAGATAGCAAATAATATGTCAACCTTGAAGTCCTTATTCTCTTGCGTTTCAGTATTTTTTTTATAAAGTGTCAATTCAACATTTCAACCTCATATTCTTATTCCTACTATTAGTATAAAATAGTAGAATTATTAAATTATGGAAGACCCTTGGGGCCCACCAACCATCAAAATGTAATTGCACCATGAAGATAGGGCATATAGGTAAATTCAAAACAACCTCTGGCTCTCCTTAACTGTCTCACAAGAATATAGAGAGAAAGAAAGGCGAAGTATTATATAAACACAACAGCCTCCCACCTTCTTCCTCCGTCTTCAGGGGACTCCCATCATTATATGTATCATTCTTTTTTTGGGTCTCTCTCGAATCCTAATTTTCATTACAAAGTTCCTTCCTTTTCCTCTCTCATTCTCTCCCTTTAGCTCATCAGAGGGAATCACATTCCTTTTTTTTCCCTTTGTAAGTTGATCCACTTCTCTCTTTTCACCATTTTGTCACTCTTTTTCCCTTTTGATCATCTGGTTATCGTAAATTTTGCATCTTTTTGTGTTTTTTGGATTCGAAATTGGGTGTTGGGTCTTTGGTAATTGTGGGGTGATTGAGTGATTGGTTGTCATTGGAATGTAAAGTTTTGTTCTTGATTTGTGTAAATGTGCTTTAATGCTTTGCTCATTGGTGGGTGTTTTAGCTGAGAGGTCAGATCTGAATGTGATCATGGGTTTCATGTGTTGTTTCAAGCACGTTTGTTTGCTTGAAAAGTTTTGGTTGTTGTGTTTGATGATGAGATTTTTGTTTGTTTGCCGCATTTTGCAATGCTTTAGCGCATTGGGGATTTTAATGTTTTTTTACGTCTACTCATCTTTTAGGAAGAGGGCAAAATTGGAAACAATCATAATCTTCACGTATTTTGTTGTTTTTTTCTCATTCTAGTGTTTTTCCTTTCCATATGAATGAATTTGGTAATGAAAATGTTTTCTTATGCTTAACATTATCTTGGAGTTCCCATGAGCTTGGGAGGAATGTAATGATGAACATTAAAACAACTATTTGTGGACCATTTTCCTGTAGATGATCAATTTCCTTATACTTCTGTCCTCTCAATTTTTCCTCAGATGTTTGTCTGCCTTTTCATATGGTGCTGTTTCTAGTTATGATATTTGCACCTATTGTTATGGCTATTATAGTCTATATGTTTTGTTTCTATGTTGTTATGGTTTAGTTTAATGATTTTTTTCTGCCTGTGCTTTCTTTTGGCATACAGTGCTAGATATGGCTACATATACCCCCAAGAATATCCTCATCACTGGGGCTGCTGGATTCATCGCGTCTCATGTCGCCAACCGGCTGATCCGGACGTATCCTGACTACAAGGTTGTTGTGCTGGACAAGCTTGACTACTGCTCAAATTTGAAGAATCTCCTTCCTTCAAAGTCGCGTCCCAACTTCAAGTTTGTCAAGGGTGACATTGGAAGTGCTGACCTTGTCAACTACCTTCTCATAACGGAATCCATCGATACCATTATGCACTTTGCTGCTCAGACTCATGTGGACAATTCTTTTGGTAACAGCTTTGAGTTCACAAAAAATAACATCTATGGTACTCATGTCCTACTTGAAGCCTGCAAGGTCACTGGACAGATTAAAAGGTTCATCCATGTGAGCACTGATGAGGTCTATGGGGAGACCGAGGAAGATGCTGTGGTGGGAAACCATGAGGCTTCTCAACTTCTTCCCACAAACCCATATTCTGCAACAAAAGCCGGAGCAGAAATGCTTGTGATGGCATATGGTAGGTCATATGGGCTACCAGTGATCACAACCCGTGGGAACAATGTGTATGGGCCAAATCAGTTTCCTGAAAAGCTGATTCCGAAATTCCTTCTTTTGGCCATGCAAGGGAAGGATCTTCCAATTCACGGGGACGGTTCTAACGTGAGGAGCTATTTATATTGTGAAGATGTTGCTGAGGCCTTTGAGGTGATTCTTCACAAGGGAGAGGTTGGCCATGTATATAACATTGGTACTAAGAAGGAAAGGAGAGTTATCGATGTTGCTAGAGATGTATGCACCCTTTTCAACAAGGACCCAGAAACAAGCATAAAATTTGTGGAAAACAGACCATTCAATGATCAGAGATATTTTCTGGATGATCAAAAGTTGAAGCAGTTGGGATGGTCTGAGAGAACCACATGGGAAGAAGGGTTGAAAAAAACCATGGAATGGTATATTAGTAACCCTGACTGGTGGGGTGATGTTTCTGGAGCATTGCTTCCTCATCCCAGGATGCTGATGATGCCTGCTGGTGGAGTGGATAAATCTTCTGATGGATCTGAAGAGGAGAAGAAATCTGAATCTTACGGCTCAACCAATCCTACAATGGTTATTCCATCACCAAGGGGTGCTGGTTCACACCAGAAGTCTACTCTTAAGTTTTTGATTTACGGTAGAACAGGCTGGCTCGGGGGACTACTCGGAAAACTATGCGAGAAGCAAGGGATTGCATATGAGTATGGAAAAGGGCGCCTACAGGATCGTGCATCCCTCTTGGCAGATATATTGAATGTGAAGCCTACTCATGTTTTCAATGCTGCAGGAGTTACTGGCAGACCCAATGTTGATTGGTGTGAATCTCACAAAACAGAAACCATTCGCACCAATGTTGTTGGAACTTTAACATTGGCTGATGTCTGCAGAGAGCACAACCTGTTGATGATGAACTATGCCACTGGGTGTATATTTGAGTATGATGCAAAACATCCTGAGGGTTCTGGCATTGGATTTAAAGAGGAAGACACTCCTAATTTCACTGGTTCTTACTATTCCAAAACTAAGGCTATGGTGAGTCACATTTTGTGTTCATAATAAATCTAAGTGATAGCTCTATTATGATATCCTGATGGGGTGATCTTGAACTTTTTGTTTTGTTTTTCAGGTTGAGGATCTTCTGAGGGAATATGACAATGTTTGCACTCTCAGGGTTCGCATGCCGATCTCATCGGATCTGAACAACCCACGCAACTTCATCACGAAGATCTCTCGCTATAGCAAAGTGGTCAACATCCCGAACAGCATGACCATCTTGGATGAGCTTCTGCCCATTTCGATCGAGATGGCGAAGAGGAACTTGAGGGGAATCTGGAACTTCACAAACCCTGGTGTTGTCAGCCACAATGAGATCCTTGAGATGTACAGAGACTACATTGACCCCAGTTTTAAGTGGACAAACTTCACTTTGGAGGAGCAAGCCAAAGTAATTGTTGCTGCTAGGAGCAACAATGAGATGGATGCATCAAAATTGAAGAAGGAATTCCCTGAATTGCTTTCCATAAAAGAATCTCTCATCAAGAATGTGTTTGAGCCAAACAAGAAAACTGGTAAAAACTAAGCAGCACAGAGACACATCAGAAATTATTCTTCATATTCATATTGTGTAGGTTCATTAATCATGGTTCATTTCATTGTTAGTCACATATTATGCAGTTACTGGGTGTAGCGTGCAATAATCAAGGTTCTTTTCACCTGTTAGTGTCCTGTGTCACTAAAATAGCTTTATGTTCTCTGCAAACTTAATTTTAAATTATTTCTTCTGTTGCCAATAATATTCAATTTTGTTATTCATTTTTTATCTTTAATTTCCTTGTTTTTTTTTGTAATTGGTCACTGCTCAATTGATTATATGCAAAATGCAAGTGAAATAGTGGTGTTTTATTCATTATTTTTGGTATCATTATTAATGCATATTTATATTCCTTTGGCAATTGGTACATTACAGCTTTGAGAATTCTATGTCTTTGTCAATTGCTTTTTTAACTTAAAGTAGCCGCATTATTATTAACGTCAAGTTTGAATTCAAGAACGGCTACTTCGAATAGAAACGCTAAAGATTTGCTCCAAACAGTCAAAATGGCAACAACCTCACGTCATCTTACTTTCTTCCTTGTTCCCTCATTCAACAGTCAACACACACACATGCTATCATATCCTAGGTATTCTTTACTCCGCTTAAATATAAAATATATTTATATAATTTAATAAGATTAAACATGTTAGTTAAACTAACTAAAATGATTATCAATGTACCAAAGGTATTTTTATCCCCATCATCCATATCTTATTTGTTTATCATTGAGGATCATCAATAAAAATGAATAGGAGAAAAGCTGAGAACAATTATATTGAAGTCTTTTATTTAGAGATAAGTTTATCTCCCCAAATAAGTCAAATATTTAAGACTAGAAGGAACATAAAATAAAGTTGACTTTTTTGGGAAAATTAAAGAAATTATATAAGAATTCAAACATATATTATTATACATATGGGGCGAGCTCACTTATTTCAACATATATTCTTATTATATAGTTGGTTGTTTATGTATAATGTCAATTTTTTAATTCATTTTACCCTTTTAATTTGAGCATATTTAATGGATATTTAACCACCAAATCGAGAAAGGATTCTCTTCTCATCCCTTATTCTTCTCATCCTAACCATCCCATTACTGTTATATTATATTGACTAATTTTTTTTGATCAAAATATTATATTGACTAATGACTAATGAATGGCTGAAATTTGAATAGTTTTGAATGCTATCATTTTTATTATTTTATTACACTTTTATAGGAGTAGTAAATTATCCATATTAAAGTTTAGCAGTTTAAATTTATTTATTTATTTTTATATTGTATTTGTCATAATTTACTTATTATCGAATCTTGAACTGTTAATTATGTCAATCAAATGATGATTATTGGGTGATGAGATGTGGCCGCGAGAAAAAAGGATTATGAGAATCCAAAACCCACAAAATAATCACCCTTTGAATAAGTTGAATATATATTTTCCGTTAAAGAATACTAACAATGGCGATAAAAATGGATTAAAGGTATACTTTTCAAATTTAACAGAATATTATACTAACAATGTTAATAAAAATGGATTAAACATAAAGGAGTTAAATTATAGTTACCAAGATTCTATTTTAGTTTATACTTTATAATTCATATGTGAAATAAATTAGTTTTGAAAAAAATGATAAAAATATCATTATTCTGAAGTAATTTATTTAACATTCTTCACTTTTTTAAATCTTATATTTAGGGCAAATAAATAGATGCATAAACTCCATCACATCTTGAATAAAGGCCAACACTACTTTTTTTTATCAGAAAGCCAACACTACTTTTTTTAAAAAATAAATGTGCAAAACAAATCAATTTGAAGTATTTATGTTTATATTTTTTGTTGAAATTTAGTTATTTAATTTATAAACTAATAGGTCCTCCATAAATATAAGACATATTTATCTAATTTAATTAGATTAAGAATAATAATTGAGTTAGTTAAAACAACCGTCCTTTTTCCTTCCCCTGCTTGATTATGAGCATCCATTGAGAATTTGAGATAATTCCGGGGAATATAATAAAAAAAGAAAATTTTTAAGGAAAATTAATTTGTAGTCTCTCACAAGGGACTAAATAGTATAAAAGTCTCATAAACTTCACATATTAAAGTAGGGTTTCTAGGGACCTTACTTTAATATATTTCCAATACAAAAAGATTAGATTGCCCCTTGTGAGGGACTACAAATTAATTTACCTCAATTGAAAATTTGAGATAATTCCCGGGAATATAATAAAAAAATAGAAAATTTTTATATTAATAAAAACTTCGTTACACAACTTCGTTGAGTTTGGTCCCCGAGCTTGATTATGGTGGCTTTCATGAATGGGCCATTCCACTTGCTTGGTGTAGGTGAGCGTCATATGATTGTTGCAGTATAGAACAAGTTGTTTTAGGCTTTTAGGTGAGTATAGCACAAGTCGCCTTTTAGGTGACTATAGCACAAGTCGGTTTTTTTGTTTTCAGGTCAAGCTTAGACCCAAACTTTTTCATTTGAATTGTTTTACTTAATAGGTCAGTCTCATGCTTAAAAAAACCGATTAATCTATCAGTCTGGCCTATCAAGAAGTAAACTAATATTTATTTAAATAAGAAATAATATTATTATATTAATTGAGGTTATTCACTTATTTGTTACTAATCTTTAATATAAAATTACAATTACATGATCATCTATTCTAGGATCTTTATTTCTTCTCATTATCTAAATATTCATTCAAAATATTTCACTCATCATTCACCTTTCTAAACCTCTTATTGTTGTCAATAACTAGGCTAGTCCAAGCTATAGGTCAGACTCAAACTTGAAAAAATGGCCTCTTATAGGCTACAGGTCAGACTCAGACCAATCAATTACCTCCAAAGGGTGTGTTTGGATTGGCCATAGAGAAGTCACTTTATTTTTTAATTTAACTTTTTCAAAAGTAAGATTGGAAAAATGTCAAATTATGTGATGTGATTATGTTTGGATGTGATGGTAAAAGTTAGTAATTTTTTTCAATATGACATTTTGAAATATGCTTGGATGATTTTTTCAAAAGCAAGTGTATAAGAAAATTACTTAAAATGACATTATTTGTATTAACACATCAAATTTGCATATATTGTTATAGTTTCCAAAGAAAAAGGTGAACTTAAAATTTAAAAATTGAAAATGACAAAAATCTAATCAATAATAAGTTTAAATAATGAAAATGGTATTTTTGAAAATTTCAAAGGCCCTTTTCTCCCTTATTTTAAGAATAATAAGTTTAAATAAATTATTTTTTGATTCAAAAGAGCTTATTATATTATAGAAGAGAATAAGTAAAGTTATTGTTGGTGAATTTTTGAGAGTGAAAAAAGTTAACCTCAATGGGTAGTTGGTTGAGCTGGTAAGTGGGCTACAACCCCCGTAAGGATGAGAACGCGTGTTCGATTCCCGGGAAGCGCTCTTATTGGGAGAGGGGACAACCTTGCCTATGTGGGCAACAGTCCTACCTCTCGAGTCCGGATTAAACCGGGCGGTGATTAACCAAAAAAAAAGTTAACCCCAAAAATATCCTATCTGAGTATTTTTAGGGCTACCCATTTTTCATTCTTTATATTTAATTTCCTTTTTTTTCCTTCTCTTCCTCTCCTTTTGATATTTTCTTTTGTTTTTTGTTTTGCTCTCTCTCTCTCTCTCCTCATTTCACTCCTCCTACAACGGGTACAGACAAGTCAAGTTAAAACTTTATGTTTAAGGCCAAATCAGACTTCTGAGGCATTAGTCATTTTCTACCTGAGGCATTAGTCATTTTCTACCTGGTGCCTTCCCAAACATGTGAAAAAGTAAAAATATAATATATTAGAAGCCAAAATAAGTCAAAATATGGCTGTGGAGTTGTGTTTTAGGCTCCTCCCAAACATATTAAAAGTGTTTTGTGGGGCTTAATGCTTTGTTTCTTTGGCCCATTCATGCACTCCTTTTACTTCTCTTAGCGTGTAGTTGACATCCAATTATTTCTTTTTATCCAGATGAATATTCGCTATTTTTATCAGATCCAGATGAATATTAATTATGCCTATAAATGGTTTTTTAATGTTATTTAGCTCATACCTTTCCCATTCCTAAATAAATACTCACCCTTCCTAAATATGAGAGTTAGTTGATTTTTTTAGAAAATTATAAAAAAACTAAATATGTTATTTGAAAATTGATTTTTCTTATTATTTTTCTCTAAACTAGTTTATTTCGCTTATAAGCTAACATATGCTACTAATATGAAAAATACATTAAGATTAAGTGGTTCATTTAATTTTATTTATAAGAAAAAATTCAACAAGAATTTATATTTTGGAAAGGAGTATTAAAAATTAAAATACATCTTTAGAATAGTTATATGCTTTCACACATCAAAATTAAATAGGGGTAAAAGTAAAAAATTGTTATCAATAATCAATGAGATATTGAAAAAAATGCAAGTATGATATGAATGCCTTATAAAAAGAACAAAGAGTATATTCTTAACGCAAGTGCCTTTGTTCAAGCTTGAAGAAAACTCAGATTTTCAAATTATCTAACATATCAATAGGAAATGGTTTTTATAATTTTTTGACATTACAACTAACGACCCAATAATGTATAAGCCATAATAGGGGATGATATTGAATTTCTATATATTGAAATAAATTAAAAAGTATTCATGTACTTCCAATCCAATGCCCAACTAATTGATATGATCCCCTAAATACATTACATTTTTTGGTTTCCATCTGATCAATTGGTTAAAATCCAATTGATAACACCTACTTCAACATTTTTTTAATTTATCCACTAGTATTCGGTGCTACTAACAACCGGCTAATCCTCTTCACGAGAATTTAGACACTAGTAGACACTAGCTAAGTTACAACAACAACTAATTGATATTGGACTCTCTTAACATTCTTATAGACTCAGAAAAAGAAGGCAATGATGCGCAGGACTTTCATGCTCTGCAAGATAAAAGTAGTAACCAGTAGTTCAGCACTGCATATAACCCAATTTAATTTATCATATGATCAGGCAGACATGACTCCTGGATTTCAAACTCTTTTCTGAGACTTCTTCAGTATTTCCATGCATCCTTGAAATGCCTAAAAGCATTTTACCTTGATGAAGAGTTCAAAGATGCAGCAGCAGCAGCTAGATTCTTCAGAAAAGCAACAACATCATTCGGTGATGATCCAAGCGTATACCGAGCAGTCGATTTAGTCCGTCCAACGGCACAAGAGAAGTAATTATCCTTCTTAAGATTCAAGATATCCCATGAAATTGTTTCAGTTCCACGAGTTGGAATCCAAGGTGAACTACAGATCTCAGAATTTGACTTTGGCCTTTGTGCATTATTATTTTTGGATGCCTTTGGTCCACTTTTACTAGCTGGAGCCTTCAAAGGCAATCTCTTGTCAACAAAAAGCTCACCTCTATCTATCTCCTTTGCTTGCGGTTCTGGC
Source organism: Mimosa pudica (assembly GCA_029929735.1). Lineage (NCBI taxonomy): Eukaryota > Viridiplantae > Streptophyta > Magnoliopsida > Fabales > Fabaceae > Mimosa > Mimosa pudica. The sequence continues at coordinate 10,154,574 of JAKELP010000018.1, read as the reverse complement.
TCGAAAAAGGTAAAAACATCTTCATCCTGAAACAATCAAAGTTAAATGTAGCTATTTCATCGTATACGCTAAAGAAAAAGAAACACATTTAAGTTAACTGAAAAAAATAACTTTTTGATCAATATTATTTTGACTCTGTTTTTATAGATGGACCTCTTTATGGGTTCAATATAGCACAGTGGCGTTAAACGATCTATGTAACAGACCCCCACTTAGATAAAACTTTGTTGTTGTTGTAAAGTTTTGACTTGATTGCAATTGCTCCATAAATTTTGGCTTGGTGGAACTCATTCCATGTAATTTTAACTCAATTCTAAACTTTGACTTACTACCACTCTATTTACATATATAGTCCAACAGCTTCATGAAATATTCACGGAAAATATTTTAAATAGTTAAAAACTATTAGGACTCAGTTGTATCGAGTTAAAGCCCAAGATCTGTGTTACCACTGAAGCAAAACCATAAAAACTGGGGTGTATTGGGTTCAAGTTTAAGGATTGAGATACAACCAAGTTAAAACAATGATAAAAAAATTAATTTTCTCTCAAATTTTTCAGTTATGGGACAATCAAGAGTGATCAGTGAATCAAATTCTCTGTCACCCATTCTCTGAAAACATAAATGTTAACATTATTTTATGAAACAGAAGTTCCAAGGAAATTATATTTGTAGCATGTATGAGCTTAATTTCTCATATGAATTATTAATAATTATATCAAGATCAGGAAAATAATTCACCTTTGCAAGAAAATGTCCAATACACAGGACATAATCAACTGGTGATGTCATGGGTTTACAGTGTACAATGTGACCTAGGATGCGGTCCATAGCTGCTCCCTGATTAAACAGATAACGTTGAAGCAAGCATTCATGTCAGCATAAACAATTTCAAGTGATCAGAGATAACTGAAAAATGTCAATTATTACAAGACATCACCTTTGTTATACCGACAGCACGCACTTCAACAGATCGACTATCATGAATCACTTCAACTGGTGCATTAGCAATTGGACCTGTCCAGAGATGCTGCAGCAAGTCCCTTGCTTGAAGTCTTCCAAATTCAACATCTACAATTGTCATGAGGGATAAGAAACTAAAGTAACTAAGGAAAATAACTAAAATGTCTCCAGAAAGAGAACTTAATCACCTGCATACTTGTAATTCCACACAATCGATGTCTGCCGTTTTTCAATATATGACCGCGGTGTTCTTTCAGTGAAGTACTCAATAACATGCTGGAACACATGATTAGGATTATAACATAGTTATGAAAATTATAGTCAATAGGTATTGTTAGTAAAATAATTAGAGATCTACTAGTAAAAATAGAGGATTAGTGAATGAATGGGTCTGTCTGGTGAGCTTCCTATTCTACGTTACCAAGGATGGGTACATTGGAGACATGAAGAAAAAGGACAATAATTGAAACTAAATGCACCTCCACACTGTCAACCCATTCCATATTCAGAAGCTCTGGCATTGTTGACAACCATTTTCCTTTTGAAGGGTGTATAAACATCCCATTCTCTGCGGCCAACCACAGGTCATACTCCCCAAAATTCTGAAATAGGATTAAGTTAAATAGGCCGTAAAGCAGTTTTTATTGACTGGGGACTATCAAAAAAAGTGTCAGTTTACCTTCTCTAACACTACTGTATCGCTTCCGCTAAGAATAACAATTGTGGTATTTGGGTCACTGCATAGTTCTGTCAGTGGCCGTTTTAATTCTGGATGCACCTTAAGTTCCATTTCTTTGAACTGGCCACCTCTTCTCTCCACAGGTTCAGTCAAACATCCATTAAATCCCTGTAAAGTGCATCACCAAAATTAAGAAGAGACACATGTGTGTGCAGCACTTTCAGATACATGCATGCATTTGCAAGTGCGCACGTAGACAAGCAAAAAAATGAATAAAATTTCAAAGAGTTCATATGCCCAGAGATTAGATGGTGTACCAAAATGATCAATCGGTTAGTTGACTGGAGATAACGTTCCACCAAATCCTGGGTTGGAAGTGGGGCTGGAACTTGTCTTGACCTTTGTTGCTGCTCATAGACAGTTAGATTTAGTTCCCTGAAAGATATTCAGACGATATATTACGTCACAGCAGCATTAATAAAATTTCAAGCAGGAATTCTATTTTTTCATATGATAAATCAATTAAGGTTCATAATATGGATACCTTACAAGATTTTCTGCCCATTGCTGAGCGGTGTGGGTTTCTACATGAAAAAAGTTGCGTGCATGCCTCTTCTCTCTTTCCTCAGATGGCATTTTCAGAGCCTGGCCTATAGCAGCAGCAACTTCTGTGATGTTCCAAGGGTTAACCAGAATTGCACCAGCACCTAGAGACTGCGCAGCACCTGCAAACTACAGGGAGTATAATTATTCTAAGGTGTCAGATCAGTGGTAAATACATCTAGCAACATGGATGAGGTGCAGCAATAATTTAATTGGACCAGTGCTATGTTTTAATCAATCACGGTAAGGCTATATATCATATATCATAACATCAACAAAATGTCAATGTTTTCATCATATACCCGAGCTGCTTCAAATGCTGAATGTTTAGGCATAATAACTGCAGTGATGCCCCGGGGGTGGGAGTATAAAAAATCCAAGAAGCATTTTAACATGAAACAAACTAACAAAAAAAGAGTTCCAGTTAAGAGGTATATGCACATGGCGGATGGGACATTATGAGCACTAGTTTGAGTAGGGAACTCTAATTTAGAATCATTATAGTTTCTTTTATATTCAGATTTTCTGAGTTTTATTCTGTTTATTTTTCATATATGTTGGGTTACCTTAAAATAGCACAATAGTAAGTTTTTCAGACAAGTCAGACCGATTTATCATTTTCTCTCCCAATTTTTCCTTCCACTTTCTCTCCCAATTCTCATTCTTTCACAATTCTCACACCATTTTCTCTCCCAAATTTGAAATGCCTGTCAAGTGTTTAAAGGAAACAACAGCCACTGGTCATATTAGTCACTAAAAAAGTAAACAATAAGAATGTACACTAAGGGATGGATTTAAGCTGTTATGATAGTCAGAAGATTCACATCAAGAATTCTATTAAGTTTGAAATTTCTGCCTTTCAGCGTCTGATTGCATTATCTACCAAACAAAAAATTAAAATTGACATAACCTGAGTTGAGAAATTAAATCCAAGAATAAATACAGAGCTTTATGTAATTACTTCACTAAGAATGAGTACTCCCTTCTTTGTCTTTTGACAGGCCACATATTCATAGCTTACAAGATTCATCCCATCCCTCAAAGACGTGACAAGGGCAACATCTGGTTAAGAATTGTAAGAGGCAAGTGAAACAAAATTAGAAGAAAACTTACAATTAAATTATATGCAAGTTAGAAATAGAGTAAAAGTAAAAAATCAACACAAACATGTTAACAGAACTCACGGAAAAAACTTACAACAGAGAGCAATCATACTTTTAGACTATACACGATAACTTATACAACTTCTAAAACTTTTTAAAGAGCTCAATTCTACCAAGTGAATTCAAACACAAAACGGACGTGAAACTAGGACAAGACAGAAAGAAATGCTTAAATCATTATTGCAATGATTAAGCATAAAAACTGATATTTCCAGAATGGCCAATTTAATTTCATGGAGCATAGCATTGAAATTTATGACCAAAAGAAAGTTTTGAAAACGGAGAATTTCATTTTAAAGAAGCAAAATGTTAACCACAAATGCACAGGTGATTAATTGACCATTTGGAAAGAGAAGAGACTGAGAAGACATCATAGTTCAGGATAGACAAATCGCCAAGGTGGTGAGATCAAATAAAAAAGATCATTGCCTGGAAAAGGTAGTTTAAAAAATACACACACAGACTGCAGAAAAGTTTACCTGTTAGAGCATACAAAGCACATAGTTTATGAAACTCAAGAGAGCGATCCTGCAAACAGAATAAATGCATCAGCCTATCCGGCATTGTCTTTTGATATGTTCTAGATCAAAAGTTAAACAAGTAGATGGCCAAAAAGTATGTGATATGGTAACGTAATCTTGTAACATAAACCAGTACTGGTCAACTGGAAAACTCACGATAACACATATACCTCTACCATTAATCATTCTTGGATTCGCTCCTCAATTTAGAGACAGGGGGAGGCAGCATTTAATACTCTAAGGTAAAAATCAAAAAGTGAAGCAACAAATGGATCTGTGTTAACATTGCTACCAATGATTGATGATCAATCCGTTAGGATTACTTTATCATGTTTTCTGGTTAATAATTAGATGCTACATCTGATACAAGTTGTTGCAAACACTATTGATATCATTGTACCAAATAAGAGTTAGGAATTACAAGCTCAACCTGATATCTAATGGTGTAAATGGTAGGTGACTCATATCAATTCTTAATAACAAATATAGTTTTTAATAGAATTAGTTAGTTAATTAGAGTGCATCTCATACATAGCCATGTAATAGAATAAGGAAGAATATGATGACATGATGAGTGTTTTTCTTATTTCTGTCTATTATCTATCACTCTATCATTCAATCTCCTTTTCTTCTATTCCACAACGATTAAACCCAGGGATTACCAAAGCAATAGTATAAATGGTATCAATATAGAAGCTAATAAAGTCACATGCAAGAAGGGAATAAGATTGTCCAACAAGATTTTAAGTAAAGCTCACAAAGAAAAATGTCCTTATTATGTATGTGATTACGTGATAATAATATAGTTATCGATTATCAATATCATATTATTATGAGTGTTAAGACTGCACCAGATGAAGTACAGGAACAGCAGTCAGTGTTCCGAATCTTCCATTGATGCGACCAACAATTTCATGAACTTGGCTTGTAAGCTTTTGATCTGTGAAAATAGAAGAAACAAGTTGACTGTCAAAATCCAGAAAGCATATTTAACACCCAGCTTCAAAAAAGGAGATAAAAGGCCAAAGAAAGAAAAGGGAAAAAGAAAATACTTGAGGGGCCAATAAAACATCTTCCCTCAGAAAGACTACCAGACGACAGCGCTAAAAAATGGGAGATGTCACAGAAATCACAGTAATACATTACAAATAATTCAGCTTCAATGAGAGATTACAGCTCATTCAGACGTTACTGGGATTCTTAGTATATATTAATCATAAGTTAATATTTACAGAGGTCAGGTAAAATATGCATGCATGTGAAGTGATTACATTTCTGTTAAGAGTAAACAGCATGTACTTGTTTGAGTGCCTATATATTTTCTATCGGTATCTACGGATCAATCGCAAGCTGAAATATGGTTAGAGCCCTTATGTGCTTGAACTTACTATTTCATTATTACAAGACACGACAACTGATTATGAATGTTAATGAAAATGAATATCACTGATGCTATGACTCTACATAAATTGAATACATAAAGCATGCGATGCGCACCATAAAAATGAAGAGTTACCAAAATGCCATTTTATCAAATGTCAGTCGCGACATATATTTACATTCCACTAAAATATCATATATTACTGCAGAAGCCTCAAAAACATAACAAAAAGTAATGTGAAGATCATACATTCAAGAACATCTGTTCTTGTTGGCACAGCAATTTGAACCAAGATTACTTTATCGCGCCAGTAGGCATTCTCTTCCAAAAAATTTTCAAATGCTAGAAGTTTCTGAGGAATTCCCTTAATCATATCAAGACGATCAACACCTAACAGTACCTGAAATGACAAAAAACTTCTTAAGAAACCATGTCAAACATGTAAGCCAAATAGAAGAAAATATAACAGAAAAGATAATTATATGCCATACCATTCATTTATGAGTAAGAAAACATAAATTAAACAGTAGCATTTTCAGGACAAATATAATTGAAAGCAATTGACACATAGTAAAAAGTACACCTTTCTGCCTTTAAATCTTTGTTCGAATTCTTTGATGCAATCCTTAACTTGAGGAAGATCAAGTGCCCGTATGAATCGGCCTGAGTCTATCCCAATTGGAAACTAAAATTCAAGGGAAAAAAGCAAATAAGTGGTTCTGAATTTAAAATTGCCATAATATTAAGTGAAAACATTTTTTAGTTTTAATTTTTGTTCTTTTGATTTTACTTATTTCTTTTTACAGGTAAAGCTTGAAGCGAAATGTTTAGAAGTAATGTAACATATGCAAAGCAATCAGCACAATTGACCACATACTGCAGTAACTCGAGTCAACCTCCCTTGATCTTCAACCCCTTTAGGTGTACCTTCCAGCCCAAGAATGCGAGTGCAAGCGCTAACAAAGTGTCGTGCATAATCATAGGTGTGAAAACTGCTCTATGAAAGTGCACATGTGCATGTAAGAAACAAAGAAAGGAAAGGAAGATAAACAATTTTAAGAAAACACGGACACACACAACTTAAAGGGAGGAAACTCTTAAGAATTCATTTGGGTAAACATAGGATATAAAATAATTCCAAGTATTAAAAAATGGAAACAAGACAAATGTCTAACAAAAGAAACTATGCATCGTTTTCAAAATAGGTAGTTAATGAAAAAAGGAAAATGTGCTCAAGTCCCAAGCGAGACAAATGTATATTATGAAGTCCCCTTAAACCTCAAAATTACTATAGATCTCAAGGGGCATGAGAATAATATAATGCAGTTCTGAAATTGTCTCATTGCCCTTATTAAAAGACAAATAAGAACATTGACAAGTAATTGTGCAATCAATAACAAGTTAGGGCGCATTGATTGAAGATTGCATTTGTTATTACCAAGTAAAATCAATTTACCCAAGACATTTATTATTAACAACTAAAAAAATATATTAACAACCGTGGCAACATGTATTAACAGCCAAACAATGCAGCTATATATTTCACACTGAGTCCTTGGTACATGTTAAGAATTCTAGTATTTAAAGGGACCTTGTATTATCTTATTTGGGACTTGAATGCAGTTTTCCATCAAAAAAGGCAGAGTTTGATCCAAGAATTACGATCTCCAAAATTTTCATAGGATCACACCATTAAGTATGATGGGGAACCAAACAGAATAAGAGGAATGATAGTAATTAGAAAACTTATTCCTAAAGGGAGGAGCTAATTGAAACTTACGCAACTAAATCAGCTGCAATAACAGAACGCAGAAGCTCCGATCGAGATGGCAACATCCTATGAATTTCTGAAGATGGAAATGGTGTGTGGAGAAACCAGCCAACTTTAATGTTTCTGTCATAATCCTTTAAGAATTTTGGAAGAAACATGAGATGGTAATCATGGCACCAAACAACATCACCCTCCTGATAATGTTCTTTCACAACATCAGCAAACATTTGATTTGCTGTCTTATATGCTGCAAACTGAGATTGGAAATTCCTTGTGGTGGCAAGTCGATCTTCTTGTGGAAGTCCAAGGTAATGGAAAAGAGGCCACAAGATGTTATTGCAGTAACCATTATAATATTGATGAACAATCTCTTCATCAAGAATTACTGGAATGCACCTCTGCAATATATGTTTCAAGAAAAAGAGTAATCTAAAAATTTATACGAGTAAAAATCTTTACCAAAAATTTCGTTTTACATATCTTCTAGTGATGAAAATGCTTGGTTCGGTATGGAATTCAGAAAATCTCAAATTTTATTCAAGAGATATATGACTCCATACCTTTTCAGCCAAAGCTTTGATAAGTGTCTTCTGTCCAATCTCATCCGGCACATTGACACCAGCCCAACCAATCCAAACTGCTTCAATCTCCTTGATACCTTTGTCAATTTATGCAGTCATGTTAGATAAATTTTTCCATATTAAAGAGAGACCAAGTTTAATTCCAAGGATAACAATAATGTACTATGAAACTCACTTTCCTATACCAATAACAGTATATCTATGATTAAGAAGACAACAGCTTATCATATGCAAACTTTTAATAGGATATACAACCCCTCATAAATATGATGTCACATGTAAAGTACAAATGGAAAGGGAGTAATCAACACTAACCTAAAAGAGCACTCACAAGACCACCAGCACTCATCTCCATGGACCACGAGTCTTCACCTGTCCTAACAGCTGAGACTGGCAGCCTGTTGGCTACCACCAAAAGTCGTTGCCTAAAGGGTGCCTCATGATTACTACTCGGTTCTCTTTCCCTTAAGAGCCGTTCAACGAAACCAGGTATGTGACAAGAAACGCCATTGCCATTATACTTATCTAAAGGAACATGATCATCACTCTGAAAGTGACCCATTAAATAATTAAGCAACTCCCTCCCCTGCATTTTAACATGAAAATTCACTATCCATCAATACACAAGCCCAAACAACCGCGTAACATCGATCTACTAGCTAAACACAGAGATTACCATAGTTGTCAATCACGGCCAAGAGCAATATAATAATCACTACCAAATGTATTACAACTAACATGAATGAATTGCAAAGCAGCAGGAAAATAAACAAAGTATGCCAACTAATCCAATAGAGAAACAAGAAAATTAAGCGCATGACAAGCACAGAACACTCAAATGGCAGTGAAAAAAAAATCCCATATTTCCTACAAAAACAAACAGACATTGAAACCATCTAAAGCTTCAAAATTTACATTAAAAAAACTAAAGGGTACATCTGGGTTGCAAAAAAAAAAAACCAAAGTCCAAGCTAGTATACATCACACAGCTCACGATTCTAAAAAAAAAAACACATTTGCATGAAAGAAAGAAAGAAAGAAAGAAAGAAAGAAAGAAGAAGATTACCAGTGAAGAGTGCAGAGTGGTGAGTGAGGAGTTTTGGATGATATGAATAATGTGAGTGAAGAAGCATTATTATTATTATTTATTATTTAAAAAGGCAAAAGGGGTGAATGCAGAAAAGGAAAAAGGGAAAAGGGTAGTGAGGGAAATGAGAAAGGTGACATTTTTGGGAATGGGGATGCCAATTGGAGAAGAAGGAAAGCAAAATGAAAATGATGATGATGATGATGGTACAATGAATCATAGGGAAAGCTTTTTAAGGAATTGGGACATTATTGGAGATAGATGGCTAATGGTAATGGTTGCTTCTTCTTGCTGGAGAAGTAATAATATCATATGACCAAACATTTTGTTGAAACAAAGGAAAAAAAAAACATTTTTTTTTGAGTTTTTAATCCGGTATCCTGGGCCAGCCCCAATGTCACGGGGAACTCAACGGGCTCAGACTAATCCAGATCCGCACCGGGGCCTCCACTTAAGGGTAAAGTGCTGGCCAAGGGGCAGGCTGCATTCCTAGAGCTCGAACTCGAGACCTCTGGTTAAGCGGTGAAGTGAGGTAATCACTACACCAACCACGCTTGGTTAAAAAAAAAAAAAAAAAAAAAAAAAAACATTTTTTAAAGTCTTACCTTGTTCATTCATTCATTGTACAATAGGACAAAAGTCCAATCATGTACTAGGTGGATATTTGAAAAAATTAATCAGAACGGGAAAAAAAGATTTTTTAGTTTTCTCAAGCTAATAGAAAAATAATCAACTCAGTTCTAATTCCCACTTAGTGAACGTGTTGACTGTTGAGGAATGAAATATACTAGGTAGTCTTTTGTAAAGAGACTGATTTCAACTCACAACCTCAGACTCCATGACAAGCGTGCTTACCATTAAGTTAAGCTGAGAAATTTAATAGAATAGGACAAAAATCCAATTATGTATGAAAAATAGATACTAACTTTTTATAGTGTTTTGGACAGAATGGGGAATTCAAGTGTATTTCAAATTCTAACAAACAGGTGTGCGGTATTTATGGATTTTGTTAAGAGATTGTGATTGAAGTGTTTATTTAAATGACATATGGGCAGAAAGTTTGTAATAAGTTATTAATAGTATATTTTATTTTAAGATTTTTTTTATGAAAGATTTTACTTTACTTAATTTAGGAGCTTGGGTGGAGCCATTTCAGCAAACTAGATTCTGGTTTCTTGTATGGATAGTTAAATGGGAACAATGGTGTGGTTTCTTGGACTACATTAATCTTTTTACCTTTTGAATACTATCTGAATGGGGGAGAAATATTTCGTGGCTAAAATATAACACAAATTCAGAAAAGTGGAGAAAAACAATATGTTTAAAATAATATTTTTTGAAAATTATGAAACGAACATTTTTATAGTCTTGTTCTTACAAGACCAAAGATTTTGTTGAGAGAACAAAAAAACATATTTTATAGTTTTACCAAGTTTACTAGAATAGGACAATAATACAATAATCATGTACTTGAGGGATATTGAAAAAATAAATTAAAGATTTTGTTGAGAAAACAAAACAACATTTTTTAGTCTTACCAATTTCATTAGAGTGGGACAAAAATCCAATCATGTACTAGGAGGATGTTGAAAAATAAATAGTGTTTTTTAGTGTTTTGGACAGAAATGAGGAATTCAAATGTATTTCAAATTCAAGCATACAGGTGTGCGGTAATTATGGATTTTGTCAATAGATTGTCATTGATTGATAGTCAAGTATTTATTTAAACGATATATATAGTATATGTATAGAGTATATATTAAGTTATATCATAAAGGTATATAATAAGTTATTAATAGTATAGTTTATTTTAAGATTTTGGATGAAAGATTTAAATTTACTTAATTTAGGTGTTTTGGTGGAGCCATTTCAGCAAATAAACTAGATTCTCTTTTCTTATATGGATAGTTCAATGAGAACAGTGGTGTGGTTTCTTGGATTACATTCATCTTGTTACCATTTAAATCTTACCTAAAGAGGTAAAATATATGAGTAATAAATAATATATGAGTAAAATATAACACAAATTCCAAAAAAAGTGGAGAAAAAATATGTACAAAATAATATTTTTTGAAAATTATGCAAACTAAAATAAAAAAGAAATAACCTCATGATGTACTAAATAAGATAAGATGTCCAACACTTAAATCACTTACATAGAAGGAAATATACATGGAAACATGTGTATAGAAAGATTTTTTGCAATGTACCAAAAGCTAGCAGAATCATGTTGAACATACTAATTTTAAAAGTTAATTATATAGAAATGTTTTGAATTTATGAAATTATCATAAATGACTTTGGTCCTCCGTTTCTCCATGTTTATCGATGGTTCTGATGATAGCCAAACATTGGTGTGTTTATGTACATGGTGATAGAAATTATTTTTAGAATTTTGTAAACATTTTGACACTGTAGCATGATTTATGTTTGGATTGACAGAAATAGAAATGACTTGAAAAGTTAACATCATCTTTTTTAAGTGAAAATCTCATTAAAATAACAAAAATGAATATTGAAAGGATAAAAAGGGTCACTAATTTATAAAATGATAGGAGAGATTGTTCCTTATTTGGAATAAAGAAGTTTAATGTAATTAAGTGCGGATAATCACTCTTATGGCTTAATTAACTATACTGTTTTCCAGTACTTAGAAAGAGCGTTGTTTCTTTTAAAATCATATTAACTACTTTAATAATGCAAATAACTGATAACTATTCGTGGAGTAAGATTAACTACTCTTATAGCGTGTTTAATTGCTTTTGTTTTGTAATTAATTATAAGGGGTTTGTTTTTTTTACACTACATTAACTACAACACACGGGACCATTCAAGAAGAGCGAATAACCACACCGCCATATTTATTTGATTATGTCATTAACATCGTCGCTAATTATTTGTGCCATTGGTATGAATTTAAGTGACAACCAATGCCGGTTTTTACATTTAAAAATAAAAGAATGTTTCCCAGAATCTCAAAATCCTTCTTCCTGCTCCTTCTTTTCATGCTGCGTCCCGAATGTTTCCCTTTGTTATTAATTAAGATTTTTTATTTTATGTTACTATTTACTTCGTTCTTTTTATAAAAAAAGTTTATAATTGTGTTATAGCCTCATTTTAACAAAGTCAAACGTGAGGTTTCAAAACTGCGTCCATGTTAATTAAAAATTTCCGTACAAAAAAGACTCTCAATTTGGTTTGTCAATGATCAAATTTAACCGAACATTTTTAAAATCTACTGAACTAGTATTTTAAAATATGTCAACGAAGTAATGAAACGAGACTTATCGTGGAAAAGCACATTTAGCCATCTAAACTCAAATATGAGATACGCAATCTCACACTATGTGGATGGCATTTCTTGATATCATAAACGTCCTTGTCAATAATAATTGATCCAAGAACAAAACAATAACACTTCTTTCATCCTTCTTTTTTTTGTCAAGTCCTTTTTTAATGGAGGCGTCGTCAACCTTCCACTTCTCAGCATTGATAAAACCGAAGTAATACATAACTCTACATTTGAAATCCGTTCTGGTAGCAATTTTCTTCTTTTTTGGACTGAACAATTCTTCACTACTAACGTTTCAAGAGTTAAGAAAATTAAGAATGATGTAGAACTCTACAAAACTACTAACTACGGTAAAGCAATCCCAGATAGCTTGACTCTGAGGGTGCAACATTTCCGAGCCTAGAGCCTGAAACAAATATTCAGAAATTGAGAGTACGTGGCAGAGAAAATTAGGATTGAAATCCTAATCTACTAATTGAAACCGTGAAATGCCCATGTGGGGGATTCCGCTTAAAAAAGATTAAGCAGGCAAAAGGTTATGCCTTACGTGAATAATTGGGCGCGGTTACGAGATAGCTGAGGCCTTTTGATTGGAGAGAGTATCAAGTTCCTCAGAGTCATTGCTGGGTTACTAGTTGCAGCAGCAGCCCCATAAACAGGATGATTTCCTCCAACCCTTCTACTACCTGTATCCCCCACAAGGATTGCTTGCTTTGCTGGTGAACCAACGGAGATATCAAAGTGGCCGGAGTTATTGCTGTTCTGTCTCGCCGGCCATACATCCTCTCTTGGCCCTGGAGTTTCAGGAGTGACCACCCGCCAACCTGCACCAAGTAAGTTACCTAGTTTTGGAAATATCTAAGCAGAAACGAGATCATATAGATATAGTTATATTATGTCATTACATTATCACAAGAACAGACACTTCAACTGATCATAAGGATAATTAAATGTTTTGCGTGACTTAAATGGATGCATGCCAAACAGTATTTGTCATTTGGGTTAAGTTAAAAAGGAAGGCTACCTTTTCTGCCAGTTTCTCTCTCATCCATTATGTTAGGTTGGTTGGAGAACAAATCATTCTCATTCCTGGAATAGAAGTTGCTTGCAGGCTGTATAGCAGATCGTTTTGCTGAATCATACTCACTCCTCAATTGATCATACATTTCATCTAATTTTCTCTTCTGCCTGAAAATGAAACAAATTATAGGCATCAAGGTCCATATCGTGTGGTTTAAGTGGGACATTAAATGGATATTAACACAGACCTGGATTTTTCAGCAAATTTTTCCTGAAGCTCTTGCTTGTCCTTGGATAAGGTCTCAATTTCCTGTTCCATCATCTGACACCTCTTGGCCATTTTTTGGTATGCAGTATGCACTTGTTCGAGCTTTTCTGTAAACTTTTCTTGCATCATCTCAGCTTTCTGTTGCATCATCTCGCATTTCTGCCGGCATTGAGCTACAATCCTGTTAACTTTATACTGCATCTCCAGTTCCTTTTGCCCAACGTAGAATGTCACACTTCTGTAACAAGTCTTAAACACTGGTTTGTTCAAGGCAAAACACCTGGCCCAGTATGATCTTAATATTTGGAATGAGTTTTAACTAATTTATTCCAGTTCACTCTGTTTTTCTGACTGCATACTTACAACCTGGATGACATTATATGGTGTATTTTCAGAGCAGATCCTGCTAATCAATGGGCTATAAAGGATACATATCTGTGGAGATACTCCCGCCATAGCCATCTGCAGCAGGAAACAGCACAACGGTAAGGATCAATGGTAATGGGAAATAAAGAAAGCTAGACTTGTGTAGAAGTGAAAGTAATCCACCAAGCTACAATTATTTTTAAAAGGTACAATATATGATAGCTGAAGGCACATGTTAGATGCATATAGTGAACACAACTCTGTACGATATTGCAGTATTTTATATGTTATGAACAGTATAGCTAATATTAATAGTGTGTTAAGCATAGACCCTGTATTCTAGTTCAATAGAATGCACACTTACATTTATCCATTCATCAGTAGGACTGATATCCACAGGTTTCATTTGACTGATGACAAACACAAAACATTGACAAGAGTGAGTCGTCGTCATCAGGAGCAAACACAAAATCTGATGTCAATAACTATTATCAAAAGTGATGGAATAATAATTGGTTCAACCAAATGTCCATTTTAATCAATATTCATGTCATAAGGATCAAAAGTACAAACTCAAAATGAAATACAAATTAGAACAAAATGATACTTTTCGCATAAATATAAAAGCTGGTAATCGTTTGTTAGCAGGCAATTAGTTTAATAATACAACCATTTTATACAGGATAATATCACGGCAATAAAAACAATATGCCCTCCCTTTCGTCAGGAAATATTCTGCAGATCTCACTCAAATTTGTACCTCTTTGAAAGCACTTGATCACAGATTGGGCATGCTCCATCATTACTTAATATTTTATTAGCATCATCTGTGCCTTTTTACAGTGTTAAGGAAACAGTATACGTGTCAAATAATAACCACAAGAAACATAAAATACAGAACAATCAATCCAATTCGATATTTAAGAATGAAGACATCATAAATGTAGGAACCAAATAACATAAGATTTCAAGAAATATGGATACACAGAAGGTGACCGCATGTTGTGGAAATGGCACGTCCTTCTAATTCTCTCCAGCATGCATTGCATCTCATTTCAGCTGTCAAATGCTAACTTTACATGAGTCAAAATACCTACAATTCAAAACAATGCATCAATGTATATAGTTCAAGAATTGAAATCAGTACCAGATTGACCTATTAAGCAAAGGATGAATTGATATTTATTCAAAGAACAACACAAGATAAACTGTATGCATATGCTCTGAAAAACTTTTTTTTTTGGTGACAAGCTCTGAAAAACTTTGGACCTTAAAATGTACGCACTAATAGAAATGCATCATTACCTATTATGGATACACTATCTCATGATCCAAACTCTCTGGACTCTAAACTCCCCAGGCTTATGAAACTGCAGGCAAAAAAGAGAAAACGAGGTAAAATTTAATTAAATTTCTTTATCCATCGCTTTAATTTAAACAATATTGTCTAGTGGATAAAACCTTCAAACCTCCTTGTCATTGTACTTGCCATTTTTCCAAAAGAAAAAAAAACAAAAATATATTAGAGCTGAAATATTGGATCTTATCGATGAAAATCCTTAGTAATAAACCTATTACAATTCAGACATTCAAAGACATGTAAGTTCGGTTACTTCCTACACAAATTAGATTTGACTAGTATCAACAAGAAGTAAATGCATAAGTCATCACATCATAAAATTGCCTGATTTTTCTTACTGATCTTATCAAAAACAGATTCACAAAGCAGAACGGTCATCTTCGAATACTTACTTAACTATCCGTACTTTCTCTGATTTCCACGCTTCAAGAAACTTCAATGTCCTACCATAAAAACAAATTCTAGCTTCAGAGATCAAAATGCAAACAATTCTTCTAGTTTTGACCAGCATAAACTAACAAAAGTGAACAAAAAATGAGCTGATTAGCTAAATCATCAAATACACCAAAGAAAACCTCGAGGAAGAGAAAAAAACACAGCGATGACGAAAAATTTGAAATGAAAGAGCGAATTAGGATAAAGGAGAGAATACCTTGGGAGAAATTGAAAGAGATGAAATTGAGAGATTGTAAAGCGTGGAGAAGAAATCGAAGCGAAGCCCTAGAAGGTGAAGATGGATTTTGGCGCCAAGAATTTCTCTTCTGAGCTAAGAAGCTGAGTTTCCAAAAGAAAGAAACGGTTGGACGAATCACTTTATATATTTTCAAAAAATATAGTAAGAAAATTATTAATATTATTACTAGTGTTGTAAGAACCGGATCAGATGGAACCTGGGTGTGTGGTTGAGTGGTAAGGACTCATTCACCATTAACCAATTATCTGGGGTTCGATTCTTGGCATTGGTTATGGAGAAGCATTAAATCTCCTACCGCTTCATATTTCGACTCAACAGTTAATAGTTTGGCCGTCGGTTTAACCATGACCCGAAGACCTGTCCAAATTGTCTTCTTGTTTGGCTTTTACAACATTAATTACATGGAACAAAATTAAATTAAGTCAAATTCTTAACTAAATAACAATTCAATTTTAAAATTCAAAAAAAGAATTTTGAATAGTAAACACCGCTGTAACACTAGTAAATGCTGTTATACAACTAGTTAAAATGATTCACAATTGTATCGTGTCTAGGATTTCCTTTAAAAATAAAATCAAGTCTTATACTTTTCTCAATCAGAAAATCAAGTCTTATACCGCAGATTCTATTGTTTGATTCACAATTGTTATAAAGTCTAGTTCGTTAACAAGCTTATGTGTTCAAAAAAAAAAAACAAGCTTATGTTATAGTCCATGACAATTTTTGCGATATTTGTAATTATATTATGTGTGTAATTCATAAAAACTTTGGGCACTAACAACATTTACCGAAACGCATCGACTTTTTGTTGAGGAGTTAAATAATTCAGTCCTTATGTACCTAATTCCAGTTAGGAGATTATGTGGGTTTGAAATGTTCTTTTTTTATATTGTTTTTGATACATAATGTTCTTTTTTTATTGCTACAGGTTTTTTTTATATTTTCTTTAGTGTAAATATCAAAACTAAATAACTAGCATCAATATAAAATGTCAAACAACTTGATTGTTCTATTTTTGCCCTTTGCGTTGTTTAGAATTTGAACAACTATCAATTCTGTTTTTTATAAAAAGATAAAATTATATTGATCAAGAAAAATTATAAAGTTTTAGCAGCATCCTCAAAAGCAAAAGGAAAACATTAAATTGATCTACAGAAACCAGAGAAACAATAATTTTCAATTCACTTAGTAGATAAAACAAGGGTTAACATAACTTTTAGTCCCTTAAATTTCACCGAAGTTTGGTTTTAGTCCCTCAAGTTTAAAACAAGTGTTTTCGGTCCTTGAAGTTTACATCGTTTATAAAGTTAGTCCCTCAACTTTAAAAAGGACCTAACACCGTTAATTCGTCATATGTGGCACTAACACCGTTAACTATGCTGGCATGACACCTTATTTTAAATCTGATTGGATATTTAATTAATAAAATATAATAAAAAATTAAAACTTGAGGAAATATGTTCTTACTTAAAACGTTGGTTGGTAATTCTCCACATTTTTATTGTCAATTGTGTCAGCTGCAACTTTGACAATAATCTATTTATAAAATTACGTCTTAACTCTTTTACACATTCAATCACAACTAATTCAAACACAAACAATTTGACTTATGGAAAACAAGTCACTTATGGATTTTTTTTACAGTTGATCCAAACATAAATTTCATCACACAATCTGACTTATTTTTAAATTGATTTAAAAAAGTCAACTTAAAAATAAGTCACTTTTTTCATAAGTCCAACCAAACACACTTGGAAGACCTAAGTATTTCTTATGAGGTCCTCACCTCCTCTTTCATTGTCATTATCTACCATTCTATTTACTCTTAATAACCCATTAGGTTAACTTTAAATTGTCTATATTTAATGTTTATCATATTATCACTAAAATTTTAAGTTATAAAACGAAAAATAACTAATTAAATCAAATTACAAAATTTTTATATAAATAATGTAGGGTTAAAGGTCAATTTGGCCAACAAACAATTTACAATGTATCAATTTGGCCAACAAACAATTAATGGTCTCATTCCGGCCAATGAACAAATAAAATGGTCCATTTTAGCCAATGGACTATTGGAAAATACTAAACTACCCTTTCTAAAATAAAAAACATTAATTAAAATAATAGAGGGCCCCACATTCTCTCACATGCATCCTCTCCATACTCTTCACCCTCTCTCTCTTCCCTTTGCTGTTACTCCATCTCTCTCCATTAACTCTTCCCAAAGCCTCTCATCTCCTCCACCATTTTCTCCTTCAGAGACGCCACCTCCTTCTGCTCCGACGGCCGCCTCCCGCCGCCGTCCTCTTCGCCGTCATTATGGAGACTAATTTAGTGAAAGAAACTTTCTAGTAAAATCCATCATCCATGTGAACCTCTGACTTGATTGCAAATAATCAAAGCTAGCGTGAAAAAAAGATAAAAGATGTTAGCCAAACTGTTAAGTGATAAAAAGTTGATTTTTAATGCATTTGGGAGTTTGTTTTTAGTTTACGAAGCTAGGCATGGAAGTCAACTCAAAACAGGTTGGGTAACCACTATGGTAACATGATGAAATAAGAGGTGTTGTTGGTGAATTTGAAGAATGGCCATGTATGATTTGAGTGCCATGATCCAACAATAGCTGTATGACCCGTTTGCTTAAAGATGTGGTTAATCATGTATTATGTCTAATGAGGTTTATTCAATCTTTGAACTAATTAGTGTGGATATTCCTCATGAGTTGTCCTTGAGACAATCTTCTCTTTTATTGATTTGACCGAAGAGGACGGCGGCGGGAGGCGGCCGTCGGAGCGGAAGGAGGTGGCATCTCTGAAGGAGGAAATGGTGGAAGAGATCGATGAGAGGCTTTGGGAAGAGTTAATGGAGAGAGATGGAGTGACGGCAAAGGGAAGAGAGGGAGGGTGAAGAGTATGGAGAGGATGCATGTGAGAGAATGTGGGGCCCTCTATTATTTTAATTAATGCTTTTTTATTTTAGAAAGGGTAGTTTAGTATTTTTCAATAGCCCATTGGCCAAAATTGACCATTTTATTTGTTCATTGGCCAGAATGAGACCATTTTTGTTTGTTGGCCAAATTGATACATTGTAAATTGTTTGTTGGCCAAATTGACCTTTAACCCAATAATGTAAGATTTCAATTTATAAAACTAATTTAAAATTATTTTAGTATAAAACCAAATCTGAAACTTTTTTTTCTTGAAAATCTGAACTACTTAAAGTTTATCTAATGATCATTAAAAATAAATAGAATGGAAGATGATGTTACATATACTGATATACATTATACATTAAAGTTCAAATTTGATATTAATAATTATTAATTTTTTACCCAACTACGACTGATAGTTAATGATGATTATATATGTGAATCAATCAATTTAATTGTCAATAACACCACCCATAGTATTAACGCCTTTAAGGATCTTACTGATTTTTTTATATCGGAATTAAGGATCTTATCAATGAGTGATTTGTACGCATTTCTTTTTGTAAATATTCTTTGACTTTGGTGACCTATCCTAACACCCTCTTCACCCCACCTCAGAAAACCCAATCCATTTATTTTTCGTTAAAAAGAAAATTACTCGTTAACTATCGTCACTCTCATGTCTCTGAGAAGAAAAACACACATTTTACACATTTACATTTATTACTTTTACCTAAATTTAATTAGTAATCTTAATTATTACATGATTTAGATAGTTATTGGTTGTAAGTTGTAACAAACAACAGAAGAGGATGTACGAGTTTTTTTTTTTCAATGGTCATATAATCAAACTAATGAAAATGAAACACAGGAAGAATGGGCACGTGAATGTTATAGTGGGGAAGGAAGGGATTAGGTGAGATGTGGCCATGTGGGAGATAAAAATTGAATGCAGCAGCAGCATATGCTATTATGCTAGTGTGGATCACATTTACAGATATTTTAGGCTATTCACTTGTGTTGTTCATTAACGTTCATTACAAAGAATATTAAACTGATTAAATTAGAAAAAACCTCAATTTTTATTCTTTTCGTGGGTTTCACGGTCTCCCACAACTATTTAAGATTTTAAGTCATGCATTAACCTTGTTTATATATCATGGTGTTTGTGAAAATGGGTAATCACACATGCTAAACCATGCCTTAATATAATTTAGTAGAGGTATGATGTAATACGAATCAAGACATACTCTGATCCCTCCGATCCCTAATATAAGAGTTAGCCGCCAAAAAAAACCCTTCTTAAGAAAACATGTGAATGTTAGTTGAGTGTTTGGAGTTAATGTTTTTTTTTCCAATATTACTCATATTTATTATGATGCTTTTAAGAGAGAGAAATACATAGATATTAATAAATATGAAAGAGAGTTAGGGGTAAAGTAGAAAAAAACGCATTAAATGAAGAGAGAATGTGAAATGAGCTCTTATATTAGAAACCAAAATCATTCAAATTTTGACTCTTATATTAGGAACCGGAGGGAGTATTAAATATTTGGTCCCTTAATTAAAATCATGAGATTACATTAAGATTTCTAAAACTGATTGAAAATCAAATTAAATTGACGTAACATTGGTAATTGAGTTGCCAACAACATTTAGGTCCCTAAAAATTAGTACATCTAGTTAATCTTGATTATAAATATAAGATCTTCTTATAACTTTTGTTAACTTCTATTAAAGTAACTATACCGGTGCTCCTCTAATAATAATGAAATTGAGAGATGGGGATGGAATAAGGGAAGATACTTGAATTAGTTTAGAAATTTAATTAACATAATTAGTATTATTTATTCAATCAATTTAGTTAAATATGTTTTCTGTCATCTTAAAAATGTTGTTATTCTTTCTCTTTCTTAAAGAATTTTATGTAGTTCTCCCCAAACTTGGTCATTATCATGGAGTTTTCTCCCCCACTCCACCAACTTCTTCTTTTATTGTTTTTCTCACAGACCCCGCCTCCTTTTTAATATTGTTGACAAAAGAAAAAATGAATGAATTTCAATAATAGAATAATAAATAACCAGTATATAATATTATTATATCTAAGTCACATAAACTGAAACAAAAAAAAGGCTAGAGACTCCATTTCTTCTACCTCATTTGGCCTCATTTAATTTGGGTGGTTGTGATTGATTAAAGTGTACAAATTAAACATTACCCTTATTGACCAAATAAGATTTTTATTTTTGTAGAGGAAAGAAAGAGCTATATTATACAGAACGTAGTAGACTTGAGTTTTGATCCACGGGTTTCATAGGCTTTTAAAAGTAGATAAAGAAAATTTTTATAATATATGCCCCATCCTTTAACTTTTAACAAATTTCAATTGAGTAATCTAATTTTAGTTATTTAATTTTGATTCAATAACTAAATATAAAACAATGAAGAAGTTTCATATTTTAAGTTCACTTAATCACTTAGCAAATAGTTGGTTGAAGTGATAAATAACTTTAATAGTAAAGGCATGTTTATAAAATCGAAATATTTTGTTGATGTTGTTGATATTAAGAAATTGTATATACACTTTCACGAGCTCATTCATCATACAAGCTTTTGCTTATTAGAGTGATAACTCTGCCCCTATAAAAAGAGAACATTAGACCAAAATTTGGGAAGTGCACTTTGTTTTGAAAGAAAGCATTATTTGCATTGCCCGATAATTAATTAGTCTTAAGTTGAAAATGACTTAAGGATATTCTTAATTTTGGATAAAAAATCACTTTGCCAAACATTTTGGTTGTTGAAATCAACACACTGTTGATATATTAAGGATTCTCGATTCACTTTATAAACTTAATAGATTAGACTACACCTTAATACAGACTTAAAGAACCAATGCATTGGTTAGATTTCTTTACACATTAATTATAATTTGTGCCACTATTTATTAAGTGTCAATTATACCCTTGTGTTATTAAGAATTCATATCCAGCTAGCAGAGTGTCCCTTAAATATGCATTTTTCAATACTCATAACATTTTTTTCAAAATAATTCGTAAACTTTGAATGCATAGACAAAACTCTAAATGTTAGTATATTACTTTAGTGAAATAAACAAATCAACGATATGATAGTCATTTTAATAATTTTTAAAAAAAAGTTATGATGAAGTTTCAAAAGCTATAAATATTATTGACAAAAAACATCAGATTATGTGTAATTGAGTAAGAAAAATCCCTTTCGCGTTGTACCATTGAGTTTAAATTTTTAATAACCCGGGACCATAATGCTAGTATAAATTATCAAGTACAGTGGAGTACTATTTTGAGCTAAAATTTAGAGATACCTTTTAACACTTAGTATTCTGAGTGGTTTGAAGGGCAGAAAATTACAAAACTAAACCCAACACATGTTGGTTTTATGGTTAACATCCTTTCTCTCCCATGTTTGCCTCCTCAGAGTTGGACCCAACTTAGGGCCGGTGAACCTAATCTCGATCCCCTATCTTGTACGGCCACAAGAAGCCTTCAATTATACTTCGTCGGAACCTACATATAAGACATATTTATCTAATTTAATTAGATTAATGATTTTAGTTAAATTAGTTGAAATAAGATGATATTACCAATATACCATAACCATGCATCTACCTTAATCCTCACCCTCCCTCTCTTATTTGTCTATTATTGTGAAATATTGATAATAAGGATAATTTGGGAAAAAATTGACAAGAATTAGAAAAAAGTTTTTTATTTATTAGGACAAAACTCATCTACCAAAATGTGTCTTATATTTAGGACCGGAGGGAGTATTTAGGCAAAATCTCGTATAAAGAACCTATAAAATGTAAACGGATATAAAATAAAATGAGACTAGATAGACTTAAGCTTGAAAAATCTATTAAGACCTTACATCCCATCATAATATTTTAATTAGTAGTGCCAATCTATCATTTTATATTTTTTGAGCTATATGTACTAAAATTCAGTGTATATTTAAAACTTTAAAATTTCGTGAAAAAAATTAAGAATATAATGACAAAAAAGAATATGAATATTATAAAATCTCAAACCATATATGTGGACTAAAGCCTATAAGGATTTGACTACATCTGAGTAGGAATAGAAATGTACAACCCATTTTAATTATAATAAACTCTACACTTTTGTTTTGGTCTATTGTTCCTTTTAATTTATCAATTTATAATTTATTAAGTGGAAAAAACATAATTTTCATGCTTTGAATTTCAAGAGACTGAATAAAATGGAAAATTCAGTTAAACTTATGTACTTATACAGAATCACTTCAAGGCTTCAAGCACTTATCACTATAAATTTTGTGCGTAAAAATACAGATAATTATTTTAAAGTGTTGCTGCAAAATGTCACTTTCGTTATGTCTAAATTGTTTATCAAACAAGTAAATTAAATGGTGAAAAAAAGACACAAAATCTCCAAATCAATGCAAAAAATTTCATAATGACAAATTGACAATGAAGTGAACAAATATTATCATTTAGAAAACAAGCCACACATGCATTGCTCACATGTTTTCGCTCCCAATAGCCTTTGTCTACACAAGGATTTTTTGCACGACACAACGGACGTGCCGTCCAATCTTGGAGTTGCCAGTCCCCTAACATTCTCTATTATTGTCATTTTTTTCTTTGCATTAGTTCAATGGTTTTTAACTTTTACCTCATAACTAACAAGATACAAGTTACGTGTAATGTTGATTAACTTAACTACTGCAATGTTTGGATCTTATTTAAGAAATTTTAAGGTGGCTCTTTTATTACCATATTTTATTTCTTAATATGTCTCTAATATGACAACATCTAGAGCCTGGAATATGGGTAGAACTTACGGGTTGACCCGAAAACCCGCGGGTTTGGACTGGGTTAGAGTTGGTAAAATCTCAACCCATTTAAAATGGACTGTTTTGACTCAGTCCATTCAACCCGCGGGTTAACATGAGTTAGCCCGGCGGGTTGACGGGCCAACATCTATCTATATTGATTTTACGTTAGTGACATTCTTGTATACAGTTTTAAAACTTTCAAGTATATATTTGCATCCAAATATTCAATTAAACTTCACATTGCAGGATATATTCATATATAAAGATATTTCATAAATAGATCCACGCCTCAACAAAAGACTCACACACATATACTTCATATGGTCCTAAATATATATGACGTATTTATCTAATTTGATTAGATTGAAAATATTACCTAAGTTAGTTAAAATAACATAAAATCATCAATATACCATAACCATCTACTTTTACCCATATCCTCCCTCTCTTATTTATTTGTTAGTGGAAAGCATTGATAAGAATAATTTAACAAAAAATTGGTAAGAATTAGAAATATATCTTAAATTTATGACTAAATTCATGTCTCATGATAGATCTTATAAGACCGGAGAGAACATATTTCCTTTTATACATTTGTATCTATACACAAATGAGAAAAAAGTGTTACCCTCTTACACACACGCTACGAATATTTTTTTTTTTCAAAACATATTAAGGCGTATTAAGGCAACAAAAATTTTCAAATCAAAGCGATATTGACGCAATTCTGTCGTAAGAAAATAATCCCAAGAGAACTAACCAAGATTATGAGGCCAAAAAGTTAGTTATGCATAGTGATTAGTACACGCCATTTGTCAAAATCAATTTATTTATTACTCCCTCTCCCTCCCATCATAATACTACATCCGACCCTAAATATAGGACCTAATTGACATTTTTTTGAAGAAGTTAAGGTTGCGAAATAGACTATTAAATGATGACATATTTGATATATTTTTAGATTATACTCGTAGATTAGTTTATAGGTAAAATAAACTAATCTAAGGGAAGAAAATTAGGCAAATCAATTTATAATTAACTTATTTTACTTTTTTATAGGATTTTCTAAAAAAATCAATTAGGTCTTATATTTAGGACCGAAATGAATAGCCCAAAATTTGAATAATTTTAATCCAAAATATAAGAACTCATCTTACATTCTCTCTTTCTGATAAAAAAAAATCTTACATTCTCTATTTATTTATGCATTTTTACCTACTTTGCCCACAACTCACGTTCATATTTATTAATGTTTATATATTTATTTCTTTTAATATTATTATGAGTAATATTAGAAAGAAAACATAAACTGCAATTGCTCGAATAACTTTTTCATATTTTCTTAAGAAGAATGTTTTGACAGCTGAACTCTTATACCCCTTTGGTACTAAATATAAGACCTATTTACCTAATAACTCGATTAGATTAAGGATGTTGGTTAAGTTAGTTAAAATGACATGATATTACTAATATATCCTAATTATCCACCTTCACCCCCACACTTCCTCTCTTCTTGTCTATCATTAGGGAGCATTGACTTCACCTTCCCTCTCCTCTTGTCTATCATTAGGGAGCATTGCCTCCACCTTCCCTCTTCTCTTGTCTACCGTTATAGGGAGCATTGACTCCACCATCCCTCTCTCCTTGTCTATTGTTAAGGGCATTGATAAGGATATTTTGGGAAGAAGTTGGTAAAAATAAGAAATATGTCTTATATAGGATAAAAAGCATCCATTAAATAGGTTTTCTATTTAGAATTGAAGCGACTATTACACTAGAGCTAATAGTATACTCCCTCCGGTCCTAAATGTAGGACCTATATGACTTTTTTGAAAAATCCTAAAAAAAAGCAAAATAAGTTATTTATAAATTGATTTACGTAATTTTTTTCTCTTACACTAGTTTATTTTACCTATAAGCTAATGGATAATCTAATAAGATATCAAATATGTCATGATTTAATAACCTATTTTGCAACTTTAATCTCTAAAAAAAAATCAATTAGATCTTATATTTAGGAGGTAGTAGCATATTGGGCAAGTCGGTCTCCCTTATGTGGACACTACCCAATAACTGCCACGTGGACATCCACCCTCACAAAAATATCTCACTCTCTCTCCGTTGAAAATCAAAATCAAAATCAAAATAAAATCAATTCCTTCCTTCTTATACAATACACACCTCCTCCTTCTTCTTCCTCAACTCCTCTCTCTATATAGCTACCTACCTATATTACTATAGCTCAAAATCAAACGAATGAACCTGCTTTAATCTGTGAGAGAAGAAGATAAGCTAAGATAAGATCAGATCAGAGGATAGATGAAGATTCAGTGCAACGTGTGTGAGGCGGCGGAGGCGGCCGTCATATGCTGTGCCGATGAGGCGGCGCTTTGCCGCCAATGCGATGAGAAAGTTCACGCCGCTAATAAGCTCGCCACTAAGCACCAGCGACTTCCTCTCTCCACTTCTTCCTCTCACATGCCTAAATGCGATATTTGTCAGGTTTTCTTCTCTTCTTTCTCTCTCATCATCATTCTCCTTTCTATCACACAAGTTCATTCACTCTTCATTTCGCTTCTGCTTTCGTATTTTGTGTTTTTTTTTATTTTTTGTTGAGTTCGCTTCTGCGTTGTGTGTTTTTTATGTTTTATTTTTTGCGCGCTTTTTTTATGTGATATTTGTGAGTTTACTTCTTTGTTATTCCTGATTACCGTTTCTATTGAAGAAATTTACAGATTCTGTTCAATTCTGTGTTGATTTTGCTTCTGCGTTGTGCGTTGTGTTGGATTACTGTTTGCCGTACTTGTGTTTTTTTTATTTTTTATTTTTTTTGTTGATTTCGCTTTCTCGTTGTTTGTGTTTTTGATGTTCTATATTTTGAGCGATTTTTGTATGTGATACAGTATTTGTCAGGTTTAGAAATTCACGAATTCTGTTCAATTATGTGCTGATTTCGCTTCTTCGTTGTGTATTTTTTCGAATTTGTGTTTGCCGTACTATGTATATTTTTATGTGATGTTTGTAGTTACGTACTGATGATGTTTTGGAAGTTCGTGGAATTGTTATATTTGTTAGGTTTCTAATTTGCGGCTTCTGTTAGATTCTGTGCTGATTTATCCTCTGCGCTGTGTGTTTTAGCGAATTTTTGTGTTTGCCGTACTTTTTGTAGTATTTTGATTTATCGAATTATGTGATGATTTTTTTATGTTTGCCGTACTTGCTGATGTTGTGGAATTTCGTACAAATGTGATATTTGTCAGGTATCTTTTTAAATTCTGTGATGATTCAGCTTCTGTGTTGGATCTTATATCGAATTAGTATTTTCCTTACTTTGTGTTTTTTGTTTTTTGCGCTATTTTTTGTGTGATGGTAGTGAATACTTGCCGATGTTTTCGATGTTTGTGTTTGTGTTGGTTTTATAGTTCGTTTCTGATATGATCTGCAATACAGGGGTTTTTGGTTTGATTTTATAATATGATATGCGAGTTTATCTTTTTTGTACTGAGTATGCGAGTTTATCTGAAAGAAGTTTGTACTAGTTTTTTATGATCTTGTTGTTTTGGAATTGTGAGAGAAAACATTTGTTTTGTTTAATTTTTTATTTAATGTCTAGTCCTTTATTTCATGGCGATTCTCTTGTTCTTATTATATCTTAAAATTCTCTATCCAGAGCCATCTTAAGTAAATAAAATAATATAAACTGAGTTTTAAAAGAAAAGAATAGAGATTAGATGAGCTAGCTGGGCTGTTCTAGTTTAAGCATGAATCTTGAGTTGTTAGTTTGGGCCGTCCATGTGTCTCAAAGATGGTCTGCCACTCTGCCCCAGGAAATAAAAAAAAAAAATAGAAGAACCATGTTATTCCGATTAATAAGAGTATTTCCATGATTTTGTTGAGAACTGTTTCACTCTTTAATTGCCCTCTCTTTTCTTGTAACTCGCAGCTTCTTGTTTGTTGTATCTCAACTACTGAGAGTAATATACTCAGCCTTATTATAATATTTCTCACATTTTGACTATGGAAAAAGAAAACTTAATTTAGGAGTGAATTACAGCTTCCTTCACTTCCAAACTGTACAACGATCTCATGTGAGATAGTCATGGCTCAATATCAGCATTTTTAATGTTGTCTTGGCAACTTCTATTACTGTATTGTGGGACAATTCTCTTCCACGCAAATGAGACAATATCCGGTAGCTGAGCTATTTAAAAATGCGTCTGCTCCATTGTAAATCTAGGATTTATTGTTGGCACTGTTGATGAGTGGAAACCTCAATTTTTTTATCCATACTGGTTCTGTTTGAATGAATTAGGAGTCTTTATCATTAAGGATAAGCTTGTAACAAGACCCTGATATGTTTTGCAGGAAACAGTGGGCTATTTTTTCTGTCTAGAGGACCGAGCCTTGCTATGCAGAAAATGCGATGTGGCGATACACACAGCAAATCCCTATGTCTCTGCCCATCAGAGGTTTCTGCTTACTGGTGTAAGAGTGGGTCTTGAAGCTACTGAGCCTGTTCCACCATCACCCTCTATGAAGTCAGATTCTGGGGGAAAAGCGTCAGATACAGTGTCTACTTCTGTCTCCAAGAAGGTTTATTCAACGCCTCAGCCATCTCAATACAATGAAATGTTACCCACTCAAGTTGGAGGAATCGACGATTTTCAACCTACCAAAGTGTCTTATGGTGGTGGTTCTACAAACTGGCCGCTTGATGAATTTTTTGGTTTCAATGAATTCAGTCCGAACCTCAACTTTTTGGATAATGCCAATGGACATTCCAAGGTATGATTATGCTAGCCAAAAAATAACATCCCTGAATTGTTAATATCAATGTCAAGGCTGTATTGTATTTCAGTGCCATTACTTGTCACCGGTTGCTCTGTGGAGTCTTTATCTGTATAATTTTTGCATTATAGTTATGAGTAGTATTCTTGGTTCCTGTATCAAAAAAAATGTATTCTTGGTTCACTTTTCATTGTAATTGATGAACTGCACATGCTCTCTTTACATGCATATGCACTTGTTCAGTTGTGAATATGATTAGACAAATCACACAAAACTTGTGCCAGTGATTTGTCCTAGGCCTCTTGTTTATGAATCAGTAATCACGTGTTTGTATGCTATGAAAAAGTTTTTTATTCATACAACGATATTGTTGGGCAAAGAGAACCTCTGATTAAAAAAGACTCTGAATTCCTGATCCCAAGTGCTAACAATTTTGTCTTATTACATAGCACTACAAGAAAATATAGGTTCTTTATTAGTGACCTTCTCTAAGAACATCTAGATTTTGTTCTCTTCAATGTTATTTTAAATGATGGAACTTTTGCAGGCTGAGAGCAGTAAACTTGGGGATTCTGATTCATCTCTTTTAAGATCTAGTGAAGAGGAAATGGACAATGATGATCTCATAGGATGTGTTCCAGATTCGTCTTGGACAGTTCCGCAGATCCCTTCTCCTCCTACAGCTTCAGGCTTATATTGGCCGAAAGATCCTCGGTATTCTTCCGCTGACAATGTTATGTTTGTTCCAGATATATGCTCTCCTCACATCCAACAGCCTCTCCATGCTCAGAGAAACAGAAACTTGTCAAAGCGGAGAAGACGGCAATAATTTCATTTTGGGACTAATTTCATTTTGGGACCATAACCACGATGTCTTAGGTTTTCTGCTGTTTTGTTCTTGTTCTCTTGGGTTAAAAGCCTTAGAAGTGGTCTCAGGTCAGAGAAGTTTAACCTTAGTAGCTACATACATGGTTGTGTCATGTGTGAACTTCTTATGAGTGTACCACTCTGTTAACTATGCATTTCTTATTGGGAACTAGCTAAAGAAAAGCAGCATTAATAAAAAAGGGAGTGTAAAGTACTTCTGGTGCTGCAGCATTCTCACTTCAGTAGAAGATTTGTTAAATAGGGAGATTTATTTATTTATTTATTTTGTTATGGTAGTGCCTTTGCCCTTACAATACTGGCCATATTTTGTTAGTGCAGTTGTTTCTACGCAAATAAAGAAAAACGTTGTTTGCGATATTCGTTAGGAGACATGATTTCTAATTTATTACTCTATTCACACTTGGGTTGATCCACATTTATCTGTTCAAAATTTGGAGTTTACTTGCATTAATGGAAAACAATGGCTTTCTAGTTATTTGGTTTATTATTAAACATTATATTGTATTTTTTTAATGATTAGATGGTGAGAAATGACTCGTATCTTTTTTTCATTAACAACCCCGTATTTGATAGCTAGACTGTTTTATATCAGAATAGAATGATGAAATATACTCTTTAAGCATTCCATGGCCAGTTTGAACCATTAGATAATGTATATCAACGAGTTTTTCTATTATTTTGTTAGTTTTGGTTATATTGATCACTGATATCCTTATATTTTATTGGTGGTTAAATCATTGAAGAAATCACTAATCCTTATATTTTGTGAGTTTTCGTTCTTTAGTCCTAAATATAAGACCTATTTGAGAAGATAATTGTGATCCTTATTAAAAGACCTATTTCTAATTTGTGTCTATTTTTCACAAAATCACCTTCATTAATGTCTCTCAATAATAGTTAAGTTAAAGAGAAAAGAGTGATTTAAGTTATGTGATTGGAGTGTTTTTGGGAAAAACATATCAAATCAACTAACTAAGCTAACATCCTTAATCTACTTGAATCATGTGAATAGGTCTTATTTTTTAGTATATCCTTTTAAAAGGATTCCTGACTGATTAATCTATATTTATTATTGGTGTGTTCATTGTCTTAGTAGAGATGAAGAGTTTGTATGACATGCCATCCATATAAAACTCTCATGACATGGATTTTTTCTAACCTAAATTAAGATTCAAATGTTAAGGCTATTATTTGAAGAACTTATTCTTCTAGATAGATCAAGATTACATGAGAATCTGAAGAATTTCTTATCAGTTATCTCAAACAAACACACCGACCCCTCTGTCTCTGCATGTTACTATGGTTGTTTGAATTAAATACTGAAAGACCCCCAACAAAAATCTTGAACAGTATAAAATGTGAAGCATGACAATGAACTGTCTCCATCTTCTCCACAAATTCTTATGAGCAAAACGTGTGACTGATAATGTAACACAGCAAGCCATAAGGTTGAGTGGATTTTCACGTTATGCTGTTCCTGTCCCTTTCTAAGCCACAAGTTGGGTCAGAAAGGAAGAAAAAATATAAGATTGTGGTTTTCAATTATTGTTAGAATCAGATTCAGATTTGCGGTGGCTATGGATATCATCCACAAAATTCATTGCATGAAAAAAAAAATAGATGTCTTTTTTCCCAGACAATATCTCACTGAACCAATCTGTGAAATGGGTCAATTCTTAATGGTGGGAAGAGAGAGAGTGAAGTCTCTAGCTAGTTCCGTACTTGAAAAAGGCATTTCTTAATTTTCTTTTGTTAGGATTTTTCTGTGAGATGTCTGGGTCTTGTAATGATTTATTTGAATGTGACATCACATCTAATGTAATTATTGTTCAATTACTCCTAAGTACTTTCTTTATTTTTAAAATGACCCACTCTATTGAAATCTTTTCTGTGACATGCTTTCTATAAATTCTTTTATTGATTTTATTTTTGGGAAATAGAAGTATTTGTTTTTTTGTATTCTTTAGTATGGATATCTAGTTAAGTCTTGTATAGTTATTGTCATGTTTAGTTAGAAATTTGGAATAGCTATTTGAAAAGTAATTTTATATCTAAAAGGATTTAAACTCTAAACTTCGGTGTTTAAACATTTTTTTATCTTCAAACTAAGTCATTGTAATGAAAACATATTTTCTTCGAGACAAATTTAAGTTTCTGTTTTTTCAATATTTTAGTGGGACTAGAATATTTTTTTGATAAATAGTGGGACTAGAATATTGACAATAAATATTAATCTTCTTCTATATGTGAAGGATGAAAATAATAATCTTTTTTCGAATTTTATTTTCAACATTTATTTTTCAATAAACAATAAAGTCAATAGACAACAAAGTAGTTTATACGACAATTTGATAGATAATTGTTTTTGAGATAGAAGCTTTCATTTTCCCACATGGTTAATACTTAAATTCATGTTTTTTAATTTAAATTTTTGTTTATGGCAAAAATGGTTTCATTGAAACTCATGTAGACGCTTTCTAAACTTGATATGATTTCATTCAAGAGAATAGGAAATTAAACCTCCACTATCGACGTGAATTGTATGAGGACAATATTTCTTTAATTTATATTATAGTAATTCTTTTTTTTTGGCCGAATTGTATTATAGTAATTCTCACCTTATTGGTTTAAGTGTTTTTGACTTTATATTCAGTCATGTCAGAATCATGATTTTGTTTTTTTTTTTTCAAGAATAAAGGTGGCATAACCAATCAAGCACGAAAAGCTTAGTACCTAGCTACACAAGTATTTTAACTAAAACTGGATGGATTAAGGTTGAACTTATTATAGTAATGATAATGATAATTATGTCATTTTATTCAAATATTTGAAACATAAAATTACGATGCAAACCAACAGTGGCATGAATGTAATAGTATATTCCTTTATGTGGTTTTAAATATAATATCTATTAAAGGAGATAAGCTTATTTATAGATATAAGATTTCTTTCTAATTTATCTCATTTTTCCTCAAATTAATCTTACTGGTACTCCTCAATTATAAATAAATAAGAGATTAAGGTGGAAAAAAAGATCAATGGCTAAAATGTTTTGGTAATATCATGTGATTTTAATTAAATTTCTTAATTTTTTAAATTAGATAAATATATCTTAGCTCATACCACACGCGGAAGCGAATATGGAAAGTGGAAAGTGGAAGTTATTATAGGAAATTACTCTTGAATCTCTCTTATCCTATCATATTCGCATTTGTACTATCCATTGGATATTTGATAGAGGGAATATGGAAAGTGGAAGTTATGGATAATATAACCTTTTCAAGATAAATATTCTTTTGAACTTAATTCAAAATAAATATTTTAACATTTGGTTCTTTTAAATAAATATAATTTTAATGAATTTTCTTATTGACGTACTTAATGCTGAAATAAATCATTCCCTCCAACTTCATTCGAGAACACTCAGCCCATTTGAAAATTAAACTATTAATTCAATTCCATTAAAAGCAAAGTTGTCAAACTCGTGAGTTTAAGTAAACTCGTGGAGGTAAGGTAAACTCCAATCGGTAGACTCGTATCATAAACTCGTAAAAGTTTACATTTATAAAAAAACATGTATTTCTTTTATATAATTAAATAATTAATACAAAAAATAATAATAAATTGACTTAAATTTATTTTAAATACAGAAAGTAGATTCAAATATATCAATATTCATATTATATCAATCTCAATAGATGAATTTCTATGAAATTCATATTTAAATTCATTGAATTTTGACAATTAAAAATAATTAAAATGAGTTTAATAGCAAGTTAACGCAATTTTTGTAAGGTAGAAACGTAAAAACGGTGAATTTACATTGTAAACACGTAAGTTTTTAGCTACCGAATTTTCAAAGATTGAAAATTTAAGTGACTCGTGACACGTTTTGTTTAGGTAGTGTCGTAAAAACGGTAAAATCGGAGAGTCAACTCGCGAGTTTGACAACAATGATTAAAAGTAATCAAGATGAGTTCTTATGAAATCACAAAATAAATTTAATTTCAGGTCCAACAAAATTTTTGTATATCAACCCATCGTCCGTGGGTTCATTGGCGAAGGGATTGAACAATGAGCGTCGGGTTGACCACCACGTCGCGAGTTCGATCATGGGGAGTGACACTTTGTTGTGTCTCCATCGCGACGCTTGGGGAGGCATCTCCGTAGCTAAGTGAAGTTGGGAGTAACCTACCTGTGTGGACAGACATAAAGGGCTTGCTGGTCATACTCCAGAGCCCACATGGACAGGCCCAAGTGGATCATGAGTTAGGTGTCCTGCCCTTGGATTGGGTTGAACCCAAACCCCTTCCTAAAATTTATTATCAAAAAAAATAAAAATTATTGTATATCATGCTCAATTGCTCATTAATAAGCCAACCAAAAGTTTTAATCATAGACTTAGTAATTGTTATTTACAAGTCAAACACTTGTTACTGATAAGGATAATAACAATTATTTGGCCTGTTGATAACAACTTAATGAGCATGTGGTAACAATTTCCTGTCACCTCATATTAATTTCGTGCTTTCATAAGACCTCATCTTAATTAAACTTTTTATACGGGACCTATAATTAATTATACCTTCTATCAAACACTTTTACCTAATTAATGATCATCTGATTAATGAAATGGGTTGGGCTTTGGGCCGCTGTGCATCTGTTCCAATCCATTAAACAATTTTGCAAAAGAAACAAAATACGCAATCCAAAATTAATAACCCTTTTCCTTTTCATTTTATAATTTCTCGTGGTCGCTCGTCCTCTCTTTTTCTTTTTATGCAAGACAATAGACATACACTAGTTATCAATATCAAATATTCCTCAAATCCATTTCATCAATCTATCCATTTATATTTATAATTTATTAACAAGCAATTTATAAATCATGAATTCTCCCTTTGATCTAAGAAGTCAATAATTTGAATTGTCTTGATCCTTTCAACAAAAGTATCACTTGGATTTACATTTAAGCATTTTTATGTACTTTAATCAATTTTGCTACACTAATTAATTATACTTTCTCTCTCCATCCTTGTTCTCATATTACACTATTTTCCATATACATTCACACTATCATATTATTTTAATCTCTTGCCCTTATAATAAAGACATGTTTGGAAAAATTTCATTTCTTACTTACGTATTTATTGCTTAAAATTGATTTTATTAAACCAAATAATTTAGTTATCAATCTCTTATAAAAAAGAATACGAGCGAGTAACATGATATGAGAACTATTACTTTTATTTCAAAAGACAAATATGATAACAGGCAATCCTCAAATAAAAATTCAAACCCCTCCAAAGCGCATCTATAATATTACATCTACTCATAGCATTTCAACAAATTACTAATAATTTCCATCTTTCTCTCCTTTTTCTTGATCATCCTCTCCTTCTCTTTCTAATTTTCTCCTTCATCACTCTCCTCCTCCTCCTCCTCCTCATCATCATCAACATCACTAAAAAAAGCATCTTTCAAAGCATATTCTTCAAGAATGAGCTCCAACAGCTTCTCATACATAGCAATTGCATTCTCCAACATCTTAATGGCCCTTCTCTCATCTTCTTCCACCTCCCTCAACACATCCCCCACCTCCTCTACCTTCTTCATTTCCCTCACCACTTCCTCATTCAACAACTTTCCTGAACTCACATACCTATTCTCATTACCATTACCACTACTCCCTCTTCCTCTATTACACTCATCACTCCCATCACTAACCACCACTATCATATCACTTATACTACTAATGTTATTATTATTATTATTATTATTATCATCCTTCATCACCTTTGTCACTTGTTCAGTTTCAACATCCCACATCCACACACTCCCATCTTCACCTGCAGACACTACATTCCTCCCTCCATTCACCACTACCACTGATTCAATGGGCCCCGCATGGCTTTTACTATCCCATTTATTTACCACTACATGTTCCTTTTCCACTTCTTTTTGGTTTTGTATTTCTCTCCCTCTTTTGGTTACTATTGATGCTTTGTAAACAGACCCATCTGAGCCTGCAGCAAATAGTAGTGATGAAGAGGGTGGTATGGTGAGGGCATTGATGGGACAAGGGAAGGTGACTGTGAGAAGTAGGGTTCCTTCTAGAAGGTTCCAAAACTTGCAGGTGCAGTCCAGAGAGGAGGAGACACACATGGAGTTGTTGTTGGTGCATAGGGCTGTTATTGATGTGGTCAAGGCTGTCACTGAATCTGAATGTGCCTTCTTCATATGCTGCACAATCATCATGTCTTTTGACTCTAATGATGATGCTGATGATGATGATTCTACTATTTTAAAAGTTGGCATCACCATAATGCTACCATCATCACTACCTGGAAAACACAAATTACCATATTGGTTGAACAGAATTAAATATATGTATTAGTTACGTTCTTTTGGTCTTAAATATAAGATCTCTTTGACTTTTTTGTGTCACTTACAGAAGCAAATGAGACCATTAAATTATAACACTATAGGTTAGTTTATAAGTAGAATAAATTAATTTTGATGAAAAATATAAACATTTTAGAGTGATTAATTTTACAACATTAATTTCTTTAAAATAGTCAAAATAGTCTTAATATATAATATATAAGGTTTGGCTAGTATTATCGAATTTGAGTGGAGGAAAAATTTTTGAAAAGCTAGCTATTGCTTGAATATGACAGTGTGACACTGCCACATATGTTGAAAAAAATACATATGTCTATCCATTATTATAAATTTAATATCATTCTTTTATACGGAAAAATAATACTGCAGTAAAAAAGTATATTTTTTGTATTGATAAAATTTCGTAAAAACTCTTTTTACTCGCCTTCTCCTGTTACAAAACATTCTCACATGTCACATCTCTTTCTTCATCCGTTTTCTCCAATGAAAAATTAAATAATCAAGATTTGTGTTTAGAATGAAAATTATTTTCACAATAGTTTTATAATCAAAACTAGAATGGTAAAACACTAATGTTTTTACTATACAAATTAACATACCAGAAATGACCAAAGACCCATCATGGCTAAGTTGAAGGCAAGAAATAGGCTTAGCATGGGCAGGAAAAGAGTTGACAACATCTCCAGAAGGAACTGAGAAACAATGGATGCTACCTGACTGCCCTCCGGCGAAGATGAAGCCGCCATCATGAGTGGCGGCGAGTGGGGCCACAAACTCAGGGGAGGAGAACCTATGAAGGACACTTGAAGTGTGCCAGTTGTATATGTTAATGGACACAGCCGCCGTGTCTGGTGACACATGTGAGGCTGCTATCATGCCCTTTCCGGCCACCGTGAGGCCACGGGGAGGTGACCGGGTTCCTAGGAAGCGAGTGAGTGGGGCCCCAGTGGAGGCATCATAGGCCACTATGGGGCCATCAGGAGAGCTAGTAAGAACAATTTCATAGGAGAAGGAAGATGACATAGTTGTATGTATGTTGTGTGAGCAATGATTAAAAGTGAGTAGGAAGAATATATAATGTAAATGAGGTAAGGAAACGTTAGGAGCATGTGTATAAAACATGTGTAATATAAAATTTATAAAGAATTTGAGATCAAATACATATTTTTTAAGTTTAAAGAAAACATGTTAAGATAATGAATAATATATTAGTTGATAAATTATTGTATGTAAGACGAGTTTAAGTCATATGGGAATTATATGTGTTGAAAGGGGAAGATATGGGTTCTGAAACTTGAGTAGTTGATTGCTTTGATAGCTGGTAATAGAAAAAAAGATGTTGATTGCTAGTTGATATTAAAAAAAAGTTCAAATTATGGGGCCTTATAAAAAAAGATTACTCATAGTAATTTTTTGCAAAGCGTGTATAGTTATGTTTTTATTGGAGAAACCGTATTTGAGATACTCTTTGGATACTAAATGTGAATACTTCATTAGAATATCGATTTAAGTAGTATAATGTAACCTTTTTCTCAAGAGCCCCCGTTGATTGATTATTGCTCAAAATAAATGAGGTTGAGAGTGTTAAGTTTAAGTGCCATGAAAGTGAAGTAATTACATTATATTATTCATGCAGCTAACTTTGTTTTAAGCTATTAAATTTTTAATAATATAATCCATTTATATATGAACTCTTTTCTCACCCATTTGCATGTGATACGTGTAAAAACTGAAAAGAGATAAATAAGAGCTTTCTTTCCTTTATTCATTGTAGAGGAGAATTGAAATATATTAATCAATTAAGAAATATATACAAGCAAAGCACTTAACAAATAAATACAACAAAGTGTGAGAAGAATTTTTCTTCGACCAAGAGAGGATAGCGAGCGATCATATTTAGATATGTAAATTGTTTAAATAATTCATATATAATAATAAAAAACAATTCATCATTTGAGAAAGATTTTAGTCAATTAACAATGACCCAAATACCAATTGACACAATAAACAATAAAAAGTATCTACAATATCAATGAATACTAATAAGAAAACATTTTGATCAACAATGTCAGATTTTACCTAATTGTCATTAAGTTAGCCAATGACTTGTACACATGTGGCTGCAATCTAAAGGCAGTTGGATAAAATCTGATGGCGTTGGCCAATATAAAATGATTTTTTTAATTGCTTGTTGTCATACTAGATACTCCTACTTTTTATTGTTTATTGTGTTAATTGATACTTGGTAATTTTCCATTTGCCAAAATAATATTTAAAACAAAGAAAGATTTTTAATATCAATATCAACAATAATAATAACACCAATAATACTTAGTAACTATATCTTCACTGTTGTTGAAAATTAAATTGTCATTTATTGATGATTATACAGCCAAAGAGTTGTCGTTATTACTTGGCATGAACTCATCATCATTTCAGTTAAAAAAAGAACATATCATCATGGATGGCATGATATAAAGTATCTCAAATAGATAATAATAAGCATGAAATCAGTGTTGTAAAAGCTGGACTGGAAGGCAAACCGGAGAAGACTTCAGGTTACTGTTTAACGCGGTCAGATCGCTCAAACCGGGGGTCGAACTGACGGTCGAATTGATAACTGTTAAGCCAATATGTGAAGTAGTCAACGTTTAAATCGGTTCAACCATCCGGTTGTGTCCGGTTCTTACAACACTATATGGAATTGAGTCATTCCAAACTAGCCCGTTGCAAAATTATATTTTCATGTATCAAAACCAAATATGCTAAATAATATTATAAATATTATTTGGCTTTTATAATATTATCAAAACCAAATTAAACATGTTGAATAATATTTATAATGTTATTTTGCTTCTATGAAGGGGAAACCTTCAATAGGATAAACGTTTAACTTAATTAGTTTTCTAAGTGTAATAATTAGAATCTAATGATTATGTTTGACTAAACTGACACAAAAAAAGGTTCAGTTTTTGTAGAAAGTTGAATTTAACCCGCAATGAATAATTGAATATGATACCATGTCAGTTTTTGTTCGTTTAGTAAATGATGAAAAAATTAAAATCTAAAAGATTTTTAGATAAAAATTAGAGTTAATGAGAAATTAAGATTAAATGAGGCCGAAGTTGAGGCATGCGAACATTCTATTAGCTGTCAGATGATTTTTACAGGCTTTATTATTGTTTAATTTATTGCTGATATCATGCTTAGGCCAGTTTAATTGTTGGATAATCTATTTGCAAAATCAACAATAATCATTGTATTAGTTCATAACGTTGCTTGAAGAATGTGATTTATTTTTGGGTTGCGTTTCTTCCTTAATAATATAATGAGGATCACTTTCTTTCCTTTTTTGTTAATACAATGGATTAATATAAATGCCATCCAATGTCTGGCATATCCAACCAGTTGCCAGAATATGATGAGGATCACTTTCTTTCCTTTTTTAGTTAATATAATGGATTAATTTAAATGGCCTCCAATGTCTGGCATATCCAACCAGTTGCCAGAATATGATGAGTATGAGAGCTTGCCATTTGGATATAAAAAAAAGAATATGATGAGGATCACTTTCTTTCCTTTTTTGGTTAATTCAAATTTCAATTTTTTAAATTTGTCTTCATTTAGTTTTGGTTTGTGTAGACAAAAAAGTTAAATTTTTTTTATAAATCATTAAGACAATATTTTAAACGTGAACTACCAATTTGTAGAGGTGAGCTTGTTCTTATTAAATAAAAGATATTTTTCTATTTTTCTCACATTTTTTATAAATTAACCCTATTGATGCTCCTAAATATAAATAAGTAAGAAAATAAGGTGGTTATAATGTTTTGGTAATATCATAGGATTTTAAATGGCTTAACTAACAACTTAACTTAATCAAATTTGATAAATATATCTGATTTTATTAGTAACTACACTACAAAAAACGGGGCCCATATCGGCGTTTTATAGGGCCTCGAATCGGCGGAATTTTCCGGCGGAATAGCGCTACGGCGTTTTGGCAAAACGCCTAAATATTTGCCGTGGGAATGCGGCATTTAAGCGTTTTGAAAAACGCCTAGACGAGGGGCAAAACGCCGGTATGCGGAAATAATATTTTTTTATTTATGCACATAGGCGTTTTATAAAACGCCTATGTGCGGTATTAAATAATAATATTTCATACCGGCGTTTGCAAAACGCCGGTATGTGTTTTCCAAAAAAAAATAAAAAACATTTTTCTTCCTGATTGTTTAGAACCAGGAAGAAAAATGTTCAAAAACATAAGGAATGATATGTTAATCCCAAAGTTACATACACATAAAGAATAATATATATAAACATAAGCAATAACAAGAGTAATTCATATAACATGATACCCAAATATATAAAATCAAAACAACAAGCAATATGTAAAAGAAAAGCAATAAGATCATATCAACATTATAAAATCAAATATCACCAAAAAGCACGAAATAAAAAACATCAGCAAAACTAGCCAAAAAAACAAAGCAACAGCAACATTGAATGAGAGACGAAGAGAAGAAAAATAGAAGAAAACGAGAAAATGAGCAACTTTGCGGAAGGAGGGAGGTGCTATTTATAGGGAACGGAGGTGCGTACCAGCGTTTGGAAAACGCCCATATGCATTTTAATATTAAATAATGCATATAGGCGTTTTGCCAAACGCCTATATGCATTATTTACATTAAAATAATGCATATAGGCGTTTCAGGGAAACGCCTATATGCTTTCTAATGCATATAGGCGTTTGGCGGAAACGCCTATATGCATTATTTTAATATAGATAATGCATATAGGCGTTTCCTCAAAACGCCTGTATGCGATTAAATATTATTTTAATCGCATATAGGCGTTTTGAGAAACGCCTATATGCATTTAGTGCATTTAATATGCACTTAATGCGCAGATAGGCGTTTTTCAAAACGCCGATATGCGCATAAAGTGCATATTAAATGCACGTTATGCACATAGGCGTTTCTCAAAACGCCTATGTGCGATTAAAATAATATTTAATCGCAGATAGGCGTTTTGAAGAAACGCCTATATGCGGTTTTCTGAATAAAAAAATAAAAAAAAACTGTCAGCCCCTCTTTTTTAAATTTAAAAACCGTACCGGCGTTTGTTATACCCAAAACGCCGATATGGAACCGCGGAAAAAAAGGCGGGAAGCGCGCGCCCAATTTATTGGCGTTTTCATATAGGTGCTTTGGGTAAAAACGCCGGTATACGTCTCATATAGGCGTTTTGGACCAAAACGCCGGTAAGGTTGCGCCGGAATGACCCGTTTTTTTTGTAGTGCTAATGGAATAATACTTTTACTCTTATAAAAGAGGAAAGTTATTTCAAAGAAGAGAAAAAGATAACGTATATAAGAATATATAAATTACATGACATAATAATTAGAAAAAGGGAAAATGCCATTTAAATCCGTCCGAATATACAAAAGGACAATTCAGGAACCTAAACTTCCAAAAGGACCATGAAAGAACTCGGACCTAGGGGACATTTTAAAATTGTGTGAAAAGTCAAAATTACCCTCATACTAAAATACAAATTACTTAACACATACTTCTCCATTCCTCTTCTCCATTCACATATGAAACTTCAATTCCTTTTCTCCATACGTCTGAACCCTAGCGCCTAGAGCACACACACATACTTCTCCATTCCTCTTCTCCATTCACATCTGAAACCTCCATTCCTCTTCTCCATACTTATGAACCCTAGCGCATACACACACTTGCGTCACCTCTTTTCTCTCTCTACAGCATTCTATTGTTGGTTACAGGGTAGTATTTTGGTTACTGGGTAAATATTTTGAGCATTCTATTGCTGGATAGTGCTTGTATGCTGTAATTATTAGCACAGACATTTGTGAAGGGTATTATTTTAGGTACAAGGTATATATTTTGAGCATTCTACTGTTGGACAGTCTCTCAATGCTGTAATTATTAGCTCAGGCATTTGTGAAGGGTATTATTTTGGGTACAACGTATATATTTTGAGCATTCTACTGCTGGACAGTCTCTGAATGCTGTAGTTATTATGCTGTTAATCGTTATGATCTTAATGTTAATACTTGAAGTTCAATCGTTAACAGGTGTCCTGTAAATGTTAACACCAACGTTGTTATTAATGAAAACATATGTTCATGAGGAAATTCCCTTGTTAATGACCATATTCACACTGTTATTTTTATAATATAAATGTTGTTGCACTAAGTTCATACAATCAACAGGTGTTGTGTAAATGTCATGTTAACGCAGAAGTTAATGCCTATGTTCACAGTGTTAATCAACAAGGTTCGGATGTTACGCACCACAGTTAACATGTTAACAGGTGCCGTGTAAATGTAAACCACCAATATTATGTTGTAAACGCAGACGCTAATTATTATATTCACATTGTAGATTTTGAAGTCCACATTGTTAAATACCTACGTTTTGATGTTTATAAAGAAAGTTCATTTGTTAACGGGTGTTGTGTAAATTGTTTACACCAATGTCATGTTACTGAGGAGGTTAATACGGATGCTCGTAATGTTAATCCCGCAAATCATAATGTTAATCTTGAAGTTCCATTGTTAATGAGAAAGTTCAAAAGTTAAGTTGTTAACGCAGAAGTTAATACTTATGTCCCCACCGTTAAAGCGTAAAGTTCTGTCGTTAATTTGTAAGTTCAAATGTTAACAGGTGCGGCGTAAATGCTAACACCAATGTCATGTTGTTAACGCATAAGTTAATACTCATGTCCCTATTGTTATCGTTAATTAACTAAGTTCAACTGTTAATATGGGCGGTGTAAATGCTTTAATACCAATGTGATATTAACGCAGAAGTTAACACTTATGTTCACATTGTTAAAGCCTGAAGTTCTGTCATTAATCGTGGAAGTTCAAATGTTAATGGGTCCTGTGTAAATGTTAATAGGCACAATGAAAATGTAAGCAATATACACTCTGGGCAGCAAATAAAGTTCAAATATAACATTAATTGAGAAGCAAATATTGATTGTTACACAAAACATGTGCCCCAAAACACAGCTCCATGTTTCTATCCTAACATATACCCAAACTAACAATCTTTTTTTTTTCAATCATACAATTCTCGTTCTCTTTCTAGTTCAGCCAACAACGTAAATTTGTGAGGTGAGCAGCGAGTAGATAACTTTTCTTTGGCACTGGCAGC
The DNA here is from genome assembly GCA_029929735.1 of Mimosa pudica. Lineage (NCBI taxonomy): Eukaryota > Viridiplantae > Streptophyta > Magnoliopsida > Fabales > Fabaceae > Mimosa > Mimosa pudica. Next base: position 10,111,759 of record JAKELP010000018.1, on the reverse strand, counting down.
ATTTTTTAATGGCCTAGACTTTTCTGCTTCTTTTCTATATTTCTCCGCCTCAGAATCTAAGAGCACTTTCCAAGCTTTTAATGCCTCCTTGTTCATCTCAGGCATAAATTCCCTGTTTTCTTTCGCTCCTTGTACCACTTCTTTTTGAACAAATTCCACCCCGTCATCCCGTGACTTTTGCGGTTAAGGCTCGAAGTTGAAGCCATGAGCCTACAAAAATGACACTAAGCAAAATAAATAAAACTATACAGTGATTCACAAAGACAAATTGTATTCCATTTTTTTAAAACAAATAATTCCTACATTCTGTGGGTAAATTCAAATATTGTTTATTAGAGATAAGTACAACTATACTTGAACATGATAAGGTACTAAATGTGAATTCCTTTCTTAGCTTAGGTTAAAATCAAACACCAATATAATTTTTTTCTCTTTGCAAGCAGAATTTCTCTTTCCCATATTACTAGGTACTTGAATCAAACTAACAACTATTGACTGCCACTCCAATTATCACATCTGGGTACACCTTTAACAATTCTGCTGCAAACAATTACACCATTCATTTCAAACAATTCCACATTTCAACAGACATAACTCAAAACTAAACAACCAAAATCTCAAATTTTAATTGTTCAATAAGAACCAACATATAAAGCAAGATCCAGTCATATTCTACTCCTACCAACATTTAATTTTCACATAAAAATCATAAAGCAATGGTAGATATCAAATAAAACAGAGCACCCATAGAATACATGATAATCATACCGGGCTTGCAATTAAACATATAAACAGAGCACCCATATTCTAAGTTTAAAAGGAAACTTGAAATTCTAACCAAAATGTTGTGGAACACGATGAACACAAGCAACAACACGAACAAGAACAAGAGTTCAAAGTCGTCACCGCCGTCGAAAGCTAACGACTCCTAAAAACGAAGCACACGAAGCTGCAGAGAGAGAAGAGAGGTGACGCAAGTGTGTGTATGAGCTAGGGTTCAGACATATGGAGAAGAGGAATGGAGGTTTCAGATGTAAATGGAGAAGAGGAATGGAGAAGTATGTGTGTGTGCACTAGGCGCTAGGGTTCAGATTGTATGGAGAAGAGGAATTGAAGTTTCAGATGTGAATGGAGAAGAGGAATGGAGAAGTATGTGTTAAGTAATTTGTATTTAAGTATGAGGGTAATTTTGACTTTTCACACAATTTTAAAATGCTCCCTAGGTCTGAGTTCCTTCATGGTCCTTTTGGAAGTTTAGGTTCCTGAATTGTCCTTTTGTATATTCGGAGGGATTTAAATGACATTTTCCCTTAGAAAAATGGTTCCTTTGAATACAAATTATACCATGACACGAAACAAATCTTTGTTGCTTCTTTTTGGAAAATCTTTTATTGTCTTCCATATACAACACATGCTCATTTCTTAAGGTCGTCCAATATATCTCTCGTGGGCTCTTGCCTAATAGTCATAATTTGATGTCTTTATTAAGTCAATGAAAAGTGAAAAACATAGGTAAGTCTTGTATTCAACTATGTTACTTTTCCAACATCCACTTAAATAAATTTATAACCTTTATTGTGGACTTTTTCTGGCATAAGTGAAATTACATTGTCTCTCAAAAATATTAATTTCAAATCTCAACTTTTCTCAATTACCTTTTCTCATAGTTTTATTGTATAACTCAAAAGTTTAATTCTTTTATAGTTTACACAATTTTGTATGTCACCTTTATATTTATAAACAAGTATTAAAGGACTTTTTGTCCAATTATCAATATCTTTTTGGACAGTAAAATCTTATTAAACAATTTAGATAGTCACAATACTTCCTTCACCTATAACGTTTAGAAAGTTCAATCATTTTATCATTATTCATCAGCTAACAACTTTACTATTTTCAATTTTCTTAAAGAGTTTCCACAAACCATCAAACTCTAGTTTTACGATGTAAAGACCATATCAAATCCTCCAACTCGCAAGTTGAACCTTCACCATGTCATTGTATAACTTATAAAAATATGTCTCATCAATTCTTAATATTGAAAATTACCTTTTTAATATTTTATACACCTCACTCTCACTTGGTCTAAATCTTTTAAATTACTCTCCACATTTTTCGCAATATTGAGGGGAACAGACCATGCTAAAAAAAACCAGAGAGCCAGATATTTACATGACTACAGGTTAAGAATCTCCTTGTAAGATATATGCTATTTGAATAATAAAGAATAAGAAAAAGTAATCGCAAGTTCCTTAGTTTATCTCAATATTAAGTCAGAATCCTATAACTAATTTTTTTTTGAACGAGCCCTTGTAATTTTATCAATTGTAAACATTCATTTTTAGCATAAAAGATAATTCTTTTAACTTGAAGAATTTTATGGACTTTTGTTAGGTTTTGTTTGTTCATTTTACAACGTTCCAGGACTGCTGTACTTCTATAAATGAGATTTCAAAAGGGCTGTAAAATAAAATTATCACGTCAAATAGTAACAATTAAATCTAAACAAAATAAACTCAAAGGACTTTAGTCAAAATTGAGGTAAATTAAAGTAAGGACTAATGAATATTTTTCCCTAAAGACTATACTATTAAATTCGACATCTTCAAGACCGTGGAAAATAAATTTTTAGTATTTTAATAAATAAAAGCAAAAATGAATGTAGTGAAATACAATCAAATAAACAGAGAAAGAGTGGAGCCTGAGTGGAGAGGATTGACTATATAGTTCTTCAGAGTCCAGATGAAGATGTACACAAGTAGAATATGATTTGACTAAGTTTTTCTTTATTTTCAGGTATCCCAATCATGAGATCTGGTATAAATTTTTCTATAGAAAGAAGAATTCATACTGCTAGAAAAAGATGAACCAAATGGACTAACATTACAAGGAAATTCTGATTACTAAGAATTGGTGTAAAGAAGTTGAACTAAAGAGGCTACAAGTGAAATGAATCTCAACCAGAAGAACACCCAAAGAAACTGCTATATTTATTAACATTAATATGAAAATAAAAAAATTTACATCTACAATAGGATGAATCCTAGAGTTTGTTTTGCTATCATAGCCACTGTCATTCTTTCTCACAATTTGGTCATCTGTTTCATGATGGAAACAGTTGGAGTGTCAAAATTTGTTTGTCATTTTCAGATGGCAAATGTATTCTTTGACACTGATCTAGTGGCATTTAGAAAGATAGCCATAAAAAAAACTGGGATGATTGATTTCCATGAAAAGCGTGCAGCTAAGTTACATATTCAATTTCTGGAGTGCCAGCTGCAATAAGATTGCCACGACGCTGCCAGTCGATATGTTGATCACATTGGCAACATCATTGGTAAGCTGCAGAACAGGATAAAATGAACATACAGTGCCAGATATACAAGTCAAACTATTGATCTAAATCCAGCAGCCATGGACTTGATAAAAAGAAAAATTTATCCAGCCTATTGCTCATTTTCCACCATGATGAGTTAAGAGAAATGAATCTGAAAATATGATTTGCACCAAAGCAATTGTATAAAAAATAATCTAGGCATGAAGTACAAATACACCCATAACGTATTTGAAAATGCACACCTGACATTATACAATTTCTTTTGGAGCAAAAGTACACTTTAAGGTTCAGTTCTGAAATGGTGCAAAAATACCATAACCGTTAATGTCTGATAATTGGTGTGGGGAGGTCTACACCATTGATCGAGATTCAAAAAGTAACAGAAATTTGGTTATATTGACAGTCATGGTATTTTTACATCATCTTGGAACCTTCATATGAATTCTTGCACTCTAAGAAAACTTTATATGTTGCGAAGTGGGCGTTCACAAAATTAAATAGATTTGCACATCAAACTTAATAATATCTGAACTCAAATCTTTAAGCCCTAGAAAAAAACTATAGTGATACTATGTTAAAGTTCCCATTTTAATAAAAAGTCAACTCAGTTCTAATCTCCACTTAGTAAGAGTACTAGAGAAGGGAATATACTATGCAGTCTAACTTCTACTTTTTGCAATGTGAATGATTCGAACTCATGATAGATCTCAGACCCTATGGCAAGCGAGCTTACCGTTGAGCCAAGCCCATCCTTCAAAGCTCCCGTTTTAATATTTTAGTATTTTTAGAAACCTACCTTCAGGTTTTCATCTTACAAGCACAAGACCCAAAAGGGGCAAGATAGGAATATAAGGCAATCTTGAAGATATCAAACCATGAATAATGTTACAAACTTACCCATTGAAATCCTTTCTTCCCTTGGAGTGCAGCACCTACGAAGCTCTCGCCAAGATTAGCAATCTGAGAAGCTAGAACACATATAGCCGCCTCATATGTGTTGATCTGTTTTGAGAAAAAGGTGTAACAAATCATTACCACACCCTAAGTTCTTCAATAGTTAACAGAAACTGGGGATAGAGTCAAAAATCACATCACAGAGAAACTTTGCAAAAACATGTAGATTAATACAAGATCATGCGATTCAGCCTTCTTAACTCCTCAAGGATTGGGAGCAATGAAGTCTAAAGTCGAATTTCCCGATCTTTTATAACCCTCAAGTGAATAAAAGAAGAGACTATGACATTTTTCAATAACATGTAATACAGTCAAACCAATTACAAGCATTACAGGCACACACTCAACAGTTTGCATACACCTTTACAAAATATAAACTCATCCATGACCAAACATGCATAAGACAGCAGTTTATTATTTAAGATTCTATTCCTAAACACATTTAGTCAATGGGTCGTATCCCCAGTAAGACTTCTGCTAATCATGAATAAGACTTTCTGATATATTTACCCATTTGATTCTTTTGCAGATGATCATATTGATTAAGTTCCACGACTGCCAACTTGCTTCTAAAGCCAGCTGGTTTAACTCAAGAACCCATCAAATGTTGGCCGACATGCTAAAAGGATGGTGCATATAATGAAAATTAAATATGTAAATGACAAATTTGTTGTTAAAAAAGTAGAGAGGTGATTATGACACCGCAGAAATACTAAAGCACACAAACCAGCCCCAAAAGTAATGATTTAGTCTTGAGTTATACATAAATACTAAAACTGATAAAACTTATTCACTACAGAAAAACAGTATCCCTCGGACTCCTTCTTAACCCCACCATATATACACATGAAGAGTTAGAAATTTGTGAAATACCTTACCCAAGAGACAGCCGAGAAAGGCAAGAGCTATAGAACCTAAAATCCCAGCTAAAGTTCCTTCCACACTCACAGCACCCTCTGTTCCTCTTGGAACTATCTTAAATGTTGTAACTAGGTACCTGCACATTATGCAGTACAAATGTTAGAACTGAATTTCACAGAAAGTATAGACCAAAGAACATAGGAGGAACATAATAGATAGATTTCCAGGTTTGAATAACTCATCCAATCAGACTAATAGTAACTCTGGATGTCAAATTCAATATACATGTAATTATGAGCAAACAACATCATCCATTCACCATATAAAACGGGATAGAGATCAAGGCACCTCAACATTATATCAGTCACATTCCTATAAATAAGGCTATCAACTTGACAAAATACAAGGAAGCATGGGGATTGACATGTTGAGGCCAAATTTAAGTGTCTATATATAATTTGAACTTTTGAAGTGTCACATCTTATCTAGCATGACTATCTGAAATGTGCAGGGCACAGAAACAATACGGTTTGTAAGGCTTAATTGAGTATTGAAAAAGTGGCAATAGGGAGGAGTATGATGGTCATGATGAGTCCACTAGAGTCATATGGGGGAGACAATCCATTCCATTGATGGCACCTTAAATAAAAAGTGGATGGCATTCCATCCATTTACTAATTAAGTCATACCATCAACGATGCCAAGTGGGTTTAAATGATGGGATTTTTAGCATTATACTTCCTCCGGTCCTAAATATAAGACCTAGTTAACTTTTTTGGAAAATCCTAAAAAAGCAAAAAAGTTGATTATAAATTGATATATCTAATTTTTTCCTCCTAAACTAGTTTATTTGACCTATAAACGAATAGATAATCTAAAAATATATCAAATATGTCATGATTTGATAACTTACTTCGCAACCTTAATCTCTCCAAAAAAGTCAACTAGGTCTTATATTCAGGAACGGAGGGAGTATCTTTTATAGTAGTAAGCAGGTAAGTGGAAAGAATTCAACAAAAAAAGGGTAAAAGGAGGTTCATTTAAGCAGCAACAACAACATAGCCTTATCCCACTAGATGGAGTTGGCTACATTGATCGTACAACATTATAGGGGCTATATTAATAATCAAATCTTTATATATAACAATAGAATAATGCTTGGTTCAATACAAAGTTCACTAATACTTACGTTGTTTTGCCATAAGCCTTCCCTATCTCACTAGAGACAGTATCACTTAACTTGGTACAAAAACTGGAAACAAAACCAAGTAGCCAAAGCTGAGAAAATGCATCTCCTCCAAATCCATAAATTGAAAGCAAAGCACAAAGGCAACCAGCTGCACTGGATCCAATAACACTACCAGGACCTCTTCTTCCTTTTCTTTTCTCAGCAATCCCCTGTGCCTCTTTCTGAGCCATCTTCACCTTTGTAACTGCAGTACCCTACCAAAATTTCCAACAATTAACTCCAAATAAGCATATAATACTACTTCATTCCTTGATATAGAACCTAGCTAAATTTTTCTAAAAATGCTTAAAAGGCTAAACAAGCTACTTATAAATTCATTTGCCTACATTTTTTTCTCTAGACTAGTTTACTTGCTTTATAAATTATATGATCCTATTTATTTATAAGACACTTCCAACATATTTCCCACAGACTAACATAACATTACACATCATCAATAAGATTAGCCTTGAAATTTGACAACTTCCAACTTTGCCCACATTCAATATCCATTATGCCACATGAATATAAGGTCAATGTCTAATAAATAAATGAAGGATACAATTGTATATTCACATGTAGAAAATTTCAATTAAGTGATGGGACCAAATGACCTGATGAGAAATATATAAGGGCTTGTTTGGTTGCCTTGGGAAAGTGATGATGAATTAGAAAGTATGGAAAGTTTAGGTTTTTATGTAATTTACATATATCCTGGGGCCCACAAGCTTTCTCTCTCCATCTCACACTTTTTCTGGGCCCCACAAACTTTACCTTACTATCATTACTTAATTTACCTCTACTTTCCATTTTCATCCTTTCACTTTCAATTTCTTCACTTTCCTTCCTACAAGCAAACGGACCATATAAGGGCCCGTTTGGTTGGCCGGAAAGTGAATTATGGAAATGGAAATGAGTGTAACTGGGTAAGATGTGAAATAGAGGTAAATTAGATAAGGATGGAAAAGTAAAGTTTGTGGGGCCCAAAAAAAGTGTGAGATGGTGAGAAAAAATTTGTGGGGTCGAAATGTATGTGAATTACCAATTAACTTTCCGATATTTATTTCCATTTACTAATTCAATGCATCCAAACGAGCCCATACTCCTATTAAGGAAAGTGGGGAGGGAAAGTGAAAGTGAGGTAAAGTGAAGGTTTTTTGTCATTTACATTTTACATATATTCCCTGGGCCCACAAACTTCCTCTCTATCTCACACTTTTCCTGGGCCCCACAAACTTTACTCTCTCATCATTAACTAATTTACATATACTTTCGATCTTTACCCTCTTACATTCAATTTCATTTCCATTCAGTCCATCCAAACGGGCCCTTAGCTTTCTCAGTCTCTAAAGAAAGTCAACTAGTAGTGGTAATGACCAATTTGACCTCAAAATGGAATACCAAATAATAAAAGAAATTGGGCTTACAAGGATGAAATAGGCAGCAACAAGAAGGAACCCAGAAGACCCAAAGGCACGCCAAGTGAGAGTACCCAGAACAAAAGCAGAAACAACCCCAGAGAGAGTCAGCCCAGAAGCCAAAACCGGAGAACCCAATAAAAAAATCAACACATTGCTGGCAAAAGCTGACTGCCACGTGGCAGGAGACGATTGGACGAGCCTAATAGCACTCCCAACAGCTTCCTCAACACCACCCACATGAGGACTAAACTTAAGAAGTCTCATGGGACTAGAATGAACACAAAGATTTAAACTTGGGGGCTTTTGAGAGAAAGAATGAAATTTTGGGTATGACAAAGTATGTGGGCTTATTATGGGGATGGCTCTGGAAGGAGAAGTAAAGTGTAGGGGTGAAGTGGTCATTATGTGCATTCTTTGGGTTTGGGAGATGATTGAATGTGAAGAAGAGGATGTTGGGGAGGAAGAGAGTGGAGCTAATGGCTGCATGGAAAATGATTTGACTTTGATGATATTGAAGCAAGAGGGCTCCATCAATGAGATTTTATATTCATGTGAGCTTGGAAAATTTGTCACTTTATCATAAATAAATATCTATAGTATTTCAGGTTTGTTTCTTTATTTTTTTTTTTGGGTCATGATTCAAGTTTCAACTTTCAAGAAATGAATATTTTACTAGGCCGGTCAACAAAAATAATAGTAATCCTTCCTGACTTTATGATTAAATTATTTGCTTACTTAAGGGCAGATGATTAAATTGGTTAGTATGTATATTTTTACTTAAGTATCCATGGTTGCCAGAATTTTATGAATCTTAATAAATTTGTTGATTGTGTTTTAAATGATTGTGTTGATGTGTCTTTTATATGCATGTATCTCACATGAATCATGTGATACATGCAAACTCGATCATTAACCTTATTATTTACAATATGATTTGGTGTATCTTTATCCTTATGTTAAAAAAATTGAATTATATTAAATCCTGTTGATTTAACTTTTTGGAGAATAGGTTCTGGGAAAATAACTTTTTGAGAATAGCTTTTGATTAGAATAACTTTTCTGAAAAATAGCTTTTGATAAAATGAGAGTGTTTGGATAAATGTCAGTAGAATAACTTTTTGAATGTCAAATTACCATAAAGGACAATTTTGCCCAAAAATTTATTTCAAATATTTAAAATGATCAAATTTTATCATTGTTAGTAAAAATATTAAAAAAACACTAGGAAAATTACAGTAAAAACATAAAAAATACAATCATTGAAATAAAAAAAAATTATTTTTAAAAGAAATTGGGGGTAAAATAAAGGTTTTATAATCATTAATTGCTAAAATTGTTTAATAACAAACTAAATTCTTTACTTAGTTTTGTATCTTTCATAGGTTCAGAACACATTTCTAGAAGACAACAACTTGAAAGGGAAGGTAAAAGAAATCAGAAATCACACTTAGCCTCAGAAATCATCCAAATCTGATAAAATTAATTTCCTAATTAAGAGTATGTAATTTAAATTGATCTATCTTGTTTTGCATCAAACGAAAGTCTGAACAGGGGCGAGCCAATCCAAAGGGTGCTAAGTTTTGGGATGGGGGCACAATATACACTCCAAGCTCTTAAAATCTAAAGGATGTATAATCCCATGATTCATGCGTATTGTAAGCTTATATTCTCAAGAAACTTATTAAATAAATATGAGTGGGTGTGCCGTAAGGAGTTGATAATATCACAAACTAGCCCTGCAACTCACAATTTTATGAATCCAAACTCTAAGTAACAACTAACAATAAAAGAGCAGAAGAATAAAGAACTTAAAATAGTTAACTCTAAACTACCACTAGTTCATATCACCAGCTCCAATTCTCCAGAAGAAAAAACAAGTAGCTAGCAGCAGGATATAAAAGAAAATTTTCTTTGGTTCTATGGTTTAAGGGAAGCAAACAGTATTCAGACAAAAAAAAGGAAGCGAAAGGGATGGGCGTAGAAAATGAAATGAGGAAGAAGAGCAACAAAACGAGACAGTGGCATGGAGAAGATTGTGGGGAGAAGAAAGGGGGCGAAGTTGGTGTTGTACTCAACGAGATCGGCACAGGTGGGAGTGGGAGAAGAGTGAAGGAAGAGTGGGGAGGAAAGAGAGGGGTAGGCAGAGAGAGATTATAGTTGGAAAAAGCAGAAAAATGCAGTTTTTTCTCAAACTTAAGTTTTGGACCCCAAACCTCATTTTGCTTTCCAAAATAGTTTATCCAATTTTTCTGAGTGTTTGGAAAACTTTTGTTCAAAAGTAGGTTTAGTTGCCCAGAATAGTTTTTCAATGGTATCCAAACAGGCCCTTAAACTGCTACAATGTTTACTCTTTAAATGCTAGATTTATGAAACATAAATTGTTATTTGCAATTAAAATGATAATATCTACATACTTTTGATGTTTCTTTAATAGAAGATTACACTTATGACATCATTTATAATTGATCATGAATCTTATGATACACAATGTCATTGTTGTCAAACTCGTGAGTTGACACTTCGATTTTATCGTTTTTACAATTCTATTTAACTAAAACGTGTCATGAGTCACTAAAAATTTATGGGGGCTGAAAACATGTAGAGATCCACGAATTTACTATGTGAAATCATCATTTTTACGTGTCTACCTATTGAACTCATTCTAATTATTTTCAATTGACCGATTTCAATGAATTTATTTATAAATTTCATAGAAATATATTTAGGTTGATATAGTATGAGTAATGATATATTTAAATCTACTATTTATATTTAAAATATATTCAATTCAAATTATTGTAATTTTATGTATTTTGCATTTAATTATACATGAGAAACTCATGAATAAATGTAAGCTCTCACGAATTTACTATTCAAGTTTAAGATCCATTTTTACATTTTCTCATGATTTTGCTTAAACTCACAAATTTGACAATCTCACGATATTGTTCCATTCACTAGTTTAAAAATAGGATTTTCAATTCATGATTTATGTCCTTATTTGATAACTTGATTCAATCATATTCATTTATTCCATCCAATCTCTCTCTTTTTTACATTAACAAGAATAAGGTTGGGAGAATGGAAAAAGATTTAAAATATGTTATATATTTAGACCAAATATTATTTTTTTAAATAGATCTTGTACTTAAAATAGGAGTAGAGAAAATAAATATCTGTGTAAAAAAAAGAAAAAATAAATATCAGCTTGGAAAATTTGTCACCTTATCATAAATAAATATATACTACCTCCGGTCCTAAATATAAGACCTAATTGACTTTTTTTGGAGAGGTTAAGGTTGCGAAATAGGTTATTAAATGATGACATATTTGATATATTTTTAAATTATACATTAGTTAATATGTAAAATAAACTAATCTAAGAGAAAAAAATTAGGTAAATCAATTTAAAATTAACTTATTTTGCTTTTTTATAGGATTTTCTAAAAAAGTCAATTATGTCTTATATTTAGGACCGGAGGGAGTATTTCGTATTTTCAAATTTCAACATAAATATTAATACCTCCGGTCCTAAATATAAAATCTAGTTAACTTTTTTTTGGAGAGGTTAAGGTTGCGAAATGAGCTATTAAATCATGACACATTTGATATATTTTTAGATTATTCATTAGTTTATAAGTGAAATAAACTAGTCTAAGGGGAAAAAATTAGGTAAATCAATTTATAATTAATTTATTTTGTTTTTTTACTATTTTTCAAAAAAGTCAACTAGGTTTTATATTTAAGACCGGAGGGGGTAATATTTTCGGGTCAGCCAACATAAGTATTCAATACTATTACTTTTGGTATTTTGAATGTGTTTGAGTTTACGGTGTAACTCCTTCTAAATCATTTGGGTTTCCAGTTTGAGTATAAAAGAAGAGTCAATTGTGTTGTGAAGGGAATCCACAATCAGCAGTGAAGATGTTCATTCCGATACTTAATAACATAGTACTCCCTCCGGTCCTAAATATAAGACCTAATTGACTTGTTTTGGAAAATCCTTTAAAAACAAAATAAGTTAATTATAAATTGATTTACCTAATTTTTTCCCTTAAACTAGTTTATTTTTCCTATAAACTAATGGATAATCTAAAAATATATCAAATATGTCATCATTTAATAACCTATTTCGCAACCTTAATCTCTCCAAAAAAAAAGTCAATTAGGTCCTATATTTAGGACCGGAGGTAGTATGATGTAAAAGGTGTTGTTTAATACAGTGGAATAAAAAATAGCACTTATTATATAAAGATAAAATAAAACGCGACACAGTACACACTTCACATTTCATTTTTTTTTGTTAATCACCTCTCAGTTTAATCCGGATTGGAGGGGTAAGAGTGTTTCACATTTCATTCTATGCACCTAAAATTCTAAAATCTCAATCAAAAAGGTTAATGGAGAAAAAATCAAAAGGAGTAGTAAATTTTTTTGGTTAATATCATTTTAGTTAACAATTAATCATGCAAGTAACAATTTAGTCAATCAACAATAAATGATATCAAATTTGCTAATAAACAATAAAATAAAAAAGTATTATATTTAATCAAGGTCCTCAATTTCCCTCTAACATGTCATTGGAAAAAATTAATGGTGTTAAAGATAAATCGAGTATCATTTAGGCTACTTACACATATGGTTCTCCAGCTAAAGTGATTATTAATGCTTTCTTTTTCCCAGCTTAACAAAGGTGAGTAGTAATTTTTTTGGTTAAAGGTATCTCACCTGCATGTTAAGTGAGACTAATCTTTGGCTGTTCTGAAGTTGCTGAAGTAAAAGTTAGGGATGGAACCCAAACTACTTGGTTGGCTAAGGGACGGGTACTAGGTGAGTAGTAATTTTTGACTGAACATACACTGCTACTGCTACTACTGTACAACACTGAACGTTATCCTAACCTCATCATCAACTGAAGTGAAGATAATATACATAGTGAAGAGGCAAACACAACACAACACAACACAACAATCCATGGCTCTGCTTTGTGCTTCATCTTCTTCTACTTTACTTCCTTCATCTTCCTTTCCTCCTTCTTCCCACAATGGCAATTCCAAAACCCCATTTCTCGGCTTCCACTTGCCACCTCCAAAGCCTTCTTTGCGCCTCAACTATGGTGCTGGTGGGCCCTCTTCTTCTTCTCTTGTGCGTTGCAGCGCTCAGGACCTCTCCGTTGTGCCTCTAGACCAACGTTGGATGTTCGAGGAATCCGAAGTTAACGGCCCCGTACGCTTTTTCTCTATCTCCTTATTCTTCTCTCTACCTATTCACCCATTTCATTATATCAGGTTTTTTCCCCAAAAATCACTACTCTACTTTTTGGGCTATTCATTTTAATGAACCCAAGAGGTCAAAATTGGCAAAGTTCAATTTTTTAAAAAAAAAAAATTGATGAAAACAAAAGCTTGAAATGTGGGTTTTGTTTCTGAAGTCTTTAGAAGAGCTTGTGTTCCATTTTTTTCCTTTTTGTACACTAATTAGTAATCCAGCTCCTTTAGTTTGATGAAGGAATGTAATGAGCTAGAGGAATGAATTAATGTTTGTTGAATATTGAGTTTTAAATTTTAAGTAAACTAATTGTGCTACTGGCTCCTCTCATTTTCCGTAATCTGATTAGATTAAATATGCTAGTTAAGTTGGTTATTAACACATGATATTACTAATTTATCCTAATCATATGTCTTTATCTCCACTCTGGCTCGTTTGTTTGTCATTATTATAGATAAACATTATTATGATTAACTTGGGAAAAAGTTGGGAAAAATTAGAAAATAATCTTATATTTAGAAGCAAATTGAAATTCGAAAGTGATATTATATTTAGGAAGGGAGGGAGTACTTACCTAATACAAAGTTTTAAAATTCATGAAATGCTAAGCCGTTTTTTTATTTCTATGCTATCCAAGATTTTGTGTTCTTTCAAACGTATTATCTGTTTATGAACCACCCCTGTGTTTATGTATATTTTTATAGGACATTTGGAACAAGACTTGGTATCCAAAAGCAGCAGATCATGTGAACACAGATAAGCAATGGTACATTGTTGATGCTACAGATAAAGTTCTTGGAAGACTAGCATCAACTATTGCTATTTATATCAGAGGCAAAAATTTGGCAACCTATACTCCCAGTGTGGACATGGGTGCATTTGTAATTGTGGTGAGCATTTCACATTTCTGCATTACTGTTTTTCTCCTTCACTAAATTTATTCACTACATGATGTACCTGTTGGTGATGGAAATATGTCTCTTCTTTATGTAATCTGTTCATTGAAATGAAGGAATTAAGTGCCCCAACAGGTGTTGTAGCATCGTTTCTTTATAGTAGAATTTGTAAATATATCCAGTTTTATAATTCAGTATCATGGTATGATTTTTGACTATTTTCATTTGGAATTCGGCATGTTGTGACTTTAAGGGTTTTTCAGTTAATAGTATGCTTTGCCTTGATTCTCTACTACTAAAGCTGGAAACTGGGTAATCTGCTTTATCTAAAAAAAACCTGTATTTATGACTGAAATATTTTCACGATTGTCTGAGCCTTGTTTTGAAACTTTAGGTAATGGAACCTGCTTCTCATTTTTGTTACTAGAACGATGTTATCTTATAAGATGAATTATTTTTATGGTATAGAATACATACATTTACATCCAAACATGCACACACATGAAGGCTCATCATTACTAAACTGAGTCTGAAATTTTCACTTTCACTTGGGAACAAAAGGTTAATGCTGAAAAAATTGCTGTATCTGGGAAAAAGAGGACTCAAAAGCTTTATAGGAGGCATTCAGGAAGACCTGGTGGCATGAAAGTAGAGACATTTGCCCAACTGCAGGCGAGAATTCCAGAAAGAATTATTGAACACGCTGTTCGTGGCATGCTTCCAAAGGGAAGGGTAAGTCTAAGTGATGTATATCTTACTCTTCTTTTTTCCTGAATACATGCTAACTTGTTTGAAGAATGTACAATCAACCTTGTTTGTTGATACTGCTTTCAAATGGTAATTCTTAAGAAATAGAACATTTTATATTTGTTTATTATTTTTCATGATATATGTGAGTTTATCAGCCACTACCAACGAGAAAATATGGTGCCAAACGCTTAAGTGCTTTACCTGTAGCATGTAAAGCATTTCAGAAAGCCAATTGAGCTTGTTATCCTTATGTTTCGTCAAAATGAGATAAACTTGTTGGTGACAATTAATAAACTGATATTGTTGATGTTGAGACTTTTAGTTCAAAACTACATAGTTTCCTACCCAAAATGTTTTTGCTATTTTTCGACGTTATTACTCAGTTTGAATTATGTCGATTCTTAACTTTTGACTGGGCTTTTTTTCCCTCTGGGACCAAAATTCTTGATATAAATATGCATATGCTTGTTTATGCGCATGCCCACGCGCACAATTTATATGCATGCATGTGTTAAGTATTTGAGCTGGGCCTTCTGGAATCATACCTCTATCGATTCTTTTGTTGGCCTGCCTGTGTCTGATTTTGTACATTCTTAGAAGAAAATATATTTTTGGAAAATAAAAAGGTGATAATGACCCCCTGATATTTGGGATCCACACCACAGCAAGGATCCTCACCCTTTAGGATCCATGCCCGTGACAGTGCTTTTAAATCAATATTGCATGCTTTGCTGTTATGGTATCTTTATTAATATTATCTTTCAGTTGAATTTACAATAATCAGGGTTGCTAAATGCAGCTTGGCAGGCAACTTTTCAACCACCTGAAGGTTTACGCAGGCCCAGATCATCCTCATCAGGCCCAACAGCCGATCGATTTACCAATAAGGGACAAAAGAATACAATTGACGAGATAGGTGTTCCTTGTGAACAGAATATGAGATATGGAAGACATTGGTAATTGCCTTATGGTTTCAAATACTATTGAGCTCCTTAGGTGTTCTTGTTTTGATGTCTGTATTTCCTGTAGAAGTTTCTGATTATTATTAGAGCTTGGTTTTATTCAAGGCCCTCTGCTGAATGTCTCATGAATTGTTTATTTATAGCTGTGAGTTCCTAGTCATGTAAAATTTCTTCATTACGCATTTTGCAATTGTGGCAACTTATTTGTGAAGCTAGTATTTCATAACTCCTTTTCTTTCTCTCCCCTTGTTTAAAAGAATTATAAAGTCATGAAAACCATAGATGTGGAGTTTCTTTAAACATTATTTTATATTCAGTTCTTAAATTATATCATGACTGGGGAAGATCTTTGAAGAAGTCTATGACTTCCAGATCAGTTACAAAAATTGCTCACATCCATATTTTTTGAGAACCTTGTAAGAACACCTTAACTTTATACGAGTATTTTCCTTCTCAAACTTGGAGTTAGTATCTTATGAGTAGGAAGATTAGCCCTAACTTCGATAGCAAGACCGATGGGTAGAAGATATATTGTTATCATTCATAATAACTTAAAAAAGTAGAGCAGAAAACTTATAAAATTGTTGCATTCATTGGGATATTGAAACAAAAATTTGACTTTGAATAGGATTTATATGTAGGCTTAAGAAAAGTGCAGAGGACCTAGGTTGTAAAAGTTCCTAAGCTGGTGCCAAACCTTATAATCACATGGCCATGCCTGTTAATGGTCCAATTAGATTTTTTTTAGTACAAGATCCAATTAGGTTGAATTAGTGAATTAATCAACATGATTGAGAACTAACTGCAAATTTCCCATGATAAAAGAAAAACTGTTCACAAAAGTTGATTAATGAGGAAAAAAACTAGCTGTTGACAAGCATAGCAAACAAAAGTTGGTTCCAAGTGTCAGGTACACCAGGAAGGCACCAATGGCTACAATCATTTCCCCTTTCACCATAAATGCCATAAACAGATGGATGACCATCTCTCCTAAGCTGTGAAAGAGTTGTGATGTTCAACAAACCAACAGGTTTGGCCATTTCGCCCAACACTTGCTTCACAATTACTGCAGCTTGTGGTGGACTTGTTGAATATCTTGAACCCCCCATAGGTCTGATTTGTCCTCTGCATGTGCTTGAGTTTGTCCCATTCCACTCCTCTCCACTGCTCCATCAAAAGTATATTTAATTGTTATGAAATTTATGAGAAGTATTTACAGGAAGAAAAACCATTATTTTGATTATGATGTCATACTTTTTGAGAAATGTGAGGTTGAAATTGTGTAGTTCTCCCTCTAGTTCTAATTATAAGACCACTTTTGACTTTTTGGAGAAATTAAAGATGCAAAATTACACTTTGAATTGCTTATACTAAATTTTCTTCATCAAAATTAATTTATTCTGCATATGAATTAATTTATCATCTAATTACATGTGACATGTATTATAATTTAGTAATATAATTTGCTTCCTTAACTTCCATGAAAAAGTCAAAAGGGATCTTATATGTAGGACTAGAGGGAGTATTTAGTTTTATGAATGCATGATAATATGATGATAGGAGAAGAAATTATTACTTGTAGTGGGTTGGAGAGGTGGATTGAAAGAAAACTTTGGTGATGTCAGGATTGACATTAGAGTCCACCCATTTTGACCACGTTTTTATTGCTTCTCTGAAAGCATCCAGCCTATTCATATCCTTCTCTATTATATTTCCAACTTGAATATACTCCCACCTGAAATCCACAACCAATATAATAATGGATTCGTATTAGCTTTCTTTATATAGAACTTCCAATCTAACATGCCTTATTACTTCCAGAAAAACTCTTTTGATTAATTTGTGAGATTAAGAGTAGCTTACGGTTGTTGGTGGCCTGTATGAAGCCACCAGTGCCAGGTATTGAATATGATTACATCGTATCCATTCCATGCATTCCCATTCTCAATGGAATCAAGCTTCAGAACAGTCCCTATCTTTTCTTTCACTAAATCTACTAAATATGCATTACGAGACAACATTACAGAAATCTCATACTTCTGCAAAATTAAATACTTAATCCAATCAATTAAAGCAAACTAATCAATAAGTGAATGTATATATAATCTGAAGTTATGGTGGTCAATTAGGAAAACAGCAGAAATTGAACTCACGGGTAAAGTGAAGTTGGAGAGGCCTCCTTCTCTGTAAAGAGTGTATTCTGAATTAGGAGCAGCAACATGCAACATGCAAATCAGTGATTGCCACTGATTGAGGCTAAGTGAATCCCCAACAAATAATACTTTCTTCCCCTTCAATTCCCTCAACAAATCTTCTCCCTTGTACCTGCAGTATAATACACACAATTATTAGCATTTAGATATAAATGTTTCCCATTGATAAGCTCACATTTGTGGTTAAGGGTGAGATACTAATTATTCTCTTCTATAATATTCAATGTCTATGGCTACTGGCTAGCCAGGACTGAAACAGCTTTACCTATATATACATAAACTAACAACTTGTGTAGTTTAAATGGGCTCTACACAAGAGTTAAATGGGCACGCTATAGGTTGACCATTGGGCTAGCATGCCCTGCACATTGTTCAGCACTAACAAGAACTATAAACAACCAAAGGATTGAGATAGCTGATATGGGAAGGTTATTTTTTTTAATTACATATCTACATCACTAGATGATTAGACTTCGTATTCAAGAAAATGAAAATGAATGTTGTCTGATCAAAATCAGTGGTAAGTGAATATCATTTGAAGTACAAATGTTGAGAGGCTCATTTTCTTTCTAAGTTTTTTTTTTGGATAGATCTCATTTTCTTTTTACTTATTACCCATCCAATTCAATTGGCTAGTTCTAATAACATAGGCTTTTAATTTTTGTTTTGGTTTACAGCGTGCTTTCATTTTAAGTATAATATCCTTAAGTCAAATGATTTCATCAAGCCACTAATCTAGTTCATAAGGCATATAATTACTAATTAGCGACCAGACGAACAAAATATAGAACAATCCCTATGAAGAATTTAAAAATGAAAAAAAAAACATACTTACCATTTTGTAAAGTATTTTTAATTTCATTTTTCATTAACGTGACACCCCTAAATGTAATGCCCTAAAAATTTGAAAACTTAGAAAGCAAGAAAGTGCAAGAATCAGCACATCACCTAGGGAGAGTACAAGCGTTAGGCTGCCATCTATATTTCTGATACAAATTGTCTGGGCGCCCATTTTTCTGGCAATCAAATTCTTGTTCAATGAAAGGACAGCTTGAAGCTTTATAGAGAGGATAAGTCTCATCATAAATCCATCTTCCATCAAACAAATCGCACTTCCTTCTCACCACTGATGATCCTGATGAGTCATCATTATCATCCCCATGATGATGATGATGATCTCTTCTACTCTCCTTCCATTGTTCAAGCACTATCATTGCATTGCACTTATAGAGGTCTAATAATGTCATTAGAACAATGAACATAACATAAATAGTAAATGATAATAGTCTCTGTTGAAACCAACTCATTTTGAATTTTTTAGTGCAAATGAAAAGGAAGAAAAAACTAAGGGCTTTGATTATATGATAATAAGATGTGTGGTACAAAACTGAGAATGAGTTGTTTCTTGTATTTGTAGGTGTAGACTCCAAACATGGAGGAGGAATGATGAGGATTTAGTTTGTTTGGTTTGTTTGAATCTGTGTTTGTTGAGTACGTACACTTCAAGAAAAAGCACACACTACTTTTCAAGTGTCCTTTTGTTTTTCTTTCTTTAGAGTTTAGATAACATTGTTTGGTGCCAACAATATTTATTTGTTGATGGTCGACTGTTCATGGGCTCCGTATATAAACTTCAGTTCTTTTATTAAATTATGTATTCCTTGTTTCAAAGGTTGTTTGGTAGTAGGAGGGATTTTTTTTAGTTAGATGCAAAAAAAATTGGAGAAATATGCTTATTAGAATTTTGATAAAGAGAAGATGTGTAAGATAAATGATTTAGAAAAATTAATTAACATTCTGATTCCACTTTGTCTCATTTTGATAAGTTTAACTCAAAAATCTTCCCTTCCTTCAAATCCATCATAAAACAGCCCCTAAAGGAAAATTAATCATTTAATCCCCATAAATTTGATTTGACTATAACTTACTCCTAGACTTTAACCTGTTACAACAACGAAATTCACGAATTTTAATGTTGAATCTTAGTTTTTAAACTGATTCGGTATAATTTCATTTTTATAGTTTTAAGCAATCAAAAGCGAGTTAACAAACTTTAATCTTTATAATTTTTTATTTTCTGAAATGTGGGCACCAACATATTACACGGTCAAAATTATAGGGGTGGAGTTGTGCCAAACAAAATTTCAAGAATCAATTCTCATTTATGTCAAATTATGGAGACTATATAACACCAAGTTAAGTACAAAGATTGCTTCAAAACTTGAATATGAGATCAAATTATTACAATGACCCTATTATTAACTATAACTCTTACACAAACACACGATCATTATCTCTGGAACTTTGTGATTGTGGTTTGAAAATTTAGATAGCCAATTCGTAAACAGTTATTTCTAAATGATAATGGAGCTCGTTCCCATGGTAAAAAAGTGGAGCTCTTTCATCATGAAATCCTGATCTTACAAGTTACAATGTACACCAATTGATAATGTTTCAGTCATGTGTCGTTTTCGAAACTCGTCCATTAAGTATCACAAATTCACAATACGTATCTATCTAAATCTAACTTTTCTAATCTAATTAAAGTTTATAACGTAATTATGTGAAAAATTACAAAACAATTAGGAAGAAAACTTATAGCATCAAGTTTTCCCAATATTTTACTGAAAAGTGTTTGTTTGAAACCTCTTTATATCATTGGCGTAAAGTTCACTATATCCCCCCACCTATTTTAATTTCCAGTTATATATAATTATTATGGATGGAAAGTCCATTTCAGTCCGTTAGAAATGTAATTTTCTGATATTTGGGATCCTTCCCATTCAAGTAAATGGCTATGAACTGAAGAAAGTGAATTGACATATCAGCAAATATATCGTTAAACTGAATCTTTATTGAATGGTTCACTTTAACTAATTGAAAAATGTATTCCACTAGCTAGAAAGAGAAGATCACTTTAACTAATTGAAAAATGTATTCCAATAGCTAGAAATTAAAGAGAAGATCTGATCTTTGAAGTGATTGTTAATTGATGATCAATTAAGGGGTATGTAGGAAGAAACAGCATCGTTATATATATATATATATATATATATATATATATATATATATATATATATATATATATATATATATATTGAACCATGACACTTTCAAGGATAGTTTATCTTAATTTTGATTTCTTTTTAAATGTATGGGGAAACAAATTCTTTCATAATAATTCGACCAAAACTTCAAAAAATGCGAATAACAGTAACTTACATCTATGATGCATGAAATAAATTGTGATATATTTAATGTCCTTCATGATCGTTTATATAAATTAGACTTGTTCGGTTGTTCCCTTTGCTATATACATTGGATGTTTTAGGCTTTTAATTTAGCGTTTGAAAAATGGAAACAAACAGCTATTGGTTTCACATGAAAGAATATATGTACTTCATCAATTCTAAATATAAGATCTAGTTTACTATTTTGGAAAATGTATGTTAAGAATGCAAAATAAGTTACTTGTAAATTTATTTATCTAATTTTTTCTTTAAACTAGTTTATTTGACCTATAAACTAATAGGTAATTTAAAAATATCAAATATGTCATACTTAACTAACTTATTTTACTTCCTTAATCTCTCCTAAAAAAAGTTAACTAAGTCTTATATTTAGGACTGGAGTGAGTAATAAAATTGTTTTATTTTCAAGTTTGTCACCAATTCATATTCAAATATGTGTATGTGTGTGTATAAAACAGAACTTATTCCAATCAAGAATTTGTTATTTGCATGTATATTAAAAATCGGAAAAAATTGTCATATTATAGATTTTGACCCTTCTATATACCATAAAAGCATTGTTTTATTTTAGAACTTGCCACCCCTATTCATGTTTGAAAAGGAAAAAATACAATATTTTATCTTATTTTAAATTATATTACCCCAAGTATATTAAAAATATAAACATAACTTAATTTAATTATATTTTAAATTTTGTATTCTCGTCTTTAATAAAATATAAATAACAGCCATTTTCATTTTAGAACTGATTTTTACCGGACTAACTTTACAGAATATCTATTTCAAGGTAGAAACGGATAAAAGTAGGGGGAATCACCATGAAATGGCAAGAAATAAATGTAATCACTTAACATTCATATTAACAAGTGGTGGGGAATATGAAACCAATGGGGATTGGGTTTAACAAAAAAGGTTAGTCCCTCACATATAGCGAATCAAAATTCGAATCCTTATTAAAGGAGATGTTCACTTTTAATATCTAACTAATGCTGCAAATAGGATTTTTCCAATAAGAGGTACTTTGTTTTCCTATATAAAAAACACAAGTAATGAGCAACATAAATGTATTGTTTTCTTATACCAAACTTAGCATATATTGTATGTATACCACTCATTGACTATGAGGCTTTTCGGTAAATTGTTTCTCTGGGTTATCCTTATTATGGATCTAAAGAGGCCTACTGTAGATCAAATATTACTATAGAAAGTGACTGGACTTTTATGAGATATACACACTGAAATGATTGGATAATGATCTTAGAGCGTATCTAGTATTATATCAAATCATGAAAGCAAAATTGAATTCCTGTTGTGTATGGACTATGGAGCAACTTGAGCGATTAGTTTCTACAACTTTATGCATTTTTTCCTTTTACGCAATTGGTTCTAGTGTGAGTGTGTGACCATATAATATTCCTTATGATGTGTCAATTGGGACGAAGTTACATCAATTTGAAAATGCACCGCATTTTGACATTACACCCACTACTTTCTCCCAATTGTGCTGCTATATAAACCCCACACACAAAAATGCACGCACTCAAAATATAAAATAAAATTGGGAATTACATATAAGGTTCTTAGAAAGAAATTTGATCATTTAAAAGTTCGATGACAACTTAATTGAAACATAATAACAAGTTCTAGTAGGTAAAATGACAACAGATTTATTATGTTGATCGATCACATGTATATTCAGATATATATTTCGGTAATTAAATTCCTTCTTAAGGGCTCACATTATTTATTTAAAAGAAAAAGCACAACTACACCCAATCTAACACCATTTTACACATTAATACAAAAATATGACGTTATTAACATGTATAATGCATCTATATATCACATATCCCACATTATGAAATCCAGTAGAAAATACGAACGAAATACATTTCTTTTATTGAACTAAAAGAGTAGAAAGCCATTTTTTGATTAAACAACTAGTTTAATTTATGTCTAAGGGTTTTACATGGTTTTTTATTCTTAATAAATCAAGAAAGAAAGAAAGTGTAGCCATATTTGCTACACTTTCGCCTTGTGTTGTTGAATCCCACAAGTGAGATCAAATAAAACCGAAGTTTATAAGAATCTAGCCATTTGTGTGTGTGTGTGTGTGATCTGTTCTTATACTCTTCAAATAATAATCACAGCCTCTCGCCTTCTCCATCTATATCCGCACACATAAGCTTGCAGGTTGGTGGCTTCAATAATTTCCCTCCTTCATTTCCTACCACATCAGTATGATCACAAGTTGATGAGGAATCCCTACAGTATGTATATTATCATTGTATAATTCATTTCACTGTATGTATACTTATTTTGACCATTTTAATGTGACTCTTGATCACACATTCATTCACTTGCGTATATGGACTAAATTAACTCAAATATGATTTAAAGTTGAAAGCGAACCAAACTCAATTATTGGTTGCAGCAGCCTTCAGCATTCAATACGCGCTACTTAAGAATGGACTAGACTAATGAAACATAAAAATAACAACTAGTTTTAGAATTAAAAATATTAGAATTTTATAAATTTCATAGAACTAATTCAAGTTTATATATAGTTTTTAAAAAGTAGACGTTTTAATATTCTTAAAAACCATGGTACGTAATTTTCCTTGAATATTAATATTTGAAGGACATAAAGAAATAAAATGATAAGTATGAAGAGAACTAGCCAATATATGTTCGAGTGTTGTCCACGGCGGCAATGGGCTAGAAGTGCCATAAATTAGATAAAGCCTTGTTTGGTAGTTATCCGTTGATCAGATAAGTAGATAAGGATATATAGCATGTGAGTGTGTGAATTTGATCCTAATTAGCAAACATATCTTATTCAATTTTTTAATTAATATCATTACACATTAGGACAGGATAGCTTCAACGTCATTCTATAATAAATTCAAGAAAATAAAGCTTGAATTAAGTGGATGAGAGAAAAAATGGATGAAGGTCCATTAGTACCTCGGAAATAGCCACATTAAAACACTGTGTATCGAAAAGTAATTTGAGAAGTATTTTGACTCGTAAGTTTCTAAATTATACTCCCTTCGAGCCCTAATTGACTTTTTTAGAAAATCCTATAAAAAAGCAAAATAAGTTAATTATAAATTGATTTACCTATTTTTTCCCTTAGATTAATTTATTCTACCTATAAACTAATGTATAATCTAAAAATATATCAAATATGTCATTATTTAATAGCCTATTTCGCAAACTTAACCTCTCCAAAAAAAGTCACCTGAGGTAATAGTAAATTTACTCTCACAGTTAGAATTTTAACTTTGACTATTAGTTCCTTCTTTTTGACCATAGATGCTGACATGACCATATCACTATTACATGCATATAAATGTTGGATGATCTATTTTTGCCTCGAAAATAACCATCAAGAGTATTTTTACCATGGAAGTATATCAAATCGTAGCTAATTTGTCCGGACCATTATTCAAAGTTATGTCTAACTGTTAGCAGACACTTGACACTCCACATTACACCCAATGACCCTTATTATCACACACCTTATCACATATTAGAAAGAATCAAATAATAAATAGTTCAAAATTGACATTTGTATTTTTAAAATTAAAAATAATATAGAAGTTGTAACTATTGTTTTTTTCTTTTTTCGTAATGATGAGAGAGAATTATGATGATAGTGGATAAGCCAGTTTATGTTGAGAAGATTGATATATAGGACTTGGTGCGTAATGCTATTTCTGTCTTTTATCATTCTATATTTTTCTAGATGTAATTTAAAAGTCTTGTGGTGATGAGGTATGTGATGATATGTATTACTGGATGCAATATTGAGTGTCACACACACACACACATATCATTAAAAAGTTAACATTAGCTTTGAATAATAGTGCGAACAAATTTGCTATTACTTTTTAGGCAAAAATGAGTATGATCATTTCAGTTCAAAAAATTGAGTATGATGACGATACTTCCTTTTGATGAAAGTATAATATCATCGCGTTCATCAAATGACAAATAAATTTATTATTTTTTTTAAAAAAATAACAATACCATGATGTGTTATATGGTTGTTTCAAACATGGCGCGGCAATTTTGTTGTCTCGCCGCCGGTAGTTACAATAATCATTGGAACATATCAAGGATAAATCATAGTGAATAATTCTGTTTTAACAATCAATCTCAATCTCAATATCAATATTACATAAAACATGAAGTATATATATTACAAGTGCAAGTATTCATAATAAACTATATATAGAAGTATGCCGAATAATATATAAATCATTTTGACTTCATGCAATAATGAAGCATATAATATTTATTGTGTATTGATTTGATCAAAACAATGAGGATAAGAAATATTTACCATCATCAATATATATGGCAAGGCAAATCTAAATAAAGCTTTAAAGTTTAAACCATTCATATCTATTTCTATTTCTATATGACTCAAAGTGAGTCTTTCAAAGAATAAGGTTGTAAAGAATCTCATTCCATGTATCAGGAACACCAGCAAGACACCAATGGCTACAGTCCATTCCCATCTCTCCAGCAAGGCCATAAATGGAAGGATGTGCATCTTTTCTCAAAAGTGAGAGGGTTGTGATGTCAAGCAGAGTCACCGGTTTCTTCATCCTCCGGAGCGCGTTCTTTAGCACCGCCACGGCGAGCGGTGAGCCTCCAGGGTATGATGTCCCTTGCAGCGGCGTTTCTTGCCTCAGACATCCCTTAGCTCTTGGTTCACCCCATAAAGTACCACTGGATAAACAATATATTATAAAAAATGATATTAGTAATATAACTTACAAAATCATATTTTTTTTTAGAAAACGTAAATGGAAGAAATATTACAAAGAAGTCATAGGTACAAAATATAGTTATTAATACGTCCCTAAAATGGTGTTATTACGAAGATACTGAAAGCCCAATTAATTCACAAGGAAATGGAACCATGTATTGTCAGATGATCAAATAAAATAGAATTACAGAAGTATACATCTCATATACTACTATTTTTTTAACTTAAAATGACATATTTTAATTTAATTTTATGATTGACAAGGAGAGAAAAATTATATAAAATCCAACTTAATTGACTCTTTTAAAACTATTGATTATTTAAGTTATTAGTCAAAATCTGTCTTATCAGTCCATCACTGATCTGACCCATTGGTGAGTCGAGTTAGATCTTGAAACTTTGGCTATATCATTAATTATAAGTCTCATAAAGAATTTGTGCAAATCACAAGCCCTACTCTAATATTAAAATATTTTTTAATTAAGAAATTAATTAATGTTATCTAGATTTCCTTAAGGAAGTGATGGATAAGAATATAATACAACTCACTTGTAGTTGGCTAAAAGAAAAAGAAAAATTTTTGGCAATAACTCACTTGTAATGAGAAGGAGAAATTCCTTGAAAGAAAACTTTGACTTTGGAAGGATCAATGTTGGCATCAACCCATTTGCCCCATGTTATGAGTGCCATCTCAAAAGCCTTCATTCGATCCATGTCTTTCATAACCTGATTCCCCACCTTTATGTAATCCCATCTGAACATAGACGTGAAATTAATAATTATATTTTGGTCCAATAATTTATAATATATATATATATATATATATATATATATATATAATTGATCAATAATTGAAAGAAAAAAGTAATGAATTAATGAAACTTACGGCTGGGTAGGTCCCCTACGGTACCACCAATGCCAAGTGTTGAAGATAAGCATATCAACACCTTTCCACAATTTGGAGCCCTCAATGGAATCAAGCTTCAAAACTCTTCCGATCGCTTCTCTCACTACGTCCACTAAATACACGTTCCTATCTACCATCACTTTTACTTTGTACTCCTGCTCATATATAATTCATTCATTGATTAACACCATTTCATGTATCCTCAAATTAATATCTTACTCGATCATTTTCACAACTAGTTTCAAAATGCAAATAATGAGCATATGCAAATAATGAGCATAGCAAATTAACTTTCATCTTAATATCTACTTCTCAATCACTCTTCTCAAATTTGTATTTTATTTTCTCTCCTACCATCCCTATCGATTTACATGTAGTAAAATTTTTTTGTCTCTTTTAAACTCTTCAATTCTATAAATCAACAACTTAATTATTTTTTATTATAAATTAATGATTTATGTAGCTCCAACATTCTCTAAAGGAGGGGTATTTTAAAATAATCAATCCTTAATTAAAGTGATATCAATTTCAATTCAAAAAAATTAAAGTGATACAAATATATATATTGACATGCGTGCGTGCGTGCGTGTGTATATTGATAATTTTCTCTACTAAAAATATGCAAATGTCTTATTCACTGGCGATTGGATGTGTCATTTAATTCTGTTTTAAAAAATTAAGTGGGATGCATTATTCACCATAATTAAAATTGGGAGGTTAGAAAGCCTCACATACGCATGTGTCGTCAAAACTCACCAACTAGTAAAGAGGACCGACGCTACTTTCATATTTATACTTGTTTATTTTGTCCTATCCTCAAAACACATGCACTACACCAATCAATATTTTTCATATTGGTAGGGATGAAAAGATTCCTTCTATTTTATGTACAACATAGACAAAACAATCATGAACAATAGGAAGGGTGTGTGTGTGTGTGTAACAGATTATTATTTCAAAGTATGTGAAAGATAAATCTAATTCTCAAGGGAATAAAATCACATGATATCATGGGTCTATCAGTAACATATGGTGCGCCTTAGCTTCTTCACTCGAATAAGTTGTACTTGTTTAGTATGGGTAGATTAGAAAAAAATTAGATAAATTACTCATTCATCAGCTAAGATATGATCTCTGTAAGGCACTCATAACATTAAATGATAGAACAATTAAATAAAATAATTTTAAAAAAAGATAACTATTAAAATTAAAATGCGATAGGTGCTTTTTATTTATGATCAAAATCTATTATTATGACCAATCAACTCATAACTAATTCATATAATTTAGATAAAAGGAGTAGAAATCAAACCGAAGAATCACCATTTCAGCAAAATAACTAAAGAGAGTTAATATAATGAGCGATTATGTTATTTACCGTGAAAGTAAAAATAGAAACAGATCCAACTCGTGTCAAAGTGTAATTAGAGTTAGGGACTGAAGAATGAAGCATGCAAGTCAAAGACTGCCACTGATTGAGACTTAATGAATCTCCTACGAACATTATGCTTTTCCCCATCATCCTCCTCAAGAAATCTCTTCCATTGAATCTGAAAATTTTCATATTAAAAAAACTTGGTCAAATATTATAATGAATGAATTAATCGACATATACCAGAAAGTGACAAACTTTTTGGATCCCCCATCCCAATCAAAAGGCAATTAATGTATTGATGAATTGCAATGTAGTACGGTACCAATGTAGCACCCACATATTACGCAATTTCGTTGGTGATAAACTTTTTCTTGACTTGCGGGTCGATTTGGTGAAAGAACTTATGAAAAAGTTGAATTAATTGATGGGGTTACGTTAGATTACGTGAATGAAGTGAATAAAAGTCTTTTTAATTGAATGCATTATTGTATTTCTACGTTAGGCATACTAGATGAAAAGGAACGGAAAGAAATTGAAGGGAGAGGCAGCTGGAGGAGGGAACAAATACATGTGTATGTGCTTCATAATCATAGGTATGGTGCTTTACGATTAAAATTAGTTGGATTAATAAATACATTAAATTAAAACAATTCAAAATACCCTTATTTGATAATTGATTGTTGTCATTTTAAAAATGTTCTTCTTAATTCAGCTATCCAATATATACCACTAATAAATTAGAAAATAACTACTTATATCATTTATCTTACACATAAAAATGTGTAAGCTAAGATTAACATTTTCTTTCGGCTATATATCTAGATTACATGATATATTTTGAGTTGAAAAGATAACTCATTTTTACTGAGTGAATAAAATAATTTAAATAAACGATCAAAATATTTTTATTTCATATAAATAAATACATCATCTAAAAGTATTGGGGGTTTTCTCTTGTGAATAATGGAGGATAGGTAGGGAATAAAGTGAAAAGGGAAGGGGTAGTAAGGACTAAGGAGAGAAGAGAATGGCAATTGGCACCGACAAGTTTCACAAGAGAAAGGGAAGAGTGAGAAGCGGCGGAGTAAGAATCTAATGCAACGCGACAACTCTTATTTCAATACAACTGTCAGTGCTTATTGTTCCACTCAATGCCTTCACGTGAAACTCAGCCAAACATTCCTAAGTGTACTCAGCTTTTCCCCAGTATTTTTAAGAACATTTTAATATTTTCTTATATTTTTATTATTTACTAAAACAATTTAATACTTCTACATTTGAGGTAACAAAGTCCAGATTTGGGGGGAGTTTCATGTAATTTAAGATATATCTTTTATAGTTTTGAGTACAACTGGCTTATTTTTTTATTCCTGTGGAGTTATGGGAAAAAACTAAATCACATTAATATTATACACTTTTGTAAAATAATACTACTACCATATATATTGGGAGACAGTACACTCCATAATAGTTTTGAAGAGGAATAGAGTATTTGTTTACGGATTATAAAAATTAAAATTTCAGAAATGATGATAAAAAGTCAACAGTTAATGATAATGGGACAAAATAGTATATATACTAGGATTATTATTTAGTTATATTATAAAGTTTAATTGTCCCTTTTCTAGAACCAATTGTTTTATTATTAGAATGTTATATTGCGTATACCTCCAATTTAGTTTGACGTGGGAGGAAATAATGATTAAAATTCTCAACGGCAATTGGACATATTCTGATTACGGTTGACCATCAAAACTCATCAAAATTTAACTTAAAGAACATATCATATATTGATCCACACTCCTGAGCAAAAAAATATTGATCCACACAAAATGTCAAACACTACATGATGATTGTTCATAAAGTAATTGAAAAGCAAATACAACTTTGAAAAATTGCTTTTAACATGTAAACAGACTTTTAAGTATGCACTAAATTCATAAAGGTAAAGTGTACGTATATGGCATTTAACTTAACGCAAAATTTATTTTAATCCTTTAAGAGAAATATTTTCAAATACTAACTTATTGAATTGAATGTTTTTGATAGAATAAGGATCGCCACACAAATTATCGTTTAAAACAAGAGAAGATTGCTTATAAAATTAAACAACTTAAAATGCAAAGTTTCAATTAGCTAGAAGTCCAAAAATACACCTTCTTATTTGTGAATTATAAACATATAATTCAAGGGCATAATTTATAGGATAAGGTTTATACAATAAAACTCGATCCATGAGTATTTGCCTTCATTTTATTTTAACCCCTCAAGTTTAAAATAAGATATTTTGTCCTTATATGAAAATAGGCCATATTTTTATTCACACACAAGGACCAATGTTTTCAACAAAATAAAATTCAATTAACTATTACCTCTTATTTCAATTTAAATAACCAGGTTCAAGACATGGGAAAACTCAGAAGACCAACTATTATAATATTATATTGACACTTTAGAGGATCCATATATACCTTTTGAAAACTAAAATAAAAGTGGCATAATCCAAGAATAATATATCTATATATATATATATATATATATATATATATATATATATATATATATATATATATATATATATATATATGAGAAAATTGATGAATGATGAGAGATAGAGAAGTGGTAGGTGTATGAGGTTAATCACCTGAGTAAGTTACATGAGAGAGGCTGCCAGCGAAAGTGGGTATAAATGAGGTCTGGTCGGCCATTTTTTTGGCAGCTGAACTCATGCTCCACAAACTGACACGTGGACTCCTCATACAACGGGTACGATTCATCCTTCACCCAATAGCCTGTAAACGGGTCACACTTCTCTCCGACCCGACCCGAATACCCCTCCACCACCGCAACCACCACCACCACCACACAATATATGAATACAAGCCGAGTCACCATTATTCCTTAAACCCACTATTTCATATACTCTCTCTAGGATTTGGCTATGAAAGGAAGAGAGAGAAGGTTATGAAGCAAATGAAAAAGAAGGAGGAGAAGATGTGTGTGTGTTGTTAGTGTATGTGGTTTGTGGCATTTTAGAGGGAAGGCTATAATGTGGTATTTATAAGAGTGAGGAGGGTGGTGGTGCCTGCATGGGTCCATTTTTTGTTTCTGCCTAACTTTTTCTTTTTTTCATTTTTGGTAAAGTTTCATTATTTTTCCCCATATATTAATTGTAGTTTATTTTTTCCGAGTACACAATGATTGGATTGTATCTGTCCCAATGTGAATATGCATTTTGTACCAATCTGGTCTTTTGGCAAAATTTCTCCACATATACTAAGTATTTATAGAGTGCTTGATGGTGTGTCCTTTTTCAAAAAAATCTTATCCTTTTAGTTGATTCTGTCTGGAATGAGAGAGATCGGAGAGATCTCGAATTGATTTACGAATGAAGAGCGGCAGATTATATTTA
Organism: Mimosa pudica; assembly: GCA_029929735.1. Classification (NCBI taxonomy): domain Eukaryota; kingdom Viridiplantae; phylum Streptophyta; class Magnoliopsida; order Fabales; family Fabaceae; genus Mimosa; species Mimosa pudica. The sequence continues at coordinate 10,080,141 of JAKELP010000018.1, read as the reverse complement.
TATAGTAAGAGATAATTATTTCGTGAGGAAAATTTAGTATAGAAATTAAAGTAGTTGGACACGGTGTTTAAGTTCCCCAAGAAGGATTTTATCAATTAATTAGTTTCTAAAGATATATTTTAAGGCAATCAGCAAAATCTATTTTTCTTTTATAAATGATTTTTAAAATACCACATCAAAGAAATAAATTGAAAAATAAACATACGAGTACTAAATAGGAGAAGTAAAAACTCCTAACTACTTTATGGTTTGGATTTTCTTCTTACCCTTTTTTCCTTTTCATCCCCTCTCATCCTAATCCTATCACTACCATTGATTGATAAAATTAACGTTTTAGATTTAATAATGAGTAAAATTATGATAACTACTATATGTACAAATAAATAAATCAAGTTTCTGGATAATATAGTACAGCATGCATGTACTAATTAATAAAATAATAAAATTATAGTAGTAGTATTCAAAGCAACCATTTATCAGTCAATTAAATTGTGGAGATGGCCAAATGAGGAGGTAAAAAATGAGGAGATAATCATCTTCCCTTCCTTAAAAAGTAATTAAATTTTTTGGTGATGATAGAGAAGGATTATAGAAGTTGGAAAATCCCAAATCAAATCTGTGTTCCACGAGATAATGAACTGATTGACGTCCTTGATAAGCAATATACGATTAATAATATGTAATTTGAGATATAGCGATGTTTATGTTCTTTAACTATCATTTCTATTGTTGTCAAACTCGCGAGTTTATTCCCTAATTATACCATTTTTACTTTTCTACTTGACCAATATGTGTTACAAGTCAATTAAATTCATACTAGCTACCTCTAATCTAAACTTAGTAAACTCACGAGTTCACGGTCAAATGCACTATTTTAACATTTCTACCTTATGAAACATCGCGTAAACTTACGGTAAAAATCATTTAAGTACTTTAATTTAATCACATTCAATGAATTTATATATAAGATTCATAAAATTTTCTTTTTTTGAGGTAAATAAAGTATAAATGTTATTTTATTACAAAATATAAATATTGATATATTCAATAAAATATTCAATTAAAAAAATAAGAACTATTTATATTTCAAATATATTCAAGTCAAATTATTATTATTATTGTTTATAGTTTTATTTATTATATTGAATACATATATTCATTAATAAATGTAAATTCTTACTTGTTTACTATACGAGTTTACAATTCGATTTTACATATTTCTTACTAGTTTACTTAAACTCACGCGTTTGACAATATTGGTCATTTCCCTTAATAAATTTATTGATTGCCGTAAATATTTAACTCTTATAGTTAGAAGTAAATTGAATCATTTTTGATTTATTGGTCATATTTTGTTCTGATTTCTTTAATTATCATAACATAAATGTCACTTTTTAGATTCAGGATTATTCTTGTGATTCGTGAGTACATGAACTTCTTAATTATGTAAATATACATCAACGAATCATGAAATTAGATAGTCTTTGACGATTTCTTCGTTTTTAATATATATTATTATTCAATTTAGAGAGTAAATTTGAAGTTGGGGTAAGAGATTGACTGAGACTCAGATACTGAGTCTTTGTGACTGAGTATTTATATGTATGAAGAGTGTTGAATCAATGGCAATAGATGACACGTCCCGATCCTTCTTTTACCATCGTAACATTTGGTTTGAACTTTGAACTGACTGCTTTGCGCTTAACGCATCTGTTAGACTGGAAAGCCCAATTAAAACGAAAACATATCTCCATCGTATAAAGGTCAAAGCTCTAAACCTTAATAGGCGTTTTATTTATCGGAAGTAGGGGTTGTTAATAAGGCTACACACACTCCCTTCCGTCCTAAATATAAGACCTAATTGACTTTTTTAAAAAAATCCTAAAAAAAGCAAAATAAGTTAATTATAAATTGATTTACCTAATTTTTTTTCCTTAAACTAGTTTATTTTACTTATAAACTAATGGATAATCTAAAAAAATATCAAATATGTCATGATTCAATAGACTATTTTGCAACTTTAACCTCTCCAAAAAAAAAGTCATCTAGGTCCTATATTTAGGACCGAAGGTAGTATATATATATATATATATATATATATATATATATATATATATATATAGACACCCACATATGGTAATTTTATAAATTTTGAATTTCAACCCTCCAACTTTTTTATATGAGGATGAATATTGAATTATGAGAAGAAAATTAGAATGACAGGAAAAATTTAAATGGAGAATATGTGATAATCACACCCAATATATTAATATATTGTGTGTATAGGAATCATTTACATTTATTTTCCAAGTGAAGTGTAGGAAATTAAACATGAAAATCAAATGATAGGTGGGCTTTGATAATGATTAATAAATAATGGGTGACCAACGAAGTGATTAATATAAAATCTTACTTGATAAATATATCCTGATTCATAAAGTTAACAAGTAATCATTCATATTTCATTACTATTCTATAACCAATGCAATAATGATCAATTCGAACAACGGAAAAATCATAATTAAATATGGAAGTTTTCTCTCCCTGTTCATCTAATCTTCCACGTATATACAGAATATAACTGATAGAATCTCAATTATTGGTCTCTGGTCGGTTAGCAGGAATCCAATCCGGGCGGTGAATTGTTGAGGAAGATAGTTTTTTTTTTTTTTACAACAAGAGGACACCTCAACACGTACGTACCTACTAATGTCTAATAATACTAAGTAACTACCGTACCACTACTAAAATCCAAATGTAAAATTAGACTTGGAATGCAGACTAGCCTACCTAGGGTCGAGCCTAAATGACATTAGAGTGGGGAATGCAGACTAGCTTGCCTGGGGTCAAGCCTAAACGAGCCAAGCTCATTTAGGCCCGTTTTAAAAAATTCTCAAATTTTTGAAGCCTGGCCTTAGTATCATTGGCCTGGGCTTAGGCCCTCAAGGCTTCGACTATTTTTTCCAATTTTTTAAACCATATTTTTTCATCATTTTTCCCTGTTTACATTTTGGCACATCAAAATAATATCTATTACAATAGCAAGACGTAGATAAGACACAAATATTAATAATTAAACTATATATATGTATATGTTATGTATATGTATATGAGTGATTTAACCGGTTCCTAATTGTCTTGGGGGTTAAATGCAAATTCATTTTAAACCAAGGATTGCAACACAGTGGCGCAACCTCGGGTGGTCTCTAAGGAGTCTTTCTACACTACCCTAGTTAACTAAATGCAATCAAAAGCAATAAAAAGGGATGAGATTTTTTGAATATTTTCACTACAACTAATTGGATGCAACAAGATTAAATCCTAAGCTACTATATTTTTGATGTTTTATACCAAGATAAATGAAATAAAATATGAATGTATGTTTCCTTGATGATTGAATCTACTAGCTATCCTTGTTCTAAAATGATTGAGTTCACTTTCTTTCCTTTATCAAGTACTTAGGCCTGTGAGAAGAAATATTTCCCAAACAATGCTCCTAGTTACCTAGACTTACCCAAACACTTAGGCTAATCTAATTCACTAGAAACATTTTAATTGACACCTAACATGCATTATACTTTGCTTAAGGCATTCTCAACTCCTATTGACAAGGCTAGCAACCAAATGGCCAATTAAGAGCTTCAAATACATGAGTGATTGAATAAAGCTAACATTAGGCTAACAAACATTCAACCACATCATTAAAGTGCAAGCATAATACAAATCTCAGTCTCAAAATGTAACAAACGAAACACAACTCAATAAAATTGCAAATCACAATTCCTAGAAACTAAGGTACCACAATATACAATCATAAAGAGAACAAGACTGAAACTAAGGAAGAACAAAACTCCCTAATAGCTCAAAGAACTCTAGCTAGCTTCAACAAATCACCAAGGAATTCAAGATTAGTTGCTCATGACAATGGGATTACCTCCACCGAAATTAATCTCACTCTCGGCCATTGAACATAAAACTGAGGTGGAGAATATGGTTATGGAAGTGAATGGCCAATGGAGCTCCGTCGACGTTGGTGGAAGATGAGGAGGTGGAAGAAATGGGTGGCCGACGGAGGTGGATGTAGAGATCGACGGTGGTGGCTGTGGTGTGCGATGAGGTTTTCTCCACCCCCTTCCTCTTTGTGCTCCCTGTGTATTTTAGGCAGCTTTGGGGGCTTTAGGGGCTGTTTGGTTCCTCAATTAAAACCCTAGATCTAAGGGTTTAGATAAGATATCTAAGTAAGCTTCCAAACAAGGCCCTTACTTTTGTAATCTCCATTTACAAAAATAGGAAAATAATTCCAGATTTCTATCTCATCTTTGCCTCCAATAAACTCTCAATTTGCCTAATTTGTCCTTGACCAATCCAACAAAGCAGTGTTATAGCACCAAGTTGTAATTTTCCAAATTCGAGCACTAAAATGCAATTTCTGAAATTCATGTCTTATTTCTTTAAAACTTCCTGCAATGAACAAATTCAAGCACAATTGTAATATCTCAAGTCTATAAGTCTTAAATGCACGAGTTTAATCCTTAAAATGCTCAATTTAGCACTAAATGCAAATAACTCAAATGCATCAAAACTTAAAGTATAAAAGTGTCTACATTTCCATATATTATCCTAGGACAAGAGGCAATTTACTATAATTAATGGGTTAGAAATGTCAAATAATCATATACAATCAATGAGTGATATCATAAACAAGAATAGTAGAACAAGTAGTGAAGGATGCAGCTCCAGCTTCCGACTGCGGGCGAGTTTTAGTTGAGTTTTTGCAAAAATTAGATCATTAATGAATGAAGTGAAGCTAAATCAACTTTTTCTAAGTTATCTTAATTTGTTTTTTGCTTAGTACTCATCTTGATGATCACAATCTCAGCATCTTGATAATCTTCATCATCTTCACGTACTCATCATAAGTTCCACTTTTCTATATCCCAGGCCATTTCCCATGAGATATCAAGTCCATGAACGCAAGCCCATAACTCTGCAGATGATGCATCACCCTCCTCAAGTTTAGTAACAAAACCATGTAAAAATTCATCACCTCCATTTCTGAGCAAGCCTCAAATCCGCACGCAACAACATTTGAGGAATTAGAAAAAGCATCATCAAAGTTCAATTTAACCTAGACATCTATTATGTTGGTGGAATCCAACTCATTCTCTCCCGAAAACTACTTGCTTCATTCATGGTTGTTCCAGCTACATTTTCCATCTTTCCCTTGGCTGTAGACAGGATGAAATCCAAATGAGAAAGTGTTGTTATACACAGAATGAATATGAATCTGCCAGTCATGAAAATTACCTTCCAAGATGCAAATAAGACATACAATTCCCTATCACAACTTACAATGACTATCAACAAATGTCAAGTACAGTCACTTAAGAAGGTTAGTCTTTATTTGTCAAATTCTGTGTTTACTTATGGTCAATTGTACGTGGCACATTCAAGAGTCCGAAGAGCATAGAGGAACTCAAAATAGTATTGAAACATGAAGAGCAACAACAACAAGCCAACAATACTGCTAATGTCGTCCATCATGAGGTGTTCTTCAATGTTGGAACAACCTAACCAATACATAGACAGTTCTTCTGTTTTTTATTCCAATCATTGCTCTTTTTATTGAGCAACATAACTTAAATATTTTTAGAACTGCCCTATGGATTTTACAAAATAATCTCCACTCTTTTGTATTGTGGATTTAAGAATCCATGCATTTGGAATGCTGGAATACCACTATTTGTAACATATGTAGACAACGAACAATGCAATGTTCAATTAATTTTTTTGTCATTTATGTCATTTCTTCATGTATCCCTTCTCCAATGACAATCTCAAAGCACTTTCTTATTTGTATATCATCTGTGCAATGCACCGGTTAAAAAGCTTGTTTTTACAATAAAGAATGATCCCTACTAGGGAAACCTCATATAAAATGACTTGCTCTTTACAAACACGCCAAAATCAAACTGATTTACATTATGTCTTTCAAGATGGATGAGTTCCATGTGGCATAAAAGGCCAGCTATGATCAGGATCTAACATTTCTGAGATCAATTGTCCAATTCTCGATTTTGATTTTCTTGTTGATTGGATAGAAATTTATCTAAATCTATCTCAAGCCTTGACGAGAAATATTTGAAGTAGAGTTTTGATTTTTCCCCTTAAACAGAGGGAAAAAGTAAATAAGGTCTTGATTTCCCCAAACGTAACATAGATGCCACATGAGATTAAAATACCCAAATCATATCAAATACTTTTGAGGTGTTTGCTTCTAATCGGTTAAATCACAAGTAATTAACGTGACAAATCAAATTCGTATAAGTCTTAAAATCTATTAACAATATAAAACTCCAACCACCCGCCTTTTTCCAAAACTCATCGGCTAATCCACAACTGAAGCGGCTTCTGAGACAGATTACTGTTCATAAAGTCGTTTTTACTTTCATCGGCTTGGGATTTGAAATTTGAAAATTTCAACCCAAATTCAAATTTGCCGCTCACGCTCAACCTTTACAAATTTCACTTAAACATTCTGTTTCACCTTCACACTCATACTTTAAAAACACAAGGGATTCCAGAGAGCTCTCCTTTCCTAAAAAAAATACCTCATCGCCAGAGTTGAGATGGAGGAACTGAATATCGAATGTCTTCCATTGTCAAAAGTCAATCCTCTCTCGTATGCTTTCAAAGTCATGGTCAAGTTCGACCGGCCTTTTAAGAGGGAGTGGATGCGATCGTTTGGCCCTAATAAGAATCCTTTCAAGGAGCTAGTGTCGTTGGATGTTGTATTGTATGACCAAGAGGTATGGTATCCTATTAATTCTTGGCATGTATTTGGTGTTACTTTTCAAATTCAAACGTGTTTCTGGGTTTATGTGCTATGATGTTTGAAAAGGGTGATCTTACAAGTAAATCATTGTGTCGATTTGCAGGGAACTCCTATGGTATTTCGTCTCGTCACTGAGGACCAGCGAAATCGTCTTTGTTGGCTTTTTCATGAGGGTAGACAGTTTCATTTGTGCAATCCTTCCGTGGAAGAGGGAGGGCTTGGAGTCCACGATGAATATCATCTAGTGGCAAATCACATCACGAATTTGTGGCCTACTACAGAGGGGGTCTTCCCACAGTTCCCATATAATGTAAAGTCTTGTGCTGAAGTGGCCATGGGGAAGGTTGATGTGTCCGGAATGTTTGGTAAGTATTTTGGCCTATCCTTCATAGTTCCTATGGTTTTACCTGAGATGTACTAACCAAGCATTTGTGGTTCAGATATTGTGGGCTGGTGTAAGATTGCTAATCCGACAACCTTTTTCAAGTGTGACCGTGATTGGGATTCTGAGCTGCGCATCATACTGGGAAATCACCATCCAGAGCATGACTGATAATTGACACCTTATTTTATACATTTTGTTATTTATAAGCGCTTTTTCCTGGCAATGACTTTTTTGAACAGGCTTCCAAACACACAACTCATTTGTATCATCCGAGGTACTTTTGTGGAAGAGGTGGGTGATTTAATTGATCCAACGGGTGAAGAGAAAATGCCTCCTCCTTTTGTTCACCTTCGCCCCTACCTCAATATCCTACATAACCCTGTGTTTTTGCGACATAATTTCCCACCTTCTGAAAGAAAGCTCCTGTTCAACTTCCACCATGACAACACGGACACTACTGAAAGAGATGGATGATACCAAGGATATGTGGAACGTGGTTGTGAGGGTTATGCGAAAATGGAAAATGTATCACAAATCTACACCAAATGAAGTGTTTTGCATCTGTTTCATTCTCATTGATTCAGAGGTAAACAAATGGTGATCTTAAATGGTAAAATCTGCATATTTGTATTCTAAGTCTCTAGGGGTCCATGGAATATTCATACCTTTAACTCTACCCATATGAACAATAGATTGACTTCTTTCAGCTTATATCTCATTTTTGGATGTAGACAATACAGAATGTTTGAAGTTGTTCATTGATCTTTAAATACTGTGACAGATGGCTATTTGTTTGCATGGCATGACCTGATTCTTTTGACTATGTAATGTCTATACTTTAATACGGTTGACAGTACACTTTTTCCCCAACTCACAGGAATGAGTAGATTGCTTCTTATTTTCCTATTTGACATATTTGGATGGACATTAGAATTTACCATGTATTGGTTCTTAGAATGACAGGTTGTGAATTGCTCTTCTATTACTCGGATTTCATTAGTTAAATGTCTTTATGACTTGATCTGAAAATTCGTAGTGTTTAGGGACTACTGCAGATTTATGGTTTTCAACAGGTGCTTTTATGTAGATCTACATTTCTCTATGATATAAGGAATGTTTCTTTAGTTATATGGCTATAATACATAATATTTCGGGTACTTCCTTCAGTGTACTTAAAAATCTGATGTGTTGTGAGTGGCAATATGCCTTGCAAAAATATCTTCTTGTGCAGGGAACCACCATAGCAGCCAGTATCATGAAACCCTCCCAGCATGCAAGGTTCGATCAGGGTTTGATACAGGGAAAAATCTATGAGATTGGGATTTTCAAAGTTACTACAAACAGGCACAATTATAGGCCTTCAACACATCTGTTTAAGATACCATTCAACAAAAGCACTAATTTTACTGAAGTGGAAGCTGATATCCCTGAGTATTCTTTCCGGTTCATGGAGATATCCACTGTTTTGAACATGCCAGAACATGAAGATATCAAATACCTAATTGGTTTGTTCATTGCTTCTCTATGACAATTGTCTTTTTCGTTTTGTCTGCTATTACCATTACAGAACATCTTATTTATCCTCCAGATGTTATGGGCTTTGTAAAAGTTATGGGGAAGTTGGTTGACTATGACCCGGATGACCAAGACAAGTGCTTTGTACGGATGACCCTTTGTGATGCTATGTAGGGCTTCTTTCCCTTGTGAATCTTTGATTTTTTAAGCATAATACTTGCTTAACCCCTGAGATTTTTCCTTACTCTTATGATTTTTAAATTTGTGGCAGGGACAATGAGATACAGGTTGTGCTCTTTCGGCAATGTGCTGCCAATGCCTGCTTGGAGCAGATGGAAAGTGAAAATGCAGATGAACCTGTTGTCGCTATTGTCAACCTGGGTCGCATGACATGGAATGCAGAAAGTAAGCACCCTTGAAGCATTGAATATATTAATTATTGGACAAGTCAGTTACAAATAAATGACATCTATCTACTGTGAAAATTTGTTATTTGTTCTAGGCCTACTACATTTAAATTAATGTCTTATTGTTATTTGTTACTCTTCCATATTGTCCCGAATTGTGCTCATTTATTGATATTGTCATTTCATTCATATTGTCATCTTTATCTTGCTCTTGCATTGTGCTATCCGTGCATCGCACGGGAGAAAAGCTTGTTAAGCTAAAATGAAAACAAATGGTGGTACTTTATATGTCGGGGAGAAATGAGAGACAAAGTTCAAGTTTATTCTGTTCTTTCAATTAATTTATACGAGATCCAACTATTTTGCTTTTGGCATGTGATGATTCAACCACCTTATGTCCCTTTGAGTACATCTAATTCACTATATAACTTGTTTTCTGATCAATGCAATCAAATATAAGCGGGTCATAAAGATTTAATCCTACTATAGATACCCTAAAAAATTACAAGCATATAAAAAAAGTCCCATGTTTTCTATGTTTTTATGTATTGCAAGTGGAGAAAAAGTCTACTAAACAATTTTTTATGATGAATAATATATTTAATTAAATTTTTAACGTGTTTGTGTTAGGGTTTGATTGTAATTGATCAAAAATAACAAATGATCTGGCATACAGAAATCATATCATTTAAGAATTTATCAATGATCGCTAGGGGAAGTGTATGGTAGGGAGAAGACAACATTGGCTGGCGCTTCTAAGGGTGTTTGGATGTTTGGCTAAGAAAGAAGTGAATGGAGTGGGCCAGTGGGGCCTGTTTGGTTACAGAGATTACCAAATTTCATTGTGGTTGGTTCACTCCTACTTGTAGGTTGCGTGATCCCTCACAAACTTTCGTTTTCATTATCCTCCCCATCCATTTCACACTAAGCTTTATTTTGATTTATACACACTCAGTTTCTACATTACATATTTAACAAATAAATTAACAAAATTATATTTATATACTCCCTCCGGTCTCTAATGTAAGAGCCCAAAATTTGAATGGTTTTGGTCCCTAATGTAAGAGCTCACCCCACTTTCTCTCCTCATTTAATGCATTTTTTCCTACTTTACCCCTAACTCTCTTTCATATTTATTAATGATTATGTATTTCTCTCTCTTAAAAGTACCATAATAAATATGGACAATTTTGGAAAAGAAGCATTAACTCCAGACAACCAACTAACATTCACATGTTTTCTTAATAAGCGTTTTTTTGGCGGCTAGCTCTTACATTAGGGACCGGAGGTAGTATTATATATTATATTCTGTATTACTACATTAGTATGTGTATCTTCACAATCAAGCATTTTGATCAACCAATAAGAGTCATTCTAATTTAATTAATGATCTTATATATGTTTATGTTAGAGAGTGAGTTTTAGAGTTCACAAACTTTAATAGTCGGTTCTCAGCAGCATTAAATATCATTAAATAATAATTTAAATAATTAAGAAAATAGGAGGTTTTTGACGGAGCTAATCCTATTAATGTTTGTTAAAGAAATCATTTTTGAAACATTGTAGGTACTAGCTAAATGTGGGTAACTCTACTAACAAAAATTCAAATCACGTGTATTGTATTCCTTGCCTTGCAGAAAAATTATTTATGAAAAGAACGAGATTATTATTGCTAAACAGTTTTTATATTTTTCTTTTTGGAAATTTCAACAAAAAAGATGAAACTTAAAATAGAGAAAGAGATGGAGAGGTGGCTCATCTCTATCAGGTTGGTCCAATTATCCAGTATATATAAGTAGTTCACATTTGTCTCTTTCACTTCCCAGTTCCCACTTATTTTCGTATGAAGTATTATCTCAAATTCTCAATCAATCTAAATTTTTTTGTTTTCTGCTTGAAATGTTTTTTACAACAATTTTTCTTTATTATATAACTATTGATTTTATATTATAGTTATACATTCACGAAATCCATATATAGTATTTTTTTATAAAAGAGTTGATTTGTTTTAGTTTAGGCTTCATGTACATCCAATAGACCAATACCATGAAATATTTTTTTAAATGCGTTTAGTCTTTTAAAGTAATTTTTTGTGTACACAACACCTAAAAATATTTCTTTTCTACACCCAACACCTAATGATATTTTTTTGGGCATCTACATTGAACATTTTTTTAGGTATATGAAGAACTTTAAAGTAATATTTTTGGTGCATTTAGTGCCAAGTTATAATATATTTTAGGGTGATGGACACAAAGATGCCTCAAAACATACTTTAAGGCACTGGATCATCTGTTTTAGTGTTAAACGAGCCTTAATAACCTTTTATTTTAAAAATTAATAAAATATTGTTTCAAATAATGAAAAACAAGTATTACTCAACATACTTTTTTAGGAAAATTTCAATTTACCCCCATAATAAGGAATTAACTTCAAATTCTCCCAAAACAAACTGAAATTTCGTCATTCCACCCAAGGGGCCAAAGTGAAATTAATTGTTTCGCCTAAAAGACCAAAATGTCTTTATTGGAAGAAATAGAAACATTTGAAATTTCTCATATGTGTCTTGAAAATATACATGTAATTTTGGACACTTTAATGTTAGAATCCACGACTTTTGAAACTTGAAAATATACTTACATCCATTAATGAACATAAACACAAATGTGTTGGAAATTCCTCACATGTATCTTGAAGATTTCCCTTAAATATCTTGAATTTCTCCATATGTATCTTGAAAATTTTATTGTGAAAATTTGAAAACTGAAGTGCTAAATTTTATACTTTTGGAGACATAAAAATACTCATTTTGATCATAAAAATAAGTACATGCATCTTACAAATTCTCGATAAATTATTACGACAAAGTGAAATTTTCCTATTTTTTCATATTGATTTTTAGAACAGCCCAACTGGCCTGATAAACGCAACATAACTTGATCAATTTGAGTGTGGAGCCTTGAAATTTTGAATTCTTTATGACTTAGGTTGGGATTTTCTTTGATATTTTTTATTTCTTTTTGTGTTATTTGGTATCCTATCCAAAGTGTCGATTGAGAGGGTCTGACCGTTTTTATTTTTTTTAATGTAAGTTTAAATATTAGGCTAGACAATACTCGTTTTTGACTTAATTAGATAATAGATAATATATGGTATTACAAATGATTTTAATTAAATTAAATGAGAAAATATTGACAATAAAATTAGTAGTGCGATTGAAAACGTTACCACCCATTCTTAAGAGGAGCTTATAAACAATTAAGTTACAAGGTTATTTTATTTATGGCTGAAGAAGGAGCAATTTTACTATTCATTACACACAACATGATTTGATTTTATCTCATACTCCCTCCGGTCCTAAATATAAGACCTAATTGACTTTTTATAGAAAATCCTTAAAAAAGCAAAATAAGTTAATTATAGATTGATTTACCTAATTTTTCCCTTAAACTAGCTTATTTTACCTCTAAATTAAACTAATGAATGATCTAAAAATATATAAAAAATGTCATCATTTAATAACCTATTTCGCAACCTTAATCTCTCCAAAAAAAGTCAATTAGGTCCTATATTTAGGACTGGAAGTAGTATATTATATAATACAGTGGATAGCAAATATGGGTAAAATTAGAAAGATTTTAAATTTTAAAGCTAATAAGATTTAAGATTTTTCTTGGTTTATATGAAACATGTCGAAAGTAGCATATAAATAAACCATATGACTAACTTTTATATCATTTTTGAAAGGAAAACTTATCATTCCATACTTGCATTTTAACTGAGTTTGAATTCATTCCTTATAGTTTGACTCATCACAACTAAATGCATATGGTTTCATAAATTTTATAGAAGAAAAATATGAGCCTCATGTAACTCAGTCCATGCAGAATGTTGCTTATTTACATAATTTTCAGTGCATAACACATCCGACATAGAAACAAATATCCTCTACAACATCTCCATCCTTTGCTCCTCTTTAGTCCAGCCTTATGTGAATTCATGAAATGAGAAGTTTATGCACCCATATCAAGTCTTGTAATCCAGCTTTATTCTATAATGCCTGCGAATCAAGATTATCAAAGTTGAGTTCCCCCTATACAGTCTCAGGTATTTCTTCTCTCGAAGTAGGAAGAATCTAAGCGAACAGGATAGAGATCTCTAGCTGAAGTAGATGAAGAAGTGGTCATTCCTAAGAGACTCTTGGAATGAGATTCAGCCACATCATTTTCTTCTATCTCTCGGTAAAATTGTCTCATTGCCTCTAACTTCATCTTACTTGCTTCCTCACTTTGATCAGAAATGAGTTCTGGAACTAAACTTCTTCCTTCAAGCATGCTTAGCACTGAAGACATGGCGGGTCTGAGTGATGAAGATGGATTGGTGCATAGGAGAGCCACGTTGATCATCACCATCACTTCCTTCCTATCAAATTCTGACACTAACCTTGAATCAACTAGCTCCATTAAATAGTCATTCTCTTTCAAAACATGTGCCTGGTCAAAGAAAATTGAACAAAACAATGACTTTTGCACAAGGCAGTTGGTATGGCTTTAACTTCCATGACAAGTTATTAATGTCCAAAAGATGGCTTCATGTAGAAAATTGTAGCAGCTTGGACAAAATAGGTGTAATTATTATTTAATGTATTGTTCTTCAGGAATGGCTTCAAATCCTAGGTAGATATTGTAAAGGACGATTGAATTAACATGAATGCTGATGAGCGTAAAGAGATATGATAAGTTACCCAATTAAGAAGATTGAAACCGTCTTCTTTATGCCGGCGAGGAGTGTTACTTCTTCTTCCACTTACAATTTCTAGTGAGACAATTCCAAAACTATAGACATCTGCTTTGTCCGACAAATAACCATGCATTGCATACTCAGGTGCCATATATCCACTGAAAAAGTGAAGTGTACACATTATACCAACAAAATAAATTACATGACAGTGCTGAATCGGATTCTTATGGAAAAATATTAAAAACTCATGAAAAGAAAACTTACTAGGTCCCTGCAATTCGTGTGCTTATGTGGGTATTGTCCTCATCTGAAAGCTTGGCAAGCCCAAAATCTGATATTTTTGCATTCAGGTCTTTGTCAAGGAGCACATTAGTGGCCTTGATATCTCGGTGAACAATCTTTAGTCTTGATTCTTCATGAAGGAAAGCCAAACCTCGAGCAATTTGAACACAAATCTTCTGTCTTGTTGGCCAGTCCAATTTTAAATGGCACTCCTCTTGTCCTTCATTTAATAATATACAAGAAATTTGAGAACAATATATTTTTTGTCATACATACATGCATGCGCGCGCGGGCGCACACACATCCACACACACATATATTAGTATAGTATATATAAATAATTTACCAAACAAGGCACGAGCAAGGCTATTGTTTTCCATATACTCATACACCACCAACAACTGATCCCCTTCAACGCAACAACCATAGAGCTTAACAAGACAAGGGTGTTGCAAAGCAGAAATCATGCCTATCTCATTGATAAACTCACGGTTTCCTTGACTCGATTTAGATGAAAGCTGCTTCACTGCTATTATTGTGCCATCTGATAGAAAGCCCTGCATTTTGGAGAGCAATCTTAAGACAAAGATGTGCCAGCAAGTAATGACATAATACTCTAAATAATCAATTCATGATGTCACTTTGTTCAGGATACCTCATTACCTTGTAAACAGGACCAAATCCTCCTTCTCCAATCTTATTGGAAGCATCAAAGTTATTTGTTGCTGCTTTGATTTGGCGCAAGGTGAACATACCAGTTTGCAGATCTAAGCCCCTTAGCTCTGAGTGTAAGCAAATAAATGAGAGGTATGTTAGTGCTGCGAAATCCACAATATGAGCACTATCGAGTGAACATGCATTAATGCATGGAAAATATTGTAGTATGTTGAAAACAAAGGATTCGCAAAATAGTCTTCAGTTTATTTCATTGATATGATTACATATTTATAATATAAAAGTTTTCTAAAAGACAATAAACTTCTCCTACAAGTAATAATCCCTAATAACAACAAATATTCTTCTACTCTAAATATTTCTTAATACTATAATTATTTCCTAATAATCTTTTAACATAGTAGAAAGTAAAATTTTGTCATTACCTATTGCTAATGAATTTCCTTTTTTCAGTAAACCTCTCCACCAGAGGATGCCCACTATAAGGATGACAATGCCCACTCCTGCAGCCACAATTGCAGCCACAACTGATCCAGGGATGCTTCTTGGTGGTTCAGAGTCTGTTTGATAATTATACAAGAGATATGCATCAGATAACACTATCAAGTTGGTGGCTGAAAAAGAACAAGTGCTTAGAGAGAGTAAGAACACACCAGAAGTTACAGAGATAGCTGAAATTAGAGGACCATAAACTGACTTTTCTGGTATAGCAACTGTCCCTTTTCCAGCCCAGTATAGGCGAATCTTCAACGTGCCACTAGTCACATGTACAGTAAAATTTTCTATGATTAGCTTACCAACTCCCCCAGCTTTATATGCAATATTGAAATCCTTCAGCACTCGTTGTTCCTACAAGATTCCAATCCAATTCAAATTGCCTCAGGCTGGTCATTGTTTTAAATAAACTCTGGACATTCTTCAGGAAAACAGTAGAAATTGCTTCTATAATTGTTAAGCAGTTTTGGAAAAGGGTCAACCCAATAAGGAGGGCAGCAGCAAGCCTTATCCCACTAGGTGGGTACTCTATCATGAACATATTAAGAAACTAATAAAACCAAGAAGATTAAGGAGAGTTTCTCTTCATGCATCAAAATTGAAAGGCATAAAAATTCTGGCAATGTTATATTTGATCAGGAACAACATATGTTGTAAAATTAATTGGCAAGCCAAAAGTCACAAGCTACGAAACATCTAGCTCATTCTTCAATCCTTGTTATACATATAACAAGCTTATGCTACTCCCTGCATTGAACGGGGCATTGACTTAACAGAATCATTACTTTCTATTAGTGAAATTTTAGTATAACAATTCAAACCTTGTAGGGACAGAAGCTTGCAGAATAAAATATAAGGGCAAAGGTGCACCCAGTAGCATGATAATTTCTAAAAAGGGCACCTAGTAGCATGATAATTTTGAGAGTGCAAATTTGACACTTGTAACTTAAAATGGGGCAAATTTGTTTTTTCTTCAATTGAAGTTAAGTTTTCCCAAGCTACTGGATATCCCTTTTAGAAATTACCATGTTGCTGGGTGTCTCATTTAAATTACAAGTGCAAAATTTGCACCCTTAAACTTACCATACTAGGTGGACCGTTTAGAAATTATCATGTTACTAGGTGGACCTTTGCCGAAAAATATAATTCATCATAAAATTTTTGAAATGAAGCCCTACTTTATCTGGCAGGGAGTAGCATAACAATGTTTGTTACCATGGCTAACCGGAAAAAGACTTGTTCTCTATGACATATCTGGTTGACAAAAGTAAGAAAATGATGTAACCATTAATTACCTGAATGTAGACATCAAATACACGCCTTCCAAGGCTTCTATATGTTTGATCATCAGTGAACATTATCTCCACAAAATGGAGGCTCACTGTGTACTGTCCATTTTTCAGGCAATTTGCATAATATGTCAGAGAGCTTGGGGAAAGACGTGCATTGCCATACAGTTCAACATTGGGAACAAAGAGATTAGATTTGTTAACTGCAATGTAGTTATACTTTTGTGTTGCATCTAAAAAGTGACCAGTATTGCTAATTGCCCAGTTAGCTCCGAATCACCATCATACATTTTATCTTCAAAGGTGACATCCCTTCCACCACAATTTATATTGACAGAGTACCAGGCTGGCTCAAGGAGAGTCAGAAACAAAAACAAACTAAAATAATAAGAATTTATTTATTCTAAATTCAAAGTATTTCTTAAAGAATAATATATTTAAAGGTTTTAAAAGAGCCAACTTGGCTCAGCGATAAGCTCGCTTGCCATAGAGTCTGAGGTAGTGGGTCCGAATAAACCTCTCAACTTCCTCTCTACTTAGAATCTCCACCAATCGGATTCGCTTTCAGTGGTCGAGATCTATTATAATAGGAAAAATATTATTTTCTATTTATGTTTGATGGTATAATATTTTTCCATTTGCAATAGATCTAAACCATTGAAAGTGAATGCAATGGTGGATATTCTATGTGGTAAAACAATGTAGTGGAGAGGCTCCTAGACGACTCACTTATGAGTAGGTCCACCTATGCATGAGATTAAATTGTCTTAGAATCATCTATGATAACAAATACATTTTTTTTTCATGTGTAATCATTTCAATTCTCTTATTCTCTCCCTCCATGCATCTTAGAATATATCTGCAATTTCTATATAAACATTGAATCAGAGGAAAAAGTACTTGAGCAATAAGATCAAAATCATTATAACCCTGATTATTCATGAATGTGGCTCTCTTTTATGTATCAGACTTCTCAGAAGTTACATTGATGCCTTCCTTTTTCTTTCATTAATGTGAAGAGAAAACCATATATAAACATGTTCATGAATCAAAAGATAACTCATCTAATTCTCATCCTAGCACCCTCATTTTGATGTTGCATCAGTAAAGATTAAAGGGTTTCTGACAAGATTTTGCTATTCAAGTATGCATCAATGGCAGGATAATTCTTTCTCCTACCTCTTTATTAACTCGAGAGAAAAAGTCTGTAAATCAAATCATATTGACAGTAATATATGAAATGAATGACAAATCAACTTACTTTTAGAACAAGTGCTTGGCATACAAGTTACAGATCCTCTGAAAAAAAGTCAGCATAATCACATAATGAAAACAAGTTTCAAAAGATATCAAGGGGAAATGTACAAGATGTATGCTTTAAAGAAAGACAAACAAAGGCCTAAAATGTAAAACTTACGAGTCATTGGCCATCAAAGGGTCTCCAAACAGGTTCCTAATAAAAAATGAATAAGCCCCAAATGGCTTCTTAAAAATTGAAAACAAACATCACAAATGCAAAAATTCTTACACATTTGGCTGATCACACTTCTTCTCCCCTGTGTTACTGCTGGTAAAGTTGTTATATGAGAGGTCCCTAAGAACAAGGTACAAACTAATAAATATCATCTAACACACAATTAAGGTCATTGTGCTGAACACTTTCAAAATGATTTCCTGCACATGAACTACTGTATGAAGAAAATATCATAATCAAAAGGCAATGGGATGAGGAAGGTCAAACTAAATAAGTTTTAAATGATGCAATTCCCTGATAAAGCATGAAATCATAAGTAAAATGATAAGTAAATCATTGGCATTCAGAACAGAATAACTTAAAAGTTGAAACATATTATGAGAAGAATGTCCATAAATAATTTTGATGGACGACTTCAGAGAACTCAGGAAATTGTTCAGATTCCCTCAATAGATATGAGAAGTTAAAATAATTCTTATTCTAGATAACTTTTTAGGATCATTACATGCATATTCTGATCAATGCATTTATATAAGCATAATTTAGAATATCATGTAGATCATGTAAATGTTTGAAAAATCACAATTTTTACATATTTTACCCTAAGTTTTTTACATATTTTGGAAGTAATTTTAGACTATTTTAGATATTGCAAGAAATATTTAAAATATGTTATAAAAAAAGAAATATTTAAAGTATGAACTAATATAAATAAATAATATAAATCTGAATTAATTATGAAGTTATCGAGTTTAAAGTTGTCAATATTTACCAGCCTATCTGTGATAGAGGTAATCTTTCTAAATTTGTAAAATCAAAATCTCATTTAATTATTCTTGTTTTAAATTAGTTCATTGCATTTATTTAGTAGTGCTTCCAGTTCCAGTTTAATTCTATTTCATTTCATTTTTCACCACCTAAATTCAATCTAAAAGAAAAACCCACTAATTGTTGCTTATGAGAAGGACTTAGGGTGTGACTATATTGCATTTGTAACGGGACATAGTTTAATCGATTGCTTTGATGATACAAAACTCACATCAGTGATATGGATTCAATAGGATTCGTATTATCATCTCTCCTTTAGTTATATATGTCGACTGATGAATGCTACAACCTTAAACTCTATGATTACTTTTACATGGTACACGTATCGTAATTGTGCCTTTCCTCCTTTCTCTTTTCTATTTTCAGCATTTAAGTCAACAATAAAAGTGTACATCCTTTGCTTCCCAGGCACTACCAGCCCCAAGGCATTCAACACCCTTTGGTTGGCACTTTATATATTGTCATCATCATTCATAGGACCATCTCACTTTATATAGACATATCGAAAGGAATAATATGATAAAAAAAGTTTAAGTAATGTTTAATTTAATTGCACACACATGATATTTCGGTTGTTGCCAATGAAATCTCCCGACTTTTACGAAAGTAGGTTTTCAAGCACCATATGTCATGAGCTATGATCGGAAATAATAATATATCTTTACTAATATTTCCTGTGTCAATAGCAAATGCACATATTCCAAACAAATATGCATTTAATATTTTCCGCTTGCTTAAAATTTTGATTAAGGAAGCGCTGAAATTTGGAAGAAACTCACATAATTTCAACTTTGTCCAATTCAGGCACAGCTCCATAGAGAAGGTTTCCAGTTAAATACCTGCGTAAATAAAAGACCAAAAAATCAATTCACAACTCATCAAATTTAATGACTCACTTTAATGACTCACTGAAAGGGTATTCTCAATGTTATTAATTTCAATCTACTTTCATCTTTTGCTAGAAAGAACTGAAATTGTCCCAAGCATCTTTCTTTCACTGAGCTGGTATAACTGCACAGATATCTTGGTTTTACTTAATGTTGGCAAAGATCAATGACACTAATGCCTTTAACCATCAACAACCTTACATTATAAGTTTTGCAACGAAAATTTGTTCAACTATGTGCGGGCACAAGCATCACATGGACTCTAAAGTGAGCCACACTATTTACGGATTATAAATAGTGTGATGACTTCCTATATATTTAATTACTAGATTGATATTTATGATTATGATGTTGGTAATTCATTGATATTGGTAACTTCCTTTATTCATGATATAATTAGTTGCTTCGCTATAGTGAGAATGAATTTGGTCCTAATTGAATACGGACAAGTTATCTGGGACAATTAGTTGCTCCGCTATTGTGTGTCAAAAACCATAGTAATTTTCTTACATATCGTCCATTTGTGTTAGGTGAGCAAAGTCATCTGGAACTTGTCCCTGCAATTTGTTGAAGCTGAGGTCTCTGAAAACAAAGTTTCATCCAAAACTTAGGCAAGAAAAAGGAAAATATAACTATATTTGGCTCATAAATTAAATGGACAAAAAAGTATATTGACACCGTCCAACATAAACAAATACAGCTGGATGCTTGAAATTTGGACTCAAAGCTAATAAAATAATAATACAAAAAATATCCTGATAACAATCAACCTAACAATGGAAATGTAGTAAAACAACACTCACAAGGTTTTTAAACGGATCATGCGCCCAAGATAGGGAGGTATTTTATCATTGATATTGCAACTCCTCAATATCCTGAAAAACAATCAAACATATAACATTTTTCAACATTATAACCTTCAAAATATTTCTTAATTAAGGATATGATTTTAGAAAATAAATAATATATGTAATGACAAACAAAGCTGGTACTGACAATGTTCTCAATTTTGTCAAGTTATTGAGCGCAGGAAAAGTTGAATCAGGACCTTTTAAGTCACTTATCCTCCTACAAGTAAATTTGAAGTATGTGTAAACAAAGCAGTAAAGCTAATGTGTTTCAAAACACTAGTCTACAATGTACAACTTACAAGTCAACTACGTTTTCAGGGAATGGAATTTCAGGAATTGGTCCACTCAAGCCACTCCCTTGAATCATTCTATCATAATAAGAATGCCATTGCTTCAGATGAAGAGGCAACATAAAGTCAAGAATAGAAAACAACCAAAATAACTACCAGTTGCCATGAAACAAAATTCTCACATTTTCTCGAGCCTTTTCCAGTTCTGAATAAAGCTGGGTATCTTTCCAGAGAATTGATTGTCACCTAGTCGACTGAAATCAGTTGAGGTTATGCAACAATACATTAATATTCATTTAGATCAATAAAAAGAATAGTTATGTGGTGTTCTTCATAATTAGTTTGATCCTACGCTTGAAGTCATTTTTGTTCAACTCATTTACAAAATTATAACATTCAGGCAACTGATAAGCTTAGAACTATTAAATGAAATCTCAGGGTGGTTAGCTACTCAGAGTTGAATGACAATCTTCAGACCAGATATGGATTATCTCAATTCCTTAAGAAATCAAGAGGTCAAACTGGATTTGAACAAGACAATATAGTAATCTAGATGTTATCCTTAAATTATAAGTCACCATTATAGAAAAAAAAATGTACTTCTCCTTTTGAACAAAAAGAAATCTTACATATCCCTCAAATTAGTGAGCTTTGCGAAACTTAAAGGTATTTCTCCAGTGAAGTTGTTGGAGGTTAGAAGCCTGAAAAAACCAGAAATTATATATGAATGTGAGGCATGACTATGAACTAGAAGATAAATTGATGAACACTCATTTAACCGTTCTAAATCCAAGATGAAATGCAAATGGTGTGAGAAATGAATGGATAATCAAATATTTTGCTTACAGTCCATCAAGAAGAAGAAGATTGCCAAGATCAGGAGGAAGATTTCCATAAAATTGATTGAATTCAAGAACCCTGCCATCAATATCAACCTAAATTTCAACTACAAGTATAGGGGGAAAAGAAGGGATACACGTGACACTTTTTTGGTTTAAAACTTGCCTTGAAAGTGGGTTGACTTTTTTAAGAGAAATGAATGAAGTCAAATGAATCATTTAATCATAATGTATTGTGTATATTATTAGATCATATATTAACTTATAAGTTAAATAAACTAGTTTAGAAAAAAAATTCAATAAAATAATCAATCTTTAAGTAACCTATTTTTTATTATTAAGATTATACAAAAAAAAGTTAATCAGCTCTTATATTTAGGAACAGAGTAAATAATATTCAATGTCAATTTTTTAAAGGTATTATAGTGCAAAATTGGTACGTTTTGAAAATTTTAAGGCAAATTTAAATCCATGAAAAATTCCAGTCATTAACACTAAAATAGCTCATTTGCAAAAACTTCTTGAACAAATTTAGACCTTTTCCCAGAAAATAAAGAAAAAAAAATTCAAAAACTCACTTATGATAAAAAAATAAGAATAAAAAACTCACAAACGTTGGAGGGTAGTGATCTTGGTTAGCTCAACAGGAATTTCACCCGTTAATCGGTTACCAAGAAGAGAACTAACAAAAGAAACAATATATATACATTACACTCACATTTCATAAAATTAGACGCGAAAAATCACAGTTTGAAACAAAATACGTACATGTGCAAAAGTGGAAGCGAAGCCCAATTTGAGGGGATTGAACCGTTAAGGTAGTTGCGACTCAGGTCGCTGCACGAAAGTGAAGCAAAAGTGACAGTTAAAAAATGGAGTTTCAAGTTGAAAGTGAAAATGAATGAATAGAGTTTGCGTTACTGACATTACAGAAAGGTAAGGTAATTGGACGAGTTCTGGCGGGAGTTTGCCGGGGAGACTTTGTTTCTTCAGAGTTCTGTCAGTGTCATTCATGATTGAAATAATTTAAAAATGGCTAATGAACTCAAGGCTAAAATTGTCCAAGATTTATTTTATACTCCCTCCTTTCCTAAATATAAGATCTCTTTAAAATTTCAAATTAATTCTTAAATATAAGATTATTTTCTACTTTTTTCCAACTTTTTCTCAAGTTAACCCCAGTTTATCTATGATAACAATCCAGAGATCAGAGGGAAAGTAGGGATAAAAATATATAGTCAGGATAAATTAGTAATATCATTCGTTAATAACTAAGTTAACTAACATCCTTAATTTAATAAAATTGAGAAAAGTGATATTATATTTAGTAACGGAAGATGTAGTCAATGATTATTAGGCAATGCCAATGAATGACTTTTCTAGATGTTATTAGTTGTTATTCGAGCAAGATGTACTGTAGTAAGATAAAATGTGACTAACTTGAATTAAAAGTGAAAAACCAAAAGTGTGTCAAAATTATGGAGAAAAGAGTTCATTAGCCATTTCTTTTTCATCTTTTATCCCCTTCAATTTTAGCAAGCTTTTCAAATTTGTTCTTGGAATCTCAACCTGCTTTCTTCTTGAATTTGTACTCACTATTATCATTATCGTGAATATGAAAATTATTTGACTAATTCATTATAGTAAGAATGTTAAATAAGTTAGGAAATTTAATATTTTTAAAGTATATTTTTAGTCTTTTATATTTAAACAAATTCTATTTTTAGTCTCTTAAAAAGTTCATTTTTAGTTAATTTGAGCTAATACCGTACCTTAAGTTTCATTTATAAGAAAATTTAACCATGAAAAACATAAATGGAGATCCTATGATTAAATGATAATAAAAGATGGTTAAATTTTAACATATTTATTATATTCATATACTAAAGAATAAAAATTTAATCTTTTTGTCAAAATTGAGCTATATAATTATCTCTTAAATTTTTGTTAAGTCAATATTTTTCGTTATGTGGGACTAATGATTTCAATAAAAAAAGATAAAAAATGCACTTTTCAAAATCAAAGGACCAAAAATAGACTTGATATTATGGCTGGGCAAGTTACAATACTGGAACTTATAGTTAGGATTGGGAAGTTTATAATATTATAGTCTAGCATGCATGGTTAGTAAGGGTAGTATTAGAAATTAAATCACCTGAATTTTAAGATAAATTTAATATTTTTAACAAATTTTATTTGTATATAAGAGTTATTTAGTACCTTACAATAAAAATATTTGTAGGGTTAATTAAAGTGATGAAAATTTTCCAATTGATTACTGTCATAGTTGCAACTTACGCAAAACAAGTGACATATCTACCTACCAACATTTTAACGAGTGACATATCTACCAAAACTTTTTATTTTGGGTAAACAAGTTTGTCCTTCAAACCCTAAATTCTATTACCAATCCTAACTATAAGTTCCCATGCTAGACTTTAATATTTTACTTTTTTGTAAATATACAAATAAATCACTTTTAATTCCTAATATTTTACTTGTAATATACTTGTTATCCAACAAACATATATATAATCTAATAACAAATAGTATAATATTAAAATTTAGTAATCTAATTTGTTTTCGTAATCTTTAAAAAAAATCAACTTTATTTTTCAATGAGGAACCGAGGGAGAATACTACTCTTTCACTACCCTTATTAAATAAAGACAATTGCTACTAAGTCTCAAATAAGATACTTAATTTTAAAGAGGTCCAAAGAAGTTGTTATCACTTGTTAATAAAGGTTATTGTAGTTGTTAATAGTAGTCATTAACAACTTATTGAGACCTCTTTAAAATTAAGTCTCTTATTTAGGACTTAGCTGCAATTGTCCCTATTAAATAATACCATTCATAATGAAGAAAGAAGCATCAATGCTCCTTGTAAACTAGTACTAATAACGCCTTAAAATTAAACAACGGTAACTGAATAACTTATGAGTTGTTGCCTTAATGGCCACAAATTAAGCAATGAGAAAATATCCAGCCAAATGGTCCTGAATGGGTTGTAACTTGTACTAGCTTGTTGACTCTTATTAATAGAGGTGATAAATTTGTTGAGAGCATAGCAGACAAGACATGCAATTATTAAGGACTGATGATGAGAGAGTGATACATACATGTTGACCACATGGCAGAAGCCATCATTGGCAATGGTGCAGCTGCATACGACAGCGTTTTGATCTTCGTCATCCACTGGGTTTGGATCAATCCAGTTGCTTTTCGCAAAGGCAGGATCAGATTGGTCGCATGGATCCACACTGAAGTTCCAATTTGTCTTTCCCATCGTCTTCGCTATCTTTCTTAGTGCTTCCTCTGAAAACACACAAACAATATATAACATATAGTGACATACAAGAAAGATAGATAAAAAGGGACAAGTGGTTTAGAGAGAATATATATGAGTGTGTTCATGGACCACGAAATTCCACGATAAAATATGGGCATATATCAAATAATCAAGATAAGTCCCCTCACACTATAACTAAACCTTTTACGTTAGAAAGATGAATATACCACACACATATATACACACACTTAGATATATAGGTCCCCTCACACTATATATAGCTTACCCTTTTATGAAAGAAAGACGAATCTAACACACAAACATATGCACACACAGTAATTCATATTTCAATAGATGTTCATAGTTTGCAGACGAATTGCAAAACCTCAACTCAGATCGGTTGCCTATATGTACACAAGCATGCAGAGGGAGGAGCAGGATAATAAAAAGAGATGGTAGAGAGTGTGTGTGTGTGTGTGTGAACACATACTTTCAGTTGGATGGATTTTGGTGGCTTCAACTGCAGAGGACGCCATGAAAAGAGAGATTAAGAGAAAGAGCAAAGTTATCTTCATGCTTCTTCTGCCCATTCTGATGAGAGTGAGAAGAAGCGTGTGAGAGAGATTGATAATGAACAATGTATTATATCTATATATAGTACCGACTGCTGACCATTTTGTTAATATCATAGACTCATCAAGAGGAGACCAAGTCAAAATTATATATATAAATATATTTACATTTCTACAATAACAGAGAAAATAAGAAAATATATAGATAGAGATGGAAAGAGACAGATTGAGGGGGAAAGAAGAAGAAAAGAAAAATTAGTAAATTCACCTGTTGAATTATTGGTGAAAATGGTGTAATATGTATTTTTATAAACAAAAAATTAGCAATGTTTTACAAATTTTCTACATAATAGTTACCAATATTGTAATTTACATACTTACAAATAAAAATATTAAAAGCAGTACTTTCCAGTTGTCTTTTGGTTCAAAATAGTATTGTTAAATTGTTGACGCATCACATAAACAACGAGTGTTTGTGTGTGTGTACACGCACACACAGACACAACGAGTATATATTTGTTAGGCTTCTTCATTTGTTGGGTGCTTTTTTGTGTGGTATAAAGCATATTTGTGAGAGTAGTTTTATAATTGGGGGCAAACAGGTAATAAATAAGTACATGCAATTTAACTGTTAATTTGTGTGATTCATTTGTTAAGTTGAGTGACACTGTTGTAAATCACTAACATTTACGATGTGCATATCCAATTAACCAATTGTTAATTTGAGTGACAATTGTTTTTAAGGGCATTTTTACCCTTATTTGGTAATGTGAATTTAGTGTCAATGACCCTAGTTGTCCTTTTGAAAATTTTGCAAGCTTTGTCCTTTTACACATTCAAAATGTTTTATTTGTCTTTTTTTCCATTATATAGAGTATAAGATCAAGTTGATTTTTTTAATAGATTAAGGAATGAAATAGACTATTAAAATTTTAATATATACTATATATATAAACAGATTGTATGTTAGTTTAACAGTAAAATAAATAGATTGTATGTTAATTTAAAAGTAAAATAAATTATAGTTTTGAGAATAAAATATAAATACAAACAATTTAAAGGGCTTTATTTTGTGAAATCAACTTGAAAGACAGTAAATAGTTAGGTTATAAAAAATTAATCTTTTTATTTTTTTGATAAATTAATCTTTTAATTTTTACATTGAAGAAAGCGTCGAATTATCAAAATTAAAGCAACAAGCTCACTTATTGATTCTAGGACCAGAGTACTTGTTACTTGTTAGCGATCACGTTGAGCGTCAAATTACAATGTTTCTTGGTAAAATTAAATTATCAATACAGAGCATAATTATGCAATGATGATCAATGTATAGCTATCATAAATAAAAATAATATCATTTCATACTAATGAATATACGTGAACGAATATATTATGCATATTCAGTAGAAAAAAGTATATTATGCATTTAATTATGGAAAAAGACAAATAAAACCCTCTGAATATACAAATAGATAATCAAGGTCGCTAAATTTTCAATAGGATAACCATGATCACCGACACTAAATTAACCACTACAGCATCTCATTAACATGCATATTGAACTATTGCATCATCCACATTAATAACTAGAGCGTAGCAATTAATCACAACAGCATTCTCATTAACCACAACAACATCTCCATTCTCATTAACCACTAGATCGTTGTTAATTTAATATATGTGACTTTGGTGGTCCTTTTGGAAATTTAGCAACTTTGATTGTCCTTTTACATAAAAGTACTTTATTTGTATTTTTCCCTCTTTAATTATTACCATAAGTATTTTCGATTTCAAAAGTATTTAAATAATAATAAATGAATAATAAATACATAAGTTCATAACCGTTAAATCAAGGTAACAATCAAATGAAAGAATAGGATTGTGCATCCAGAGATGTATAGGGGAAGAAATTAAAAACCATTTGATTATTACCATACCATCCAGAGATTTTGGTTTTATGAAACCATTCATCCTGAGTTTTCTTCTCTTTCCTTCTAACAAACACATTCTTCTTCTTCCTCCTCCTTTCAAAACCTCTGAAAAGTAACTAATAATCCATGTCTTCCTCATACTGCAAGTACATATATATAAATGGAATTTGCCACTTCAAGCTCTAAACTTGTCTGTCTCTTCATATTGGGATGCTTTGCTTTGAATGCCTTCCACGCCCAACTCATACCAGATGATGAAGGTATTCACTCTATTTCTTAATCTTTGACTTTTCTAATTCTTATTATTAATTTGATACAGTAGTTAATTATATTAAACACAAATGCGACTTTTTATTTCAACATGATACTTGGAAATTACGAGCATAATAAGATGAAATTTAAATTTATATTTAGATTGAAAGCTGAACCCAGAGGTATTTCCAAATTGTTTATTTATGATTGAATTTTTAGGCATTATGGACATAAAATACAGTTAATAGATTTATATGCTTGATGTTGGATTGGTGAGTGTGATAGAAAGTGATTTTTGTATGGTGCAGTGAAAGTTTTGAAAACAATATCATCAAAGATAAAGAATTTGAATTGGAGTGTAAGCTCGCGTTCTTGCATTGATGGAGGCTTCAAAAATGAGAAGATTGTAGAGATTGCCATTGTGAGGAATGTAACATGCAATTGCACTTTTCAGAGTGGAACTATTTGCCATGTCACAAATATGTACGTAAATGTCAATCCACATTATTTTGAATTAATAAGGTGAAAGCAACCTCACTAACATCTTTTGAAATGATGATAACAATTTATTGGTCTATCAATTGCAACTTTTAAGCTCTTGATCATCAACAACTTATAACTGGTCAATAACAACTATAACTAAGAGATAACAATTTCGTGGGACTTTGTCTTAATTAAATTATTTACTAGTTTTCATAGACTTATGAGTTAATTTTTTTCAATAACAGCCAGATGAAGGGTCTCAATCTTTCTGGAGTTATACCACTCGAATTTGGTGATCTCAGTCAATTGCAAGAACTGTAAGTGATGTATTATATACTTAGTGTAGAGTATCATAACAAATTGATAGCCAATTTTTTTAAAAAAACAATATAAAATGAATTGAGGACTGTGATTCAGAGAAATTAATTCCAGAGTTTGGGGGTATTTTAGTTTATTGTAAATTTTTGTTATTTATATTGTTTGCAATGGATGAGTCCATTATCTGATCAAACTGCACTCATATTATTTTTGTGTTATGTAGTAACAACGCACAAATTGAGTGAAATTTAAAACAAATTGTGAACTAAAACATTGATATATATGGGACATTGATTTATCTCGCAACTGTCTGAATGGATCAATCCCAAGGAGCTTCGCTAAACTCCCAATCATTACAATGTAAGTTGATTATTGATTGAAACTTGTGAAGATATACAAGCTTGAACAATTTAATTATTTGATTAATTTATGCATTAATTCATATCTTATAAACTTGAACATGTTCCAGATCCCTTCTAGGAAATCGAATCAGTGGTTCAATTCCATCTGAGTTGGGTGATATTTCAACTTTGGAGGAGCTGTAAGAGTTGTCTCCAAATTTAAGTGACGCCAAAATTGAGCATATTATTTTGTTGAGAAATGGTTAATTTTATACTTTAATTTGTGTTGTTTACAGAGTGTTAGGAGATAATCTGTTGGAAGGAACTCTTCCTTCTAGTCTTGGAAAATTGAAGCAGCTGCGCAGACTGTAAGAATATTTTTGTGTCTATTTAAATGATTTTCATTTATTCACAATTCTTTGTGAGTGTCAAATAATTGCTGAGGGTATTTTGGTTTATTTGAATTTGCAGACTTCTTTCTGCAAACGATTTATCAGGGACAGTACCAGAGAGTTATAGCAATTTGAAGAATCTAGAAGACTTGTGAGAGTTACACACACAACATATGGTTTAATTAGACAACATATGGTTTAATTAACCATTTTGGATTTTGGTATATATGTTTTTGTTTAACTCTTTTGAATTCTGAAATCTGCAGTAGAATAGATGGGAATAATATGTCAGGAAAATTACCCAATTTCTTTGGCAACTGGACCAAACTTGGAAGATTGTAAGTCCATGCCATCACTCTAACTCCTTTATGATTTTTTTATTAAAAGATAAACTAGTTTGATGGAATTGGATTTTGATCCTCTCATTAGATTAGTGTCCAATATGAAATAAAAAAGTATTCCTTGGCAAATATTTGATTCAGTTTATTTGGCATTAGCTTGAATTTTATTTTAATTCATTTATAGTTTTTTTTTTCTTGGCAGGGATTTACAGGGCACATCCATGGAAGGTCCCATTCCACCAACTATAGCTCTGTTAACAAATTTAACTGAATTGTGAGGACTAATTAATTCCTGTTGTAATTTCATTAATTTGTCTTTGTACTCTTTCAATGGATATGCAATTTAACACTCCATTTGTTTTTCTATTTACTAAAATACTCAGGAGGATATCTGATTTGAGTGGACCAACAACAACGAATTTTCCCAATCTGGAGAATTTGAAATCCTTGAAATACTTGTAAGATAAGGAATATTTTATGTTATATAAATACATGTAAATGTATTCCATCAACGTTAACAATTTTAAGAACTCTCTGTTTTATCACCTTATTTTTAGGGCATTGAGGAATTGCTCTATCGGTGGTTCCATTCCAAATTACATTGGTGAAATGGAAAGCTTAGCCATGATGTAAGTTTTCTTAATCAAATGGTTCCATTCCAAATTATATGGTCAATCAAATCAAATTTTATAAATTCTTTTTTTGATACAAATTTTATAAATTCTCATTGCAATATGATGTAACCAATATCATTAATTAAGCAACATCAATATATAAAATAAAATCCAAAAATACATTATTTATTAGTCATGAATAACTAGACTTTCTTGACCAATTAAAACATCAAATATAATACTTGTGTTTGGAACCTTAGTTCTTAATTTAGAAATAGTTACTGATAATGTCTATATATTCTTTTAATTATTTAGTATAAACAATAAAAACCCTTTAGTAATAATTATAGTGTTATCAGAATTTTTATTATCTTATATTTGTGTTTTGTATGGAACTATGAATTGCAGAGATTTGAGCTTTAACAACTTAACTGGCGAGATCCCGGATCAAATACAGAAATTGGAAAAACTAAATTACTTGTAAGCTAAGTGAGCATATTCTACAGATGCAGCTTTTTTTTTTTTAATTTCTTAAAATCTAGTTTTTGTAGACCAAGTAGTTTCTCAAAACATAATTATGTTTTTACCATTGAACCTTTGCGAATTATGCTTGCAGGTTTTTAACCGGAAATTCTCTCAGTGGAGAAATTCCAGGATGGATACTGAAAACAAGACACAACTTGTAAGTACAATTTTCAGCCTATATTTTTATTAATATACCTTCATTTTTGTCATGGATGCTTCTCAATTCCCAAGTAGGACTTTGCCCTTGTTTACTAATTGAATATACCTCAGAATTTTGATTCCTTGAAATTAACTCATATCATTATCATATAATACAGTGTTTTCTCTAGTTCTAAATATAAGACCCCTATGACTTTTATGGAAGTTAATGATGCAAACTAGATTACTGCTTAATTATAACATACACCACATATAATTAGATTATAGGCCCTCTTATAAATAGAATAGTTTAGTTTAGAAAAAAAAATAATTATAACCATTTTAAAGTAATTACTTTTGCATCCTGAATTTCTCCAAAAAGTCAAAGAATTTTTTAATTAGGAATGAAGAGTATCTTATAAACACACACAAAATGATAATATATATATCTACCCATACAACTCTCTCTTAGATTTCCATCTCTTTCTCAATAGATTTTTGTAGTGTACTACAACAAGGGAGGATTAATTAGAGGTCCAATGGGAAAAACATATTTAAAATGAGATCCCACGAGTTATGTGAAGCTAATAACTTGTTATTGTTAATCCTATAAGTTGTAATTTACAACTCGTGGGACTTTATCTTAGTTATTTTTCTTCCATAAAACTTTTAATTAATTCTCCCCAGTGATAATCCATGCCCAAAAATTAAATACCGGTACCTTATAAATTCATAGATATGATCACATTCACAAAAGGGAGATAAGAATTGTTTTAAAATGCACAAAATTTAAATCTAATTCCGTGCAGGGATTTATCTTACAACGACTTTTCAAATACTTCTTCTTCTATTTGCCAGTATAACGATATGTAAGCCTCCCTCTCTCTCCCTCTCTTTCTCTCTCACTCTATACATACATACATACATACATACATACACACACACGCGCGCGCACACACACACACATACATACATACGGATAATTTTATGCATGGTGATCCTGATGACGCCATCTTTATGTTTGCACACAGAAACTTGGCTTCAAGCTTGTCATCTTCAGCAAACACCTCGTACGAATTTTATAGTTGTCTTGTTCTGTCCATTCTGCAACATCTATCTTTTTAACTCAGCTATTACATATTGAAGCCAATTATTTCATCATTCATATTTGTAGACTTACTTGCCTGAAAAGGAACCTTCCTTGTGAAGGAAACCCAAAGTGTGAGTGTCCAAAAACTCCCCACACATTGATGATGATGTTTAGTTTTCACCCCTACATATGAGAATATTGATGTTGTGACTTGCTTTAATTTGCAGATAGTTCATTGTTCATAAACTGTGGGGGATCAGAAATGGAATACAAGGGGAATAAGTATGAAAGTGACCTGAATCAAGATGGTATCTCATACTCTTATTTTAGAGACAATTGGGCTTATAGCAGCACTGGAGTATACTTTGGAAATTCTGATGCTGATTATATAGCAACAAACACATTCTCTCTCAATATCACTAGTCCTGATGATGCCTCATTGTACCAAACAGCTCGTCTTTCCCCTTTATCCTTAAAGTATCATGGACTCTGTTTGCTTAATGGAAATTACAATGTCAAGCTTCACTTTGCTGAGATTATGTTTTCTAATGACCAAACATTCAGCAGCCTTGGCAGACGCATATTTGATGTTTCAATTCAAGTAAGTAACTTACAATAAGGATTTCAATTAGTACTTTTCTCAGGGGCAAATTTATTAATGATCCTTACAGTTTGATCAGATTCCAGTTTTAATTTGGTCATCTATACAGCTTTAACATTGATTTTGGTCTTTCATAAGAACTTGATATAAGAGTTTGGGTATAGGGACCAAAGTCAGAACCAATCAAAATGAATGGACTGATCATTAACCTCAGAACAAATCCCTGTAAAATTATAGGGATCAAAACAAATTTCAATCAAACCATACCGACCCACCATATATAGTAGTAACTCATTTTCTCTTACTTCTCTATTCAGCTGACATTTTGGCAGTTAAAAATAATGGTACACAATGTTTCATGACAGTTTCGACTTTTGTTGGGAATTATGTGCAGGGAAGGAAGTATTTGAGTGAATTTAACATAATGGAGGAAGCTGGTGGTGTTGGTGAAGGCATTATGAAGGACTTTAATGTTGATGTGAATGATAATAGATTGGAGATCCACTTATATTGGGGAGGCAAAGGAACTACTGCAATTCCTACTAGAGGGGTATATGGACCTCTCATATCTGCTATTTCAGTGACTCCAAGTAAGTCAATCAATCCGATACTCATTTAGTTCTTAGTGTAAGAGCTATCTATTAGATTTTTAGATATTAAGAAAGCCAAATATATTGCTCAACTATAATAAATGTGATTTTGATTTCCTTAAAAGATTCTTGTGCAATGTTTAAGCCAAAGCCAACCAACTAATGAGTCTTTTCATTTAGAACAAGGGAAGCATATAAGTACCAAGTTCCACATCATCACTTAAGCCAAAGCCAACCTTTGATTTTGATATACATGTGTGTGTGTGTGTGCATAAATAATAATATATCACAAGAATGTATACTTTTTTGCAGACTTCAAAATTCCTGGAAAATGGTTATCTGGTGGGGTCATTGCTGGAATAGTTGTGGCTGTACTATTTGTGATCTTCATACTCATACTGTTTATCCTTTGGAAGATGGGTTTCTTGAGTAGTAAGAAACATAGTGAAAAAGGTAAGATCAGAATCCAAACTCAAACTGGTGTATGCTAATGTCAGTGTGATTCAGTGATATCAAAGTTCATGTATCTGTTTCAATGCAATTTTTTTTTTTGCTTCTGGTAATTGATATTTCCTTCTTTAATTTGCTTGCAGAAGTTTCGATATGGAAACGAGTTTTTTCTCTTTAAAATAATTTGCTCCTCAAAGTAAGATTGGTGAAGGAGGTTTCAAACCGGTGTATAAGGTATTCTATACTGAAAAAATACTCACCTTTTTAATAAAAGAATCTTCTACAGAAGACTCATAACAAGGTTAGTAGGAAAAATTTAACCAAGTGATTCTTAATTAATTTAGTTCACTTTTCAAATTTTCTAATTTTAAAATATAACTTAATATTAATTTGCAGACATCAATTTAGTGAAGCCAATCGATCAAGACACAAACACAAGATGCAAGGTTTTACTTTCAATATGAAACATCAGCTTGATATGTAGCCGGAGTAAAATTTGGTGGAACTTTGATATCAAGAGTTTAGATGGGTTTCTCAGGATTTTTATTTTACTATTTTCATAAATATTTCTATTAAATTATTATTTAATTATTAATACTTAGAGTGAATGAATCTTCTTATTAAATCAAACTTTGAGACTCGTTAAATTTTTAAAAAATCGTGATCAATTTTCTTAACATTGCCCACCATTCATCTGCCTATTAGCAACTCACTAATAAGAACTCTACCCACATAAACAAGTAAGGGTTATTCTATCTCTCAATAATAGTGCTTACTAAAATTTAAATATATGTTATTATCTTTACATGGGATAAGTAACTCATTTATTCATCATCATCATCAACGTAAACCTTACCCATTCAAATGGGTCGGCTACATGGATCACACGACGCCATTTAGCTCTGTCCCTAGTCATTCCTATAGATAAATTTTTCACAACCATATCTCTTTGAATAACTTCATCAAGAGTTCTTTTTGGTCTTCCTCTATTTCTTATATACGGCTCCCTTTCCATCTGTTCCACTATTCTCACTGGCTCATCCAATTCTCTTCTTTGAACATGCCCATACCACCTTAAGCGATATTCTCTCATTTTCTCTGAAATTGGTGCCACTCCAACTCTTTCACGAATGTGATCATTACGAATCCTATCTTTTAGTGTATACCCACTAGACCATCTCAACATTTTCATCTCTGACACATCCATCTTATGTTCTTGCTGTTTTTTAATTGCCCAGCATTCACTACCATATGACAATACTGGTCTAATAGCTGTTCAATATAATTCTCCTTTTACTTTAGTTTGAACCCTTCGATCACAAATAATTCCAGAAGCTTTTCTCCATTTGCACCAACCAGCTTGAATTCTATTATTTATATCTCCATCTACCTCACAATCCTCTTGTATAACTGATCCCAAATATTTAAACTTATCCACTTGACGTATAACATCTTCTCCTAATACAGTTTCTATGTCCTCATGAGTTTGCCTATTGCCAAAACTACAGCACATATATTCCGTTTTACTCCTACTTATTCTAAAGCCTTTCGACTCTAAAGTCGTCCTCCATAACTCTAATTTCCAATTAATTTCATCTTTCGAATCCCCTAAAATTACTATATCATCCGCAAAAAGCATGCACTTAGGAATTTCTTCTTGTATACTTTCAGTCACAACATCCATAACAAGATTAAACAAATACGGACTCAACGCCGAACCTTGATGTAAACCAATTTTTATTGGGAAATCAATTGTATCACCTACCGGTGTTCTAACTCTAGTCATTACACCTTCATACATATCTTGAATAGCTCTAATATACTCAACTTGTACCTCTTTCTTTTCTAAAATTTTCCAAAGTAAATTGTAAAATCCTAGCTTTTTATAACTCTATTTATAGCCTTCTAATCAATTTATAACCACTTTCTAATGTTAGAAGCCCAAAAATATGAATAAATTAAAACTTTTCTATTTCAAAAATTAGATTAAAAGAATTTCCTGCATAAACTTGGGCTTCTAAACAATTTATGAAATTGTAACCGTTTCTTGAAAACTGCAGCGGATTATAAATTCATTAAATAGCTACATTAGTAGCCACTACTTAGTTTTATTTTATACACCTATACTATCTAATGTAACTAAATACTAAACATATTTGAGTCTAACTATTACAATGTTATATAAATATAATTCGGCTATCGCAGGTGATAGCTTATACCTATATACACCACAAGCTATGAACTTGTATAGAAATACAATAACTAACATTTCACTATTAGCTTCGGGCCTAACAAGCATCCTTCCTACCTTCCTAGAGCTTCCCTCAGAATTAACTTCTCCCGGCTTATCTGTAAAAACATTTTAAAACAACAGTGAGATTCAAAGAATCCCAATAACAGTTTATTTCAATAGTTTACCTTTAAATCATGATAATATTCTCCTCTTTCCAATCTCTTATTGGAACCTGCCTCTTTCCAATCTCTTATTGGAACCTGCCTCTTTCCAATCTCTTATTGGAACCTGCCTCACTATACCAACCATTTTTAACGATATGTTCGTTAATTAATGGAGGTATTCTTTACCTGCAGGGTTTCTGAAAATGTTTGGCATAGGGGGAGCGACCCACCTGATGCCTAGAGTACTCTACTTTAATATTTATCTATCTGAGATAAATATACCTCATTCCTCTTGGGTAAACATTATCATGCTTTAAAAACAAAATATTCATGCGCGCTTATTACTATTGAATTAAACTGTTACCTGTCCTTCACTTTACTAATACTCCTCATTTCCTTCTTGCAGCTTCCAAACACTTGCCTTCTACCTTCTCCTATCATTACCTAAAGTAATAATAGCCATAAATAATTATTCTGTATAATAAGCAACGTCTCTCTCAAACCTATATTATTACCCAACTTTTTTTCATTTACACTATCTTATGGAATATCTTCATTCTTGTGTAGTTTAACTATCATACATCATCATAAAACAAAATAGTAGAACATCTATCTCACAAGCAAAGCAAAACAATCATAACTACTTGAGAAGGAGCTAGACATGTAACTTAACACAAATTCAGTTTAATAAAACTTAATAGAAATAATGCAACAATCCACTTTATTTATTCAATACTTTGTATGAATCTAACAAACAAAATTTTTCTAAGAGTCCTAAACACACTTTCAAACAAAGCAAAGTATAAAATACCAAGCAAAACTAGACATAACCAAATAACCTCAAGGTCATAATCACTTACTCAACTTTACCATCTTTAATATCATTATTATGAACCTGGAATTAATGTAGAAGAAATAGAAGTCTCTAATTCAAACACTTTGAAAACAACATCTCTTCTCCAACTAAAAAAAAAACATTACATTTTTATTTAAATTACCCATAAAAAAAATCTTAACCAAATATTAACGTTGGAACAAATATGAACTTCATTTTACTCCTACACATTTAGTTATGGAGAAGAAAAACTTTAAGAATTTTTACACACAAATGTACAGCCCCATATCAACTTCTCCCAATTAAATTCATAGTAGATCCATTCCACTTCATTATGCAAGAACCACATATGATACTCCACTAATTTACCACACCAATACAGTACAAAGAACAAACTAATCAATTTAAGAGACTAAACCAAACCAATAAACATAAGATTTTCTTAAATGATGCATTCATATTAGATTTATAACATAATGCAGCCCACATATAACAACTCCACTTGCACAATATAGCACCCTTCCATTTACATCCTTGTTCCCTTCTTTTCTTACTGCATACACCACAAACTAACCTTCCAAAATACCAATAACCATTCAGCCATGACAGCACAAATGCAGAAAATTTGTTAATACCACATGTAACAATATATTTAACTCTAGCTACGCATGCAACAAACAATCACCATAAACAAATTTATGTACTACACATAATATCAACAAAATAATCAATATAAGGTTCATCTCTCACTTTCCAAATCATAGACCATGTAGAATCATACTCAAATGAAAGAAAAACTATCACTACTTACTAAAAGTTTCTTTTAGGCATTTTAACAAACACCTTATGTGCAATGATATTAAAACATTAATTTTTAACTTCCCCATTGTCAATACTCTTTCCCAACAATTTCAAAACATCATTTAATTAACTAAAGACATCAACCTCCAATACTCTTATCAAAAATTAGGTTCAATCATAGAGAAAGGAAAACACTAAAACTTGTAAATCAACAAAACTTTAATCAATCAAACATGCAATACTATCTTATCGTTCAAATGAACTCATATAACAACAAATTGAAGATTTCAAACCCCAAACACCCCTAAAGCCACGGATTTGATGCTCCAAAAATTAGGGTTTTTACACAACTTCACCAAACACCTTAAATCTTCAAATTAACAACAAAAACCTCTCTCTCAAACATTAAAATAGAAGTTTAACTTCTTTCTAAATCATTTATACAACCTAAAACTCAAACCCCAACTCGGCCTCCCATCTCAACTCACGAAAAACGAATGAAATTTGGTATAGAAATGGAGAGGAAGGTCACCTGAAGCTAAATCCGTGGTTGCATGTGAGATTGGGGCCGAAAATTGTCATGAATCAACCTTGAAAGATGAAGAATTGAAAGGGAAAAGAAGAGAGGAGGGGGGCTGCGTTTTTGGAGAGGGAGAAGAGTGTGTTTGTCAACATAGATTAAGTTAGGTGATGTTAAAATGGTGCCCTTGCTAAATTACCTTCCTGTCCCTCCAATAACTTATACTTACTTTCTCATTTTCAGCTTAATCAAAGATAAGTTATAGAAATAATTCTTGACATAAGTTCATATATTTCCTTTCATCAAAATGGTGTTAAGACTTCTAAGTATTCTCCATAAAATTTCCAATGAATAATTTAGTCTCTGACTATTATTTCTTTAATTTCTAAAGAAAGTAGGTATATTAATTTCTTAAAAATATAACTATTCTCTTTTATTTATTTTTAAAGGCTTTCTAATTCCTAAATGATATCCTAAAACCTTAATTAATTCTTTATTATTCCTAGTTTGAAAATTGGGGTGTTACAATTCTCTCCCCCTTAAATAATTTCGTCCTCGAAATTAAAGGAATTACCCTACTGTTTTAGAACTTACAATACTGTAGCAGCTCAAACACAAAGCAACAAACAATTTCTCACACTTTGTGCTCAAAATTTAAACATCATATCATCAAACTTCAATTATTCAATCAAGTAAAATCACATGGATCAAACAAGTCACACAGCACAAGAAAACAATCATAATCAATTTGCAAAATTTTTTAAGTGAACATCTTAGCTTCCCATCATACCCCTCACTAAATATACAAATAACACTTATTATAACTTAGTTTGATTAGGTTCTCTTTATACCCTTCACTCAACTTTTCTTTTCTTTCTTTAATTTAGTTTTACCTTCTACCATAGAACAAAAGCATCACAAGTAATCATAATATTCCCTACTTTAATACACATTAACTATCTCTCACTACTTTCAAGTCTCTCTAAACCCTTTTGACTCATAAGGTTTTTTTTTCAATGATGCCTTGATTATGATTATGTCCGGATCATAATTATACTCAAGACCCCAAAGAAAAATCCTCATTCCGTCAATCTTCTCCTAAACTCTTATCCATCTCTCATATCTACTTCTTCTAACTTCAACAATATTTTACAAACTTATCTACCAGTCAAATTCAGAATTCCCTTGGCTAATAACTCTATAAGAATACTTCTAGGCCCTTGCAACCTCATAATCCTATAGTACATTACTATCAAATTACTCTCAACTATATAATCAAATACCTTAAATTTGAATTCCATACCTTTAATATGTGTATTCAAATATTTTTCCTCAAATAAGCAAATAATCCATGATTTCAACCTCATTTCCTAATAATACATCTCTTATTCTCCATTTCATTCAAAGTTTAACTAAGTTCTTCTAAAATCACTCGATCATCTATTCCATCATCAATGAACAAGAAACTATTCAAAATTTATTCTATCAACTAAATGATTTTTGGAATTCCTAATTTCTAAACTCACATGATCATCAAATCACTATTTTATCATCCAAACTCTATAATGTCTAACCAATCGGTATAGTCTATCAAATTCCAACAATATAAGATCCTACATCTTGTCAACTTGACTTAACACTCACTTAGTCATTGGGTTCCTCACAAATACACTTCTAATTCCACTCTATCTATTACTATTGTGGTGATACCTAAATTTTCTAATGGTGTGCTCGTGGTATCCATAAATATATAATGTACGAGCAAGGTATACTTAGCTAATCTATGCCAGAATCCTTGCTCTGATACCAAATGTAAAATCCTAGCTTTTTATAACTCTATTTATAGCCTTCTAATCAATTTATAACCACTTTCTAATGTTAGAAGCCCAAAAATATGAATAAATTAAAACTTTTCTATTTCAAAAATTAGATTAAAAGAATTTCCTGCATAAACTTGGGCTTCTAAACAATTTATGAAATTGTAACCGTTTCTTGAAAACTGCAGCGGATTATAAATTCATTAAATAGCTACATTAGTAGCCACTACTTAGTTTTATTTTATACACCTATACTATCTAATGTAACTAAATACTAAACATATTTGAGTCTAACTATTACAATGTTATATAAATATAATTCGGCTATCGCAGGTGATAGCTTATACCTATATACACCACAAGCTATGAACTTGTATAGAAATACAATAACTAACATTTCACTATTAGCTTCGGGCCTAACAAGCATCCTTCCTACCTTCCTAGAGCTTCCCTCAGAATTAACTTCTCCCGGCTTATCTGTAAAAACATTTTAAAACAACAGTGAGATTCAAAGAATCCCAGTAACAGTTTAATTCAATAGTAATAAGCGCGCATGAATATTTTGTTTTTAAAGCATGATAATGT
Organism: Mimosa pudica; assembly: GCA_029929735.1. NCBI lineage: Eukaryota > Viridiplantae > Streptophyta > Magnoliopsida > Fabales > Fabaceae > Mimosa > Mimosa pudica. The sequence continues at coordinate 10,039,465 of JAKELP010000018.1, read as the reverse complement.
TTACCCAAGAGGAATGAGGTATATTTATCTCAGATAGATAAATATTAAAGTAGAGTACTCTAGGCATCAGGTGGGTCGCTCCCCCTATGCCAAACATTTTCAGAAACCCTGCAGGTAAAGAATACCTCCATTAATTAACGAACATATCGTTAAAAATGGTTGGTATAGTGAGGCAGGTTCCAATAAGAGATTGGAAAGAGGCAGGTTCCAATAAGAGATTGGAAAGAGGCAGGTTCCAATAAGAGATTGGAAAGAGGAGAATATTATCATGATTTAAAGGTAAACTATTGAAATAAACTGTTATTGGGATTCTTTGAATCTCACTGTTGTTTTAAAATGTTTTTACAGATAAGCCGGGAGAAGTTAATTCTGAGGGAAGCTCTAGGAAGGTAGGAAGGATGCTTGTTAGGCCCGAAGCTAATAGTGAAATGTTAGTTATTGTATTTCTATACAAGTTCATAGCTTGTGGTGTATATAGGTATAAGCTATCACCTGCGATAGCCGAATTATATTTATATAACATTGTAATAGTTAGACTCAAATATGTTTAGTATTTAGTTACATTAGATAGTATAGGTGTATAAAATAAAACTAAGTAGTGGCTACTAATGTAGCTATTTAATGAATTTATAATCCGCTGCAGTTTTCAAGAAACGGTTACAATTTCATAAATTGTTTAGAAGCCCAAGTTTATGCAGGAAATTCTTTTAATCTAATTTTTGAAATAGAAAAGTTTTAATTTATTCATATTTTTGGGCTTCTAACATTAGAAAGTGGTTATAAATTGATTAGAAGGCTATAAATAGAGTTATAAAAAGCTAGGATTTTACATAAATCTCTTGGCACCCTATCATATGCTTTTTCCAAATCAATAAAAATTATATGTAAGTCTTTTCTAATACTTCTATATCTTTCCATTAAGCCTCTAATTAGATATATTGCTTCTGTGGTTGACCTTCCTGGCATAAAACCAAATTGATTTTTCGATATTCTAGTCTCATTACATAACCTACGCTCAATTACTTTTTCCCACAACTTCATTGTATGACTCATAAGTTTTAATCCTCTATAATTTACACAATTTTGAATATCTCCTTTATCTTTATAAATAGGTACTAATGTACTCTTTCTCCAATCATCTGGCATTTTCTTAGACCTTAAAATTTCATTAAATAATTTAGTAAGCCACCACACACCATCTTCTCCTAAACATTTCCATACTTCAATAGGAATACCATCTGGACCAACAGCTTTTCCCTTAGCCATTCTCTTAAGAGCATCCTCAACTTCACTAATACTAATCTTAATATTATCTGTAAAACTGCTATTCCTATCAATATTCCCTAAATCATCTATTGTATAATTCAAAGTTTCCACTCTATCATTAAACAAATTATAAAAATAGTTCTTCCATCTATCCCTAATACTCTCATCTTTAACTAATATGACCTTCTTCATCCTTAACACACATTACTTGATCTAAATCTCTTGATTTCTGCTCTTTTATCTTTGCTATTCTATACATTTTTTGTATCCCCTCTTTTGTCCCTAATTCTTTATAAAACTCCTCAAAGAAATTAGCTCGAGTTATACTAACTACTCTTTTCGCCTCTTTCTTTGCTAATCTATATTTTACCCAATTTTCCTCACTATCATATATTTGCAAATCCTTAAAACATTGTTTTTTAAATTTAATTTTCTCCTGAACATTATTATTCCACCACCAGGTCTCCTTTTGACGCCTAATATAGCCCTTTGATTCACCTAAAACTTCTTTTGCTATTTTTCTCATCATCATACTTAAATCTATCCATAAATCATTAGCACATCCTTGTTTGTCCCAAATACATTCATTCATCAACCTATTCTTAAAAATTTTGATTTTTTCCCCTCTCAATTGCCACCATCTAATTATTGGTTGAAGCATTTCTCTCTTCTTCTTTCTATTAAACTTCACACGAACATCTAAAACTAAAGGCCTATGTTGTGTAGTCACACCATCACCTGGAATCACCTTACAGTTTATACACATTCTTCTATCCGAATTTCTTACTAAAAAGAAATCAATCTGTGATCTATTGCCTCCACTCTTATATGTGATTAAATGTTCTTCCTGTTTCTCAAAACAAGTGTTAACAATTTTAAGATTATTAGCCATACAAAATTCAATAATAGAATGTCCTTCATTATTCATTGTGCCAAAACCAAAACCACCATGAACTTGTGTGTACTGTCCTGCATCTTTACCAACATGTCCATTAAGATCACCACCAATAAAAATCTTTTCAGTGTTAGGAATTCTTTTAATCATCTTCTCCAATTCATCCCAAAATTGTTCCTTTATGACCAATTCTTCCCCTATCTGAGGGGCATATGCACTGATTATATTAATTGTATCATCCTCAACTACCATTTTTATCAATAATATTCTATCTCCACTTCTATAAACTTCAACCACCTTCTTCTTCCACACTTCATCCGCAATTATACCTACATCATTCCTATGATTCACTTTACCAGTATACCAAAGTTTATAACCATCAATATCCTTAGACTTTTCACCTACCCATTTAGTCTCTTGTAGACATAGAATATTTATCTTTCTATCCCTCATCACTCCTATTACCTCCCAAGCTTTGCCCCTCAAGGTTCCAATATTCCACGTACTAAATCTCATCCTACACTCATTCACTTTCTTCTTTATATATTCCTTCTTCTGTCCACTGTCCATCGATGACATATTGCTAAAATGGTTGTGTGTGTCCATGCTTTAAGATTAGACAAATTTTTACGTTGGCTGCCGAAGCCTAACACAACCTACTCTTTTTATCCGGGCTTAAGACCGGCTAAATAAATAGACAGAGAATTGCTCACAACAATTATAATAACACATAAAATATCATAAATATTAAAACTAATACAAATAAATCTAACACTAATAAGAATAAATCTAGAACAAATAATAACAATAAATAAAGAGATAAAACAAATCACAATATACTAAAATAGTAAAACAATATAATATAAATAACAATATAATAAAACCACAATACTGAAATAAATAAATAATATATAAATAAATAAATAAATGAAATAACAATATATAATAAAACCACAATACTGAATAATAGAATAAAACAATAAATTAATAAATATTCTCTAAAACACCAAATAACAACTAATGCTCAACAACAATATTCAAAGATTAAAATATCTATAATAAAACAAAAGATTATAATCAAATTTCAAGAAGACTATGTATGTAGAACAAAAGATTTTAAAAGAATATGAAATTTCAATGAAATGATTTAAAGAAAATCAAACTTCAAACCAGGAATTTCTGATATGTAAACTGTTACAATAGTAAAACTGCTATATTACTTAACGCAGTGGATTTCACCAAAAGATGATGAGGAAAGTTGTAAAAATGAGAGATTGAAGATGAATATATATTTCAACAATGAAATAAAACAATAAATTAATAATAAATACTATAACAAACACAACAACAATAATGTTCAATATCAATAATAATTAATCAAACCAGAGATTGTTGTTGATGGTGTAGACCGTGCTTGCATAAAAATGATTGTGATGAACTTAATGAACATTCCACGAAAAATTTTGAGAATGAAAAAGATTATAAAAATTAGAAGATTGAGGAGGGAACGATTATAAGAATGAGAATATTGAGAAGAAGATGAGATGAAGAATGGAAAAGATTAAATTGTATAAAAGAAAATAGAATATGTATAAGCATAAAACAGTAACAGTAACTGCTATTTTTGGTGTCATACTCATGATTTTCGCAATAATTTTTTTTTTTTAAAAAAAAATAATAAAATAAAATAAAATTGTACGTTAACATCAAACAGTTACATGAAAAGAGAAAAAAAGAGAAAAAAAAAGTGTACGTTAACATAAAAAAAAAAAGTGTACGTTAACATCAAAAAAAAAAAAAGCACGTTAACATCAAACAGTTACATGAAAAAAAAATAAATAAAATAAAAAAAAAAGTGCATGCAACTCCAACATGATCATCATTGACAGTAAAAATTTAACTGAAACACCTAAAATCTTGCCACTATTTCACAAACTCCCTAAAACCTTGGAGGCTAAACCTATCCAAACTTGACCGTTTCCATCCTCCTTAGCCACATCACAACGCCGGCGCCGCCAGTCAACTCCGACCTCCGATCCCTCACCCACAAACACCTCAACACAAAACTCTAACTGAAAACACCTCACAAATCCCTCACTCCACCACCTACACCCTCCTAAAACTCCAACCTTTCCCTCTCTCCTTCTTCTTCTCAAACCCCACCATCACCGGTTCCTCCTCCAGCCACCCCAACTTCTCACAGCTCGTAAGAATCATCGACAATAATAACAAAATCCTATCTCCCAACAAATGATGTATCCTAAAAATCACACATCTATGTAGCACTACAAGGTGCACTTCCCATAAGGGCTTGTCCCTACTGAGATTCTCTATTTATATGACAGCTAATTAGTCGATGATATCTAATTCATCTTCAGAGGTTTCTAAATAAATTAATCTAACCATATGGTAAAAACTTATTAAAGCTCAGAAAAACAGAAAAACATATGGGAAAAAAAATAGGATCTAATCATTTATATACAACCCATAACTTGAAAATCACCCACACCTAATAAATAGAAATTAAACAACAGATGGGGAACGGAGGAATTCGTACCTTAATAGTCTGTGGCCTTGCAATTGAATAAATGACGAAAGTAAACTGACCTGAGGGAAGCATGTCTAAGAAACCTTTTGAGTTAGGAAGCTATGTTTTTAATTCCAGGTAGCCAGTAGTTGTTCGACCTTCTTCGCTTCAGAATAACTCTTTGACGTTATGTTCCACGTTAGTCCTTCACCCGTTATATTGCTTCTGTGGGTGATTTTCTTCGCGAGAGTATGTTCTAGCTAGTGATTCTATCATATGCACCAACGTTAGTGTGCCTCATCAAAATTCAAGAATATGTGGCTATATGTTACACTCTTTCTCTCTATTATTTTAACATTTTTCACATGGAAACTTATGTGTTTCTCTCTTCTCTACCCACACGATTTTCACAGAGGAATATGTGGCTATAAGTAACTCATTTATTAGCTCGACAAATTGCTCAATGGTAATAGATTGATCAATTTTTAGTCAATGCAAATGGAAAACATAATAGAAGTAGGATTAAAGGTCTAAAATAGCCGAAAATATCTACAAATACAATGAGTTTTTTTTTTTTTGCCATTGTATGCAAGAAGTTGTCCAAGGGTGCCCAGAAGTTTATAACAAGGGTTAACGTCACCTTACCCACATTAACAATCAACGCATGCTAACTAATTATGATAGTGTGCCATATACATGTGGCACCTGCTCACTTTTCCTTTTGTAGTTCACATCCACCTCAGATAATCCCTTCAACATGGACCAATACTGTTGGTTACTTTTTTCTTCTGCCAACAAATACTTTGTTGTTGGCTAAATAATGACTATTAGTGTTTTATTAGTTTTCTTTTTTAAAAGCAAAATGTTATAAATAACCATAAAAAAGTTTTACAACAATGAAGAAGAAAGTGAACTTAAAGTAGTTCATTCCTGCAGTAAGGATCGAATGTCCTGAACATCACATTAATGTTGTCTGATTGAATTATTGAATTATGGACGTGGGCCAAATAATCAATTTTCAATGATCCATGGGAAGGTATATCTTGTGATTGGTGACCCTTGGTGATCGACAGAATTGATGCTTAGCTTGAAGGTACTTGTAATAGAACTATAAATAATCTAAATATTGTTTCCTCCTGATAAATTGATGAAGAATTGAACCTTCTGAACATATTTGAGTGCAACAACGTCTAAATCTAAATTTCCTTTTGATCTCTCTTTTTGTACATAATAATTATCTTCTAATCTTGAGAGTAATATTCATTGATGCTCAATAATCTAGGTTTCTTCATGGCGTTTCCATTTGCCTTTATTGGATCATTGGAGTGAAGCATCATAAAAGTAATCTTTCCTTGAATTTAATTGTTAAATATTGTCAAAATCATTTTTACCCAGGAAGTATAAGATAGGTAATAGTGAGTCTCACTTGGACGATTCGCAAGGTCTAAACTTTGATGCAGCCATTGCCGAAGAACACATATTTGAGAAATGGAAGAAACTTTGCATTGTGAGGTGGGTTTCGTCTATATTGGGCTGAAAAAGGCGAGGGAGTGAAGAATCTGTGGCTTTTTCCAAAATTATATCTCTAAATGTGATTTATATGATTAATTCTTGGATGTGCTGAAATTAAAAATATCAGTCTTTATGGTTGCTGTTTTAAGTCTTTCTAATAATTTTCCTTGTGACATTTGGAGATACGTATTCGGTGCTTGAAGGTGAAAAATTCTACAATTGCTGGAAAGCTTACTTTGAATGAAGGATCTTCTTGAATTAAGCTCTTTTTCATGCATTCTTTTCTTTATTTTAGTGGGATGGGAAAGATTATATTATTCAGTTTTGTGTTACTGACAATGATATTGGCGATGGGGTTAAATCTCCAACTTTGGGTATTGTTTTTGTGGTACGAGGAAGAGTGTCAAGGAAGGAGTGGTGGTGTGTCATGTAAGCATAATGAGTCTAATAAGAAGGATATTAACTTGGCAATGTCATATAAGCTCTTTTACTAATTTAAATTTAAATGTCAAAACTAACATAAAATTAAAATTGGATTGGATGACGGAGGGGCAACCTTAATATATAAAATTTGCAAACTTTAAGGTAAAATTGATCTTAAAAATACTTTCACAGTAAAAGTTGTCCTCAATAAAAATTTTTGAGGGCAAAAATGATCGTTAATCTTGGTTAAATATGAAGTGTGATTGTAATTATGGAACCCAGTTGAATATTATTCAGGGCCCAAAAAAATTATTGAGGGTAACCCATTACATACTAGTCAACCCAAGTGCCGACATCACTAAACGTTTTTCTTCTTTAAATATTTAGACGATGAGTAATGACTAATGACAACATATCGAGTATAACCAAATTTGTTTTAACAAGAGATATTAGCTTAGCTTAAAAAAATTAAAAGGACAAATATTGAAGATGTTTTAATTTCAGAAAGGAAAAGGGGGGGAAATACTCTCTTCCTATGCAAGAACCTAATAAAAATATAACAAATGGGTAGGAAATATAGACTTTTTTTTTGTTCAAGCTCTTATTTATGAATGACTCGGAGAGAAAATAGTAATGACAAAAATAGTGAGAAAGAATGGATGAGAAAAACAAGAAAATTCATTCAATACTCAAACAAGCTTAAAAGAGATTTATAAAAGGATACATCCATGTTCAGAAAATAGGACCTATTTTTTTATTTAAAAAATAGGACTTATTTGTTACATGGAATACATTGTTGGGTGAAGGGCCTCTCCTTTTTATGGTCTTTCTCCATTTCCCTCCATTTATATTTAACGTTATATATTTATCCTCAATTATAATCTAATGGTGTCATAAAAAATATGTATTTAATATTATATCATACTTTTAGGAAAGTTGTTAATTAGATCAAAATTATGGATGAATAAGAACTGTTAGATCTAAATAGAAGGAAGTGGATAGAGTCCCTCCATATAGAGACGTGGATAGAGTCCCTCAATATAGAGACCCCTTGCCTGACATTGTCACGTCAATCTTATAATTACTTATTGTATTTATGTGAATTCAAAACCCAATTATATGTAATTAGAAATCTTAAATAAATACTCATCTAGTCTTATCTATATAGGAAGAGAGAGGGGGCTTCATTTGATTTTATTTACCAGTCACTTCATAAAATTTTACATATGAATGTACAATTTTATTTTTAATTTATGAATCAATAAAAAATGAAAAGATGTTAAATTTTAATAATAATTATTTAGATTCAAAATTTTTTTCTATATGAAATATGTGGAAAATAACTTATAAATAGAACCAAAAGTGTGTTAAGATTGAGGTAAAGTCTTTAGACATAGATAATGTATTTTTTTTTTCAGGATATTCATAGCTTATATATGATTGTCTTTCAAGATCCTATGTGTGGGGGCCGTGACTATTGTTATGGTTGAGTTTAGCCATCCATGCAGTACTACTTTATCCTTATATTGTTATTAATGAACGAGCAAAATCTCCCGTGCGTTGCACGGGGAGATTAACCTATTTTATAAATTTATTGTTTATGACAATCTTTTCCATTTGATTAAAAGGGATATGAGGAGCAAAAAAAGTAAAGTATCTGCACTTTATTTTCTCAAAATAAACCACCGAAGTAGTTAGAAAAAGAGAAAATCTTTGGTATCATGCAAAACATTAGTGAAATGTTAAATCTAAATTTCTCACGCTCCGCACGGTTTATTTATAGTTATTATTAATCCACAAACATGGCATTGATGAGATGGAGTTTTATGAGATAAATCATTGGCCAAGCTACATATAACTTACATGTGTAGTTAGTTGGGTCTAATGAAATTGTTATATGATTTTGAAATAACTTGTAAAATGCTCATTTTGAAATAATAAAGCTGAATTTCTTATACAACTTTAATTACAAGTGATATTCCCTAAAAAAAATCAACAAACCAAGTATATCTAGTATTAAATTATTTAATGAATTCAATATATAGATGGAGAAAAATTCAATATACCGAGCATTAACTCCCGTGCGTTGCACGAAGGATTTTAATTCCAGCACAAAAAATTATTTACAATAGTCACACTATAATTGGTCTATAGTACACAAAGATTGCGTGATTGAGGGGTGCAACCATAAAATAGCTCTATGTGGTACATGACAATAAAACAACAAAAATTAGCTAATAAAACCAAGTTTCAATGCATTGCACGGAGGAATTAATTTGATTTCTTAAAAAAATAAGTCCTACAAATACACAGTAATGAATCTTGAACACAACAAAATTCCGTTAGAGACAAAGCAATATCCCAGCAAAATAAATGGGCTTTTTGAAAAAGAGCTAGGGTTATGTGGGGGAGAACAACCCGTTTCCTTTTTTAATTAAAGCATTGAAAAGGACTTTGAGAACCTAAAATCAGCAACTTTTGCCTGCATAGTCATTAAATTCAATCAAAACTATCAAACTATGAAATGAAGATAAAGAGGGAAATTCAATCAGCACTTTGGTCACCAAATTAATTAATGCGGTTGACAATTATTACTATTAAATTCAATCAAAAATGTAAATCAACCTATGTTGCATCAGCTCTACTTGACCATCTACCAACACAGAAAGTTCCATGCCCGAATCTTTCACATATATTCCTAAATTAACTTACAAAAAGTCAGAGAGCATAACATGTACTAATGTAAATTTGAAGCATGGAGAAGATAGTTCAAGAAAAAAAAAGAATCAAACTTTGAAACATTTTGATATATTTCAGAAATGTTGAAGCTTGAATCAGCATATAAGTCAAACACTTTAGAACTTAGTAAAATTGCATTCATCTATCAAATGCCCCTTCCGAAAAAGTGAGAACCAAAACTTTTTTGCTTGCCAGGAAAATTTCAACCAATATACATGTTGAACATTGAAGAAATAGAGAAAACATTTGTAGATAAGAGGGAAAGAATCAACCTGCTAGTAGGTCAAACCTCAATGAATCTGGAAGAAAAGAGGGAAGAAAGAATCATTTATGTAGATAAGTAACGTAGACTGAGCAGAAAAAATATACTTTGAAGAAAATTTACTTTTTTGGGTTGAGGTGATTATAGGTGACTTAAATCATCTAAGCGATTAATTTCTATCATTACTGCTGGATAGTAGATGTAAAGACAAAATATTATTGAAAGAAATAAATTAATCCAATATATTCATTCCAGAAGCTGGAATTTCAAAACATAAGTCCACCAATTCTGCAACAAATTAGCAAAATAGTCCAATCCTTCATTGAGGTAGACATCACAATGAGAATCATGTTGTAGGATAAATTTAATTTTATGTTCATAAAAAGTTGCAAGTCATTTCCTATTAATGTCTAAAATAATCTGTAAGTTTCAGGATATTCTTCTCCATCTACATGCAATTGTGAAGCAATTGTATTGCAAAGATCTTCTTAGGTTCATTGTTGTAACAAAGAACAACGATTGACATACTTTGTGCATCAACCTTATTCCATGATATTTACATAGGATTTCTCTATTAGGGGCAGCCAATTTGCTACCTAAAGGATTGGATTTAAAATACAATACATCAAGAATACAATAGACTGACATGATTAACTGAACCTGGAACTGTAACTTAGCACACTTCTAATACAGAATACCTGGAAGTAAATACAACATCATTATCTATATGATATGAAAATGGTTAACAATAACATAACATAATTCACATACGGTGGCTAGTATCTACATATCAAACGACAACAAAATGAATTTTCAGTCACCTCTTCAAAAAGGTCCAGGCAATAAATTACTCAAGCATTTAATCCTTAAGGGAAGCAAAAGGTCTGAATCATTCATAGAAAAAGTAAGTGAACTCTCTACCATCTCCCTGTAAAGAAAGGTAGTGGTTGATATTTTTTATATTTTCATGGAAAAATATAATTCTTCAGCAATGGGATTTTATCATGATCAGTAACATGACACTGACATAAGGCACTCGATGTTTGGGGTTAATCTTATATTAACAGCACTCAATGTCATCTAAATTTCTAATAGAAAGTAGTATATCAATACAGCCCCCATTACATCCCATATACTCTAATCTTGAATGAACTGATAATAAAATAAAAAAGAGTGTTGAAGATGTTTCTTGATTTAAAGTGTACATTAAAAAGAAAATACATTTAGTTAACTGAAAGAACTGATATTATATTGACAGACCTTTCAAAATGCAGAAAACCATGTCATTTAGATGAAATTAAAAAAGACAGATTGATTGAAGCATCAAACTTGTAAGAAAAAGCTTTCTAAGTAAATAAACACACTAACAAAAAGACATGAAAGAAAATGTTGGTGAGATCATGGAGGTTGAGTTCCCTACAAAGACATGAAAGGAACAAAGAGCAAGAAGACAGAGAAATAGATTAAATAGCAGAAATAGACTACAAATGATATAACAAAAAAAGAGTTAAGCATATCCAAAGTTAGATAAATTTAACTACAACGATAAGCATGATTGATCACAAACAGATTTAATATCCAACGAAGGGAAAACAACAGAAAATATACCTGAAAAAATTACAAAGCAAACTTCACCTACAAATCAATCTTCAAAGATGAGAACATGAGCACATACCAAGGAAATGCTCATTGTGACAGAAAACCTGTACATATTTGTGTCAATGCAAAATAGGCAGTATGCATCAGTATCCAAAGAAATCCTTGAGAAGTAAAAACAAAACACAGTTCCTTGAGCCCATAAATATACAGAAAAGGCTGAAGCTAGAGCTATCATATAATGTGAACCATTCTGGAAAAGTTTGAGGGTAAAAAATGTGAACCATATGCATTTCAGGGTATCAATATAATGTCTTTGGAGAAGCAAAGTTACATCAGAAATTTTTTAATGAATATAACATGCATAGCTTACTTTTACAACCTTATAGCATACTGTTTTTCAGGCAAAATAGAACTTTCTGAGAAAGATGGAGATTTTGCTATTATAAGAACTCAGATCAGATCTCAGTTATGGAGAAAGATGAAACGCTAAACATATTATTATAAGAATAGAGATCTCAGTCATGGAGAAAAGCCATAAGAATCCTGAGTCTAATTGCACTCTTTCCCCTTTTCAACAACAAAGGTAGATTGTATGATTACAAATTCCAAGCAAGCTAGAGCAAGACATACGTAAAAAATAAAGATTAAAATCTTATTAAGCATAATTTTTATCCTATTACAAACCTTCATCGGTAGGTAGTTCAAGCGTTTAATCATGTATATATTTTGGATGTTAACAAAATATATTACCTGTTCATCTTGATATTACCTGTATATATTTGATGTATATATTGGATATTTAGATAGGAGAGAGATAAAATACAATTTCTACACGGCATGTATATATTGGATGTTAACAAAAATTGGAAACCACTTGAACACAAATTAAAAATTCTACACGGCATGTAAAGCAAATAGTCTCTTAACATTTTCTAATTTCATCATTGGTAAAAAATGTTATCTGATCTGATTTGATTTCATCATGGTAAAAGATCATACTTTATGTTAACATGGTATCTACACTTATGATATAAGTTTGATGTTGAGATGACATGCACACTAACCATTAAACACCTAAGATAAAGTCTCACCCATAATTATGATTGTTCCCTTTTAGGTTGTTACTCTCATGCCCAACTCATGCATATTTGCCTGAGGCAACAAAGATCACACCACAGCTATTTACCAAAAAAAATGAAAAAGATCACACCACAGCTATGCATCCTTGAAAAACAAACGATTTTTTATAATAACTGTTTAGAAGATATATTAACTTACCCATAGAAAGATGGTGGTAGCAATCTATGTCACCATAATTGAATTGTGAAAACATGGAGGTTAGAAGGAAGATGAAATATCTAACTATACAAAGATTCAAACTTTCCAAAAGATACCCAAATAAAATGGAAACCCATAAGCCAAATAAAATTGAAACTGAAAAAATCCTGACCAAAAACAAAACAATAAGCATCGTGGCTGCGAAAAAAATCAGCACTAAGTTTTTCATTGGGATCAAATGCACTGACCAACCTACTCTCTCTCAGAATAAGAAATATCCTATATCAAAGAGAAGTCTAAAACAACGTCATAATAAAATTAAAATCAAATATAGACAGAAATAGACAAAGACCCACAAATACAATGTAGATATATCACAAGAACTACTAAAGACCAACATTTTACAAAATATACCTTTTTGGTCTCCACGAAAAGCACCTACTTCAAGCTGAGAAATTAGCTTCAACTCTCTCCGGCAAGACATGTTCCAGGACAACTCGTCGCTTAGCTTGGTATGGTAGTAGGTGATATGCTTGTGAGTGATCACAGGGAGGGTTCACAGGGTTATGTGGAAGTGCTACTGAATATATTTGAAACCCTTGGTTTGCTTTATGGTGAACAAATCTTCTCCAAGAAGTCTAAACCCATGTAGGCCCACCAGACAAATTTTAAAAAATTTGTTTTTGAGTAAAAACAAAAAAGAACCCGTGACCCCCACCACTCCTTGGGCAGTGGATCCTTCTATGCTTTCAACTTGTTCAGAGTTTGAGTGGAAATATATCTTTTGTCAGGCAATCAAATCTAAGTAGCTGTTCAGAGGGCCCCACTATCAACAAAAGCAAAAAGGCTCAAAAGTGTGCAACAAGATGACTTACTCTCCCCAACTAATACAATGGGCAGTGCATACATGGCAACGAAAAAGGGAGAATGAGTGTAGCTAGTGGGGCCACATATGTCCAGAAGATGACACATGGCGCCGAGGTGTAATGAACAGTAACTCGCCCAATAGCAAATGGGGATTTTTGCTTTAGTGTTTAATAGATTTGTTATTTACTCAAGAAAAAAAAGGATTGAAGTCAACTCTTAGTAGAGCTTGAACCAAGTATTAATTTTAAAGGTGTTCAAAGAAACGCTGCAATTCAATGGGACAGAGTCAGATCCTTAATAGTACCAACGAAGGTACAAAGAAAAGCCACCTTATTGGAACACTTGACTTCCTACCTACCTTAGTAAATGGACAAGTTTGCAATTATGTAATCCCACAAAATGGTTATTTATATGTAATTTGATCCATTGCCTTTGCTTAATGGGACCCCTCACTCCATTTTTAAGCAAATCATATATATATATATATATATATATATATATATATATATATATATATATATATATATATAAGTAATACTCTACATGCATGAAAAGAACACTTGTGAAGATGATCGCAATTTAAACCTATGGATGATAGATATTCTTGATATTTGACTATGGATAATGGATAAAACCCTTACATGTTTTGATTTTAATTGATTTGAGATCTCATGCTCTGTTTCTAAAAAGCAATTAAAATAAATCAGCTAAACATGGAATTATTTTTTGAATAGGAACAAAGATAGGATGCCATCACCCAATAAATAAACTAAATCCAATCCCAAGGAATTAATGGTTGAGTATACTAATCCAACGTAACTTATGATTTAGATTTTGGTGTTTATTGTTTACTAATCCAACTTTATGGAAATTCAGAAACGCCAAAAGTTGGTTATACTAATCCAGATCCTCTTATCATTCTTACAAAACATTTTCAAATAATTTATATCACAATTAATTCATTAAAATTGGTTTCAAAAAATTTTCTTAAATCTAGCTAATGATTAAGGTTGAGAATGAGAGATTACATACTACCAAGCGCTTAGATTAACTGGCTGTGTTGTTTTAGCTTAACCAGTGGTCTCCCTTCGTTGTAGATCTACATTAGCGTGAATCGGGATTAGTCGGTTGTTAATAGAGACGAATACCCAGAGATAAATCCAAAAGAGAATGAGAGATCACATATAAACACTATTCAAAATACTACTTAAGTTGGTTAAAAGAATTAATTATTATATAAGGAATCTAATTTATTTTCCAACTTTGCTTTTATTATTGAAGATGAATGAGAGCGTGCATGCATGGGGAAAGGGTAAATTATGGATAAATTGAAAAGAAAAATGCAACTAATGCTTAGACATTCATAAAATGAAGCTTATAGTTTGGGACAAGTTCAATAAGACAATCACAAATATGAAGCTTATATTTTTGGACATAGATAGTTCTTTGTAAAGAACATTTTAAGAATAGAGTTAGACTCACTCACAATTCAAAAATTTGGTGTCGTCATATTCAGTGAACGAATTGGAATGGTCAAATTTGGCTTTGAAGATATCTCAACAGATTTTAGATTATCTGACATGGTTTTTACATCTTAATGTTTGTCTAATTATATTTGTATGCGCAAATTATATGTTCAAATGTAGAGATGATAATTCCTGATTATTAAATTTAATTTTGATCATATTTATAGTTTTATCATATGTTTCATTATTTTAGTTCATAACATCATGGTTAGAAGTGAAAACAATTGTTGAGAAAAAAATATATAGGTATGCAGGACAACCCAAAGCCATCACACGTCAAAGGCTTAGCTTACAGACTGCCCCCGTCATTTTAACCGATCCTAAACGGGTTGGCTGAATTCCCATCTCTAACGTTGATTTTATCAAAAGCACGTCCATTGCCATACTCTGACTTAGGTACGAAATGTTGATAAAAATTTGAAAATGAGGCAACAGTAGCTAATGTGATAATTAACTTCATCAGACAACTGATAATTTTTTGTCCTAAACCATATTCATGTGTGCACCATCACATTGATATTTTGTGTTTTATCCCTTAATTAATAAAAAGAATACTTCTATTCAACTAAAACTGTTGATCGATTCCTCTCTCCCTAACTATTGTTACTGTCACATTCTTACTCTCAATATTTTTTGTTATTTATCTTCATCAGTGGCAAATTTTGCTTGGACTTTTATCCACATGCGAAATTTAACTTATGGATAGTTGGACAATTGTGAGCCCCATTGACCAAAAATGATACTCCCTCCGGTTCTAAATATAGGACCTAGTTAACTTTTTTAAAAAATACTAAAAAAAAGCAAAATAAGTTAATTATAAATTGATTTACCTAATTTTTTCTCTTACACTAGTTTATTTTACCTATAAGCTAATGGATAATCTAAAAAGATTTCAAATATGTCATGATTTAATAACCTATTTTGCGTCCTTAACCTCTCCAAAAAAAGTCAATTATGTCTTATATTTAGGACCGGAGGTAGTAATAGACATTATGGTTAGATGATAATTTTAACATTTTTGGACTATTTCATATTCTTCATATGTATTTTAACACAAAAATTTTAATATGGTACTGGACGTACTCTCACCTCTTGAAAATACACTAACCATTTTTAGTTAACGCGCTAATTAATGATAATTCTCAACTAAACAAAATTAGACCAAAATTTTTCTTAATGATTTTACCTACAAATATACTTTAAAAATTTTTAATCATTTTTGTATTTTAAAATTTAGCAATTTTTAATCGACACTGAATTATAGAATCCCTGTTAGATTTGTGAAATCAATACTTCCCATTTACTAAACTGTAAGAGAGTTAGTGAAAAAAACTAACAGGTTAAAAAAAACTTTCCGCGTATGCTTTAAGTAACCATAAAAAAACTAGTATCTCCAATGGTCAAAAAAAGGAAGAAAAGGCAAACAAGTTGTCATAAATGTTCATCCAACAGCCCTTATTTCACTCACTCACTCACCTTCCTTTATTACATGTAGTTGATTTCATTTGATTTGATATCCATTAAAAGCACCCTTCTTCTCTCTCCCTCCTTCACCTTCAGATACACCTGCAAATATCTCTGTCTCTCTCTCTCTCTTGATTTTTCTTCTTCATCGTCATCCTTCTCGAAGCAACCAACCATGGAGTTGGCAAATCCAAGTAGTAAGCTTTTCTGTATTTTGGCAATGGGATTATTGGCTCTTCATGTTTTCACATTCTGTGGATGTAACGCTCAGCAAATACCAGATGATGAAGGTACGTACTTAAGCTTCTTTCATTTCCTAACTTTCTCATACAATTCCTTTTCCTCTCTATAATCATCTTTACAACATGCATGTTACATCCATTAAGATGTCCACAATCAATAATTTGTCTAGTACACGTTAATGTGTCTTAAAGATGACCTGTCAATAACAAAGAAATCCAAAGGTATAATGTTTAGATGATGAGAATTTTTTTTTTGGCTGTATTTTTCTGGTTCTGAATTTCTATATTTGGTTGTTTGTAAAAGAAGAAGAAGAAGAAGCAATGAAAAATTAAAGTAACTTCTCTGGATTTTGAAACTGAATGCACTGATTTTATTCCAGACTTTCGGTCGGTGGAAACGGTAGTGTTTCAGTTTTTTAACTTTTTGGGGGTATATAATAATTTTTCATCAATGGTCTGTTAGATTTTCACTGTCAGCAAAACTTTCCTTTTCGTGGAGGATGGTTCAATATCTAAATTGGACAGAACAGTTTCTAGTATATACCTTACTTTTTTATGTACATTTTAACAACGTCTCTTATATTTTCCTTTCTGCGTCAATTATTCATGATTTTATTTTGGTTACTTGAATTAAATATCTGACACTCTTTGACCAAAAACAATATCTTACACTTGTGTCTTCTTCTCTTATCTCTTTCTCTCTCTCCAGTGTCTTTTCTCTAGTTAATACATCTTATGACCCACAAGCCACACACACAAAAATCTAATTTCATATATACCATGTGGGCTGTATATAATATGTTTATTTTTATGTTATGTTTGGATTTCATAATTATTACTCTCATACGGCTATACTACTTTTTTTTTTCGTCGGAAGCTATACTACTTGTATATACATACAATATTATTTTCAATCACTACAATCATGTCTCGAGTCTTACCGTTTGGTACAAAGACAAAAAGAGGAAACTGAAAGTGTTTGGGTTTTCGGTAATTTATATATATGTAATTGAGTTCACAAATTTCTCTCTCTATCTCACACTTTTCTTATTAGGGCTCATAACTTCTCTACTTTTCATCTTCACCTTTCACTTTCCATTTCTTCACTTTCCTTTCTTAACACCAAACACACCCAGGGTTGTACAAACACTGGGTGACCCGCCTACACTTGGCCTGGTCCGAAGATAATTTGATAATAGGTCTAAATGGCCTAGAACCGTAACAAATTAAGACAAGAACAAACCTTAATACTGAGTAGTACAGTACTAGAGTATATATAAGACTTCAAGACTAGTGGTGTGACTTGGCCTGAAAATATTATTAACTTTCATTAAAAATAATTTATTCTCTTAACTTAAAAATACACCATATAATGATTAATATTCTGTACACATTATAAAAATGTTTTATTAACTAATTTTCACAATTTTTATCTCTTCTAAATTATTTTAGTATGTTTTTAATTTTTTACTTAGAGGATTTAGTGCACCCCTATTGTAAGTCTAACCGTACGGGTGTGACCTACCAACCTTCACGGCTCACCTTCTACTGCGTCGTTTAGAACAGTAGGAAAAATGGAGTATAGATATAATTAGATGTGAATCTTTTAAATAAGTATGTTTGTTTCAATTTATATTACTTCATCCATGAAATTTTTTAATCAAATGTTGATTAAAATGTAATTTTTTAATGTTATTCATGAACGAAGGAAAGTACAAGAAAAAGTGAAAAGTAAAAAAGAAGGATGCCAGAGATAATTAAAACATATTTTAAATTGTAAATTTCGTGAGAAAAATATTTTGTCTAAATACTTTTTATTGAAATGGCAACATCGCTCCGGCTTGCTACTTTCGTGGCAATATTACTCATGAACAATAACTTTTGAGGAATATTTTCTCCTAAACCCTATATATACATTGATTAAAAATTGGGGGGGGGGGATAATTGAAATTTCAGACGACATTTTTTGAGTTTTGAGTACATCTTTATTTCGTGGTAAATAACACTGTAAGTCTACCAAACAATCGTGCCCATCTTTTATAGGATGGGGGGAAGAATAGTTTAGAGAAGGTAGCATTGTGATGGGGGACAAGGAAATAGTCAAATTGAAATAAACAAGTGGGTTTGTAATAAACATAGGACGGAAGTTAAGTGGTTGACGAATTTAATGAACCATGTGGCTCTCTGAGGAATTCCATTTTTTTCTTTATCTCTATACAAATTGTTCACCGGTTTACCCTTTAATTTTACTCATGCTTCTAATACAATGATCCGGTATATCTAATTATTTGTAATTCATTTTTCCCTAAGAGATTTGTCATCCTTATTTGATTTTTCATATGCTTATTTTTAATAAAAAACTGGAGAAAATGCTCGTAAGAGCTTACAACAAAAGAAAGGCTATTCCATCCTTTGGTTTATTAAAATGATCGATGTGACCTTGCTCAACATAACCCGTGATTTCTCTACCTTCCTAATAGGACAATATTTTTTACCAGCCATATTTGTACATTAGTGCGTACAGTTTATTGGATCATAAACAGTTCAATTTATAGCTTACTTAATGATCAGTTAGATTTATATGCTCACAGGCTCACAGCTCATTTGCATACAAAAACAACTAGATGCGTATTTAATGATAGCCAACCAAACATGACTGGTCAATTCAATTAATATATAGAAATGTCGGTCTTAAACAAGGGATATATTTGTGTTTTCTTTTCATTTTTTTATTCAAAGATTCTAATTCAATGTTGAGTTTGTAAATTTGAATTACTTTAGTTCTCTGTGTTAAGGAGAGGGAAAAAAGCATATTATGCATAAAATGGAAATAAAGGTAGCATAAAAACTTTTGATCCTAGCTAGTAGCCAGATTTGAATTGTATTTTACTAGCTTTTAATGGATTAAGGTGCAAAAAACTTTTGATCCTGGTAGCCAGATTTGAATTAGTCAATTATAAAATGATATGAATTTCTGGTCTAGCTTGATTTCTTTCTTTCGTAACAATTTTTAACTATTTTAAAAGAAATAATAAAAACTACATTTGAAATTACTTTTCAGTCAAATATTTTTGGCCAAAAAGAATAATATGTTTCTACAAGGGAAGATGTGTAAATAATATAGTGCTGCGGAGAATTTGACACACACATATATTGAATGATGTTAAAATACCAATTAACTTTTTGAAATACGATAAATTATCGGCATACATGTAAAAAGTGCAAAACAATTAACACACCTTATTTTCCAATCATCCGTTAGAGTAAATACACAGTTTTCTGATAAAAAAAGAGTAAATACATGTAAATGGCTTTAGTTGTTTTGATTCGTTTGAAATGTTTACTGATATAGTAACACCTTTCAAAATATGTTTGTGTTATTAGATGCTCCTACCACAAGTAGATTTGCCCATTTATTTTAGGGTTAAAAGATCAAATCTAACATTCTACTATTGTCAAAAGTTCATCTAACATAAATAAGAATTTGATGGTTCAAATGTAGCACACATCTATTTAAAAATGGCTCAAATCTAGCATTTCCGTCAATTTTAACGATTTTGACCGTTAAGTTTGACCCGATTATGCCAAGTCACCCATTTAGGCCACGTCACCCATTTAGGCCACGTTATCTCCCACATCACCAACCACGTCACCCAATCATGGATAGTAAGCGGGCCCATTGGGTGACGTGGCAGATGACGTGACCTAAATGGGAGACATGGAAGTTGCCGTGACACGATTGGGTCAAACTTAACGGTCAAACCCATTAAAATTAAAGGAAATACTATATTTGAGTCATTTTTGAATAGATGTGTGCTACATTTGAGCCATTCTTGTTTATATTGAGTGAACTTTTGACAATAGTAGAGTGCTAGATTTGACCCTTAACCCTTTACTTTATAAACATAATTTTAGACATGCTCAAAGCATACACGTGAATCACGATTCACGATTATTTAAACAGCATGTTCGAAGTTAGGTGTAGAATTAGCTTATAGCATGATCCAATTTCGAGTATGGGCATGTGATCAACTTTTTAATGAAATTCTAATCATTGGATTATTAGTCTCAAGCTGTCCCACGTGATACAGTTTGACATTGCTTATGGATGAAATTTAGAAAAGATTAGTCATATATCTCAAGGTACAAAATTTGAATATAAAAATATGTATCACAAATTCACAAGTTTCACAAACACTCATGGATCCTAAAATAACCTTTTTATATTTACAAATCATAATTTTGCAAACATCAAATTATCTGATATCCATTAGTATTATATGTAATTTAGTACTTATATGCGTTCAATTTTTTAGTTGAGACTTGAGAATAATTTTTCCCATATTTACTTATGTTTAGAGAATTGAAACACAAATAAATAATTAGGTTCCTGTTTGATTGATGGTTGATATAATTATTTAAAAAATTATTATTAATTTCTTGGATGCAGTGAGAGCTCTAAGAGCAATATCATCAAAGATGAAGAACTTAAATTGGAAGGTGAGCCCAAATTCTTGTACAGATGGAGGTTTTAAAAATCAGAGTATTGTGGGAAACGACATTATTAGGAATGTTACCTGTAATTGCACTTTCTCCAATGGAAAAGTTTGCCATGTTACCAATATGTAAGTATAAAACTTCTCTTCCCCTCTTAAGATTAGGATTTTGGAGTATTATTATTATTATCTGCTCACAGAAAAATAAACTAATGTTTCAATAATATGTGGATATTTATACAGTAAAATGATAGAAAAAATACCTTATGAAATTTAAAAACTCATATAGGTGATATACAGTTGTTAATATCATTACTCAACTAGTTATTAATAACGTTACTGGACTAGTTGAAATCTCATATATAGGATTTTGAAATATAGAAAATATTTTTCTGTCATTTCCATGTATACATACTCAACATATAAGTGTGTGTATGTGTGTGTGAATGAAATGAATATTATTTGAACAGCTTAGCTTATTTGGTGCAAAAATTGGATTGAGGGATTGTTTTATTGATGTGTTCTATTACAGTGAGCTGAAAGGTCTCAATCTATCTGGAAGTATACCAAGTGAGTTTGGTAATCTTAGCCAATTGCAAGAACTGTAAGTGATGGTCTTTCAATACTTGCATTATATTGTTGCTTGATATGCACGATAATTGAATATGTAAGTATGGTTGAGAAGTTAATTATGTATCTATCAACTAAACTTCTAGTTTGAAACACAAGTTTGACCCTTAACTATCTGAATGACTTTAAGTCCATACTATAAGAGGTCTCTAACTAATTCATGCAAACTAAGAAATGATAGTTAAAGTATTCAAAGTGAACAAAATTGATAGAATCATCCTATTCTACCCTTTTTTTCATTTTTATATACTATCATCTCGTTCTTCTCTTTCTCCTGTTAGGATTTTGTAACAAAAGGTAAAAGTGGACAATGCTCATTGATTATTCTGTCAACCTCTTATATTATGGATCAAGTTATCTTTCTAAAATACCTCGTATAATATTGACTGCCGGAGGGAGTATATGTGTGTAGAATAATTGAATATTTACTACGTGAGCTTGAGAATTTGAGTGTTAACCTATGAACTAAGACTTTTGGTTTGTAACAGAGATTTGACTCGCAACTATCTGAACGGTTCAATCCCAAAGAGCTTTGCTAAGCTTCCTCTTGTAGTAATGTGAGTGATATCATAACTACTGAATATCAAAGGACATTACTTGATAAATGCATGAATACTAGCATTATGCACATTCATATCTGAAATGCTGTGCCTCAGATCACTTCTGGCTAATCGAATCAGTGGTCTAATTCCGAAGGAAATCGGAGAAATTTCAACTTTGGAGGAGCTGTAAGTGTAATTAACATAATCTATAATCAGCTTTTGAGTGTTTAGAACAATTTATTGTTGCATGTAGAAACTGTTTTAAGGGTTTTGCCATCTTATGCAGAGTGTTGGAAGACAATCTTTTAGAGGGAACGCTTCCATCTAGTCTCGGAAAATTGAAGCGGTTACGCAGACTGTAAGAACACTTGTTCATGGTCCAATATTTTCCCAAAAGTTTTTGTGTATGAGTTGTAGGCGGCTAGAAGTTTTTTAGATCAATACTCCATTATATTGAAAGTATTATAAGGGGAGCAACGCCACCTCTTACCATTAAATATGACACTGGTCAACGTTATTCTTTTGACAATTATGGGCAATTCGCTCCATTTTGATCTTCCTTGCATTGTAATTTATGCCACTCCTGTTACATTAGTTTATTGTGTTTTATGTTAATGAATTTGCAGGCTTCTTTCTTCAAACAATTTCTCAGGGAGCATCCCTGAAAGTTTTGGCAGTCTAACAAAATTAGAAGATTTGTGAGTGCCATATATGATATGATTTAGCCATTCCTTTTTTTTGCTCCAATTCTATGTTGTATTGATCTTTAAATTCTGAAATCTATTGTTATATTTTTTTGCAGTAGGTTAGATGGAACTTACATATCAGGAAAATTACCCAGTTTTATTGGGAACTGGACCAATCTTGATAGATTGTGAGTCTATTTTCGCTCTTACTCATTTATAATTCTTTCCTTGTTAAACAAGTTACTGTTGTATAAATTTTTAGATAATCAATATATCTATATATCTAATATAAGATATTTGTTTCTGCCCAAAAAAATATAAGAGATTTGTAAATATTCATACTATTCACAATTTGTGAGAAATGTGTCTTGTTATATGGGTTTCTATATGCCATATATGAACCTTACCGTTCACTTTTCCTATCAGGGATTTGCAAGGAACATCCATGGAAGGGCCAATCCCTGGAACTATAGCTTTGTTAACAAATTTGACTCAATTGTGAGTTACTCGTTCTTCTGTAATTTGTATACTGTTCAATGGCTTTGGAATTTAATCTACTAGACATGTATGAAAACTAATTGTTAGTTGTTACTGATGATACTTCATTCTTTTCCTCTTTTATTTTCTAATTCAGGAGAATATCTGATTTGAATGGAAACACACCAATGAGATTTCCTAATCTAGAGAGTTTGAAATCCTTGAAACAATTGTGAGTTATGGATCCTTCTTTGCTATTATATGGAAATATGGTTCATGCACTTTTAACAACTTTTACTAAAGGTCCATATTTTTCCATGTATTACTTAGGGTGTTGAGAAATTGCTCAATCACCGGTTCGATTCCAGATTATATTACTCAAATGGATCAGTTAGTTACTCTGTAAGTTGCTTCATACTCAAATTAATTTTACCAATCTGGCTAGACATTCCTTGGAAAGTATGTTGAATATAAAATCATAGTAATCATTATATATATAGTAATAGAAAATAAGTTTAATTTCAATGGATTGCAGAGATTTGAGCTTTAACAAGTTGACAGGTGGAATTCCAAATGAAATAGATAACTTGCAAAGACTTGATTACATGTGAGCATTGCTCCAACTAACTTATTTTCTTGGAATTTTTTTCTTGGCAAATAAATCTTTTTGTTTTATTAACTCATTTTCTTATTGATTGTTATTAACTATTCATGCAGGTTTTTGACTCACAATTCTTTGAGTGGAAAGATTCCAGAATGGATACTAGTAAACAAAAATAACTTGTCAGTACAGAACTTTCTTTAATGCTGTTCACTCTTGTTACTTACACATTGGTCTCATTTCTTGATATTCACATTTCATCATCGCTTTGACTCCATCAAATATATTTACTGATAAACATAACAAAGCTCAAAATGAATTATAAAAAAATTAAACATAGATATGTAACTTCATAGTCTCTCTCTTTCAGGGATTTATCTTACAACAATTTTTCAGAGACTTCTGCTAAAATTTGTCAGCTCAAGGATGTGTATGTCTACCTTCTTATCTCCCTCCCTTCCTCTCACTCACTCACTCACTCACTAACACACACACACACACAAAGTCATTAGGCTAGAAATTCAGGTATTGATTCCTTAGTTTTTGTATGCAGAAACTTAGCTTCAAGCCTCTCATCTTCGGCAAAGACCGCGTAAGATTTTGGTTATGGACATCCTAGTACAATTATTCTGAAACATCTTTTATTCATGCATTGAACTAATTATTCATTTTGCAGTGTTACTTGCCTGAAAAAGGACTTTCCTTGTAGAGGAAAACCCAAGTGTAAGTGTTCTTACTTCATACATCAGTCTTGTAGTCTTGCACATGTGACAATATTACTATCACATGATACTAAAATGCCATACTATGTGTAATTCCTGCAAGAGAGGATCCTGAATTAAATCTTGCATGTTCTATAATTTCTCTTTGATGTGAATTCTTATGATGTTGCTACATATGCAGATCACTCACTTTTCATAAACTGTGGAGGGTCAGAAATGAATGATCAAGGGAATACTTATGAAAGTGACCTTGGTCAAGAGGGGATTTCATTTTTTAGTCCTTCTGGGGACAAATGGGCTTATAGTAGTACAGGCACATATTTAGGAGATACTAAAGCTGATTATATTGCAACAAATACATTTTCTCTCAACATTAATGGTCCAAGCTTCTACCAAACAGCTCGTCTTTCCCCATTGTCCCTAAAATATCATGGCTTCTGTTTGCTTAATGGAAATTACAAAGTCAGGCTTTATTTTGCTGAGATTATGTTTTCTAATGACCAAAACTTCAGCAGTCTTGGGCAGCGCATATTTGATGTTTCGATTCAAGTGAGTAGTATATCACAATGATGTTGAATCTTGATCTAACTTAGATATTTTTAAGAAGAGTTCTAAAAGATTGAAACTTTTGTGCCAAAATATTTACAGGGTAGGACATATTTGAGTGATTTTAACATTGTGGAGGTGGCCGGTGGTGCCGGTAAAGGATTTTCCAAGGATTTCGACGTTAATGTGACTCACAACACATTGGAGATCCATTTGTACTGGGCAGGGAAAGGAACTACTGCCATTCCAGCTAGAGGTGTATATGGACCTCTTATATCTGCTATTGCAGTAACACCAAGTGAGTCAAATATTTTAGTCATTGATCTTCACTCTTTCTTGTTCAAACAAAGTAGTTTGAGATTTTTTATTTTGGTATCAATCATATGAAAACATTTCCACATTATTGTAGACTTTGAAATTCCTTCAGAAGGTCTTTCAACTGGAGCCATTGCTGGAATTGTGGTTGGATCATGTGTGTTACTTGCTCTGATATTGTTTGTTCTTCGAAGGATGTGTTTACGTAGGAAACATCCAATAGACAAAGGTAACTATATCGTTTAATATTGTAATCACATGACTTCACCTATCTAAATGATAACATGCATGTCAAATGGATAAATCTGATATTTGTACATTAGTTAGTTGGAAAAAATAGTTTTTGGAATTGTTTTTTAGTTTATGTATGCGTATTCTTGTTTGTTGCAGAATTATTGGATTTGAAAACGGGTTATTTCTCTTTAAGACAAATCAAAGCCGCCACTGGTAACTTTTCTCCAGAAAATAAGATTGGTGAAGGAGGGTTTGGACCAGTGTACAAGGTAAATTTGGATATGGTTTATTTATTCTCAATCCAAATTAACTTACCCATTAAACTTATAAACAATTGATATCTTTAACATATATTGACTGCACTTAAATGAGTATATGAAAAACTTTAGTTTAAGGAATTGGTTGAATTGTAGGGTGTATTATCAGATGGTACTGTCATAGCTGTGAAGCAACTCTCCGCTAAATCAAAGCAAGGAAATCGTGAATTCGTTAATGAAATAGGAATGATTTCTGCTTTGCAACATCCAAATCTTGTGAAGCTTTATGGCTGCTGTATTGAAGGAAACCAGTTGTTGTTGATATATGAGTACTTGGAGAATAATTCTCTTGCCCGCGCTCTTTTTGGTAAGAGTTTAGATTATTTTTAGTTAATTAATTACTCCATAAAGGGGTCAAAAGAAGACAACTCTCTCTTTTCTTGTGCTACCATGCAACTACATAATATCTCCAAAGTTTCTCAGTAAATGTTTGGTACATGACTTTTGAGTTGCACCTTTATTTTCTTCATTCAACTTTTGAAAAGACAATTTACATGTCATTTTTTCTGATTCATGCATATGGTTGACTTGTGAAAATGTGATGACCCTGATGAAGTCATTGATATTATTAGGTCATGAAGAACAGAAATTACACTTAGATTGGCCTACAAGAATGAAAATATGTAAAGGTATAGCAAGAGGATTGGCATATCTTCACGAAGAATCAAGGTTGAAAATTGTTCATAGGGATATTAAGGCCACAAATGTCTTGCTTGATAAGGATTTGAATGCTAAGATCTCTGACTTTGGTTTGGCCAAGCTTGATGAAGAAGATAATACTCACATCAGCACAAGAATT